>OX276335.1:131095941-131843441 GCA_946251815.1 Dasysyrphus albostriatus | reverse complement strand
AGAGGAGGGTAGCAAACCCACCTTCAACTATCAATGAAATCAATGAAACCCTTATAAGACAGTTGGAGTCTCGCCTGCTTTCGGTCGAGGCGAGACCACAAAACCCCTTACAACCCGATGGGATTCAAACCCCCGCGGTTCAACTTCATCCTCCGCAAAGTGAGGCTGAACTAAAAGAGAACAGTCGCCTACCAGATTGTGTGAAGGAGCTCCAAGTGTTTAATGGAGATCCTACCCAGTATGAATCGTGGATACATGCGGTGGAGGGAATATTAAAGGACTTCGAAATAGTTAAAAACAAACCTATTTACCGAGCAATACTTCAACACATTCGTGGGAAGGTAACGGGTTCAGCTGATGGCGCTTTGGTGTCATATAACATTTTCGATGGAAGCTGGAATGAGTTGAAGCAATGTCTCTCTCTGCACTATGCAGATAAAAGAGACATGCGAGCTCCGGAACACCAGCTGAATCAACTCACTTAAAAGGGTAGTAGAGTTGATGAATTCTATGCGGCTGTTAACCATCAGATGTCTCTAATGGTAAACAAGCTGAAAACAGAATCCTACAGCGAAGAAACTGATCGGGCCCTTGTAGAAACATACAGGAATAGAGCTCTGGACGTGTTCATACGTGGCCTAAACGGCGCATGTTAACGATACAAGGACCCAGGACACTTCCGGAGGCTTACTCTGCTTGTTTAGAAATTCAAAATTTTAATTTTAGAATACAACATTCACTCTGTTATTGGTAGAAACAATTACAGCTAATCAATTAAGTAAATCAGACTTATAAGAGTCATGAAGTGAAGCCATATTTTCCTCCAAACAGGCCTTTTCAATCACCCCCTGAGAGGTTCCGGAATTTCCGGATTGCTCCACGTGAAAATGGCTCTCCACCCAGACCTGGTCCCAAGCCACAGGAAAAAATGGACGTCGACAGGAGCGTTCAAACCCGCGAAGTAAATTGCATGAACCGCCCTAGTACGTCTAATAACTCGAATCCATTTAACCAATTCAAGCGCAGGGCAAGATCGGAAAACTACCCGAATAAACAACAACGAGTTTACCAGGTAGAGGCGGGTGATGATAATAATGAATATAATACCGCTGCCGGGGAAGAAATTTCGGAAGAGGTAAATTTTATGACAAGCGGCCATCCAGCGTACCATATTTACTCGTAGAATATGTTGCGGGGGATGGGACCACCCTGAAGTTCCTTGTTGATACGGGTACAAACAAGAACTTTATAAGTCCCAAAGTAAACCAAACCACGGTACCCATTAGAAAGTCTTTTGAAGTCCGTTCAGCGGGCGGTGAATTAAATATTACGGAATCTGTCGAAGGGAAGTTTTTTGAAAAAGCTGGAAACAACTTGGTATTAAAGTTTTATATCTTACCAGGTCTCAATTACTTTGACGGGATCATCGGGGATGACACGTTAAAGGCCTTAGAGGCTGTAATTGATAGGAAAGGGAACATTTTAAAATTTAAAAAAGTAATATTGAAATTCCCTTAAAAGAAAAAAATCTCTAGGGAAGTGAACTTTACTCTTGATCCTTTACTCCCTGATATTGTCAAAGACAAGTTAAATTGTCTTATAAAGAGAAAATAGTTGAAACCTCAGTCCTAGCAGAAATAAAGACTAACACAAATGATCCAATATATTCGAAAAGTTATCCTTATCCAGCTTATCTCAGAGGGGAGGATGAAAAGGAAATAGCCAATTTTTTAGAAGAAGGGACAATAAGACCATCCCGAAGCCCTTATAACAATGGTGAGAAACAATACCGAATGGTCGTTGATTATAAGATGCTCAACAGTGTCACTATCGGGGACACCTATCCTATACCTGATATTAATTTGACGTTAGCCAGTCTAGGAGAAGCCACGACACTTGACTTGATTTCTGGATTCCACCAAATACGTATGAAGCCATCAGACATCCCAAAAACCACATTTTCCACCATGAACGGGAAATTCTAATTTTTGAGATTGCCCTTTGGACTCAAGAATGCACCCGCGATATTTCAGACGATGATCGACGATGTTCTGAAGCCTTTTATTGGAAAGACATGTTATGTCTATATAGATGATATAATAGTCTTTGGTAAAGGGCAAGACGATCATCTTAAAAACCTGGATGCGGTACTAACCCGACTTGTTGAGGCAGGTTTAAGGGTCAATCTCGAAAAAAACTCCTTTTATGCAGGAGCAGGTGGAATTCGTAGGGTATGTCGTTTCACCTGAGGGTATCCGGCCTGATTCAAAAAAATCCAGAACTTAGAACCACCACAAAACCTGAAAGAACTTAAATCGTTCCTTGGTTTAACTTCATACTATAGGAAATTTATCCATGACTATGCCAAAGTTGCTAAATCCTTAACAAATCTTACGAGAGGGGGAAACGCGCAAATAAGAGCGAATCAATCTCAGCGCGTTCCAATCAGATTTCGAGCCTTCAACGACTTAAAGATTTTGTTGACATCTTCTGAAGTCTTAGCTTTTCCCGATTTTGAAAAGCCATTCATCCTAACAATGGATGCATCTAATTATGCGATCGGTGCTGTTCTATCCCAAGACATAGACGGGAAAGACAGGCCAATTGCGTTCATTTTTAGGTAATTGAACAAAAGTGAAGAGGGTTTTGCTACAGATGAGAAGGAAATGCTGGCCATCGTCTGGGCCCTTGACAACCATCGGTCATACCTTTACGGAGCCAAAAAGATTAAAATTCTAACAGACCATCAGCCCCTTACCTTTGCTTTGGGAAACAGAAATTATAACGCAAAGCTAAAGAGATGGAAAGCCAGGATAGAAGAGTACAACTATAAATTGGTTTACAAACCTGGTAAATCGAATTACGTAGCTGATGCTCTTTCAAGACTCAGAACTTGCAGGACTCAGTACATGAACCTGTTTCAAGTGGAAATATGAGAAATGCACAATCTGAGTCTCGTTTGGCTAGCAATAATTCTACGACAGAAACCGCACCCTCTCTATGTGGACCCACAACAGAAACGGCAAACGCAGAAAGCGAATCCACTACAGAAACCGCTCATAGTGCACAACAAGATGCATCAGACCTTATACCCCATGTGCTAGCGCCTATCAACGTTTTTCGTAATAAGATTTGTTTTAAGGACGGGAAAGGCTTAGAAATTTTTGAACAACCACATCCGGGATATCCGGGGAACCAAAAAAGGAAGTTCTCATACAGTTACTCAAGTCAAGTCACAAAATACAAAATCAGGATCACACGAAGAATGGTCGAAGATGTGCAAAACGAAGACCGCAAATGTGAGCTCATTATGGCAGAACATAAGAGAGCACACTTCGCCCGTGAGAATAAGGACCAACTACTGGAAAAATATTATTTCCCCGCTATGAATGGCCTTATAAGAAAATATGTTAGATCTTGCGAAATCTGCAACACCAATAAATACGATAGGCATCCCATTCGCCCCGAATTCCAACCTACCCCAGTTCCTAGTTATCCCTGTGAAATAATTCACCTCGATATGCAGAGGTGCAGAATGAAATATTCATTCGCTTCCTGGATAAATTTTCCAAATTTGCAAAACTTTTTCACATGAAAAACAGGTCCATTCTGCATCTCAGAGACAAGATTATAAAAATCCTCCACTATTTTACCGTCCCAAAAGTACTTGTCACTGACAATCAGTGTGACAGCACTTGCTTTGTTGTATTTACTTATGCTTTCTTATCGCTCCTCTGTAATCTATTGCATTTTTAATGTATTTCGTGAATTTTGTTTAAATTAACTATTCAGTTTCACTGAACAAGATAATATTTGTGTTAGCTTTGTTTTTCTAAACTAATTATGTTTTGTAAAGTGTTATTTTAGCTTAATAAAATAGTGCATGGTAAGATAAGTTTTCTCATTGAAAGTTAAACTGTTCCCCCACTCGAAATGCTTTTTAATTTTTTTTTTTTTTTTGTGTTTAATTATTTCAAGTGTTTGTGTCTACCTGTGCCTTATATAACTCTTCTCCTACCATATTGTTTCTCCTACTTATATTTAAACTTAAGCTTTAAGCTCTATGAGTCTGCCTTGCTTACACCTTTTTCTTAGAAATTTTTATTCAATTTTTTTTTAATGTTAAAATCCAATTTTGTGTAATTATTAAAGTCATTTTTTCCACTGGCTATTTGAATTCCTGGTGACGCAGGTGGTTAACGCACGGTGGTTCAGCCGATCTCGATCTGTGAAAGTGTGCACACGTTTTCGGCTTTTACAGTGTTCTTTAAGTAAATTCGGAGTGACTTCTCAAAGTACTATTTATACCAAGGTATTTTCAATAGTGCAATAGCGCAAAAGTAGAGGTGGCCGACCGAGAATCCAGAGGTAGTGGGTTCGAGTCTCAGTGGGGCAAAAATTATTTGGCTGCTTTTTTTCACAATCGTGAAGTAGAAAACTTCATCGAGTGGGAAAAGCAGCAAATGCAAACCAACAACACCCCGGGGAAATCGAAGGGTGCCCCAGCAACAACGGGGCAGTTAATAATATCTTTGTCCAGTTGAGAGAATTTGGAGCAAGGGTAGAATCAATTGAGAGGAGGGTAGCAAACCCACCTTCAACTATCAATGAAATCAATGAAACCCTTATAAGACAGTTGGAGTCTCGCCTGCTTTCGGTCGAGGCGAGACCACAAAACCCCTTACAACCCGATGGGATTCAAACCCCCGCGGTTCAACTTCATCCTCCGCAAAGTGAGGCTGAACTAAAAGAGAACAGTCGCCTACCAGATTGTGTGAAGGAGCTCCAAGTGTTTAATGGAGATCCTACCCAGTATGAATCGTGGATACATGCGGTGGAGGGAATATTAAAGGACTTCGAAATAGTTAAAAACAAACCTATCTACCGAGCAATACTTCAACACATTCGTGGGAAGGTAACGGGTTCAGCTGATGGCGCTTTGGTGTCATATAACATTTTCGATGGAAGCTGGAATGAGTTGAAGCAATGTCTCTCTCTGCACTATGCAGATAAAAGAGACATGCGAGCTCCGGAACACCAGCTGAATCAACTCACTTAAAAGGGTAGTAGAGTTGATGAATTCTATGCGGCTGTTAACCATCAGATGTCTCTAATGGTAAACAAGCTGAAAACAGAATCCTACAGCGAAGAAACTGATCGGGCCCTTGTAGAAACATACAGGAATAGAGCTCTGGACGTGTTCATACGTGGCCTAAACGGCGACATATCACGCATGTTAACGATACAAAGACCCAGGACACTTCCGGAGGCTTATTCTGCTTGTTTAGAAATTCAAAATTTTAATTTTAGAATACAACATTCACTCTGTTATTGGTAGAAACAATTACAGCTCCTGTAAATCAGACTTATAAGAGTCATGAAGTGAAGCCATATTTTCCTATAAACAGGCCTTTTCAATCACCCCCTGAGAGGTTCCGGAATTTTTCCTGGATTGCTCCACGTGAAAATGGCTCTCCACCCAGACCTGGTCCCAAGCTTATCCTTATCCAGCTTATCTCAGAGGGGAGGATGAAAAGGAAATAGCCAATTTTTTAGAAGAAGGGACAATAAGACCATCCCGAAGCCCTTATAACAATGGTGAGAAACAATACCGAATGGTCGTTGATTATAAGATGCTCAACAGTGTCACTATCGGGGACACCTATCCTATACCTGATATTAATTTGACGTTAGCCAGTCTAGGAGAAGCCACGACACTTGACTTGATTTCTGGATTCCACCAAATACGTATGAAGCCATCAGACATCCCAAAAACCACATTTTCCACCATGAACGGGAAATTCTAATTTTTTTGGACAAATAAGAGCGAATCAATCTTAGCGCGTTCCAATCAGATGTCGAGCTGAGAGCCTTCAACGACTTAAAGATTTTGTTGACATCTTCTGAAGTCTAAGCTTTTCCCGATTTTGAAAAGCCATTCATCCTAACAATGGATGCATCTAATTATGCGATCGGTGCTGTTCTATCTGAAGACATAGACGGGAAAGACAGGCCAATTGCGTTCATTTCTAGGTCATTGAACAAAAGTGAAGAGGGTTTTGCTACAGATGAGAAGGAAATGCTGGCCATCGTCTGGGCCCTTGACAGCCTTCGGTCATACCTTTACGGAGCCAAAAAGATTAAAATTCTAACAGACCATCAGCCTCTTACCTTTGCTTTGGGAAACTGAAATTATAACGCAAAGCTGAAGAGATGGAAAGCCAGGATAGAAGAGTACAACTATAAATTGGTTTACAAACCTGGTAAATCGAATTACGTAGCTGATGCTCTTTCAAGACTCAGAACTCAGGTTAACCACTTGCAGAACTCAGTACATGAACCTGTTTCAAGTGGAAATATGAGAAATGCACAATCTGAGTCTCGTTTGGCTAGCAATGATTCTACGACAGAAACCGCACCCTCTCTATGTGGATCCACAACATAAACGGCAAACGCAGAAAGCGAATCCACTACAGAAACCGCTCATAGTGCCCAACAAGATGCATCAGACCTTATACCCCATGTGCTAGCGCCTATCAACATTTTTCGTTATCAGATTTGTTTTAAAGACGGGAAAGGCTTAGAAATTTTTGAACAACCACATCCGGGATATCAACGGCATTACGTTGCAATTGAGGAACCCAATAAGGAAGTTCTCATACAGTTACTCAAGTCTAAATTAAACCCTAACTTAATAAATGGCATTAAAATGCCAGAACGTCACTTGGGCATGCTTCAAGAGGCCTTTTTAGAACACTTCACAAAATACAAAATCAGGATCACACGAAGAATGGTCGAAGATGTGCAAAACGAAGACCGCAAATGTGAGCTCATTATGGCAGAACATAAGAGAGCACACTTCGCCCGTGAGAATAAGGACCAACTACTGGAAAAATATTATTTCCCCGCTATGAATGGCCTTATAAGAAAATATGTTAGATCTTGCGAAATCTGCAACACCAATAAATACGATAGGCATCCCATTCGCCCCGAATTCCAACCTACCCCAGTTCCTAGTTATCCCTGTGAAATAATTCACCTCGATATGCAGAGGTGCAGAATGAAATATTCATTCGCTTCCTGGATAAATTTTCCAAATTTGCAAAACTTTTTCACATGAAAAACAGGTCCATTCTGCATCTCAGAGACAAGATTATAAAAATCCTCCACTATTTTACCGTCCCAAAAGTACTTGTCACTGACAATCAGTGTGACAGCACTTGCTTTGTTGTATTTACTTATGCTTTCTTATCGCTCCTCTGTAATCTATTGCATTTTTAATGTATTTCGTGAATTTTGTTTAAATTAACTATTCAGTTTCACTGAACAAGATAATATTTGTGTTAGCTTTGTTTTTCTAAACTAATTATGTTTTGTAAAGTGTTATTTTAGCTTAATAAAATAGTGCATGGTAAGATAAGTTTTCTCATTGAAAGTTAAACTGTTCCCCCACTCGAAATGCTTTTTAATTTTTTTTTTTTTTTTGTGTTTAATTATTTCAAGTGTTTGTGTCTACCTGTGCCTTATATAACTCTTCTCCTACCATATTGTTTCTCCTACTTATATTTAAACTTAAGCTTTAAGCTCTATGAGTCTGCCTTGCTTACACCTTTTTCTTAGAAATTTTTATTCAATTTTTTTTTAATGTTAAAATCCAATTTTGTGTAATTATTAAAGTCATTTTTTCCACTGGCTATTTGAATTCCTGGTGACGCAGGTGGTTAACGCACGGTGGTTCAGTCGATCTCGATCTGTGAAAGTGTGCACACGTTTTCGGCTTTCACAGTGTTCTTTAAGTAAATTCGGAGTGACTTCTCAAAGTACTATTTATACCAAGGTATTTTCAATAGTGCAATAGCGCAAAAGTAGAGGTGGCCGACCGAGAATCCAGAGGTAGTGGGTTCGAGTCTCAGTGGGGCAAAAATTATTTGGCTGCTTTTTTTCACAATCGTGAAGTAGAAAACTTCATCGAGTGGGAAAAGCAGCAAATGCAAACCAACAACACCCCGGGGAAATCGAAGGGTGCCCCAGCAACAACGGGGCAGTTAATAATATCTTTGTCCAGTTGAGAGAATTTGGAGCAAGGGTAGAATCAATTGAGAGGAGGGTAGCAAACCCACCTTCAACTATCAATGAAATCAATGAAACCCTTATAAGACAGTTGGAGTCTCGCCTGCTTTCGGTCGAGGCGAGACCACAAAACCCCTTACAACCCGATGGGATTCAAACCCCCGCGGTTCAACTTCATCCTCCGCAAAGTGAGGCTGAACTAAAAGAGAACAGTCGCCTACCAGATTGTGTGAAGGAGCTCCAAGTGTTTAATGGAGATCCTACCCAGTATGAATCGTGGATACATGCGGTGGAGGGAATATTAAAGGACTTCGAAATAGTTAAAAACAAACCTATCTACCGAGCAATACTTCAACACATTCGTGGGAAGGTAACGGGTTCAGCTGATGGCGCTTTGGTGTCATATAACATTTTCGATGGAAGCTGGAATGAGTTGAAGCAATGTCTCTCTCTGCACTATGCAGATAAAAGAGACATGCGAGCTCCGGAACACCAGCTGAATCAACTCACTTAAAAGGGTAGTAGAGTTGATGAATTCTATGCGGCTGTTAACCATCAGATGTCTCTAATGCTAAACAAGCTGAAAACAGAATCCTACAGCGAAGAAACTGATCGGGCCCTTGTAGAAACATACAGGAATAGAGCTCTGGACGTGTTCATACGTGGCCTAAACGGCGACATATCACGCATGTTAACGATACAAAGACCCAGGACACTTCCGGAGGCTTACTCTGCTTGTTTAGAAATTCAAAATTTTAATTTTAGAATACAACATTCACTCTGTTATTGGTAGAAACAATTACAGCTCCTGTAAATCAGACTTATAAGAGTCATGAAGTGAAGCCATATTTTCCTATAAACAGGCCTTTTCAATCACCCCCTGAGAGGTTCCGGAATTTTTCCTGGATTGCTCCACGTGAAAATGGCTCTCCACCCAGACCTGGTCCCAAGCTTATCCTTATCCAGCTTATCTCAGAGGGGAGGATGAAAAGGAAATAGCCAATTTTTTAGAAGAAGGGACAATAAGACCATCCCGAAGCCCTTATAACAATGGTGAGAAACAATACCGAATGGTCGTTGATTATAAGATGCTCAACAGTGTCACTATCGGGGACACCTATCCTATACCTGATATTAATTTGACGTTAGCCAGTCTAGGAGAAGCCACGACACTTGACTTGATTTCTGGATTCCACCAAATACGTATGAAGCCATCAGACATCCCAAAAACCACATTTTCCACCATGAACGGGAAATTCTAATTTTTTTGGACAAATAAGAGCGAATCAATCTTAGCGCGTTCCAATCAGATGTCGAGCTGAGAGCCTTCAACGACTTAAAGATTTTGTTGACATCTTCTGAAGTCTAAGCTTTTCCCGATTTTGAAAAGCCATTCATCCTAACAATGGATGCATCTAATTATGCGATCGGTGCTGTTCTATCTGAAGACATAGACGGGAAAGACAGGCCAATTGCGTTCATTTCTAGGTCATTGAACAAAAGTGAAGAGGGTTTTGCTACAGATGAGAAGGAAATGCTGGCCATCGTCTGGGCCCTTGACAGCCTTCGGTCATACCTTTACGGAGCCAAAAAGATTAAAATTCTAACAGACCATCAGCCTCTTACCTTTGCTTTGGGAAACTGAAATTATAACGCAAAGCTGAAGAGATGGAAAGCCAGGATAGAAGAGTACAACTATAAATTGGTTTACAAACCTGGTAAATCGAATTACGTAGCTGATGCTCTTTCAAGACTCAGAACTCAGGTTAACCACTTGCAGAACTCAGTACATGAACCTGTTTCAAGTGGAAATATGAGAAATGCACAATCTGAGTCTCGTTTGGCTAGCAATGATTCTACGACAGAAACCGCACCCTCTCTATGTGGATCCACAACATAAACGGCAAACGCAGAAAGCGAATCCACTACAGAAACCGCTCATAGTGCCCAACAAGATGCATCAGACCTTATACCCCATGTGCTAGCGCCTATCAACATTTTTCGTAATCAGATTTGTTTTAAAGACGGGAAAGGCTTAGAAATTTTTGAACAACCACATCCGGGATATCAACGGCATTACGTTGCAATTGAGGAACCCAATAAGGAAGTTCTCATACAGTTACTCAAGTCTAAATTAAACCCTAACTTAATAAATGGCATTAAAATGCCAGAACGTCACTTGGGCATGCTTCAAGAGGCCTTCTTAGAACACTTCACAAAATACAAAATCAGGATCACACGAAGAATGGTCGAAGATGTGCAAAACGAAGACCGCAAATGTGAGCTCATTATGGCAGAACATAAGAGAGCACACTTCGCCCGTGAGAATAAGGACCAACTACTGGAAAAATATTATTTCCCCGCTATGAATGGCCTTATAAGAAAATATGTTAGATCTTGCGAAATCTGCAACACCAATAAATACGATAGGCATCCCATTCGCCCCGAATTCCAACCTACCCCAGTTCCTAGTTATCCCTGTGAAATAATTCACCTCGATATGCAGAGGTGCAGAATGAAATATTCATTCGCTTCCTGGATAAATTTTCCAAATTTGCAAAACTTTTTCACATGAAAAACAGGTCCATTCTGCATCTCAGAGACAAGATTATAAAAATCCTCCACTATTTTACCGTCCCAAAAGTACTTGTCACTGACAATCAGTGTGACAGCACTTGCTTTGTTGTATTTACTTATGCTTTCTTATCGCTCCTCTGTAATCTATTGCATTTTTAATGTATTTCGTGAATTTTGTTTAAATTAACTATTCAGTTTCACTGAACAAGATAATATTTGTGTTAGCTTTGTTTTTCTAAACTAATTATGTTTTGTAAAGTGTTATTTTAGCTTAATAAAATAGTGCATGGTAAGATAAGTTTTCTCATTGAAAGTTAAACTGTTCCCCCACTCGAAATGCTTTTTAATTTTTTTTTTGTGTTTAATTATTTCAAGTGTTTGTGTCTACCTGTGCCTTATATAACTCTTCTCCTACCATATTGTTTCTCCTACTTATATTTAAACTTAAGCTTTAAGCTCTATGAGTCTGCCTTGCTTACACCTTTTTCTTAGAAATTTTTATTCAATTTTTTTTTAATGTTAAAATCCAATTTTGTGTAATTATTAAAGTCATTTTTTCCACTGGCTATTTGAATTCCTGGTGACGCAGGTGGTTAACGCACGGTGGTTCAGTCGATCTCGATCTGTGAAAGTGTGCACACGTTTTCGGCTTTCACAGTGTTCTTTAAGTAAATTCGGAGTGACTTCTCAAAGTACTATTTATACCAAGGTATTTTCAATAGTGCAATAGCGCAAAAGTAGAGGTGGCCGACCGAGAATCCAGAGGTAGTGGGTTCGAGTCTCAGTGGGGCAAAAATTATTTGGCTGCTTTTTTTCACAATCGTGAAGTAGAAAACTTCATCGAGTGGGAAAAGCAGCAAATGCAAACCAACAACACCCCGGGGAAATCGAAGGGTGCCCCAGCAACAACGGGGCAGTTAATAATATCTTTGTCCAGTTGAGAGAATTTGGAGCAAGGGTAGAATCAATTGAGAGGAGGGTAGCAAACCCACCTTCAACTATCAATGAAATCAATGAAACCCTTATAAGACAGTTGGAGTCTCGCCTGCTTTCGGTCGAGGCGAGACCACAAAACCCCTTACAACCCGATGGGATTCAAACCCCCGCGGTTCAACTTCATCCTCCGCAAAGTGAGGCTGAACTAAAAGAGAACAGTCGCCTACCAGATTGTGTGAAGGAGCTCCAAGTGTTTAATGGAGATCCTACCCAGTATGAATCGTGGATACATGCGGTGGAGGGAATATTAAAGGACTTCGAAATAGTTAAAAACAAACCTATCTACCGAGCAATACTTCAACACATTCGTGGGAAGGTAACGGGTTCAGCTGATGGCGCTTTGGTGTCATATAACATTTTCGATGGAAGCTGGAATGAGTTGAAGCAATGTCTCTCTCTGCACTATGCAGATAAAAGAGACATGCGAGCTCCGGAACACCAGCTGAATCAACTCACTTAAAAGGGTAGTAGAGTTGATGAATTCTATGCGGCTGTTAACCATCAGATGTCTCTAATGCTAAACAAGCTGAAAACAGAATCCTACAGCGAAGAAACTGATCGGGCCCTTGTAGAAACATACAGGAATAGAGCTCTGGACGTGTTCATACGTGGCCTAAACGGCGACATATCACGCATGTTAACGATACAAAGACCCAGGACACTTCCGGAGGCTTACTCTGCTTGTTTAGAAATTCAAAATTTTAATTTTAGAATACAACATTCACTCTGTTATTGGTAGAAACAATTACAGCTCCTGTAAATCAGACTTATAAGAGTCATGAAGTGAAGCCATATTTTCCTATAAACAGGCCTTTTCAATCACCCCCTGAGAGGTTCCGGAATTTTTCCTGGATTGCTCCACGTGAAAATGGCTCTCCACCCAGACCTGGTCCCAAGCTTATCCTTATCCAGCTTATCTCAGAGGGGAGGATGAAAAGGAAATAGCCAATTTTTTAGAAGAAGGGACAATAAGACCATCCCGAAGCCCTTATAACAATGGTGAGAAACAATACCGAATGGTCGTTGATTATAAGATGATCAACAGTGTCACTATCGGGGACACCTATCCTATACCTGATATTAATTTGACGTTAGCCAGTCTAGGAGAAGCCACGACACTTGACTTGATTTCTGGATTCCACCAAATACGTATGAAGCCATCAGACATCCCAAAAACCACATTTTCCACCATGAACGGGAAATTCTAATTTTTTTGGACAAATAAGAGCGAATCAATCTTAGCGCGTTCCAATCAGATGTCGAGCTGAGAGCCTTCAACGACTTAAAGATTTTGTTGACATCTTCTGAAGTCTAAGCTTTTCCCGATTTTGAAAAGCCATTCATCCTAACAATGGATGCATCTAATTATGCGATCGGTGCTGTTCTATCTGAAGACATAGACGGGAAAGACAGGCCAATTGCGTTCATTTCTAGGTCATTGAACAAAAGTGAAGAGGGTTTTGCAACAGATGAGAAGGAAATGCTGGCCATCGTCTGGGCCCTTGACAGCCTTCGGTCATACCTTTACGGAGCCAAAAAGATTAAAATTCTAACAGACCATCAGCCTCTTACCTTTGCTTTGGGAAACTGAAATTATAACGCAAAGCTGAAGAGATGGAAAGCCAGGATAGAAGAGTACAACTATAAATTGGTTTACAAACCTGGTAAATCGAATTACGTAGCTGATGCTCTTTCAAGACTCAGAACTCAGGTTAACCACTTGCAGAACTCAGTACATGAACCTGTTTCAAGTGGAAATATGAGAAATGCACAATCTGAGTCTCGTTTGGCTAGCAATGATTCTACGACAGAAACCGCACCCTCTCTATGTGGATCCACAACATAAACGGCAAACGCAGAAAGCGAATCCACTACAGAAACCGCTCATAGTGCCCAACAAGATGCATCAGACCTTATACCCCATGTGCTAGCGCCTATCAACATTTTTCGTAATCAGATTTGTTTTAAAGACGGGAAAGGCTTAGAAATTTTTGAACAACCACATCCGGGATATCAACGGCATTACGTTGCAATTGAGGAACCCAATAAGGAAGTTCTCATACAGTTACTCAAGTCTAAATTAAACCCTAACTTAATAAATGGCATTAAAATGCCAGAACGTCACTTGGGCATGCTTCAAGAGGCCTTCTTAGAACACTTCACAAAATACAAAATCAGGATCACACGAAGAATGGTCGAAGATGTGCAAAACGAAGACCGCAAATGTGAGCTCATTATGGCAGAACATAAGAGAGCACACTTCGCCCGTGAGAATAAGGACCAACTACTGGAAAAATATTATTTCCCCGCTATGAATGGCCTTATAAGAAAATATGTTAGATCTTGCGAAATCTGCAACACCAATAAATACGATAGGCATCCCATTCGCCCCGAATTCCAACCTACCCCAGTTCCTAGTTATCCCTGTGAAATAATTCACCTCGATATGCAGAGGTGCAGAATGAAATATTCATTCGCTTCCTGGATAAATTTTCCAAATTTGCAAAACTTTTTCACATGAAAAACAGGTCCATTCTGCATCTCAGAGACAAGATTATAAAAATCCTCCACTATTTTACCGTCCCAAAAGTACTTGTCACTGACAATCAGTGTGACAGCACTTGCTTTGTTGTATTTACTTATGCTTTCTTATCGCTCCTCTGTAATCTATTGCATTTTTAATGTATTTCGTGAATTTTGTTTAAATTAACTATTCAGTTTCACTGAACAAGATAATATTTGTGTTAGCTTTGTTTTTCTAAACTAATTATGTTTTGTAAAGTGTTATTTTAGCTTAATAAAATAGTGCATGGTAAGATAAGTTTTCTCATTGAAAGTTAAACTGTTCCCCCACTCGAAATGCTTTTTAATTTTTTTTTTGTGTTTAATTATTTCAAGTGTTTGTGTCTACCTGTGCCTTATATAACTCTTCTCCTACCATATTGTTTCTCCTACTTATATTTAAACTTAAGCTTTAAGCTCTATGAGTCTGCCTTGCTTACACCTTTTTCTTAGAAATTTTTATTCAATTTTTTTTTAATGTTAAAATCCAATTTTGTGTAATTATTAAAGTCATTTTTTCCACTGGCTATTTGAATTCCTGGTGACGCAGGTGGTTAACGCACGGTGGTTCAGTCGATCTCGATCTGTGAAAGTGTGCACACGTTTTCGGCTTTCACAGTGTTCTTTAAGTAAATTCGGAGTGACTTCTCAAAGTACTATTTATACCAAGGTATTTTCAATAGTGCAATAGCGCAAAAGTAGAGGTGGCCGACCGAAAATGGTCTTGAGCAGGGAGCGGTCAACTCGCCGATTCTATTCAGCATTTACATCAGCGATCTGATAAGTAGTCTAACTCAGGCAATTGCGTATGCCGACGATCTTATTGCGTACAGAACAGCTCCAAAAGTCGAGGTCATCAGGATTCTTTTGCAGCGTGACTTCGAGAAGATTCAGCGTTATTGCGATGACTGGAAGTTGAAAATCAACTTTCAGAAATTAGAAATATCTTGTTAAGGACTCCGTTGCCTAAAGCCACAAGGGATACGAGAAAGAACTGGCGCAAGCTGGTGATCGTAGGGCCAAATGGACATCCGCTGGCGAGTAAAAGTGTAGTAAAGTACCTTGGCATCTGGATGGATCAGTATTTGTATTTCGACAGACATATAAATGCTGCTCTGGCCAGGGCTAGGGGAGCTTTTGCCCTGACGAAACGGTTGTTTTATAGCAGCCGGCTAGACAGCAGGGTAAAGGTGATTTGCTTCATGGTCCTTATCCGGCCGATGATTGCCTATGGATGCCCGGTTTTGTTCAACGTTGCCCCATCTCAAATGGAAAAGATTCGGGTGTTTGAGAGGCAGTGTCTTCGACGCTGCCTTGAATTGCACAGAACACCAGAGTGGGAGTACAAACACTACTATTCCAACCTGGCTCAATACAACGGGGCCAACATAAACAGGATAGATAATTTCTTGCTGAAGCTTATTCAAGGTCACATTGCAAGAGCGATGTCCTCGTCTAACAGCTTAATTTTCGGGGCGTATTACCCCAACAACGAATACTACGAGAGTGTGCGTCTAAGCGGCTTTATTCCGCCCGATGCATTCCTCCACCTAGACAGTCGAGGGCTGATCCAGGATAGAGCGGCGGTTCCGCTAATCTACCACGTCGGCCGTAGAACTGTATATCGGCAGCTCCTTTACACTCGAGACGTCCTCGCACAAGACGGAGCTGAGCACCTTCGGTTTAGTAGGACTGCTTCCGTTCGGACCGAGGGGATAGGGTAAGGCAGGAGAACCAGTTCTGGTGGTTGAAAAACGAAGATGAAGTTCCTTCAGACATTTAATAGTTGACCTTGCTACTTTCTCTTGTATGGCCGAATTACAAAGGTTTAGGTAGTTAGTTTTAAGTAGGGACAGTCGGGGTGGCACCAAAAAAAAAAAAAATATATAAAACATACAAAAACACCAAAAAAAATATAAACCATACAAGAACACCAAAAAAATTATAAAATCAATAAAAATAAAAAAAATTATAAAAACCGGAAAATGCTTGCTGTGGCTGTTCTAGTTTGTAAGTAGCTTATAATTAGTTTAAAATTAGTTGCAAGTAGTTTTAAGTAGTTTTAATTAGCTTTAATTTAGTTTTATGTAGCTTGTAAGTTTTATATAAAACCAAAAAATAAAACCATAGATACCGAGTTTTTTTTGTGAAATTCTTCTCGGTAAAATATAAAACCGACCTGGATTTAGTATTAAGATAGTTCTTAGGCCGAAAGGCATTAGCATTAAGTTATTCTAGTTTAACTTAGAGCGCCCGACTGGGGCCAGTAAGTTAGTATTAAGATATTGATAAGTAGGCTAGTTTTTATGAATTTTTGTCTAGCCTTAAGATAGTTCTAAGATACGAGGGCGGGTCAATAAGTCCGTGACTTTTCGAATAAAACACAGATTTTTTGATAAAAAAATAATTTTATTTTTCAACGTAGTCTCCCTTGAGCTCTATACACTTTGTCCAACGCTTCTCCAATTTTGTATCCCTTCCAAAAAAAATGATTTGTCGAGGTCCTCAAAATAGGCCTTTGTTTGCGAGATGACTTCATCATTGGAGTCAAATCTTTTTCCACCAAGCCATTTCTTCAGGTTTGGGAACAAGAAGTAGTCGCTCGGAGCCAAATCTGGAGAATAGGGTGGATGAGGGAGCAATTCATAGGCCAATTCATGGATTTTTGGCATGGCAACTGCACATGTGTGCACCCTTGCATTGTCTTGGTGGAAAAGAACTTTTTTCTTGGCCAAATGAGGTCGGTTTTTTTTTTTTAATCGTCATTGAATCGGTCCAATAAGTTGGCATAATATTCCCCATTGAATGTTCTTCCCTTTTGAAGGTAGTCAATGTGGATTATCCCGCGTGCATCCCAAAAAACAGTCGCCATAACTTTATTGGCTGACAAACCCACCTTGGCCTTCTTTGGACCCGATTCACCCTTAGAAACCCACTGTTTTGACTGTTGTTTGGTCTCTGGTGTGTTGTGATGGATCCATGTTTCGTCCACGGTTACAAAACGGCGCAAAAACTCCTCCATATTGCGATTAAGCAACGCCAAACCTTCCTGTGAAGTTCTTACACGATTGCGTTTGTGGTCGACTGTGAGCAAACGCGGCACCCATCTTGCGGAAAGCTTTCTCATGCCCAAGTGATCATTCAAAATTGAAACCACTGAGCCATGCGAGATCCCTACGGCTTCCACAATCTCTCGCACTTTCAATCTTCGGTCGGCCAACACCATATCGTGAATTTTTTCGATTGTTTCGGGTGTAGAGACCTCAACTGGGCGTCCAGGACGTTCGGCATCTTCAGTGCTTGTACGGCCACAACGATATTCAGTAAACCACTTTTTTACCATTGAAATCGATGGTGCAGAGTCCCCATAGTATTTATCAAGCCTAGCCTTGGTCTCGGTAATGTTTTTTTTTCGCAAGAAATAATGCTTAATAAGCACACGAAATTCACTTTTTTCCATTTTCTCCTCAAATTAGTGAGTAGTCTGATAAAAATAGCTGTCAAACACAAACTAACTGACGCAGCAAGTTTAAATTTTGACAGGAGTCAACTGACAGATGCCTGTTGACAGGAGCAGTGTTGCTGTTTCAGTAAAGAGGTCAGAAATTCAAAAAGTCACGGACTTATTGACCCACCCTCGTAATTGAAAAATGAAAATGAATTTACAAAAAACAAAAAAAAAAAAAGGTGGCCGACCGAGAATCCAGAGGTAGTGGGTTCGAGTCCCAGTCGGGCAAAAATTATTTGGCTGCTTTTTTCACAATCGTGAAGTAGAAAACTTCATCGAGTGGGAAAAGCAGCAAATGCAAACCAACAACACCGCGGAGAAATCGAAAGGTGCCCCAGCAACAACAATGAAGCCAGCTATGGTACCACCAGCCAAGGCTACGGCCATTCGGGGGGAGATGGAAAGGCTCAATTCCATTGTTACCCCTTTAATACAAGCCCTGAAAAGTAAACAGAAAGCTAGACGAGAACGAGAGAAGCAGGAGCGCGAGTTGAAAAAAATGCTGTAAGAGCCATTAAAAGCAATGGCACAAAAAGCAGCGCCACAAGAAGAGTTGCAAACAAAAAAAAGCGCAGCCAGAGCAAAGGCAAGCACAACAGCAACTGCCACAGCAGAAGGAAGGAGAGCAGCAACAACAAAAGCTGCCAACTGAACAACCACAGCAGCAACCGAAGATGCAACGCACAAAGAAACAACAACAGCAACAGCAGCAGCAACAAAAACCACAGGAGCAGAGCCAGGAGCAACAGCAGGTAGTACACCAGCAAGCAGCCACAGCCGCCTCAAAATAAAAAGAAAAGGTGCCACCAATTAATACTTACAAGATGGAACTGCAAGAAACCATCGACCTATGTAAGTCGGCCATAGGCCAAAACTTTTTTATTAAACGTTTGAGTAAAGATAGACATGCTATTCACTGCTCCACAGTGGCTCAGCATAAAATTATTAAAGAGTTACTGAAAAAATCCACGACTGAGTTCTTCAGTTTTACCCCCAAAGTGGATAAATACCAAACGGTCCTCTTGAAGGACATAGATTCCTGCACGGAACCACAAGTGCTCTCAAATGAGCTCCGTCAAAAAGCGAGCGACGATCTCGACTTTATCGGGGTCAAGCCGTTCGCTACAGTCAGAGCCAGACAGGAGAAGCGGTCTTTGCCGTTCTTCCTGGTTCAACTATCGCCCAGCAGCAAACTGGATAGTTTGAGGAGAATCTCCGTCCTCAACTACCAGGTTGTAACATGGGACAAACTAAAGAGACGCGGTGACATGCTTAAATGCGCTGCCAAAGGTTTGGCCACGCTGCAGCAAACTACGAAATGCAGTCACGCAGCGTTAAGTGTGGTGAGGACCACATAAAGCGGGAGTGTAAACTCGGTGAGGAACGGGTCGAAGACATGACCCAGCTCAAATGTGCACTTTGCGGAAAGGAGGGGCACCCTGCTAATTATCGGGGTTGCTCAGCTTTTCAGCAAATTCGTACCAATAAAGCGGTAAAGCAGACAGCGGTAGAGATACGCCCATCAACGCGTGCTCCTACAGCAACTCCCGTTAATCCCCAAATTTCCAATGCCCAAAAGGCGGCAGGGAGGGGGAAAACGGTACAGCCTGCAGCTAAGGTAGCCCTTAGCGTCCGGCCCTTGTGCCAAAGGCGCCGGACGCTCAGGCCGAAATTAGAAGTATGTTGCTGGCAATTCAAGGCCAGTTAACAGGACTTCACAACCAGATAAATGAGCAGGCGACTAGCGTAGACTATCTCCACTCTGTTTTGCCGAGCTTAACTCAAACTAGAGGTTAAAGGCGCGCTGTCGGAGAAGCCTCTTAGGATCCTTGCTGTGAATGTAAATTCACTGATAAGGACCGAACGTAGAGTTTATCTTTTCCAATTACAATATAAACAACATAACAACAATTACAATATCGTTAGAAGAGATCGACCCAACTCCACTCAAGGGGGAGGCGTCGCAATCTTCATACGAAAATGCATTAATCATGAAGTTATATACAATAGTGATCTGCGCAGATTTCGGCTGTTGGAGGCGTGCATCGTATGCATTCCTCTCCAACAGGGGAAGCGAATGTATATGATCGCGGCTTATGCACCGGAAGCACCTCAGCCAACTGATTTTATGACAGAGCTTGAAAAGCTTTTCGAATGTCTACGCTTGAGCCTGGAAGAAAATTACTTTCTCATGGCCGGTGATTCGAATGCCAAACACTTAAATTGGGGAAATCAAGTACAGAACCCGAGAGGTATTCATCATTTCAATTGGATGAGTCAGTATAACGCTGAATATCGTATAGAACTGCTGGCTACGGATCGGCCATCGTTTCCAAGAAGCGGTGCCTATCTGGATCTATTGCTAATAGATGCAAGACTGACAATAACTGACATTGTGGGTCAAAGACCGAGAAATTGTTTACGAACGATCGAGTACGACAGTGACCACTGCGGACTCGCCGCCGTAATACAATTTCCGAACGAGCTCGTAGAGTTGGATTGGTATGTACCTGTGCACACTTACAATTACAGTAAGGTGCGCTGGCCACGCTTTACCAACGCCTTATCGAGCGAAATATATTCCAAATGACAGTAATTTGACAAATAACAAAATAGACCAATACTTAGAACAAATGGACGAGACAATCAAACGAACAATGAACAGAACAATACCGAAATACAAACAACGGGACGCAACTGACATGTACCGGAACGGGACCATTGACGCATTACACAGACAGGAAAGTGGACTGCTGACAAGACTCAAACTTTTGTACCGAAGGTTTACTGACCCACACAATCTGGAGATTAGGACACTGAAGTCGTCGATCAAGAGCATCAACTAACTAATTAAAGAAAACAATCGGTTGTCAATTAATTTGTATTGGGATAACAAAATTCGGGCCGTTAATTCTAGTGACCCGAGCATGTTTCCCCAAATTAACAAGATATGTAGAAGAAATGATCAGAACGACCTTCCTTGTCTTAAGCTTCAGAGAACGACGGACATCAGAGACGTACTTCTCACAGCAGGAATTAATCCAGAGGACGCCGTCTTGGACGATGACCTCTTTATTGTCGAAGATCCGCAGGAGAAAGTGGAGGCTGTGGGGGCTGCTTCCCAGCAAGTGTACAAGGTGAATGCGTGCATTCGCCCCAATCATCACCTGGAAAACAGAGCCTTGCTCCATCACTTCTACCTTCGGAATGACATCACGCAATGGCAATCAGAGAACCTTGGCTTCACCGGGTTCAATGAAGATCATTTGGCAAACGCCATAATCGCCGAGCGAAATGGGCCCAGTTCCCTGTTTATTACGAAGGTGGAGCTCCAGCTCATCTTCGATTCCTTAAAGAAGAAGAAGTCATCAGGTGTCGATGGCATATCCAACGTTGTACTTCGACATTTACCTCAAGAAGCAGTAGACATTTATACCACTCTGTTTAACAACGCTCTGATGATGCATATTACCCAGTGCGGTGGAAGACAGCTCTCCCGAAAAAGGGAAAGGACAACTATAATCCGGCGAATCTCCGGTCGATAAGTCGTCTCCCGAGTATCAGCAAGGTATTTGAAAAAGTTATCAAGAGAGCTCTGTCTAAGTGGGCAGAGAACAATAATATCATAACGGACAATCAGTTCGGTTTTAAGGCGGGACAAGACACCATTCATGCCGCGTCTAAACTCGTTTCTTATGTCCAATGGAACAAATCTAAGAAGCAGTGTACGGGTTCCTGTCTGGTTGATTTGGAGAAGGCCTTCGACACCGTATGGTTAGAAGGTCTTTATCTTAAGCTGACCAGACTTGGCATTAGTAAACCACTATTGTATATGCTTTATGATATGCTCAATGGCAGAAAGTTTGTTGTCAAGAGTGGCAACGTAACTTCTGCCACAACCTTTAATATTAAAAATGGTCTTCAGCAGGGAGCGGTCAACTCGCCGATTCTATTCAGCATTTACACCAGCGATCTGATAGGTAGTCTAACTCAGACAATAGCGTATGCCGACGATCTAATTGCGTACAGAACAGCTCCAAAAGTCGAGGACATCAGGATTCTTTTGCAGAGTGATTTCGATGAGATTCAGCGATATTGTGATGACTGGAAGTTGAAAATCAACTTTCAGAAATCAGAAACTATCTTGTTTGGGACTCCGTTGCTTAGAGCCACAAGGGATACGAGAAAGAACTGGCGCAAGCTGGTGATCGTAGGGCCAAATGGACATCCACTGGCGAGTAAAAGTGTAGTAAAGTACCTTGGCATCTGGATGGATCAGTATTTGTATTTCGACAGACATATAAATGCTGCTCTGGCCAGGGCTAGGGGAGCTTTTGCCCTGACGAAACGATAGTTTTATAGCAGCCGGCTTGACAGCAGGGTAAAGGTGATTTGCTACATGGCCCTTATCCGACCGATGATTGCCTATGGATGCCCGGTTTGGTTCAACGTTGCCCCATCTCAAATGGAAAAGATTCGGGTGTTTGAGAGGCAGTGTCTTCGACGCTGCCTTGGATTGCACAGAACACCAGAGTCGGAGTACAAACACTACTATTCCAACCTGGCTCTATACAACGGGGACAACATAAACAGGATAGATAATTTCTTGCTGAAGCTTATTCGGGGTCACATTGCAAGAGCGATGTCCTCGTCTAACAGCTTAATTTTCGGGGCTTATTACCCCAACAACGAATACTACGAGAGTGTGCGTCTAAGCGGCTTTATTCCGCCCGATGCATTCCTCCACCTAGACAGTCGAGGGCTGATCCAGGATAGAGCGGCGGTTCCGCTAATCTACCACGTCAGCCGTAGAAATGTAGATCGGCGGCTCTTTTACAGTCGAGACGTCCTCGCACAAGACGGAGCTGAGCACCTTCGGACCAGCGGACCGAAGAGATAGGGTAAGGCAGGAGAATCAGTTCTGGTGGTTGAAAAACGAAGATGAAGTTCCTTCAGACATTTAATAGTTGATCTTGCTATTTTCTTTTGTATGGCCGACTTGCATAGGTTTAGGTAGTTAGATTTAAATAGGGACAGTCAGGGTGGCACAAAAAAAAAATATATAAAACATACAAAAACACAACAAAAATTTATAAAATCCACAAAAATACAAAAATATTATGAAACCGGAAAATGCTTGCTGTGGCTGTTCTAGTTTGTAAGTAGTCTGTAAGTAGCTTATAAGTAGGTTGTAACTAGTTTATAATTAGTTGTAAATAGTTTTAAGTAGCTTTAAGTAGTTTTAATTAGTCTTAATTAGTTTTAATTAGTTTTAATTTAGTTTTAAGTAGTTTGTAAGTTTTATATAAAACCAACAAAAAATAATGACACTGATACCGAGTTTTTTGTAAATTCTTCTCGGTAAAAAATAAAACTTGACCCGGATTTAGTATTAAGATAGTTCTTAGGCCGAAAGGCATTAGCATTAAGTTATTCTAGTTTAAGTAGGCTAGTTTTTATGAATTTTTGTCTAGCTTTGAGATAGTTTTAAGAAAATTAAAAAATAAAAATGAATTAAAAAAAAAAAAAGATAATTTCTTGCTGAAGCTTATTCGAGGTCACATTGCAAGAGCGATGTCCTCGTCTAACAGCTTAATTTTCGGGGCTTATTACCCTAAATACGAATACTACGAGAGTGTGCGTCTAAGCAGCTTTATTCCGCCCGATGCATTCCTCCACCTAGACAGTCGAGGGTTGATCCAGGATAGAGTGGCGGTTCCGCTAATCTACCACGTCGGCCGTAGAACTGTAGATCGGCAGCTCCTTTACAGTCGAGACGTCCTCGCAAAAGACGGAGCTGAGCACCTTCGGTTCAGTAGGACTGCTTCCGAACGGGACCGAAGGGATAGGGTAAAGCAGGAGAACCAGTTCTGGTGGTTGAAAAACGAAGATGAAGTTCCTTCAGACATTTAATAGTTGACCTTGCTATTTTCTTTTGTATGGCCGACTTGCATAGGTTTAGGTAGTTAGTTTTAAGTAGGGATAGTATGATATAGGATATATATATATATATATATATAAACCATATAAAAACCCAAAAAAAAAATTATAAAATCAACAAAAATACAAAAAAAAAAATTATAAAACCGGAAAATGCTTGCTGTGGCTGTTCTAGTTTGTAAGTAGCTTATAATTAGGTTGTAATTAATTTATAATTAGTTGTAAATAGTTTTAAGTAGCTTTAAGTAGTTTTAATTAGTCTTAATTAGTTTTAATTAGCTTTAATTTAGTTTTATGTAGTTTGTAAGTTTTATATAAAACCAAACAAAATAAAGACAGAGATACCGAGTTTTTTGTAAATTCTTTTCGGTAAAAAATAAAACCGACCTGGATTTAGTAGTTAGATAGTTCTTAGGCCGAAAGGCATTAGCATTAAGTTATAACAGTTTAACTTAGAGCGCCCGACTGGGGTCAGTAAGTTAGTTTTAAGATATCGATAAGTAGGCTAGTTTTTATGAATTTTTGTCTAGCTTTAAGATAGTTTTAAGAAAATGGAAAATAAAAATGAATTTCAAAAAAAAAAAAAAAAAAAAAAAAAAATGCCACGCAAAATGCATTGGGTCAACCAATGGGTTATTGAAAAGATACAAATTCAAAATTTGCTTTTTGGTACTACACTGACTGTCGTAAGCTTTCCTTTTCTCAAATTTTAAAATAAAATGTCCTCTTTTAAAGCAGACATTATAAAACTCTCGAAGGGATTTGAAGAAATGCTTATTAATTTTAATAATACTGTTTCCAATGTTAGCTCATTCGCTTTCAAAAATGATATGATTGATACTGATACTTCTACCGACGACTTAGTTATGGAGCCTCATCCAGTTATCTTTCCAATAAATAATGAAAAAGAGAAACCTGTTGCCCAATCTGGATCATCTGGTGCCAAAAGTAATAATAAAAGAGGTCGCGAAAACTTATTAGTTGCTATAAGCTCCCCACCCCCAAAACGTTCAAATCTTAAAAGCAATCCCAACCACCATAACAATAATAATTTAGAATTACCTTTACCCGTTCAAGCTTTGAATCAAATTTCAGAGACGGTTGATCCTAACATGGATTGTGGAAGGTTACCTAATATAAGTATTAATCCTAAGCCGATAAAAGCAGTCTCCAAGCCTTCGGAAGCTCTTGTTAAAGAGTTCACTACTTCAAGAAAAAAAGGACAAACGCGAAATGCACCCAAAATTTCATCTCCAAAAAACTCAATAGGAGTCTTCTATCAAAATGTAAGAGGGCTTCGCAGCAAAACCGCTAATATCTATATGAACTCCCAAGCATTCTCACATGACATCTTTGTTTCAACAGAAACTTGGTTAAATTTTAGTATTTTGGGCACGGAACTTTTTAATCAGGAGTTCTTAGTTTACAGAAAAGATCGTCATGTTGATAAACCAAAAGAAGTGGGAGGTGGTGTTTTCATTGCAGTTCGAAGTAAATTTACATCTTCTTATGTTTCGTTCCCTTTCAACCTCTCTATTGAGTTAATCTGTTTAAAATTAACTATACAGTCCAAACAATTGTATATTTTAAATGCATATATTCCCCCGAAAAGTTCATGCGCAGTTTACGTTGAACTCTCTAAGGCCTTGGATTTCGTTATTGACTTGTCTTGCTCTAACAGCAACATTTTACTTCTTGGTGATTTTAATTTACCTCACATAAAGTGGGTTCGCTCTGATGACGAATCCTACCAAGAAGCTTCCTTAACTTCTTCTCAAAATGAGTTACTGCTTCTTGATAGAATAGTTTCGACTGACTTACAGCAAATAAGTTGTATTAAGAACTGTAAAAATCGAATTCTCGATTTAGCATTTTCTTCAGACGCTAATAGTACTTTGGTTCTAGAACCTAGTTCCGGAATTACTAACATAGATAACAATCATCCTCCTTTGGATATTTTTTTTGACTTGAGCAATCATTTTACTGAAAACAGTAACCCTTATGATTGTTCATACAGTTTTGACTTGAGAAGGGCAAACTTTCAGTTGCTCTCAGATGAATTAGCTAGGTCTGGTATTGAGAATATATCAGTGTCTAGCGATATAAACGAAGCAGTTTTAAGTTTCTATTCCATCCTTAACAGCTGCATTAATAAAACTGTCCCTTCAAAAATATCAAAAAATAGAAACTTTTGCCACACATGGTATACGAAGGAGCTGAGATCACTCCGAAATAAAAGAAACAAAGCATGGAAAGTGTACATAAAAACTCTTTCGCCAGTAAACCACAACTCCTACATTTCCATTTTTGAAGAATTTAAAACTCTTTCAAAAAATCTATACACCAAGCATGTAAACGAAATGGGTAGTTCTCTAAAAGATGATCCTAAGGCATTTTGGAGGTTTGTCAATTCGAAAAAAAGCTCAGATGGTTATCCGAATAATTTTATGTATAAAAATTGTTTGTTGCAGGAATCCGTTGATATTTGTAACGCTTTTGCGAAAAACTTTCGTAATCCTTTTATTGACAAGCCCTTAGATGTTGACGAAGATTACTTGAGATTTACATACATACATATCCCCAAACTAGCTGCAATAACATCCCAGTACCACCGAGCACTGTGTTAGGGCTTCTCTCATCATTAAATGATGATTACTCATCGGGTCCAGATGGAATTCCCCCTGTAGTATTGAAAAAGTATAAATATATACTTGTTCAACCCCTTAAACTCTTGTTCGAGTTTTCTTTAAGGACAGGTAATTTTCCCTATTTTTGGAAAAAATCATTCCTTACACCAGTCTTTAAGAAGGGTGAAAAAACTGATATTAAGAATTAAAGACCCATTGCAAAGCTCTCTTGCACCCCAAAACTTTTCGAACAAGTTGTGTGCGAGAATATAGCATTTCATACAAAGAATATAATATGTGAACAACAGCATGGTTTTGTGAGAAAGAAATCAAAGGTAACAAATCTTCTTACGTTTTTGCATAAATGCATTAGAAAACGGGAATGAAGTTGATTGTATATACACTGATTTTTCTAAAGCATTTGACCAGCTAAGTCTTCATTCAATTTGCCGTTCCACACACGACTTGACTGCTTCAAACCATACAACGCTCGCTTTAGATGACAAACATTCGCCGTTTTATCGTTAAACCCTTCTGGATGTCGCATATAAATCTCCTCGGTCAAGTTCCCTTAAAGAAATGCAGTCACTGCATCCATTTGGTGAATTACCATTTTATGCTTGGCTGTCATGGCCAGCAAAAAACGAATTCAGTAGTAACGAGCAACAGGCGAATACGTCTCATCATAATCTATTCCCTTAATTTGACTATAACCTTTAATTACAAGGAGAGCCTTGTAGCATTCCAAAGAACCAGTTACATCGCGCTTGACTTTGTATACCCACTTGCTATCAATCGCTTTGCGTCCAGCAGGCAGTTCACACAGCTCCCAAGTATTCTTATCCATCAAAGAGTCTTATTCGGTCTTCATAGCCACTTTCCACTCCCCTTTCTCCTGGCATTGCCTAGCCTCCTGATAAGACTTTGGTTCACAGACACCTTCCGTAGCTGCTGCTAACATCGGCTATAAACTCAGAGCATCATGGGCTCTGGCAGTTTGTCTTGGGCTTTCAATCTCATCGGTTGTCACAAAGCATGGAAATACTGATACCTCACTCGCAGCCACGTCGAAATCTTTCTCAGCGACGGAAGTGTATGACGAATTCTCACTATCTATCGCCTCACTGAATTCGTTATGACAAATTTTCGTCGGTATTATCGCAGATTTCTACAACTGTGACCTCTTGTGGTTCCATAATGACGACTGAATCTACAGCCGATGCATAGTTCATAATAACATTTAACGAGTTTTGGTTGTTTAATCTAGCCTCACTGAAAACGTCATCATTTGTCTCACTCAAATCGTCATCACCTGCTTCACTCAAATTGTCATCCGACTCACTTTCACAACTAGAATCGCTTTCATAGCATCGCTTTCACAAGATTCATCCTGGTTTAGTGCCTTTGGAGAAGAAACAGAACGATTGGAATTGAGTTTTAATTGAGTTACCTGTTTTTCACTCGATTCGATAAACGAAAACCTTTCTCGTCTGTCTGTCATACAGCCAAAAAGCTTTGCTCTGCTCGCTGTATCCAATCAAAACACAGTCAACCGGCTTCGGTTCCGCTGAACTTTTGGTATATTTGACATTGACAGGTCTGGCTTTCATTTGGTCCATCGCTCCTCTGGTGTTGCGTGTGTCATACCAGGACACGGATGATCAAATAAGCTGCTGATGTCGCTGCTTCAGCCCAAAAATTATCCCTCAAGTAGCATGCACCGAACTTTCTCCAGTATAGTTCGGTTCATACGCTCAGCAACACCATTCTGCTCCGGAGTAGGTGGCACTGTTCGCTGATGTAGGATTCCACAGCTTTTCGCGAATGCATTGAATTGTTTATTACAATATTCAGTGCCATTGTCTGTGCGAAAGGTCTTTATTTTGCACCCATGTTGATTTTCTACAAAATTCACGAAATTTTTAAAAATGCCAAAGACCTCATTTTTATTTTTCATCGGGTACAAGAACACCTTGCGGCTATAATCGTCAATGAAAGTGACAAAATATTTTTCCCCTCCAAAAGACCGCGTGGGCATAAATGCAACATCGATGTGAAAAATCTCAAAAACACTTGTTGCTGGGTTGTCGCTTGCTTCAAATGAAGCACATGTCTGCTTAGTGGAATGTACTAAAACTGGAATAGACGTTAATGAAACTCTTTTACTTTTTTTATTTGTATTTTATTCTTTCTCTTTTTGACAATATTTCTGTTGAGATTCTTGATAACGTGTCATTTTTTGACCTCTTGACATTTCTACTTCCCTTTTTTTCTCAAAAACTGTATAACTTTTTCGTTTTTGTACTCTATTCTTCTGAATGGCAACCCTTTTCATTGTACTGGGTTATTACTAAGTTTTTAAGTTCATATAAGAAAATTGATATAGAATAAATATTATTGCAAGCAAAAATTTCATTGAAGTAACATCCATGATACTGACAGAAGATAAAGGACTGTTGTAAAGAATGCATAAATAGTGCTTCTTTTAGAAAACTACCATTCAAACGTCTTGAAAGTAAAAGAAAAAGTCGGTTTACAGGGAAATCTTTTGAATTCAAAAATTAAATTATGAATATCTTTTTAATGTTTGGTCATTTTTGCTGACCTAACATAATAACCAATGCATCTGCTACGGTATCTTGAAAATTTTCTCGGCGAGTTGATTTGAAGCCGCAGAACGGTGAAGACGTGTTTCGATTTCGATAATAAACAAAGGTTAACTAAACTAATTTGTGTTTGTGTTTTCATTTTTTTTAAAAAACTAATCGGTACGTAAAAACACATTAATCGTGCGATGCATTGCTGGCGTACAATGATTTGGTGAATTTCTATTGGTACCTTCATTTTGGAGCCAGCGATCATATGACCTGTCGGAAGGATTGGTTCGCAAACTATAAAACCTTTTCTGTTCCTGTTGAGATAAGAGTTTGAAGTGATATACAAATCTTGTCATTTAATGGGAAAAATGGTCTGAAAAATATTTGCCTAATGTGTTATATGTACTCAAGCTCTCAGTTCATCATTTTTTCCAAAGTCATGCTCTGGATAAGGGACTTAAATTCGTATGCGATAAGATGAGGTTCCAATTTATTAAGAAGAACGGAGATGTGGTAGTAGTGGGAGAACGTAAGACACAGCTTTTCAAAATGTGTTTTCGAGTCCAAACTTCAATTGGTCCGACGTCAAATTTGGCTACTACCAAAGCGTTGCCATTCAAAATAAACAAAAGCATCGACTATCTTTTTCAGAGAGTTCCTTTGAAGCAAATAAACCAGGAGAGCTTGTACATGCGGATTTGTGTGGTTCCATGGAGAAAGTGTTATAAAGGGTGCCAAGTATGTTCTTCTATTGGAGGGCCATTTTTTACAGTTTAGAGTGGTGAAATTTTTAAAGGAAAAATCTTATGTCTGCTCCTCTATTCAAAATTTTTTGGATCTAGCTATTTGTGAAAGTGTGGTGATCCTCTGGACTGTACCAACTACAGAGGAATAAGTGTTCTTAACATCGCGTACAAGATGTTCTCCCCACACTTTGTGAACGCCTGGAGCCATCCGTCAACAAGCTGATAGGTTCATAACAGTATGACTTTAGACCAGAGAAGTCCATCATCGACCAAATATTCGCACTACGGCAGATCTTGGAAAAAATCCAGGAGTTTCAAATCAATACTCACGACCTTTTCATCTATTTTAAGGCCGCGCATGACAGCATCTATAGAGACGAGCTATATAGACAACATCTAGTTTTGGCATACCTTCCAAACTCGTCCGATTGTGGAGGATGATGATACAGAATGCACGCTGCTATATCAAGAACGGCAAAGACCTCACCGATACCTTTCATGTCAAAAAAGGTTTAAGACAAGGCGACGCATACATGCGTCTTCTTCAACATTTCTCTTGAAAGAATTGTGCAAAACTCTCACATCAACACTTGAGGCACAATTTTTCAAAAGTCCGTTCAACTACTCGCTTACGCCGACGATATTGACATAATTGGACGAACAAAGCGTGATGCCAATGCTGCTTTCGTGAGTATTGAGGAGGAGGCCAAGAAGATGGGTTTAACGGTGAATGAAAGCAAGACCAAATATATGCTGTCAACAAGAAAAAACACCCAACACCAACGCGTCGCGACGTCTCGGTCAAAATGTCACTATGGACGGTTATAATAATGAGGTGGTCAGAGACTTTGTCTGCCTAGACTCCGCTATAAACTCAGCAAACGATACCAGTGCTGATATCAAACGAAGAATTACTCTTGCCAATCGCTGTTTCTTTGGGCTAAGAAGGCAATTGAGAAGCAAAGCCCTCTCTCGAGCAACTAAAGTTTCACTGTATATGACGCTTATCATCCCGGTCCTGATGTATGGTGCAGAGACATGGACGCTATTAACGGTGGATGAGAACGCTTTAGGCTGTTTTGAGAGGAAAATTCCGACCTAGCCAGTAAAGTGAAAAGCCAACCACTGAGATGGCTGGGTCACCTAGAGCGAATGGACAACAGTGCTCCGGCCCGAAAAGTCTTTGAATCCAACCCCGTGGGAAGACAGCGCAACAGGTGGCGCACGTAAGTGGAAGAGGACCGCAACCAATTTGGCGTGCAAAACTGGAGACAGCTATCAAGAAACCGAGCCGGCTGGAAGAAGCGCCACCTTAAGATAGTGAGTAAGTATTTGTGAAAGACAACATACCATTAAAACTCTTCGCACTGACAATGGGTTAGAATTTGTCAATAAATCTGTTGAATCGCTCCTCAAGAATCATCATATTCGTCTCAAAACTAGTGTAGCTTATACTCCAGAGCAAAATGAGATAATTGAGTGAGAGAACCGCACAGTGGTCGAAGCGGCTCGAACAATGCTAAGTGTTTGTGGCAACTTCAATGCTGACCTGCTTAAACAAGATACATGCGCCTTCTAGATGAAAGATTTTGTATCGTCAGTTGGAATGAATATAGTGAACTACACTTATCCAACACGTTTTGCGCCTACTTGCAATGCAAGTCTTTTGGATCTGATCATAGTTTCTGATTCATCGTTTGTTCTTTTGTACGATCAATTATCTTTTTATATTTCCTGAAAATCTCCTGAAAATGAAACGTTTGCATACAAAGACTTCAACTCAATCGATCTTTTCAATTTTCATCTTGCTACTGCCTCGGCTCCTTGGCTAAGTTGTCGGCAATAACCGAATGCTAATGATAAAGTAAACTCTTTTCAACATCTGCTGCTCCAACTCTTTAATGAATATGTCCCCACTAAAACTGTAAGAATCCTCAATAGCCGCTGCCCTTGGTTTACCTCGGTCGTAATAAGTGCTATTAAAAGTAGAAATAAACTACATAGTAAATGGAAGCGTAGACCAAGTCCAATTAACTGGAGAGCTTTTACAGTAGCCCAAAATCAGCCAACAACCATAATTCGATCATCCAAAATAAACTATTATTCGTCCAAACTAGATACCTCTTTACCTCCCAAAAAGTTATGGGGAAACCTCCGTAAAATTGGTGTTGGAAATCATAAGTCATCTCACTCACTTTACTTTTCCTCTCTTGGAAAATTTCCAGAGTACTTCCTATCGTCAAAAAACGTGACTGCACTTCTCCTTCTGACTTTAGACCTATCAGCATCCTACCTTGTCTCTTCAGTCTTTGAGAAGATAATTGATAAGCAAATTCGGAATCACCTCTCTAATAACAATTTGCTATATGCAAAACAATCGGGCTTCAGAGTAAATCACAGCTGCTCCACAGCTATGGTCAATCTTCTTGAAGAAATTAGAGTTTTCTACAATAAAGGTCATATCAATTTCCTCTGCTTACTCGATTTCTCTAAAGCCTTTGATAATGTGAATCACAGCATTCTTAAGTGGAAACTTCTTAATTTCTTTGGCTTCAGCGACAGAGCATGTTTGCTGATAACAAGCTATCTACATGACAGATTTCAAAGGGTCTTGTCTGGTGATAAATGCTCTGCTCACAGACCTGTCGAACAAGGAGTCCCACAGGGATCGATCCGGGGTCCTATCCTCTTTTGTATGTTCATTAATGATCTACCTTCATGCTGCTCACATGCTTCGGTCCACTTATACGCTGATGATGTTCAACTTCATCTTGCCAGACCCTTTCATCAGCTTGGTGAACTTTCCCTTTTTATTAACGAAGATCTAAGTAAGATATATATGTACTTGGTCCATTGCCAACGGCCCACTTTTGAACCCCTCAAAATCTCAAGTCATTCCAATTTCCTAGAGAAAGTTTGATATCTCTACTCTACCTGGCATTTGGCTAAGTGATCGTATAATTGAAGCAGTTGATCATTGTACTAGTCTTGGTTTTGTTATCGAACGTCACCTTTCAGGCTATAGACACACAAGTACTGTTATCGGTCGCATTTACGGATGCTTACTGATAAACTGAATCATCTCCCTAATTGTTCATCTTATATTCTACGCAGAGAAGGTATACAGTGATTGCGATTCATTATCTAAACATAAATTACAAGTTGCTTTCAACGACTCTGTCCGTTACGCCTATGGGTTACGGAGACATTACCATGTTTCGGAATTCACAAAAAATTGCTTGGTTGCACTTTGCAGCAATACTTAAACGCAAGAAACTGTTTATTCTTACATAAGTTAATTCATATTAACGCTCCGTCTTTTTAACAAACTATCTTTCAACCGATCTGCAAGAACATCAACATCCTATCCTTAAAATAAGCAATTACCTGTACTCCTCCCGTTTATTTTTCATTCGTTCTGTTTTCCTATGGAACTCGCTCCCTTCTCCAATTAAATTAATAATCAACCACACAAGTTTTAAAATTGCAATCTTTCTTCACTTCTCCTCTCTCTCAATTCAACTGCAATTAGCTTCCCTCCCCCCTTCTTTTTCCTCTCTTCAACTCCACTCCTATCTCAAACAATAGTTTCAAGTATTAATTCAAAATATTGTACATATTGTAAACATATTAATAATTTTTCATTTAATTTAAATTTCTAAGTACTAAAAAAGATGTTATCTTATTGTACTCGTACATACCATTTGCAAATAAATGAAAAATGAAAATGAAATGAAAAGATTTGGGAAAACAGCTTTGGGCGGAAGCCGTTAACACAGCAGTTTACGCCTTAAACCGCACAGCGGATAGCTCTTTGGGAGTTAAAACCCCTTATGAGATGTGGTGTGGAAGCAAGGCTAGGATCAAGGACTTCAAAACTTTTGGAATTGAGGCTTTTATGCACGTCCCTACACAAAAACAGAGAAAATGGGACAGGAAAGCTGAGAAAGAGAGTTTCATATAGGGTACTCTGACACATCGAAAGGTTATCGTATCTGGATACCAGCAAAACGAAAAGTAGAGATCGTCAAGTTGTCACTTTTAGGGAAGTTGAGCTGCAGGGTCAACTGAAAGGGCGTTCGAATAGTGGTTCCGAGAAAACATCAGACATGTTTGTTTTTCATTTGGGCGAATGTGTGTCGTTATCATCGGATGACCACAATAATGACTCATCGATTGGAACTGTGACTGAGGATGACATGGAACAAAGAGAGGCATATCTTGATGAGCAAGCAACAGGAGGACAAGTGGAGGACGAGGAGTACAAGTCTGCTGAACAATCAGAGGATGAGTCAGAAGTGGTTCAAAACGTTTCAATTCCTCTTAAGCATCGACTTCGAAATAAACGCGTTGTCAAACCAAACATTTGCAATGTTATGCTTTTTTATGTACGAAAAACCACAAAGCTATAAGGATGCTAGTTCTTGCACAGATAAGGTACAATAGGAAGCCGCAATGTTGGATGAAATAAAAAGCCTCAACGAAAACCACAAATGGGATATAGTGCCTCGTTCAGCTGAAAGGAAAATTATTGGTAGTAAGTGGGTGTACAAAATGAAAGATCTTGGGGATGACAACGAAGGTATTTTTTTTAATTTTTTTTTTTTTTAATTAATTTTTATTTTTCATTTTCTTAAAAACTATCTTAAAGCTAGACAAAAATTCATACAAACTAGCCTACTTATCAATATCTTAAAACTAACTTACTGGCCCCAGTCGGGCGCTCTAAGTTAAACTGTAATAACTTAATGCTAATGCCTTTCGGCCTAAGAGCTATATTAATACTAAAATCCAGGTCGGTTTTATTTTTTACCGAGAAGAATTTGCAAAAAAAAACTCGGTATCAATGTCTTTATTATTCTTGGTTTTATATAAAACTTATAAACTACATAAAAGCTTACTGAAACTAATTAAAACAAATTACAACTAATAAAAACTGCTTAAGGCTACTTAAATCTACTTACAACTAATTATAAACTAATTACAACCTACTTATAAGATACTTACAGACTACTTACAAACTAGAACAGTCACAGGAAGCATTTTCCGGTTTTATAATTTTTTTTTGTATTTTTTTGATTTTATTATTATTTTTTTTTTTGTGCCACCCTGACTGTCCCTACTTAAAACTAACTACCAAAACCTATGTAAGCCGGTCATACATCAAGAAAAAAGCAAGGTCAACTATTAAATATCTGAAGGAACTTCATGTTCGTTTTTCAACCACCAGAACTGGTTCTCCTGCTTTACGGTGCTCAGTCCGTCTTGTGCGAGGACGTCTCGACTGTAAAGGAGCCGCCGATCCACAGTTCTACGGCCGACGTGGTAGATTAGCGGAACCGCCGCTCTATCCTGGATCAGCCCTCGACTGTCTAGATGGAGGAATGCATCGGGCGGAATAAAGCCGCTTAGACGCACACTCTCATAGTATTCGTTGTTGGGGTAGTAAGCCCCAAAAATTAAGCTGTTGCTCGCGGACATCGCTCTTGCAATGTGACCTCGAATAAGCTTCAGCAAGAAATTATCTATCCTGTTTATGTTGGCACCGTTGTATAAATCCAGGTTGAAATAGTAATGTTTGTACTCCGACTCTGGTGTTCTGCCTTTCAAACACCCGAATCTATTCCATTTGAGATGGGGCAACGTTGAACCAAACCGGGCATCTATAGGCAATCATCGGTCGGATATGGGCCATGTAGCAAATCAGCTTTACCCTGCTGTCAAGCCGGCTGCTGTACAACAGCCGTTTCGTCAGGGCAAAGGCTCCCCTAGCCCTGGCCAGAGCAACATTTATATGTCTGTCGAAATACAAATACTGATCCATCCAGATGCCAAGGTTCTTTACTACACTTTTACTCGCCAGTGGATGTCCATTTGGTCCTACGATCACCAGCTTGCGCCAGTTCTTTCTCGTATCCCTTGTAGCTCTAAGTAACGGAGTCCTAAACAAGATAGTTTCTGATTTCTGAAAGTTGATTTTCAACTTCCAGTCATCGCAATATCGCTGAATCTTCTCGAAGTCACGCTGCAAAAGAATCGACCTCGACTTTTGGAGCTGCTCTGTACGCAATTAGATTGTCGGCATACGCAATTGCATGAATTAGACTACTTATCAGATCGCTGGTGTAAATGCTGAGCAGAATCGGCGAGTTGACCGCTCTCTGCTGAAGACCATTTTTAATATTAAAGGTTGTGGCAGAAGTTACATTGCCACTTTTGACAACAAACTTTCTGCCACTGAGCATATCATAAAGTATAACAGTGGTTTACTAATGCCAAGTCTGTTCAGCTTAAGATAAGGACCATCTAACCATACGGTGTCGAAGGCCTTCTCCAAATCAACCAGACAGGCACCCGTACATTGCTTCTTAGATTTGTTCCATTGGACATCAGAAACGAGTTTAGACGCGGCATGAATGGTGTCATGTCCCGCCTTAAAACCAAACTGATTGTCCGGTATGATATTATTGTCCTCTGCCCACTTAGACAGACCTCTATTGATAACTTTTTCGAATACCTTGCTGATACTCGGAAGAAGACTTATCGACCGGAGATTCGCCGGATTGGAGTTGTCCTTTCCCTTTTTCGGGAGAGGATGCACCACAGCTGTCTTCCATCGAACTGGATAATATGCATTATTTAGAGCGTTGTTAAACAGTGGTATAAATGTCTACTGCTTGTTGAGGTAAATGTCGAAGTACAACGTTGGATATGCCATCGACTCCTGCTGACTTCTTCTTCTTTAATGAATCGAAGATGAGCTGGAGCTCCACCTTTGTAATTAACAGGGAACTGGACCCATTTCGCCCGGCGATTATAGCGTTTGCCAAATGATCTTCATTGAACCCGGTGAAACCGAGGTTCTCTGATCGCCATTGCGTGATGTCATTCCGAAGGTAGAAGTGGTAGAGCAAGGCTCTGTTTTCCAGGTCGTGATTGGGGCGAATGCACGCATTCACCTTGTACACTTGCTGGGAAGCAGCCCCCACAGCCCCCACTTTCTCCTGCGGATCTTCGCCAGTAAAGAGGTCATCGTCCAAGACGGCATCCTCTGGATTAATTCCTGCTGTCAGAAGTACGTCTCTGTTGTCTGTTGTTCTCTGAAGCTTAAGACACGGAAGGTCGTTCTGATCATTCCTTCTAAATATCTTGTTAATTTGGAGAGACAAGCTCGGGTCGCTTGAATTAACGGCCCGAATTTTATTATCCAAATACAAATTAAGTGACAACCGATAGTTCTCTTTAATAAGTTGGTTGATGTTCTTGATAGACGACTTCAGTCTCCTAATCTCCAGATTGTGTGGGTCAGTAAACCGTCGGTACAAGAGTTTTCGTCTTGTCAGCAGTCCACTTTTTTGTCTGTGTAGTGCGTCCATGGTTGCGTTTCGATACATGTCGGTTGCGTCCCGTTGCTTGTATTTCGGTATTGTTCTGTTCATTGTTCGTTTAATTGTCTTATCCATTTGTTCTAGGTATTGGTCTATTTCGTTATTTGTCAAATTCCTGTCATTTGGTGGGGATATGTTGTTCGAACTGATTTTGCTCGATAAGGCGTTGGTAAAGCGTGGCCAGCGCGCCTTACTGTAATTGTAAGTATGCACAGGTACATACTCATCCAACTCCACGAGCTCGTTCGGAAGCTGTATTACGGCGGCCAGTCCGCAGTGATCACTGTCGTACTCGATCGTTCGTAAACAGTTTCTTGGTCTTTGACCCACAGTGTCAGTAAATGTCAGTCTTGTGTCTATTAGCAAAATATCCAGATAGTCACCGCTTCTTGGAAACGATGGCCGATCCGTAACCATACTCAGTGTTGTATCGACTCATCCAATTGAAAAGAAGAATACCTCTTTGATTTTGAATTTGATTTCCCCAATCTTGGTGTTTGGCATTAAAATCACCGGCCATGAGAAAGTAATTTTCTTCCAAGCTCAAGTGTAGACATTCGAAAAGTTTTTCAAGCTCCGCCATAAAATCAGTTGGCTGAGGTGATGCCAGTGCATAAGCCGCGATCACATACATTCGCTTCTCCTGTTGGAGAGGAATGCATACGATGCACGCCTCTAACAGCCGAAATCTGCGCAGATCACTATTATATATAACTTTATGATTAATGTCTTTTTGTATGAAGATTGCGACGCCTCCCCCTTGAGTGGAGTTGGGTCGATCTCTTCCAACGATATTGTAATTGTTTTTAGTCAACTTATGTTTCTGGTTCAGCTTAGTTTCGCTGGCCATAAACACATCTGGACTTTGGTCTTTCAACAATTGGAAAAGATTAGCTCTACATTCGGTCCAAATCAGTGAATTTACATTCACAGCCAGGATCCTTAGAGGCCTCTCCGACAGCGCGCCTTTAACCTCTCATTTGCGTTAAGCTAGGCAAAACAGAGTAGAGATAGTCTACCCTAGTCACCTGCTCATTTATCTGGTTGTGAAGTCCTGTCAAGTGGCCTTGAATTGCCAGCAACATGCTTCTTATTTCGGCCTGAGCGTCCGGCGCCTTTGGCACTAAGGCCGGTTGGGCTACCTTAGCTGCAGGCTGTACCGTTTTACCCCTCCCTGCCGCCATTAGGGCGTTGGAAATTTGGGGATTAACGGGAGTTGCTGTAGGAGCACGCGTTGATGGGCGTATCTCTACCGCTGTCTGCTTAGCAGCTTTTTTAATTCTTATTTGCTGAAATGCTGAGCAACCCAGATAGTTAGCAGGGTGCCCCTCCTTTCCGCAAAGTGCACATTTAAGCTGGGTCATGTCTTCGACCCGTTCCTCACCAAGTTTACACTCCCCCTTAATGTGGTCCTCACCACACTTAACGCAGCGTGACTGCATTTCGCAGTTTGCTGCAGCGTGGCCAAACCTTTGGCAGCGCATGCATTGAAGCATTCACCGCGTCTCTTTAGTCTATCACAAGTTACAACCTGGTAGTTGAGGACGGAGATACTCCTCAAACTACCCAGTTTGCTGCTGGGCGATAGCTGGCAAAGACCGCTTCTCCCGTCTGGCTCTGACTGTAGCGAACGGCTTGACCCCAATAAAGTCGAGATCGTCGCTCGCTTTTTGACGGAGCTCATTTAAGAGCACCTGTGGTTCCTTGCAGGAATCTATGCCCTTCAGGAGGACCGTTTGATATTTATCCACTTTGGGGGTAAAACTGAAGAACTCAGTCGTGGATTCTTTTAAGTTTTTAAAAATTTTATGCTCCGCCACTGTGAAGCAGTGTATAGCATCCTTATCCTTACTTAGTCGTTTAATAAAAAAGTTTTGGCCTATGGCCGACTTACATAGGTCTATGGTCTCTTTTAATTCCATCTCATACACTCCTCGTCAACTGAATACGCACAAACATTTTTGAATATATTTTATCCATTTTTTCCAAACAGTGATGGTTATTATGCCATCTGTTGATGGTAAAAATGTTCGTAACATATAAATAACAGAATTTCAAAGTTTTATCCAAAAACAACCGTGAGTTTTTCCTTCAACCACTTCCAAAGTGTAACTTATACAAAGTAGAAGTTTTTTTTTTGAGTCAACTGAATAGGTACAAAAATTAAAATTGGTATTGGAATGGAATGAAACAAGTTTTTGTTTAAGTTTAGTAGTGGGTACTTCCACCTTTATTTTTAATTACTTCATAAATTCGATCCGGCATGGAATCGTATATCTTTTTAATGTAATTTAACGAAATTTCGCTGCACGCTAATTTGATTGCAGAAATTAAGGTTTTTTTGTCTTCGAACTGACGACCACCCTCATAAACTTTGCGTACTAACCATCCCCAGACATTTTCTATGATGTTTAGATCAGGTGAGTACGGCGGCCATTGAAGCAACTGCACTTTTTGCTCCTCTATCCATGTTTTTATTATGCGCGCTGAGTGAATAGGCGCATTATCATGTTGGTAGGTCCAGTTTATGGGTCCAAAGATGTTAGAAAATTTAGGAAAATTTCTTTCCAAAATTACTTTATACCCAGCTGCTGTCATTCTTGATGTTACAACCTCGAGCCCAACTGTTCCATAATAACTGACTGCTCCCCATATCATGACACCTCCTTCACGACTATGATGGCGCTTTAAAAATCTTTTTTCTTTTCTTAAGTCGTGAAAATAGAACCCATCAGGGCCATCGAAATTAAACTTTTTTTCATCTGAAAAAACCACGTGATACCATTCTTTTTTCCAACTCATGTGAAGTCTTGAAAAATCTAATCGCAACATTTTCCGTCTCTCGTCAAGTGGTGGTTTTTTCTTAAGTTTCATTCGTTTAAGATGGCTTGAGTTGTTGATTACTCTTAATACTGTTGAGCAACTTGCGTTTACGCCGACTTTTTGTTTTATTTTTGCCACAGAATCAGAAGAATTTGATGCATATCTTAAAATTCTTCGTCTCTCAGCTGCTGTTGTTGCTGTTTTCTTACCTCCCTTCATGTTTTTGCCGTATGCATCTTTATTTTTCAAATAAGAATAAACTACATTAAAACTTCGGCCAACTTTATCAGCTATTGCACGTCCATTTAGGCCTTGGTCTCTAAGTAAATCGATTTTAGCTTTTTCAAAACTGTTAAGACACGTAGATCTACCCATTTTTCTTAAAATTTGAAATCAAGAATTAAATTTTACTGAAAACACTAAAATCGTTAATTTAAACTGTCAAGCACTCCAAAAAACTTATAAATAACGAAGAAAATGGCGTTGTACCTATTCAGTTGACTAGAAAAAAAACTCCTACTTTGCATATAAAACACTTTGCAAGTGGTTGAAGAAAAACTCACGGTTGTTTTTGGATAATTCTTTCGGAATTATCTGCTTAACATCTTAAGGGAATAGTTAGCATCAACAGATGGCATAATAACCATCACTGTTTGGAAAAAGTGGATAAAGTATATTAAAAAATGTTTGTGCGTATTCAGTTGACGAGGAGTGTAGGTGTTGATGGGCGACACCTTCTCTTTTTTGCTTTGGGGCAGCTGTGCTGCTGCTGGTGTTCTTCCTGCTGCTGTCGGTTCCACTTCTGTTGCTTTAGCTGCTGTTGTGACTGCTGCTGTTTTGTCTGCTGCTTTTGGTTCTGCTGCTGCTTTTTATTTTGTTGCCTTTGCTCCTTAGGCATTGGGTGCTGCTATGGCTGCTGTACAAGCAGGTTTTCTTTGGGCTGCTCCCGTATTTGTAGCTGCTCTTTTGGTGGCAGCTGTGGTTGCTGTTGCGCTTCTTTGTTTGGCGCCTGTGGTGCCTTTAGCTCTCGCTCCAGTCTTTCTTTTTCACGGCGAGCCACCTTTCGGTGCCCCCGCACTTTTCTCTCTCTCCATCTGCTGGTTTTCCCAGACAATTAAATTTTCCACCTCCCTGTTGTGAAAAAAAAAGCCTGTAATGTTTTTATGCCCGATTGGGACTCGAACTCGTGACTCTCAGACTGACGGTCCGCCACCTCTTCCTCTGTGCTATTGCACTATTTAAAAAATCTTGGCTGTGGTACTAACTTGTACTGAACACTCCGATTTTATTTGTAAACACTGTGAAGGCCGAAAACGTGTGCACACTTTCACAGATCGAGATCGACTGACAAACGAAGGTATAAGGCAAGATTGGTGGCACAAGGTTATACGCAGGAATATGGGATCGACTATGGAGAAACTTTCAGCCCAGTAGGGAAGTTTACATCGATTCGTTCGATTTTCGCTATAGCAGCCAACGAACGACTTGTTTTGACCAAATTTGACATCAAAACTACATTTTTGCACAGTGATCTCACTGAGGAAATCTACATGCAGCAGCCAGAAAGATTCAGTAACGGTACGAATAAGGTTTGCAAGCTGCAAAAGAGTCGATACGGGCTGAAGCAGGCATCCCGTTGTTGAAATCTGAAGCTGACTCGAGTTCTTAAGGAATTCAATCTCAAACCGAGCAGAATGGATCCTTACATATTTTTAACAGAAAATTTTAAATCTAGGATTATACTTGCTATTTATATAGACGATGATGGGCTAGTTGCTACAGAAAGCAAAAAAGATGATGCGGCTCATTTGGTGAACTTCTTGCAAAAGAAGTTTAAAATAACAGTGTTGGAAGCTGGTAATTTTCTTAGCACGGGAATTTCAAGGGATTCTGGGAGTCAATCATTCTACATCGATCGACTGTTAAAGCCATTCAACATGAGTAACTGCAAGCCAGTTTTAACTCCAGCAGAAACCGTTTCATCAGTGGAACCATTCCCTTCGTAAGCATTTAAATTGCCATACAGAGAAGCAGTGGGTTCCTTCATGTACAGGGTGGCGCACGAATCGTGCTACAAAAATAAAACGTAATACCTTTTTTACTGTGTGAGTAATCGGCTTATTTTTTTTTTTTATTTTGTAGGTTACTATTTAGATTTATAAAAATGGATGCTTGGGATGCGGAGAAAAGAATTTGGATAGTGCAACGGTACCATGCTTTGCAGTCCGTCATTTCCGTCCAAAGGGAATTTAGGCGGGAGTTTGGCGGTAATCCCCCGAGTAGATGGACCATTATGAGGTTTGTAAACATGTTTGCCGAATCTGGAAGCATCACACGAAGGCCGTACCATCAAGATGCCAATGTTCGGGTTCAGGATACAATCGCAGCAGTAGCATCTGCAATACAGGCCAATCCGAGCGTTTCGACCCGAAACTTATCGGGGCAAATTGAAGTTAGTAGACGGTCATTACAACGGATACTTCATGACGATTTAAACTTGTTTCTGTACAAAGTCCAAATTACTAGCAAGTTAAACCCTCAGGATTTGCCTGTTCGCCTGGAATTTTGCCAAAAAATGATATCAATGGCCGAAGAAGACAACACATTGATCAATTGTTTGTTCATGTCTGATGAGGCCCATTTTGATCTTAACGGCAATGTAAACAAGCAAAATTGCCGTATATGGATTGAGTCTAATCCAGAAATGATCCATGAGACGGAACTGCACCCAGAACGAGTCACTGTGTGGTGCGCAGTTTCATCAAGGTATATTGTCGGGCCGTACTTCTTTGAAGAAAACGGTGTAACCGTTACTGTCAATGGGGACCGTTATTTAAAGATGTTGAAGGAGTTTTTTTACCCAGAACTGCGCCGAAGACGTATACCATTCAACAGCGTTTGGTTTCAGCAAGATGGAGCAACTGCACATATAGCCAGACCAGTTATGGCGGAGCTAAACAAAAAATTCGCAACGGTGTAACCGTTACTGTCAATGGGGACCGTTATTTAAAGATGTTGAAGGAGTTTTTTTACCCAGAACTGCGCCGAAGACGTATACCATTCAACAGCGTTTGGTTTCAGCAAGATGGAGCAACTGCACATATAGCCAGACCAGTTATGGCGGAGCTAAACAAAAAATTCGCAAACAAATTAATTTCTAGGAACTCCACTCTTCGCTGGCCCCCAAGGTCACCTGACCTGACTGCACCAGACTTCTTTTTATGGGGTTATGTCAAGCAAGAGGTGTATAAAACGAAGCCCAGGAATTTAACTGAATTAAAGCAGTTCATAACGACAATAATTGAGGCGATCCCAACTTCAACTCTTCAGGCCGCAATGAATAATTTTTTGATCAGGTGCCGCATATGCGTGGGAGAGCGTGGAGGTCATTTGCGGTCTATAATCTTTAAAAACAACTAACTATTTAAAATAAAATTTAATTTTCTAACCAATAAAAAAAAAAAAATGAAATACATCGATTAAAAAAAAAAGTTATTTGAATTTCTTATTGTAGCACAATTGGTGCGCCACCCTGTACTTGGCGGTGGGGACGCGCCCAGGCATCGCATTTGCAGTGGGAGTAGTTTCTAGATACCTAGATGCTTAGTTAATGTTTTTTTTAGTTAAAAGAAATAAAATAAAATTATTATTATAGTTATTTCTAAAGTTAACACACCTCTATTAGTGAATTTGGCGAATCAGCTTTAGCCACCACACAATTAATTTTCGAGATTTTAACTATTAGTGAATTCGCAAAAGAAAAATTCAATGGCCGTGATATCTTACGTGATGGCGATGTCAATTGGCCGCCAAGATCATGTGATTTGACACCGTTGGACTACTTTCTTTGGGGTTATTTGAAAGAAAATGTGTACATCGGTAAGCCAGCAACAATTCAAGAGCTAAAGGAAGAGATAATTCTGCACATTAACGGCATAGAACCTCAATTATGCCTCAGCGTCATCGATAATTTGGACCATTGGATGGAGGTGTTCGGCTGGGGTCGCAGCGGCCATTTGGCCGATGTTTTGTTCCATACATAATTAAATCATACTAATATTATCCTAATAAAAAGAAATGACAATAATTTCCTAAATAATTTGTTTTATTCAAAATCAACATCGGCCCTTAAAATTTAACCACCCTTTATAATACGATAATAATACAAAAAAAACTTCGGATTAATAGAGAAAATGTGAACAAAACGACTTACCAGAATTTTTTTTTAGTTCTATAACTATATGAATTTTTCCTTGCGGTTCAAGATTAATCTGAAAGTAATAAAAAAAGACAAATCATTACAAACTTCACAGTAAAATTTATTTCATTAAATTAAGTAGCTAAATTTGTATTATTCCAGATATTTATGATATTTCATTTTTAGACATCTAAAAATATAATTTTCGGTTCTTGCGATATTACTATCTATATTTACCTCTTATATCAATGGATGGCTCAACTTATTCCTCAAATTACAAACAAAACACTATTCAATATAAAACGAACGTTTATATGGAGCGTCTGCATTAAATGTCTCAATTGCAAACACAATGGCATCGCTTTTGGATGAAAAACTTACATTTTTGCCTACAAAGAATGGGGGCCTATTGTATTACGAAACGAACGTCAAGTTAACGATACTGAAGTAAACGATTGTCACAACGCAAATTGATTATGTAAAACGAGAAAGGCGGTAGAAAGGTGTTGCCAATCGAAACAAAAAAAAACAGACGAGTCATTCCATATGAAAACGTCCAAAGACAAAAAAAAATTGTACTTTATCATTTTAGATTTTTTTCAAACTTTGTGAGAATATTCCTTAGGTTCAAAGGAAGGATATCCACCATGATTTAATTTTCTCATGCCTCATTCCCCTCCTGTCCCTATTGAAGTATTTGAAAATCGTCATTTTAGTGCTTCAGTATTTTTGCTTTAAAAAAAATTTCTATTAAAGAAAAATGTAAAAGTGGATGGAAAATCTTCAAACTTGGTACATATATTAAGTACTCTAAGAAGTAAATAAAAAAATTATTTTCAATTTTTTTAAACAATATTTACCACGTTAAAAATAACAACAAATGCACAAGAACAAGGATACTTACTGTTATTTTAACGAGGTAAATACTATTTAAAAAAATTGAAAATAATTTACTTAATATTTGTACCAAGTTTGAACATTATGTAGTTGCGTTCAACAGTCGTGACACCAGAGTCAGTTGAAAACGACAAAAATCAGAAAAACAGACGTACTCTCGGCACCGTTTTTGATCTTGTTTGACATTGATTATGTGAATTAAAATGTAAGTCACAATTAGTACTTTTCTTTAGCTTTAATATGTCATATCAAACGTTTTGATACCTTTAATAGAAATTTGTTTAAAGCAAAAATATTGAAGCACTAAAATGACGATTTTCAAAAACTTCAATAGGGACAGGAGGGGAATTAGGCATGAGAAAATTAAAACATGCTAGATATCTTTCCTTTGAACCATAAGGAATACTCTCACAAAGTTTGAACAAAATCTAAAATGGGTTGGTATTTTCGATTTAACGATTTCATATAGAATGACTCAGACGAACAAATAACCGGCAGACCGCAGACACAATTATGAAAATGCAAAATGTCAGTCGTAAGGAAAAACGAATCTCGTTTTGCATAGTCGCATTTAAACGATAACGATAGAATTTTAACGATAATCGTTTTACGTATTAGGAGGAAATTTCCCAAAAGATTCAAGATTTGCAATCAGCAAATGAATCATTGCATCAACAGCTGTAGCTTGTGGAAGCAAAGTACATTTCACTTGAACGGCATGTAGAGTTTTTGGAAGCGAAAACTAATGAAAAAAAATATTGTAATCCATATTCTTCTAGATAACAATAGCATGGCTGAAAACCCATCAGAAGACGCAAAATGAATTGTGTTTGGATTTATTATAAAGTGATAACACATTATTAATGTAATCACCACGAACTCTAAACACAAAATTTTCAGACGTCATATGGAAATGCACAACAGTGAACACATTGGACATATCTTAGAAGCAGCAAGTAAATTAAAAGGATCTGGCCCGAATGAGAAGAAGGCGTTTACATAAACTAAATAATGAAGTCATAATGTGAAAACCCAAATTCTTGACCATCAGCTGAAAGCTGGCGACCACTTGTCCTATTATGACAGCTACAATCAAGGGCGGATCCAGACTTTGCCCCAGGAGGGGGGGTCACGTTTCTTAAAATTTCAATAAAGTATTGCACCCAAAAACAATTTTTACTTACGATATAAGGCAAGTTTTGTATTCGAGCAAAGTAGGTGGCATAATTCTGTCTGGTTGTTTGTCTGTCTATTCTTTGACAACCTACAGCTACAGCCTAAACCACTGAAGCGATTTTCTTCAAATTTTTAAATATTTTTTTTTTTAATTCTTCGGAGGGGATATTTTGTACCTTTTAAAATTACGGTACTTGCTATATAACCATTAAGAAAAAGCTTATTTATCTGAAAAGCAGCTTCAACGAATTTAATAAAAAACAGTAGATTACTGTAGGTATGGTGAACATTCTGGAAAAAAAATCCGAAAAACTGTTAATAACGATACCTGCCATTTAAGGGTTTTTGAACTTCGATTTTTTCAAAGAATTTCAATCAAAATTTGCATACAAAAGCTCCATAAAGATCTCAATAATATTGCATATCAAAATAAAAAAATAAATGTTGGCCTTTTAAGAAGATATTAATTTTTGTTTTGAAAATTCAATATTTCAAGAACGCGTTGATGAATTGTTTTGAAACTAGTTTATAAATGTATTTTAAAATTAATTATTATTTAATTTAATATAAAAATAGCTTTTTGAGAAAATCGCTACAACGATTTTTATTTTTTTTTGTGCTTATATTTATATTTCTTCAAGTTATCAAATTGGTTTTAAGCTTTAAGCTATTTGAAAAGTTGTTAAACAATTAAAAGAACAATTTAAATGCCCTTATTTTATATATTTTTAGGTTCTTTATGTATGTAATTACTGGCATATTTTAAAAGTTCTTAATTACAGGCAACTTGAACATCAGAGCAGGTACCTGCAATACAGCCGTACATTTTATTGCCATTGAAAATATTTTTTTTAAATAAATTAATTAATTAAGGAATTGAAGCCAGAACCATCATGCCACTAGATACTAAAAATATTGTTTAGGAAAAGTTTATTTTTGCCCTTAAAATCTTAACTCATTTACAATAAGATCGTATTTATTCTACAAGATCTATTTTGATCTTTTGCCTGGCCACAAGAAGCTACTTTTGTTATACTTACCACTTTCCTTAATGACATCCCCCGAACAAAACAAATTCATGAAACGTCAAAATTACAAAATAAAAAACTTTGTATCCCCAAAATGGTGCACCCAAGTTAGTGGGAAAGCGGAAGCAATTACAGTCTTGGGAAAACAAAGTAAAATGAGGTAGTTTTTCCATAAAAAAAGGCTTGCTACCACTCATGTCTTCGAGTTGCTCTATGCTTTAAGTGCTAGAACTAAAAGTTGATCGCAATTAACAACTTAGTTGCCTAGTGGTTGCTTGACCTTGATTTTGAGATTAAGCAAGCGATATAGCATTTAGGATATTTGCAAAGAGTGTATGCGATCAGTAAAAAGTCCAAAAAGTTTAATTTTATAAATTTATTGAGTTGAAAATTTTGAATCAACTGTACAGTTTTTTCAAGTACCGCCCAATTTTTCGCACTTCACGTGAGAAATTTGCAAGATACCAAAATCTAAAATATCGAAACTGCATTATTTATAGATCTTGAAAAATGATATCTCACACTAAGTAAAAATAAAACATAGCATTCTCACCTTACAATCTTGCAAATGTCAACCAAAATCTCGAATACCTGCTCAAAATTGAGTGGTCACATAATTAGCGGGATTTTATTTGCAATATTTCGAATGCGATTTTTTCATTTGCACGGTTTTGTAATTCGTGCCCAATTCAAAAGGCCGTTGATAAGGTCAACTAGCTACATTAATTGGTTTTGGATTTGTTCTAATGGGATTTTAAAGTTTTTTTTTTTTTATTCATTCCAAGTCACTGAACAAAATGTTTAGCTACCTTATTAAGGTTATCTTAAGAAACAAATATTTCTTTTAAAGGTCACTAAATTGTTATTAAAGGTCACCTAGATTCATTGGTGACATACATTTTTTTAAATGAATTTTCAAAGTTCTTTTCTATGTCTGAAAAATTATCTACTGTTACTACCTGCCCTTTTATGACCAGTACCCTTTCGAAGAGTACACATATGGGATGCCATGAAATTTGTCATCTGATTCGGTGTACGGTGTCAGAAATGTTCACAAAATCATCAAATCAATTTCAAATTATTTTTACGGTAAAACAAAAAGTAGAGTTCTGAATTATTCTTGAAATGAAAACTTTTATTGTATTATTGTACTATATCCTTGAGCAGTGAAATTTTTTGTTTATGATTGAATTCATCTGTCTAATATTTTATATCTGGGAAAAGCCCAGATTTTGCTGCAGCAAACCATTGGAGATATAAATCAGCCTAGTGGCTCTCACACCAATTCATGGTTCCCACTTTATTTTTAACTGTAATGCCGTGTGCCATAGTTTAAATAATAATTAAATTAAAACCAAAATTAAGAATTATTAAATGTTAGAATTTTTTGTCTTATAAGGTGCATGGCTTAAGTAATAAACATTTATTTTCTGATTTTTTTTTAATTATGTAAACCAATTTGAAATTATGTTGTAACAGAAGAAAATTATAAATTTGAATGGATTCCTGCGTCTAAAACACAAAGCCGTGGCAGGTTTATAGTGCCCATAATCTCGTTAAGGCCCTAACTACAGTTTTCATACTTCTGAGTTATGAAGGAAAACACTAAATCGTAACCGCAACCTGAATATAAAACATACAAAATTCCAAAAAATACTTTTTTTAAAGCGTAATGTGTGTTTTATTTTTCACAATTATCTAATATTAAAAATTTTAGAGAATTTATAAAAAAGCGTAGATAGGGTTTTTTTGTGTTTCAAAAAATATATGAAAATGCCCTATGTACTCCATTTTGCAAACTTTTTGTATTAAAATTCCTTATTTTAAATAAATTTAAAATGAAAAACAAATATAAACGCAAAATGGTAAAAAATACAAATTTCTGTTAAAATCTTTACTGTATTTTATAAAACAGAAATGACTCTTGAAAATGTTTAAAAAGCCCTAACGGCCACATAGGGCCTTTTAAAACAATATAGTGGGTCTGTTTTCAGTATGCAGCAGTTTAAAAAAGGCCCTATGTGGTTAGTTAGGGCTTTTTAAAATGTCAGTGTATATGATTTGTAGTTAGGGCTTTTAGAAATTGCAATTTTCTGTATTATGTGAAGATCTAGTGTCAAGAAATATATACTGTAACGAAGTTACACCTTTTTATCTCCCAATCACCGGACCATCTAGTAAAGAATACAAAACGCCGAGATTTCACTATAATATATAAACTTCAGGAAGAAGACACACATTCGACGTCAGCGTCAAAGTTACATCAGCCGTTGCATACCTTAGTTGGAATGGGGACGATATAGCCTGGGAATTCGGAGCGAAAGAGACAGAAGATAGTGAAAGAGAGGAAAGATATTTGGTGTGTGGTACGAGATTCTCAGTGGTATCGCGTGCCGGGGGTTGAAGTAAAAGAGGACGGCGGCCTTTGTGCTAAATTTTTGCAGGAAGGAGCGCGTGCCAAAGAGGACTGCAACCTGTGTGGTGAACTTTTGTTTGCGATTAGGAGAGCGTACCAAAGAGGGCAGCCGGCGGCTGCCTTTGTGAATGCTGGTTGTGAGGCTATCGTTGTATGGCTTATCATTATGGTGTTTTATATTTGTGGTTAATAGTATTTGAATTTATGTCTGTGGCATCGTAGAGTAAGTGTCAAACAATGTTGTGTGACTAAGAACATTAGTCAGATAAGATTATGAATTGTGTGATAAAAATCTGAAATGTGTTTTGGTTTTAATTCGTATAGTGCGTAATAGTGTGAATTTATTTAGAATTTCAAAGTGTAGTTGAGAATATTGATTATATATATATATATATTATAGACTGACCTAATTTTTTTATATTAAGAGTGGCTACTGCTTATTATCTTCTATAATAAAAAACATAATTATTGTTTAATAGGAGGAGAGTTAACATTAGTTGATCACGCCTAATTCGAATGCTGTAAGGAGAAAAGAGTGTGAATCTCCGGCGCTTTGTCCGTTTGGTGAGGCAGAATTACTTAATGAACCTCAAAAAATTAAAAAGAAAAAAGACAACCACAGAGAATTACATACAATTGAACGAATTGATGACTCATTTCAATCGCATGTATCTTAATCCTGTACAAATGAGAAAAGAATCAAAGATGCGGGAGATAGAGAGAGATAAATAGATAGAATAAAAATGATATAAAATAAAAAATTTGAGTGTGATGTTTATTAGTTCATTGTAAACCCTTGGATAGTTAGCATATTTTTTTTTTAAATATGTTGTTTTACTCAACAGTTTTATTTTTGCTTTTAATTTTTCCTTCATTAATTGCTACTTTGCCGTTACCCTGGATATAAATTTGCAACAAACAAACATAGCTGACAATCTTTCTTTTTCATTGAATTTACCTAATAATGATACTGTGCAGATAGGATTATCGTTTCGATTGAACCTTTACAAATGGTTAAGGTTTACCAAACACCACAAAAACGGAAATAACATCATTTCAAAATGATGATTTTGCAACAGTGACGTCAACAACAACAACAATAACATCAGCAAGATCAACAAATACAATTTTAGATGAATTGTAACAGAGGAGGAAGCAATCGAGAGTTTTAGGCAAGACTTAATTAAAAAAGAAACTGAAATATCAGGATTTATACAAAGTAAAGAAGTTGTTTATAGACATTTTAAGCTTGAGTTTGATGATAAGGTACCCACCTTTTACGGGGTGTCCTTGGTAGTCTTCCAGTAAGTATTTTATTGGATTTGTGGTCCAATTTGGTGTGTATCCTTTTTCGAAAACGTATTTGTATTTACTAATTCTGACATCTTTAAGCTTTGTAGTAATATGTATTTTAATGCGATTATAAATTTTAGAGAGTAATACTTTTTCGCTTGTAGCATTGATTTCAGATGGTTTCATCTTTATCGTACGATGATAAGAATTATTGTTAGCTGTTCTGTTTGATCAATCCAACGCAACAAACCATTTAAACTGAATTCTTTCTACATATAAGCTTTCAAAGTACGATTAAATCGTTCAACAATCGAAGCTTTGAGAACACTAAATGTAGAGTAATGATTGATTTGAAATTTTTTCGTAAGTTTTTGAAAAGATGCATTGAAAAACTCTTTTCCATCGTCTGTTTGTAAATTTTTTGGGTGACGACCTTCATTTAATATATCTTCCATAGCCTGAGTGACACTCGTTCCTGTTTTGTCGTTAATAGGAGCCGTCCAAGCAAATTTAGAAAATGTATCAATAACTGTGAGAAGATATCGATAATTTTCGTTTTCGGGTGAATACACACCCATTTCGACTAGATCAGCTTGCCATAAATCATCTAGACCTTTAGTAATTATTCGTCTTTTTGGAAAATTCCTTCGAGCAGGCTTATGTAGTTCTTCGACAACGTTTCTTTGACTCATATTTTAATTGAATGATAAAAACAAAGTGTTTATTCTTTTTTTTATGCGTATTAATTTATTAAAAATATTACTATAAATTACAAGTTTTAATCATATTATTTCAATCTTTTATACAAAGACATCAATTTTTGTATTCTTAACAATCTTTTTTCAAGCAAACAACATGTGCATGTATCTGGACCAGCTTTACATAAAGTTTGTTTGAAGTTTCAAGGCAAGCTTGAAGACCAAGGGCAGTTATCAAAATGGCAACCATGTTTTGATGTTGTGGAAGATGCATTTATAAACCTTTTCAAGAAAATTACATTATTTAAAAGCTCTTCATGATGTTCTTCCAGTATATTATTATGATTTGTTTTCAAAAACTTGAAAACTTCATCAAAAATTAATAAAGTATCTATGTTAGAAATAATTCGATTTAGATTTCACACTGCGCACTGGTAAGTTAAACACTGAAGTTATGAAATTACTGTCTTAAAGTTAAATAGTAGATTTTTCTGAATTTTTTGCGTGCGTCAATGTGAATTAGTAGAAATGTGTCATGGTATTATAACATACATATTTATATGATGTATTGTAAATTTTACAAGATTTGCAAGATTTTTTATTGAACTGTTATTATTTACAATTTGCTAAACGTTAGTTATCTTAAAGTATACATTGATTATTAAATATATGTTGGCACAATAGGGGCCTTACTTTTTACATTGATAATTTTTGCTTAATTTTCATTTAATTGTCATTTTGTTTACGTCTTATCTTAATCTAATGGCTGCTTCATTTCTCGGAGTGTTCAAGTCCGGTTATCATTGATGTGGTTGGTTGGGGGCGGAGTGAGGCTTTCAGCCACGGTAGTGAGCTGACCTTGGGTCAACGTAGAAGGGGATGTTCTCTTCGTCAGTGGTTGAAATAATATCCTCATCTAGCAGTTCCATCGCTTCGAGGTACCGCTGGTTGGGATGTCGTGGCTGGTTTACAGTTCCTTCTATCAGACGGTTTGGGTGGCTCATCAGATTTTGTAGACATCTTCTGCTGGATTGGATGAGATATCTATCTAGTTGTAGAATATTGGCCTCTTCATAGAGTCTCTTGTTGCTGACTAGTTTTCTTCGTATTCTGTCGAAGTGCAGTCCTGATCCGCAGAATCTTCCTCTCGAATATTGCAAGTTTCTTCATTTGATATTTTGTTGTTGTGTACCAGATGGGAAAGCAGTAGGTGATGACGGGTCTGATGAGCTGCTTGTATAGGAGGAGCTTCGTCTTTTGGCTTAGTCCGTTCTGTGTTCGCATTAGCGGATAGATGCGATGGAAGGCGAAGTTGGCTTTTCTTAGTACAGCTGCTGTGAGAGGATTAAATCAGTATAACTCGTTGACTGTATTCTCAGGTATTTGACGTTATTTTTTGCTGACAGTTGAGTTCCATAGGGATGGGTTATCTTGGTGTTCCTACAATTGGTGGCTGAGCATCCTCTTCTACTTCCTGAGCCACTTGGTCGTCTGAAACAGATCAGTTCGGAATTGGCCGAATTGATGTTGAAGCCCCAGCGATGGTAGTACTCATTTAGTAGTCTGACATGGGCTTCAACTCTTCTAGCTGCAAATATCGGTGACATGGACTTGGCGTATGTGAGGGAGTCGTCGGCGAACAGGAGAGTATGGGCGTATTCTGGCTGTGGCAGGTCTGAAGTATATATGTTGAAGAGGAATGGTCCTAGTTTAGATCCTTGCGCAATTCCGGCCCTGGTTGTCCTCGTTGTTGATTGGCAGTTTCCTATTTGAACGGAGAACGATCTGGAATGAACAAAATTGTAGATGATTTTAATTAGTTAATATGGAAATCTGAGTTGGGAAAGTTTGTGAACAAGTCCATGTATCCATACGCTGTTAAATGCTTTTTCAGTATCGAGAAAGCATCCGACAGTGACTTGATGATTAGGGAGAGGCCATCATAGTGCTGGAATTTAAAAAGTGGATGAGGTGTTGAGTGATGTTCCCGGAATCCAAACTGCATATCAGGAATTATGAGGTAGTCGCTGATGCTTTGTAAATTAAGTTTGATTTCTACCCTACCTTAATCACAGCATAAACTGACTGTGAACTTTATAATAATAAAAGATTAATTTTTCACAGGTATAAGAAGACATAACTATCCAATCTTACTTTCAGTTACTATTTGTAAATTAAGACAATACCACAATTATGTCTGATATGAATATATCATTATTTTTAAATGAAGTTTTGACTTTTTTAGGGCTTCATAAACATGATTTGCTTAAAGAACATTATGAAGAGATTTTAAATGATATTCCATTTTATTATATATATATTAAGTACCTACAAAAACGTTAATAGAGTTCTATATAACTGCGGACTTCATTATATCGGGTTTTTCAATAAGAGCGCTTTTTTTAAATAAAACAAAAACGGTTTTGGATATCAATGAAATTCTTTATTCCTGTGAAAGTACGTTCGATGCCATTATGTATGGAACTCAATTTCTTTTGCATGGCCACCACGCGCTCACTTGCAGAAGTCCAGACGCTGAACCCAATTTTCGACGGTTTTTAAGCATAAATCGGCCGATACTGCTGAAATTTCATTTTCGATATTCGTACGAAGTTCATCAATCGTCGCTGGCTTGTTGGCATAGACCATAGACTTGACGTAGCCTCACAGGAAATAGTCTAACGGCGTCAAATCGCACGACCGAGGCGGCCAAGCGACTGGACCATTTCGTGAGATAACACGTTCTCCAAACTTGGTTTCCAATAAATTGATTGTGACATTCGCTGTGTGGCTTGTGGCACCGTGCCGTCCTGTTGGAACCACATGCCCTCTAAGTTCATATCATACAATTGGGGCCAAGAATATTCGGTTATCATTGAACGGTAGCATTCCCCATTCACAGTAACGTGCCGGTCTTGATCATCACGGAAGAAGTACGGCTGAATGACGCCGCCGGCCCATAAACCACACCAAACCGTAATTTTTTCGGAATGCAATGATGACTCATGGAGTACGTGTGGATTGCTGCCCGACCAATACCGCATATTTTGTTTATTGACAAAGCCATTCAGCCAAAAATGAGCCTCATCGCTGTAGATGATTTTTCGATGAAAATCCGAATCATTTTCAAGTTGTTGCTTAGCCTAATTCACGAACATACGACGCTTCTGGTGGTCAACCGGCTTCAGTTCTTGCGTCAATTCAATCTTGTAAGGATGTAGGCCAAGATCTTTTCGCAAAATTCGCCACGACGACGTCACAGAGATGCCCAACGCTTGAGAACGACGTGTGAGAGACACATTTGGGCTTTCTGCAACTGAAGCCTCAGCGGCAGTAATATTCTCGACACTACGGGCACTTCTTTGTCTCACTAGCACGGAAACATTGTGTACTGTGCCTGTGGATTCAAATTTTTCCACTAGACGCTCAATTGTTGATCTGCTAGGACGATTATGACGACCATAAATTGGACCATAATTGGAGCAGCAAGAAATTTGGCGTCGTTTGCTGTCCCTGTCGCTCTACTTTTGTAGCGTCCCTGTTGAAAAACCCTTTACAAATTGTCCCCGGTCTTCAGATAAATCACAAGATGTAACAGATACTTGCGGATGTGGTTTTTTTTTAAATAAAATTGAAAAGATTTAAAAAACTAATGTCTTTGTAAAGGGTGATTTTTTAAGAGGTTTAGAACTTTAAAAAAAAAAAAAACACAAGAAATTCGAAAAAATGAATGAAATATTTATTTGAATCGATAGTTTGAACCTTGCAATTTAATGTTTAAAGATAATTTCATGCAAATGTTGACCGCGGCTGCGTCTCAGGTAGCCCATCCGCTAAGTCCAATTTTGGCATACTCTTTCACACATATCGGCCGGTATCTCACGAATGAATGCATGGATGTTGGCTTCCAGTGCGTCAATCGAAGCGGGCTTGTCCCTATAGACATTAGCCTTGACATACCCCCACAAAAAATAATCTAATGGTGTCAAATCGCACGATCTAGGCGGCCAATTGACCGGCCCGAAACGTGAAATTAACTGTTCACCAAACTCGCCTCGCAATTGCGCCATTGTTTCGCGTGATGTGTGGCATGTGGCACCATCTTGTTCTTCGAACTTCCATTTCGGGCAAAAAAAAGTTTGTTATCATCGCTCGGTAGCGTTCACCATTGACAGTAACGCTGCGATTCACATCATCTTTGAAGAAATATGGCCCAATAATGCCGCCGGCCCATAAACCGCACCAAACAGTGGCTTTTTCGGGATGCATTGGTAGCTGTTGCAATGCTTCTGGCTGATCTTCACTCCAAATGCGGCAGTTATGCTTATTTACGTACCCATTCAACCAAAAATGAGCCTCATCGCTGAACACAATTTTTCGATAAAAAAGCGGATCCTCGGCCAGCTTTCCAAGAGCCCATTCACCAAAAATTCGGCGTTGTGGTAGGTCGGCTGGCTTTAGTTCTTGCACCAGCTGTATCTTAAAAGGCTTTACGCCCAAATCCTTCCGCAAAATTTTCCACGTAGTGCTGTAACAAAGGCCTAACTGCTGGGAACGGCGCCGAATCGACATTTCGCGGTCTTCTGTCACACTAGCTGATACGGCCGCAATATTTTCTTCACTACGCACAGTACGTAAACGTGTTGGTGGTTTAATGTCCAACAAAGTAAATTTGGTGCGAAATTTGGTCACAATCTTCCGAATAGACTGCTCAGAAGGTCGAGAATGCCGACCATAAAATGGAAGCAGCGCGCGATGAACATTTCGAACCGAGCACGAATTTTGATAGTAAAATTCAATAATTTGCAAGCGTTGTTCATTTGTAAGACGATCCATGGTTAAATTGCAAACCAAACTGAAGCTGTTTGACAGTGACTCAAGGTACTAAACACACGTCAGCTGTCAAAACCAGTGTTGCCAAAACCAAACCAGCTAAAAAATCACCCGTTATAACAGATTGAAATAAATATAAATAAAAAAAATCAAATATTCGTTGGAAAAATTGGATTTTTGTATTTTGTTGGTTTCATATAGATTAGACAAAATAATTATAAGACAGAAAAAAAAACTTTGTTTTTATCAGAAATACAGCGGTTTAAAATACTTAAAAGAATGTAAAAAGAAACAAACCAAATGTCCACTGGAAAAATATTTTTTAGGAAGCGCATCCGTTTTATATTTCTCGTAAGTTTACTTTTATAGGACCTGTGGTTTCATACAAAATAAGTATAGTTGGAATTTTCCCAGATTAGACAAAATAATTTTAAGACAAAAAAAATAAATATATATTATTTTTGTTTTTATCAGAATTATTGTGATTTGAAAATTTACTGTTAAAATTTCACAGATTAACTTAGACAACTTTGTTTTTATCAGAAATAAAGTCAATTTAAAAAACTTTAATATTGTTATAAAAAAAAAAAAAAAATGTAAAAGAAGAACGAATATTAACTATGGCGCTGGAGGGATTCAACAAGAAGTGCTGGGAGTATGAAGAGCTCCAAGCAATTGCAATGGCCGAGGCAGACAAAATTAAGGGGCATACATATGCACGGATGCAGGCCCTGCCACTAAATACGGAGGCCCTGCGAATAAGGGCAGAGAAGGGGGGGGAGGGTTAGAAGTTAACCCTCTACCGAGTATGGCGAGATTCCTTTCGTGCACTGTCTTGCAAAAACCAGATGATGGTGATCATCATCAGTATCATCATCATCATCATTATCATCAATAACAAAATAATGTAAATATTGAAATAAAAAAAATAAATAAATATTAAGCAAATGTTTTGTTTTATTTAAAAAATATTAATTACAATTTAGCTTTTTAGCTTCACTAATGAATCTGCTCAAGAGATACACATTTTGGAGTGCACATATTTTTCCATGATACCAAGAGTTCAAAGTTATATCTGAATAAATTCTTTTTAGTTCTTTTAAATTGGGGCAATTATAGTTGACATCATCAAGATTTATGACTTCTACATTTTCATCGTTAATTAGTTTTTGTAGCCAAGTTTTCCTTTCTGTACCCTTGACGTAAACAACAACATTTTTAATTTGTTCTCGAAGATATGTCTTTACTTAGCGAAAATCTGTGCCTCCTCCATCCCAGGTAAAACCATGATGAAACTGATGCAACCAATTAGCTTGTCGTTTGAGGGATAATGGAAGAAGGTTAGAGAGAAATGGTGGAGTAAGTATGAAATGTTGGTGATATCCATTAAAAAGCACAGCTATTTCCTTTAAGATAAACTCATTGTTTATTCCTTTAAAACCTTGGAAGTCCGAAAAACAGGTAGCCATGATTAGCTCTGTTCTTAGCAAATTCACTCTTTCTACTGATAAATTAATAGATTATGACATTAAATTTAAGTAAGTTTGTTAACTTCTCCAGTCAGTGGACTGTACTCTATTATACGATCATGAAGTATTAAACAATACATAGTTGTTGAAGCAGGAATTGGAGTTGATATTTTAAGTTCAATTTGTACATCCACAGGCCCTGTTTTAATTGTTTCATTTTAACGAGAACAATCGATAACGATAAAATCTTGTCGTGATAAAAGAGGATTTGATTGTTTCTGATAGTATGAGTGCTGAAATTCAGTGTACATTTCATAGAGAACGGCATATCGATCCAATTTATATTTAAGATTTAAATCTTTACGTGGATAAGATTCGGAATTCAAATGAACTTTTACATTGCTTACATCGCTGTTATCGAATTTACTAGAATCTTTATTTCGTTGATTTTGTCTATCAGTTTGTAGAGCAATGATAATATATCTTGGCTTCTCAAGTTGACTTGAAGTTTTATCTGTCCATACATGATCAGTGGTGGTTGGTAATGTTGGATATTCGTACATTTCCCAATTTCGAAAATCAATTTGAATTGGATTTGATTGCATTTGTTTCAATAATGTAAGTTTATTCGAATCAGATAAGGTAATGGGAGGAACTCTCCATTGCAATTTAAAAATCGAGAGTTTTAATTCTTCGTTTTCCTTAGAAAAGTAAGCGTTTTCATTAGATCGAGTACGAATTTAAATCAATTCATATCTTGCATTTGCCATTATCTTTTTATAGTCTTCAGCAAATCCCAACAGATATTTTAATTTTAAGCAAAAATTTAAGAAACCCGATGCAAGAGAAAAACAGCTGCTCCCAGTCGATGATCCATTTTCTTAGCTTTTACTTTCATTCTCGCTTAAAGATATATAATTTTTCCAAATTGATGTGATTCCCACATTTTTATTGTTGTCAATGTTTACTCCATTCAGTTCATATTGTATTTCATCAAAAAGATAAGCCATTGCTTTCTTAGTTAATTTGCCTGTTGAAAGAGTTCCATCTGCTTTAGTTAGACATCATTCTATATAAATATAGCTTTCAATAGGTAATATACATAAATCCTGTTGTTGTATGGGGATACGTATTTCATCACTTTGATTGAAGGACTGAAGAAATGGTGAGTAACTATGGTACTCAAACTTAGATATACGATTATCATAGCTGGGTTCATTAGTAGTATTTAATATCGTTCATATTGTTAAATTTATTTTAATTTGAATTATAGTGAAAGAAGGTAGGCTTTATTTTCATATGATAACTTAAGTGTTAACAGTTTAGATGTCCGGGAAGAACTAATTGAATGATTATCTTTGATATTGGTTAAATAATTATTGTAGATTAACATTATTCTAATTTTGGAGTTAAATGCAAGCGAACAGTTATTCTTTCTCCTCTAAAATTTATCAAGTCCCCGTTCTGGTCGACAATTTTTAACGTGATAGTACTTATTCATTTGACATTCACTGGTAAATAGATGACATTTTTTGGAACTTCTACGATTTTATACCCTGACCATGTGTTTTGAAATGAAATCTTTAAATCTAAATTCTTTTCGTAAATTAAACCTTAACATTAAAATTGTATAATTTACCCTATATAAATAGCATCACAACATAGCACACCAATTGTAATACATGGGCTAGCGGGTTCTCTCTCTAGTTTATGTATTGCAGTTGCAGGTGTTTTTTGTTGCTTTGCTATTCATACGGGGCTTGCTGGTGAATTTTAACTTTTGTTCTTTCCTTTTCGATTGCAACCACCACCAGAACAACATCGTGATTAGCTTGGCCTTCTGCCTGATAAATATTAATTATTGTCTTGGTCAATTAAAGTATCATTAAATGAATTCTTATAACTAAACAAAATTGAATTTCATTGATAACTAGTTTAACTTGAATCAAAGCTGTCGGATATTTAAAGCTAAAAAGTATTTTTTTGTTTGTTCGCTCGTTAATCGGGTGGATGCTATCGGTTTTGGATGCAATACATATATATAAAATCCTCATTGCATAAGAGGATAGGTAATTTGATTTGATAGGTAATTTGGAAATTATTGCTGGTTGCTGTACTTTTCTGCTGTTGTTCGTTGTTGTTGGCTATTTGGTTTACGGTTCGCTGTTGCTGTAAGCAAGCGGAATTTCTCAGGCATTTAACTGTGTGTGAAAATAAGGATTAAGTAAATTGCACCTGACTTTTATTTTCTTATAATGAAAATATTATTGCAGTCGAGAGATCATACAAAAACCTCCATTAATCGTGTGTTTAGATTCAGGCGATCAATTCCTAAGGACACACTGGTCGAGGCAATTGAGGTTAAACTAGATTGCTTGAAGGATTCGTGGAAAGATTTCGTTGGGACTAACTATGATCCTTACCAATATCATGCAGAGCAGGGTTTTGTAGATCCAGAATCAGAGTTCGAGGAATGTGAAGACAAATTTATCACCGCTAAATCGTTACTCCTAAAGGCCCTAAGCGGGAAAAGTTCCACCCGTGAATCTTTCGGGAGGAAAACTTCTTCGCGTATTTCTAATATTGGAATCAATGAATCATCGTCTGAAAATACAAATGATAAAACTCATGTTCGTGATGCAACGGCTTCAGAACAGGTAGTTCCAGACGTTTCGAAATTCTCTTCAGAAATCGAGCTGCCAGCGTTCAAAATAACACCGTTTGGGGGTGATTATCGTGAGTGGCCGTATTTCCGCGATATGTTCCTAGGTAGCATAGACTGTAGAAAAAACTTATCTATTTCACAAAAATTTCGGTATCTTAAATCTTTTTTGCGCGATGAACCCGCTAGTTTGTTAAACGGTATCTATATATCTGATGCAAATTATATGCAAACTTGGGATAAGCAATCAATTTATTGAAACATGTTTGAATATTCCGTCGTTGAACAGTGCAGATCCTAATCAGATACGCAAATTGATTGACTATGCAGATGAGGTTATTCGCGGCTTAGCTGCTATGGAAGCGGAGGGTAGAGATCCGTGGTTGATCTACCTCCTAATAAACAAAACAGACAGTGATACTCGTAAGGCTTGGGCTTTGAAAAATAAAAATTCTGAAGACTCCATCATTCAACAATTGATTGACTTTTTAGAGGATGTATGCTTTAGAAACAAGTGAATTGAAAATCAAAACAAATAAACCTAGCTCGCGTTCATCAAACTCTTCGGGAAAGGTTAGAAGCTTAGCCGTTGGGAAATCATTGTGCCCAAAGTTTCAAGATAACCATCCTCTATATCAATGTTCTCAGTTTCTCGCTTTGAAGAGCGTCGTCGTTTCGCCCGAGACCAAAAACTTTGTCTTAACTGCCTAGGAACACAACATTCGTCGTCCCGCTGTCGTGTTTAGAGTCGATGCTCTCACTGTCGTGCGCGCCATTATACGCTAGATACTGTTGGATGCTGCAGGAAAATCTCAATTGTTTCGTGCACTGCTGGACACAGGTTCTCAGGTTTCATTTGTAACTGATCGTGTGGTTAGAATGCTAGGACTTTCTCGTTTCCATTCTCGCTTGCCTATATCTGGGATTTCTGCAGTAGATACAGGTGTTACGCAAGGAGTCGTAACTCTTCAACTAAGTCCTCGTTTTGATAAATTCTCAATGAATGTGGAAGCCTTTGTGTTAAAAACCATTACTTCATTAACACCCCCAGTCTCATTCGCTTTAGAGGATCCTTTTACTTTGAGAAATTTGCAGTTAGCGGATCCTGGATATAACAACTCTGCTGCTATCGATATTTTACTTGGATCAGACATGGTACGGAGAAGCTTGCGAGATGGTCATCGATCCGACAGTAATGGTAATATTAATGCCCACAACCCACAACACAGTGTTTGGTTGGGTGATGGCTGGAAACGTCCCAAAAAACCAAGTGGTGTGTTGCATGTAGGACTTGATGTAGATGTTCTTTCAAAATCATTTTGGAAGATAGAAGAGGTTGCCTCCGTACAACCCCTCATAGGATATGAAGATTTCGCTGATTCTCATTTTGAAAAAACCTTTTCTCCAAACCATTTCGCCAGGACGAAGTTAGGTTTAGAAACACTATTTCTGTGCCTTATCCAGATAGTTTAGTTTAGAGCGGCGTTTTGCTCGAGATGAAAAACCTCGGGTCCAGTACTGCAAGTTTATGAAGGTCTACCAAGAGCTAGGCCATATGCAGCGCATTCCAGATGGTGAAATTTAGCCAACGTCAGGAAAAACGTTTTATTTGCCACACCATGCCGTCGTAACAAATAAAATGAGGGTAGTTTTCGATGGTTCTCACAAGGATTCGGCAGGGGGTCAGTTTGAATGAAACTCTACATATCGGGGTTACTCTTCAGAGAAGAGGATATTGTAAAAATGTTCAGACAAATTTGGGTCAGCCCTAAGGATCGTGATTTCCAACGCATTGTTTGGAGAGAATCTCCAACTGATCCCATTGCACATTTTCGTCTAAGTACAGTCACCTATGGTACTGCCCCCGCACCATTTCTGGCAATAAGGGTTTTAAGGCAATTGGCTAAGGACTACAAACAACAATTTCCCAAGGCTTCATACGCAATTATGCATAATTCTTACGTTGATGATTTTGCGGCTGGTTCAGATTCTTTGTCTGAAGTTTTGGATTTGAAGGAACAGATGATAGGAATTCTTTCTTGTGGTGGCTTAGAACTGAGCAAATGTGTATCCAATTGTTGGAAAATTCCCAGCAATACCGAGGAAGGTGAGACCGTTTCACTAGATCTTGATAAGGAATGGAAAAAGGTGCTTGAGCTAATCTGGAATCCATATCAGGGCATATTTACCTCTAAAATAGTGTTGCGAGATTTGTCAACACCTACAAAAAGGAATCGGCTTTCTGAAGCTTTGAAAATATTTGATCCTATGGAGTTTTTGGCACCTTCCACCATTCTCTTTAAGATTTTGTTTCAAGAGCTTTGGCTGGATAAGAATAGGGTTGATTGGGATGACCCTTTACCCACAGAAATAGCTGAAAAATGGATTTCATACCGCCAGGATTTTACAAATTTTGAAAATTTTAGGATTCCTCGCAGATATACGCTGAATGCAAAGGAGTTTGATCTGATTGGATTTTCTGATGCCTCTGAAAGGGCTTAATCTGCGGTTGTCTATGCACGAAGTATTTCTGAAGGTAGTCTTGTAGAGGTTCGTCTTGTCGCTGCAAAAACCCGTGTAGCTCCTGTAAAACAAGTTTCGATTACTCGCCTTGAGCTCTGTGGAGCTCTTCTTCTGAGTCGTATTAGGAAAATTGTTTGCTAATCGTTAGATTCTTTACCCGGAAAACTCTTTGCGTTCACTGATTCCACGTTTGTTTTGGCTTTCTTCTCTTCCTCGCAAATGGAATACCTTCGTAGCTAATCGTACAGCAGAAATATTGGATACTATACCTCGCTCGGTCTGGAATCATGTGCGTTCCGAGGAAAATCCAGCTGATAGTGCTTCCAGAGGAGTAGAACCAAGCAAATGAATGGATTTAGCGTTGTGGTGGAATGGCCCTGCATGGATCTCATCTGAATATAATCAATGACCAGCAGAAGTCATCAACGAAATGGATAATTGCACCAGAAGAAAGGAAAAGCTCTGGCCGTAAAAAGCATGTGTATGCTAGGCTTTCTAAAACGAAGATCTAAAGAATTTAATGACCCTTATATCACTAAAGCAATATATTGCTCACTTGTTCGATCTTTGTTAGAGTACTGTAGTGTTGTATGGTCACCGTTGTATGTTGTTGATGTTAAGAAACTCGAATCTGTCCAAAAACAATTTTTGTTGTTTGCATTGAGAGGTCTGGGGTGGAACCCTGATTGTTTTGTGTTGCCTCGTTATTCTCATCGTTTGAATCTTATAAATATGAGTAGCCTTTTTAATCGTAGGGAGTTGTCTGAAGCTTTATTTGCATTTGATATTTTAAAAAGTAACATTGACTCACCATTTTTATGTTCAAAAATATCCCTAAATCCAAATGTTCGCAATTTACGCCACACTAAATTCTTAAAGGAATCTAAACCAAAGACTAATTATGCATCTCACGAAGCTTTTAATCGGTGCTCAAAGACTTTTAATAAGTATTCAGAATTTTTTACCTCTAATGTAAGTGGGGATACTTTCAGGAATAAAATAATTCAGAAAATGATGTTTAATGACTCTTCATGATATATTGAAATTATAATTAGCTCCATTGAGACTATTAGTTATTGTTAGTAATAATTGTACTTATTTATTATTTATGATTTGTTATTTATTTGTTGTATTTTCTTAAAAAAAGCAATTGTTTCAAACTTTATATATTTATTTTTATATTTATTTTTAACTTTGTTATTAATTTTATAATTTTTGTTTTTGTTGTCTTGTTTTGGCAAAATAAACTAAACTAAACTAAACTAATATCGCTCCAGGAAGACCATTTTTTGAAAGCATTGGTTAACAAGTTATCTTCGTGGCAAAAGAAAGTTCGCGTTGTTGCCTATATCTTGCGCTTTGTGCGAAAATGTCGGCGTCCTCAAGATGAAGAACCTCTTTTTGACTTTTTAACCTTTTCTGAACTTCGTAGTTCCAAAGAAACCTGTCTTCATTTTGTCAAAGGGAGTTCAGGGTCGAGATTCTGTTGTTGGAAAAGCAAAAACACGTTTCACCCCACAAGTAGGCTTGTTACGAGTTGAGGGACGAATTTCTAATGCACCACACATTTCTTTTAGCATAAAACACCCAATAATCTTACCGAAAAATCATCGTGTTTCGCAGCTTATACTTTCATATGCTCACAAGAAGTTTTTTCATGCCGGTGTGTCAGAGATGTTTTCCTTGTTTCTTCAAGAGTTCTGGATAATTGGAGCAAGAAATATGATTCGTACGGTGGTACACCAGTGTCTTGATTGCTTCCGCTTGCGTACATCCACTTCCTCGCAGCTGATGGGAAATCTACCTTCGACTCGTCTCTCACCATCATTTCCATTCGCTCAGACAGGTTGCGATTATGCTGGTCCCTTTACACTTCGAGCGTCAAAACTTCGGAGAGCTTAGTTAACAAAGGGATACTTTTGTACCGCGATCTATCGACCGAAGCCTATCATTGCTGCCCTGAGGAGATTCATCGCTCGGCGAGGAAAATGCAGTGTAATCCATTCTGACAATGGCACTAACTTCCGAGGGGCTGCTCGAAAACTATCGGAAGTGTATGAGATAATTCGCTCTTCTAAACACAATGAGTTAGTGTCTACCACCTAAGCAGCAGAGAACAGCCGATGGGAATTCATTCCACCACCTGCTCCTCATTTTGGAGGGCTTTAGGAGGTGGGTGTCAAATGTGTAAAGCAGCATCTTCGTCGAGTTATTGGAAACAACATTCCCACCTTTGAAGAAGTGGGCACTTTGCTTGCCCAAATAGAAGTCTTGTTAAATTCTCGCCCTCTATGTGCTATCTCCGATACCGACTTGAACTCGTTAACGCCTTCTCGTTTGGGTATAGGTCGTCCAAACAACGCAATATTGGATCCTTACTATTTGGAGATTCCCGAAAATGGATTGGGGCGATGGGAGCTAGTCCAAAATATGCTACAAGGATTTTGGCAAAGAGGGCAGTCGGATTACATAACCACGCTTCAACAACGGCTTAAATGGAAACAAGCTGAGAAGAACTACGAAGTTGTTGTGAAAGAACCTAATTTGCCTCCGTCTCGATGGGCTTTGGGTCGTATCGAGGAGCTACACCCTGGAAGCGATGGACATGTTAGTGTGGTAACACTTCGCACCAAGAACGGGCAATTTTTGAGACCCATTAGAAAACATGCTCTATTACCCTATATAAATAGCATCACAACATAGCACACCAATTGTAATACATGGGCTAGCGGGTTCTCTCTCTAGTTTAGGTATTGCAGTTGCAGGTGTTTTTTGTTGCTTTGCTATTCATACGGGGCTTGCTGGTGGATTTTAACTTTTGTTCTTTCCTTTTCGATTACAACCACCACCAGAATAATATAGCGATTAGCTTGGCCTTCTGCCTGATAAATATTAATTATTGTCTTGGTCAATTAAAGTATTATTAAATTAATTCTTATAACTAAACAAAATTGAATTTCATTGATAGTTAGTTTAATCTGAATCACCCTGTTTCTGGTGAGAATTCATGTATTGTATGCATTGGATTATAATTAAAATAAGAGCCAGTAATGATATTACACTCGTGTTACATTTACGTTATTGATGTCAACAGGTAAATCTGATAAGTGAATATTATTCTCGTCGAGAACACGTTTACTGAATCCAAATAAATTTCCAATGGTTCTGTCCTTATTGAAATATAATTTCTTACTGCAATCGATTTCACATTCGATTGTGTTGTTATTTGCTTTTATTCCAATAAGAATGGTGGAATTTCGCAATAATAATTCTTCGGATATATAATACCGTCAATTCCATACGATCCAATAGTTCAATTTCATGTTTCCCTACATGAAACAAATTATTACTCTCATCAGAATTCGGTATAGAGTTGTACGTTTGAAGATCAATCAATCCACAAACATAGTCTTTGTCCAAAGTCAGAGGTGGAAAATATTCGGCTGACAGAGAGAAGTTCTTCCGCTCAGTGTAAGTGTCATTGCCATGATGATGATGAAAAACACAATGAAATCATTTGTTTACAAAACTCTATATTTATTTAAAATAACGATCATATAAAAATCTTCAACATAAATGACCACAGTAAAAAAAAATTATAATCTTGATATTTTGTTTAATTATAATTAATTTTTTTTTTCACCCAAATAGTGAATAATTTGAATAGGAGGCTGAAGGTTTCCAAAACTATCAACATATTCAATTTGGTTGCCATTTTTACTATACGCTACCCAGTGTGCTTCCAGGATCAATTGATGAGTCAAGATTTACAACTCCACACTGTTTGTCAGAGGTTTAGTTTTTGGTAAATTATCTCTCATGAAAACTCCTCGAAAATTTGGAATTAATTTCCTTGCAAAATTTCTCAAATCGTCATTTAGTGCACGATTGGGTAACGAACTTAGAAGATTTTTGTCTGTGGATTTAAATGAAGTTCAAACACTTTTATATAAGGTTTAAGGTATAAGCCTTGGCCTTCTGCAATGGATTCCATTTGTTGATTATGACGCTTTTTCTCCTCTTAATCTTTTTTAGCAATGCTAATGTCTTTGACAGCCTTAGCTACACCTGCAGCCCCTCCCGATAAAGCTCCTAGAGCTGAAAGTCCAGCAAACAGTGGAACAAGAAACGGAATCACTCCGCCAATTTTCGGTGGCGTCTTTGGATTTAACTCGTTGCCAAGCTTTTTCATTTAAAATCCTATCGGCAATGTGTTGATCAGATGTATTTTTAAATTTAGAATATGCAATATCGTGTTATTTACAGGCTTGATCAAGCAAATTAATTCCCGGATCCCCTCGAGTTAAGCGTTCTTGTAGTTTTGTTCCAGGTCCACACTATTGATAACTAGGTAAATGTAGTTCAAGAGGTAGTTTGTTTATTAAAGTATTTAATAAACCTTTTCCTTTCACAATGTTTTGTTGACCGATAGAATTTTTCGAATAATCAATAATTTTAAATGATAATCTTAGCGTTAGAATGGTTAGGTGTCATCTGACACTTTTTGGAATATAAACTCAACATTTATTGGAAATCATTTAGAATTCAAGTTAAAACAAACTTTTAAATTTTCTTTATATTCAATTATTGGAAATCATTTAAAGTTGATAACTATGCGTTTCGTTAAACAACAACATCAGTTACCGATAAAAAATATGGAACTGACTAACAATATTGAAAGAAAAAAGTATGGTAAACTATTCCCTAATAGTAAAGGGTTTTTCAAAAGGGACGCTACAAAAGTAGAGCGACAGGGACATCAAACGACGCCATATTTCTTGCCGCTCTTTTGACATTTCTCTTCAGTAAGGTTTGCCATTTTATGATGGAAAGATATACGAGCCAACAACGAGTCGAAATTATTAAAATTTACTACCGAAATTCGGAGTCAGTGGCCTCAACTTTAAGAGCGCTACGTCCAATTTATGGTCGTCATAATCGTCCTAGCAGATCAACAATTGAGCGTTTAGTGGAAAAATTTGAATCCACAGGCACAGTACAAAATGTGCCCGTGCCAGTGAGGCAAAGAAGGCCCCTAACTTCCAGAATATTGCTGCCGCTGAGGCTTCAGTTGCAGAAAGCCCAAATGTGTCTCTCACACGTTGTTCTCAAGCGTTGGGCATCTCTGTGACGTCGTTGTGGCGAATTTTGCGAAAAGATCTTGGCCTACATCCTTACAAGATTGAATTGACGCAAGAACTGAAGTCGCTTGACCACCAGAAGCGTCGTATGTTCGTGAATTGGGCTGAGCAACAACTTGAAAATGATTCGGATTTTCATCAAAAATCATCTTCAGCGATGAGGCTCATTTCTGGGTGAATGGCTTCGTCAATAAACAATATATGCGGTATCAGTCAGGCAGCAATCCACACGTACTCCAAGAGTCATCATTGCATCCCGAAAAAATTACGGTTTGGTTTGGTTTATGGGCCGGCGGCGTCATTCGGCCGTACTTCTTCCTGATGTCTTGATCACGTTACTGTGAATGGGGATCGCTACCGTTCAATGATAACCGAATATTTTTGACCCCAATTGGATGATATGAACTTGGAGGACATGTGGTTCCAACAGGACGGCGCACAGTGGTGCGAGAGCGGAAAAAAGTCTTTTTAAAAAGTCATATCTATCCTTTTAAACTTTATGTTTAAGTACTCTTAGATAACCCGAGCGTATGATTTAAAAGTATTTTTTAACATATATATTGTATGTTCTGATTTACAAGCCCTCAAAGTTGAAAAATAATTTTACTCAAATCGCAAACCGTATTTTCAACAAATTTTGAGATGTTTTTTTCCGAAATTCCTTTAAATAAATTCCCTAGCTTCTTAAATAATTTAATTGGTCTATTTTCGATTATCTAAAAAAAAAATATTGATTATTTATAAAAGATACCTTCTATAAGTAGCCTGAAGATTTAGTACTAAGAAAAAATGCTTTTTTTAGAAACTTTTTGATTAAAAAAAAAGCGACAAAAGATACAAAGAAAGTAAGTATGCCACCATATTAAAGCACAGAAAAATTCAGCTGCAGATGCGTGCAGATGTGGAAGTTATCCTCAAAAATGTTTCACTGAATCGGATTTCAAAAAAACTCCGTCTTGACGGTGGTTTACCAAAAAGTTTCTTCGGTATTAATAGTCAGAATGAACTGGTTAAGCCCATTATTTTGAGAAAAAATGTCAAACTTTATTTTAAAAATAAAACAAAATTAATACATTGACCCAGGTCTGAGAATTTCGATTTTTGCGAAACCATTTATTTCTGCCTGGAAAATTTTTCAACTTTCAATTCAATTTTCTTGAAAACAACACGAAAAATAACATAGTTTTATAATATTTTGAATTATATGATAGAACTTAATACAAAATAAAGAAAAGGATTAGGAATTAGAAAGGATTATTAGAAACTCCAGCAGCTTCTTCCTTTTTCATATGTGGAACTACAACTTCTGGAATGAATAACCTGACAAATATAAGAACCAAAGTTGTAAACAGGGAAGCTTTGAAGATGGGAATGTCTCCTCTTCACGCTCGGATAAAATTTATGGAGTGTATCATCTATGTTGGCTACAATTTGCCATTGAGAGCATGGAGAACCAACAAGACCCGCCATATTAGAGATCCTCAGAAGAAGAACATTCAGCAGGAGTTTCGTGAAAAACTGGGCATCATTGTCGATCTTGTAAAACAAGGTACGGGGACAAGTAATGACGGCAACACCTCCAGAAGATTTTTTGCAAATCCAACCATGACTTCAGAAATCACTGGAGTTAGTGAATCCCTAGTTCGGCGGTTTGCTGTTATCATTGAAGTAATAACGTCGAATGAAAAATTAGATTTCAAAAAATATGCAGCTTACATTTGGGAAACTGCTGAACTGTTTGTTGAAAAATATAAATGGTACAATATGCCAGCAACCGTACATAAGGTTTTGATCCATGGAGAAGAAATAATTTAAAGCTGTGCATTTCCTGTTGGATCGCTCTCCGAGGAAGCCCAAGAATGTCGAAATAAGGATTGTAATTTTTTTTTAATATTTTGGCTATTTTGGTCAATTTAAATTTTTATGGGAATAAAAACAAATACAGAAATTTTATCCCGACGTTTCGCTGGATTTTCTCAGCATCTTCAGGGGCGTTTTATTTATCTACATATATATATATACATAATTTGACAATTTCTTAAAAATATATCTATTAATTATTTAAACTTATATTATATTTATTGCATTTTTAGTTTTAAAAATTGCATCTTCCCAACACTTTACAGCAAAAAACAAAGGTAAAGACAAAATTTTGATAAATAAATAAATAAAAATGAAAACTAGACTAGACTAGACACTTTAACACAAAACATAAATATCACAGAATGGCAATGTTGTACACAGAGTTGGTATTATCGATGTCTTCTTTCAGGTTCATGGAGAATTCTCTTTTCTGTTGGATACGTAGGCTCTCCAGTGTGTATCTCGTTTTTGTATTCCTCTCTTTGTCCAAGATCTTTACGTCATCGATGTTAGCTGCGTGTGCAGTTTGTAAAATGTGTTCTGATAGTCCAGTTGTTTCTCTTTTGTTTTTAATGTCCCCCTTATGTTCTGTCATCCTCGTCGTTAAAGTACGTTTCGTTGTTCCAATGTAGACTAAAATGCACATTTCTCCCTCCCTTGTAAAGCCTACCGCAGGTTTCATTCGAGAAAATGCAGCCGAATTGCGACGAATGAAGATGTGATGCATCATATACTTATATCCTCAGATCCAATAATAACAGGTTAAAGGCCACAGGCAACAAAGAAAATACTTCCAATCATCGCAGACGCTAAAAACCTCATTTTAGCATTATAAAATTACTACTTCATAATTGTTTTTTATTTATTTTTTTTATGTATTTATCTATTTATTTATTTAATTTTATAATATACATAGTTAATAATAATATTTTATTCAAAATAAAAAGTTAAGATTTTACTAAAAAAAACTTTTATTTAAATATAACATCAAACCCCTCAAATTTTATAAAAATGTCAATAACTTTTTTCTAATAACTTTTTCTTGACCAAATTTTGACCAAGCATGTATAAGACTAATCTTAACATGTGTGTCAAATTTCATTAGTATTCGTTTAATAGTTCAGATTTTAAAGACTTTTTTTCGCTCTCCCATACAAACATCAAAACCCTCAAATTTTAGATAAATGTCAATAACTTTGTTTCTAATTATTTTCTTTTTTTCAACCAAATTTTGACCAAATATGTATTAGACTAATCTAAACATGTTTGCCAAATTTCATTTAAATCCGTTGAACCGTTCAGATAAAACAGACTTTTTTCCGTTCTCCCATACAAACCGAACCACTGTGCGCGCCACAAGCCACACAGCGAATGTCACAATCAATTTATTGGAAACCAAGTTTGGAGAACGTGTTATCTCACGAAATGGTCCAGTCGCTTGGCCGCCACGGTCGTGCGATTTGACACCGTTAGACTATTTCCTGTGAGGCTACGTCAAGTCTATGGTCTATGCCAACAAGCCAGCAACGATTGATGAACTTCGTACGAATATCGAACGTGAAATTGCAGCAGTATCGGCAGATTTATGCTTGAAAACCGTCGAATATTGGGTTCAGCGTCTGGACTTCTGCAAGCGTGTCCGTGGTGGTCATACAAAAGAAATCGAGTTCCATACATAATGGCATCGAACGTACTTTCACAATAATAAAGAATTTCATTGATATCCAAAACCGTTTTTGTTTTATTTAAAAAAATTTTTGTAGCGCTCTTATTGAACAACCCGATATAATGATCATGTTAAATCAGATATGACATTTAATACATGTCGAAAGGTATGTGCAGAATGTTGGGATACAAAGTAATTGATAAGGATAGCCCTTTGAACGAAGGTCGTTATAGAAAAGGTTTTGACTCTTTTCTTAAGTTATAAAACAGACAACACTTTTTGATTTCATACCATATATATACTAATGTTCTACGAGAACAGTACAGAGCAGTTCACCAAGCAGATTATAGCAGTAAAAAGCGGTTCAACACAGTTTAAGACCCAGTATTCTTCAGTTAAGACCAATAACCGAAATATTAAAAACAGTTTAAGACCTCTTGAACGGTTCTTTCAACAACTTTGAAACTTACTAACCACTTGCTTTTGTAAGAAAAAAATAAATCTTACATTATGATGAATATAGATTTAAAACTAACAAAGTAACTAATAAGCAACACAGATGCTCTCAGAAAAAATACAAAGCTCTTAAAACTGGTAGAGAAGCTTACGAAACACAAATTGAAGAAACTCTCAAACCGCTTACGAAGCCATTTAACGAATTAGTGAAAAAATCAAATATAAAACAAGATAAAAAAACCTAATTAATAGTCCTTTAAGGAAAATAAAACTCAATATAGAACAACATCGATCACACGAAAATGATTTTGGTAGGAAAAAACATTTTCATGAAGAATTCATCAACCCAAAGACTTCTAATGTTGATGATTCACTCATTTCCGTCGATAGTAATACTCCAAGAAAAAGAACCAAGAACAAGTCGAGCCAACGTAGCTTTGCAGAACGATTATCACAAGAATAATTTTATGATACACCAAAAAAATTATTAGATTTATTTATAAATTATTCCAATGCACTTGATAAAAGATATGGTGTACATTCAAAAAATGGAAAGTGGTATATCGGTAATAGCGAGTTCAACATAATTGGAAAAGATATAGAAATTAAAAATAAAACCTTCGAAGGAACAAATGGATTATATGAGCTAATACTTAAGAAAAACCCAGATAAAAATATTTATAAATATTTTTATCAGGGCTTATATATATTATAGACCGGCCCCAATTTTTTTATATTTAGAGTAGCTTTTGCTTGAGGTGGATCAATAAATACAGGGTGGCGCACGAATCGTGCTACAAAAATAAAACGTAATAACTTTTTTTCTGTGTGAGTAATCGGCTTATTTTTTTTTTATTTTGTAGGTTACTATTTAAATTTATAAAAATGGATGTTAGGGATACGGAGAAAAGAATTTGGATAGTGCGACGGTACCATGCTTTGCAGTCCGTCATTTCCGTCCAAAGGGAATTTAGGCGGGAGTTTGGCGGTAATCCCCCGAGTAGATGGACCATTATGAGGTTTGTAAACATGTTTGCCGAATCTGGAAGCATCGCACGAAGGCCGTACCATCGAGATGCCAATGTTCGGGTTCAGGATACAATCGCAGCAGTAGCATCTGCAATACAGGCCAATCCGAGCGTTTCGACCCGAAACTTATCGGGGCAAATTGGAGTTAGTAGACGGTCATTACAACGGATACTTCATGACGATTTAAACTTGTTTCCGTACAAAGTCCAAATTACTAGCAAGTTAAACCCTCAGGATTTGCCTGTTCGCCTGGAATTTTGCCAAAAAATGATATCAATGGCCGAAGAAGACAACACATTGATCAATTGTTTGTTCATGTCTGATGAGGCCCATTTTGATCTTAACGGCAATGTAAACAAGCAAAATTGCCGTATATGGAATGAGTCTAATCCAGAAATGCTCCATGAGACGGAACTGCACCCAGAACGAGTCACTGTGTGGTGCGCAGTTTCATCAAGGTGTATTGTCGGGCCGTACTTCTTTGAAGAAAACGGTGTAACCGTTACTGTCAATGGGGACCGTTATTTAAAGATGTTGAAGGAGTTTTTTTTACCCAGAACTGCGCCGAAGACGTATACCATTCAACAGCGTTTGGTTTCAGCAAGATGGAGCAACTGCACATATAGCCAGACCAGTTATGGCGGAGCTAAACAAAAAATTCGCAAGCAAATTAATTTCTAGGAACTCCACTCTTCGCTGGCCCCCAAGGTCACCTGACCTGACTGCACCAGACTTCTTTTTATGGGGTTATGTCAAGCAAGAGGTGTATAAAACGAAGCCCAGGAATTTAACTGAATTAAAGCAGTCCATAACGACAATAATTGAGGCGATCCCAACTTCAACTCTTCAGGCCGCAATGAATAATTTTTTGATCAGGTGCCGCATATGCGTGGGAGAGCGTGGAGGTCATTTGCGGTCTATAATCTTTAAAGATAACTAACTATTTAAAATAAAATTTAATTTTCTAACCAATAAAAAAAAAAAAAAAATGAAATACATCGATTAAAAAAAAGTTATTTGAATTTCTTATTGTAGCACAATTGGTGCGCCACCCTGTTTAAAGGAAATATGTTTTGGTGTAAAAGATTACGGGAAAGGGAAACATTTTGCATCTGTGAATCCGGCTGGTTAGAGATAAAATTTACAGATGTAATATTCTATGGTGAAACATTAAAATTACTGGTACAACCAGAATATGGTAGATAATGTGTGTTTTTTCATGTAAGAAATGGAGAGACGATATCGCCTATTATCAAATTTAAGTTGCAGTTTCAATCTATGCAGTATGTACTTTCAAACTTTTTGGTGCGTTTTTTTTTTTTTTTTTTTAATAAAATACAAGGAATAATTATCTTCTATAATAAAAAACATAATTATTGTTTAATAGGAGGAGAGTTATTATTAATCGAGTTAACATTAGTTGATCACGCCTAATTCGAATGCTGTAAAGAGAAAAGAGAGTGAATGTCCCGCTTTGTCCGTTTGGTGAGGCAGAATTACTTAATGAACTTCATAAAATTAAAAAGAAAAAAAAGACTACCACAGAAAATTACATACAATTGAACGAATTGATGACTCATTTCAATCACATGTATCTTAATCCTGTACAGATGAGAAAAGAATCAAAGATGCGGGAGAGAGAGAGTGTGAGTGTGATGTTTATTAGTTCATTGTAAACCCTTGAATAGTTAGCATATTTTTTTTTTAAATATGTTGTTTTACTCAACAGTTTTATTTTTGCTTTTAATTTTTCCTTCATTAATTGCTACTTTGCCGTTACCCTGGATATAAATTTGCAACAAACAAACATAGCTGACAATCTTTCTTTTTCATTGAATTTACCTAATAATGATACTGTGCAGATAGGATTATCGTTTCGATTGAACCTTTACAAACGGTAAAAGTTTACCAAACACCACAAAAACGGAAATAACATAATTTCAAAATGATTATTTTGCAACAGTGACGTCAACAACAACAACAATAACATCAGCAAGATCAACAAATACAATTTTAGATGAAAAAATCGTAACAGTGGAGGAAGCAATCGAGAGTTTTAGGCAAGACTTAATTTAAAAAAAAAACTGAAATATCAGGAATTATACAAAGTAAAGAAGTTGTTTATAGACATTTCAAGCTTGAGGAGTTTGATGACGATAAGGCACCCACCCTTTATGGGATGTCCTTGGTAGTCTTCCAAAAAGCATGTTATTGGATTTGTGTGTTTCACTTTGATTATTTAAAAGATTTCTGTGGTCCAATTTGGTGTGTATCCTTTTTCGAAAACGTGTTTGTATTTACTAATTCTGACAAGATCTCCATCTTTAAACTTTGGAGTAATATGTATTTTAATGCGATTATAAATTTTAGAGAGTAATACTTTTTCGTTTGTAGCATTGACTTCAGATGGTTTCATCTTTATCGTACGATGATAAGAATTATTGTACGTTATTGTTAACTGTTCTATTTGATCAATCCAACGAAACAAACCATTTAAACTGAATTCTTTCTACATATAAGCTTTCAAAGTACGATTAAATCGTTCAACAATCGAAGCTTTGAGAACACTAAATGTAGAGTAATGATTGATTTGAAATTTTTTCGTAAGTTTTTGAAAAGATGCATTGAAAAACTCTTTTCCATCGTCTGTTTGTAAATTTTTTGGGTGACGACCTTCATTAAATATATCTTCCATAGCCTGAGTGACACTCGTTCCTGTTTTGTTCTTAATAGGAGCCGTCCAAAACTGTGAGAAGATATCGACAATTTTCGTTTTCGGGTGAATACACACCCATTTCGACTAGATCAGCTTGCCATAAATCATCTAGACCTTTAGTAACTATTCGTCTTTTTGGAAAATTCCTTCGAGCGGGCTTATGTAGTTCTTCGACAGCGTATCTTTGACTCATCTTTTAATTGAATGATAAAAACAAAGTGTTTATTCTTTTTTTTATGTGTATTAATTTATTAAAAATTTAACTATAAATTACAAGTTTTAGTCATATTATTTCAATCTTTTATACAAAGACATCAATTTTTGTATTCTTAACAATCTTTTTTCAAGCAAACAGCATGTGCATGTATCTGGACCAGCTTTACATAAAGCTTGTTTGAAGTTTCAAGGCAAGCTTGAGGACCAAGGGCATTTATAAACCTTTTCAAGAAAATTACATTATTTAAAAGCTCCTCATGATGTTCTTCCAGTATATTATTATTATTTGTTTTCAAAAACTTGAAAACTTCATAAAAAATTAATAAAGTATCTATGTTAGATATGTATGTTAGACATCATTTGATTTAGATTTCACACTGCGCACTGGTAAGTTAAAGATTGAAGTCATGTTATTAATGTTTTAAGTTAAATAGTAGATTTTTCATCAGTTAAATTTTTAGATTGTTTTTTTTTTTTATTTTCGGCATCTTAGAGGAGTTTTTCAACAATTTTATATTGAATGTATTCTCTAAGATTCTCATATTTTTCATCGATTTTTTTGTAGCAGCGTCTTTTGGTTCTATTGGTTCTTGAACATTTTGTAGCCGTTTAATTATAAGGTTGTAATTACCGCTTTCGGTTTTGAGAAATCCTTCACCAGGTGGCCCAGGCAAACCTCGCTCTCCCTGTTCACGTGGTGGTCCTTTTTCCCCTTGTTTTCCTCTGGGTCCTCTGGGTGGGGTTCTACAGGGTGGCGCACGAATCGTGCTACAAAAATAAAACGTAATAACTTTTTTTCTGTGTGAGTAATCGGCTTATTTTTTTTTTATTTTGTAGGTTACTATTTAAATTTATAAAAATGGATGCTTGGGATACGGAGAAAAGAATTTGGATAGTGCAACGGTACCATGCTTTGCAGTCCGTCATTTCCGTCCAAAGGGAATTTAGGCGGGAGTTTGGCGGTAATCCCCCGAGTAGATGGACCATTATGAGGTTTGTAAACATGTTTGCCGAATCTGGAAGCATCGCACGAAGGCCGTACCATCGAGATGCCAATGTTCGGGTTCAGGATACAATCGCAGCAGTAGCATCTGCAATACAGGCCAATCCGAGCGTTTCGACCCGAAACTTATCGGGGCAAATTGGAGTTAGTAGACGGTCATTACAACGAATACTTCATGACGATTTAAACTTGTTTCTGTACAAAGTCCAAATTACTAGCAAGTTAAACCCTCAGGATTTGCCTGTTCGCCTGGAATTTTGCCAAAAAATGATATCAATGGCCGAAGAAGACAACACATTGATCAATTGTTTGTTCATGTCTGATGAGGCCCATTTTGATCTTAACGGCAATGTAAACAAGCAAAATTGCCGTATATGGAATGAGTCTAATCCAGAAATGCTCCATGAGACGGAACTGCACCCAGAACGAGTCACTGTGTGGTGCGCAGTTTCATCAAGGTGTATTGTCGGGCCGTACTTCTTTGAAGAAAACGGTGTAACCGTTACTGTCAATGGGGACCGTTATTTAAAGATGTTGAAGGAGTTTTTTTTACCCAGAACTGCGCCGAAGACGTATACCATTCAACAGCGTTTGGTTTCAGCAAGATGGAGCAACTGCACATATAGCCAGACCAGTTATGGCGGAGCTAAACAAAAAATTCGCAAGCAAATTAATTTCTAGGAACTCCACTCTTCGCTGGCCCCCAAGGTCACCTGACCTGACTGCACCAGACTTCTTTTTATGGGGTTATGTCAAGCAAGAGGTGTATAAAACGAAGCCCAGGAATTTAACTGAATTAAAGCAGTCCATAACGACAATAATTGAGGCGATCCCAACTTCAACTCTTCAGGCCGCAATGAATAATTTTTTGATCAGGTGCCGCATATGCGTGGGAGAGCGTGGAGGTCATTTGCGGTCTATAATCTTTAAATATAACTAACTATTTAAAATAAAATTTAATTTTCTAACCAATAAAAAAAAAAAAAAATGAAATACATCGATTAAAAAAAAGTTATTTGAATTTCTTATTGTAGCACAATTGGTGCGCCACCCTGTTTAAAGGAAATATGTTTTGGTGTAAAAGATTACGGGAAAGGGAAACATTTTGCATCTGTGAATCCGGCTGGTTAGAGATAAAATTTACAGATGTAATATTCTATGGTGAAACATTAAAATTACTGGTACAACCAGAATATGGTAGATAATGTGTGTTTTTTCATGTAAGAAATGGAGAGACGATATCGCCTATTATCAAATTTAAGTTGCAGTTTCAATCTATGCAGTATGTACTTTCAAACTTTTTGGTGCGTTTTTTTTTTTTTTTTTTTAATAAAATACAAGGAATAATTATCTTCTATAATAAAAAACATAATTATTGTTTAATAGGAGGAGAGTTATTATTAATCGAGTTAACATTAGTTGATCACGCCTAATTCGAATGCTGTAAAGAGAAAAGAGAGTGAATGTCCCGCTTTGTCCGTTTGGTGAGGCAGAATTACTTAATGAACTTCATAAAATTAAAAAGAAAAAAAAGACTACCACAGAAAATTACATACAATTGAACGAATTGATGACTCATTTCAATCACATGTATCTTAATCCTGTACAGATGAGAAAAGAATCAAAGATGCGGGAGAGAGAGAGTGTGAGTGTGATGTTTATTAGTTCATTGTAAACCCTTGAATAGTTAGCATATTTTTTTTTTAAATATGTTGTTTTACTCAACAGTTTTATTTTTGCTTTTAATTTTTCCTTCATTAATTGCTACTTTGCCGTTACCCTGGATATAAATTTGCAACAAACAAACATAGCTGACAATCTTTCTTTTTCATTGAATTTACCTAATAATGATACTGTGCAGATAGGATTATCGTTTCGATTGAACCTTTACAAACGGTAAAAGTTTACCAAACACCACAAAAACGGAAATAACATAATTTCAAAATGATTATTTTGCAACAGTGACGTCAACAACAACAACAATAACATCAGCAAGATCAACAAATACAATTTTAGATGAAAAAATCGTAACAGTGGAGGAAGCAATCGAGAGTTTTAGGCAAGACTTAATTTAAAAAAAAAACTGAAATATCAGGAATTATACAAAGTAAAGAAGTTGTTTATAGACATTTCAAGCTTGAGGAGTTTGATGACGATAAGGCACCCACCCTTTATGGGATGTCCTTGGTAGTCTTCCAAAAAGCATGTTATTGGATTTGTGTGTTTCACTTTGATTATTTAAAAGATTTCTGTGGTCCAATTTGGTGTGTATCCTTTTTCGAAAACGTGTTTGTATTTACTAATTCTGACAAGATCTCCATCTTTAAACTTTGGAGTAATATGTATTTTAATGCGATTATAAATTTTAGAGAGTAATACTTTTTCGTTTGTAGCATTGACTTCAGATGGTTTCATCTTTATCGTACGATGATAAGAATTATTGTACGTTATTGTTAACTGTTCTATTTGATCAATCCAACGAAACAAACCATTTAAACTGAATTCTTTCTACATATAAGCTTTCAAAGTACGATTAAATCGTTCAACAATCGAAGCTTTGAGAACACTAAATGTAGAGTAATGATTGATTTGAAATTTTTTCGTAAGTTTTTGAAAAGATGCATTGAAAAACTCTTTTCCATCGTCTGTTTGTAAATTTTTTGGGTGACGACCTTCATTAAATATATCTTCCATAGCCTGAGTGACACTCGTTCCTGTTTTGTTCTTAATAGGAGCCGTCCAAAACTGTGAGAAGATATCGACAATTTTCGTTTTCGGGTGAATACACACCCATTTCGACTAGATCAGCTTGCCATAAATCATCTAGACCTTTAGTAACTATTCGTCTTTTTGGAAAATTCCTTCGAGCGGGCTTATGTAGTTCTTCGACAGCGTATCTTTGACTCATCTTTTAATTGAATGATAAAAACAAAGTGTTTATTCTTTTTTTTATGTGTATTAATTTATTAAAAATTTAACTATAAATTACAAGTTTTAGTCATATTATTTCAATCTTTTATACAAAGACATCAATTTTTGTATTCTTAACAATCTTTTTTCAAGCAAACAGCATGTGCATGTATCTGGACCAGCTTTACATAAAGCTTGTTTGAAGTTTCAAGGCAAGCTTGAGGACCAAGGGCATTTATAAACCTTTTCAAGAAAATTACATTATTTAAAAGCTCCTCATGATGTTCTTCCAGTATATTATTATTATTTGTTTTCAAAAACTTGAAAACTTCATAAAAAATTAATAAAGTATCTATGTTAGATATGTATGTTAGACATCATTTGATTTAGATTTCACACTGCGCACTGGTAAGTTAAAGATTGAAGTCATGTTATTAATGTTTTAAGTTAAATAGTAGATTTTTCATCAGTTAAATTTTTAGATTGTTTTTTTTTTTTATTTTCGGCATCTTAGAGGAGTTTTTCAACAATTTTATATTGAATGTATTCTCTAAGATTCTCATATTTTTCATCGATTTTTTTGTAGCAGCGTCTTTTGGTTCTATTGGTTCTTGAACATTTTGTAGCCGTTTAATTATAAGGTTGTAATTACCGCTTTCGGTTTTGAGAAATCCTTCACCAGGTGGCCCAGGCAAACCTCGCTCTCCCTGTTCACGTGGTGGTCCTTTTTCCCCTTGTTTTCCTCTGGGTCCTCTGGGTGGGGTTCTACAGGGTGGCGCACGAATCGTGCTACAAAAATAAAACGTAATAACTTTTTTTCTGTGTGAGTAATCGGCTTATTTTTTTTTTATTTTGTAGGTTACTATTTAAATTTATAAAAATGGATGTTAGGGATACGGAGAAAAGAATTTGGATAGTGCGACGGTACCATGCTTTGCAGTCCGTCATTTCCGTCCAAAGGGAATTTAGGCGGGAGTTTGGCGGTAATCCCCCGAGTAGATGGACCATTATGAGGTTTGTAAACATGTTTGCCGAATCTGGAAGCATCGCACGAAGGCCGTACCATCGAGATGCCAATGTTCGGGTTCAGGATACAATCGCAGCAGTAGCATCTGCAATACAGGCCAATCCGAGCGTTTCGACCCGAAACTTATCGGGGCAAATTGGAGTTAGTAGACGGTCATTACAACGAATACTTCATGACGATTTAAACTTGTTTCTGTACAAAGTCCAAATTACTAGCAAGTTAAACCCTCAGGATTTGCCTGTTCGCCTGGAATTTTGCCAAAAAATGATATCAATGGCCGAAGAAGACAACACATTGATCAATTGTTTGTTCATGTCTGATGAGGCCCATTTTGATCTTAACGGCAATGTAAACAAGCAAAATCGCCGTATATGGAATGAGTCTAATCCAGAAATGCTCCATGAGACGGAACTGCACCCAGAACGAGTCACTGTGTGGTGCGCAGTTTCATCAAGGTGTATTGTCGGGCCTTACTTCTTTGAAGAAAACGGTGTAACCGTTACTGTCAATGGGGACCGTTATTTAAAGATGTTGAAGGAGTTTTTTTACCCAGAACTGCGCCGAAGACGTATACCATTCAACAGCGTTTGGTTTCAGCAAGATGAAGCAACTGCACATATAGCCAGGCCAGTTATGGCGGAGCTAAACAAAAAATTCGCAAACAAATTAATTTCTAGGAACTCCACTCTTCGCTGGCCCCCAAGGTCACCTGACCTGACTGCACCAGACTTCTTTTTATGGGGTTATGTCAAGCAAGAGGTGTATAAAACGAAGCCCAGGAATTTAACTGAATTAAAGCAGTCCATAACGACAATAATTGAGGCGATCCCAACTTCAACTCTTCAGGCCGCAATGAATAATTTTTTGATCAGGTGCCGCATATGCGTGGGAGAGCGTGGAGGTCATTTGCGGTCTATAATCTTTAAAAACAACTAACTATTTAAAATAAAATTTAATTTTCTAACCAATAAAAAAAAAATAAATGAAATACATCGATTAAAAAAAAAGTTATTTGAATTTCTTATTGTAGCACAATTGGTGCGCCACCCTGTACTTTGGAACTTCGTGAATTGAAGTTATGCAGTTTGTGGCAGAAACAGGGTGTCTTAACAGCATTTTTGAATTCTCTCTAGATCTTCGTAGCACCATCTAGAATTTCGGAAAGAATAATAGCACATCGGAATGTTACTATTCCCACACGTTACCTTCGAGTTCGATAAGATTCAGTGGCCAAAGACAGTTTAAAGTCGAGTCAGAAATGCATTTGCAGAATATTCCCTGAAATAGTGTTCTTCTCAAAAAGCAAATAAGAGTTTTACTGCAATAGCTCTGTGTTTGATAATGCAGTTTGCTAAAGTCATATGTTTGAAAATATCATCTACTGTGCAATTTCACCGCACTGTAAGAAAATCGTCAAACGTGCTTTAGTTTCTAAAATATTCGATGAAGTAAATTTTGTGTGATTAGTAAATCTCAAAATAGTTAACTATCCATAATAGTAAACACACGAAATTTTCTATAAAATTGGAGTTTTTATAAAAATAACTCGCAAGCATTTAACATTACTTGAGAACACTGGGAATTGTTTCGGTTTTTCTTAACTTATAAATATTAAAAACATTCAGGCCTGGTTTTTATTATTCGCTATTTCGAACGTCTACTGTATTACCATTAGAAACGTATGTTATTGCTAAAAAAGACATGCAACATAGTTGCATACTGAACCGCACTCGAAATACATACTCATAAGTGGACACATTCATGAAATTAGCTCACCAGAGGGGAAGATATCCGAAAGTTACTCTCGAGAGTTTTCTGGTGAAAGTATACTTTCAAATGGATACGCATCTTTTTAGTATGAAATTTTGTGGTAGCTGTTTCTCGATAATTTTTATACAAAAAAGTAGTTTGTCATTTTAAATTTATTTAAATATCTTAACTTTGTTCATCTGAGCATTTGAAGCAAAGTTAGAATTTTTAAAACTAATGACCTTTTTTCGAATATATAGTGCCACTGCTGCCTTCCGCGTTACATTTAACTATAAAAAAAAACACTTACATATTTGAAGAGGGGGGTTGAGGCATTAACATTGTAAAACATTGTTTTTCGAAATTGTGTCATATTTAATGCTTGGTTCGTTCCTGGGGGGGGGGGGCAATTGCACCCATTGCCCTCCCCCTGTACCCGCGCCAACACTTTTTTCGAGTTCTCTTTCATCGTAATGTCATATTTGATTGTTATCTAGAAATTTTGTTTGCATGAATCCAAAACTTTCCCCCTAAAGTACCTAGTATATCGCAAGTAAAAAATCTGTATGCATTAAGTACCTACCTACACATACCCACTGTATGTACAGTAAATACATATATACATAAACCAACCAACATACCTATCATTACTGTTTATTAAAATATATGCATATCTACTGTACAGGGCCCCAGAGTTTCTTAACAAACACAAATACACCTCACCCCACATATTGAAGGACGATGTATCTACCTACCTAGAGAAAATAATTTCTATAGTAAATGAATGATTGAATTTTATTTTATAATTTTTTTTTTATTTATTAAAGTGTACTTGTAAAATAATTTGTAGTCATCGTAAGATTATTTTGATTAAAACAACGAAATTACAAGAAATCTAGAATTTATCTGAAAGACTTGAAATAAGTACTCGCTACCTCTTTTTTCAACAAAGTTTCTTTCGGGTTGATTCTGATCGACAAAATTGTAGAATCCAGAAAAAAGAATTAAATCTATGTAAGTAGATAGGTATATGGATATTTCAATGCCTTTTTTCTTAATGCACTTGTAAAGCACAAGATACAACAACAAGGCACAAGGACAAAGAAATCAAGCAAGAAAAAAAAATCAAAATCTCTTTACAACAAAAATAAAAACAAAAACAAAACACAGACAGGACAGTTCGTTCTTTTGCCATATTTTCATTTCGATCTGTCTGTTTGCACCCACCCGTGTGCAAAATATAAGCGCACCTACACATATAACACATCCAGTTACTTTTTTGACCTTTTGTAAGTTTCTCTTTAATTTGTAATTTTTTGATATAGTCGAACGTTAACCAGCGAAACTACACCACGCATTTTTGCTCTTTTTTTTGTAAGCCTTGGCTCCAGGCATAGTGAGCCACAATAAATTTTTAATTTGATTCTTACTGCACAAACTATATCTTTCATTTAAATTACAGTCCATTTTACAATCGAGAAAAACATTGGTCCTAATCGAGCACGGATATACCGGTGAAACTAATTAATTGTGTAATTTGTGTGTGCTAACAAAAAATCTAAATACTTAAAGTGCCTATAAAACAAAAAACACATTTATCATTTCAACTGATGCAGCTCTCCTTTAAAAAATTATCTTGTTAATCAGTTAACTTAAAACCGAACGAACGGTAATTTTGTGTGAAGAGTGCCATCAACATTCAGTTTTTTTGTGCAGCCTATGCAAAGCAAATAAAAAAAAAATAGTTACTCTTTCAAGTCGTGAGTGTATTTTTTCTTTATGTGGATTCCCCTCGCCAAAATTCACCACACATAATTGTATGTAAATGCACACATGTAATTGTTCCTTCGCTGCGTTCTTCCCCTTTCTTTCTCTGCGTCTCCACTCCATCAGTCGTTTTCGCTTCATCGTCAGTGTCAGTTGCCATCAACAGAAAGCTGCGTGAATTTGTACTTTTAGACAAAAAAACATTTAATTTTCGTCGGTCGGTGCCGAAACTATTTATAAACACCAACAACTACTTATTTAGTTTGTAATTGCTATCCATTTGTCGATGCATTTTGGTGGTAATTGCTAGCAAGTGTTCGTTGTGCGGTCGAATAAAAAAAAAACAAACAAAATCACTAGCATAAAAAAAAAAATTCGCAAATATTGGTGGTTATTTGACTGGCATTGTTGTTGTTGTTGTTGTGTTTGCCAATCTGCTGTTGTTGCCTCTCTTACGGATTCGTTGTTGCGGTTCGATAAAAAAAAAAATTAATTAACAGTACGCAAAGGCACATACTTTTGCATTAAATTCACTCGGTGGTGAAGTGGTATTAGTGTGTATAAGCGGATTGAATACCGTGCGTCGTCGTCGAGTGCTCGTTGTTCTTGTTGCTGTTCGTGGTTGCCAACTAGTTTTCTTTATTTTGGTTGACATTTTGTGCGGTGCGATATAAATCAATAAAATTATGGATGCTCTCCGTCGGCAAAGAGCTACCGTAAAAGGCCAAATTACGCGGATAGATACGGGATCGAAAAGTGAGGCACAAATTGGCAAATTAAAAGCATTAAAGCAAAGACTCGAGCATTATATGCTGGAATACGAACGCATTCAATCGGAAATTGATATGTTGTGTGACGAGGATGATGACGTAGAGAATCAATATCGGTCCGAAATTGAAACCATATATTACAACGCGTGTGCAACACTCTCCGAAAAAATAGAGGAGTCGGGGCCACGGGGCAGCACAACGGTGCCAAATGATTTGAACGATACCATCCAAGCGTTAGTGAGTAGCCAAACCGCGCTTAACGAGTTGGTTAAGGGAATGGGCGAAACTGTGAAACGGCCAATAACCATCACAAAGGTGGATCCCCATATCCGTCTCCCGGAAATAAAGATTCCCGAATTTACGGGAAATTTATGTGATTGGGTACGGTTTCGCGATTTATTCACTGCGTTGGTGATATCGAAAGACTCATTGAGAGGTATTGAAAAATTTGAGCATCTTCAAACGCGTTTGAAAGGAAATGCTCTTTCAATAATAAAACACCTCACACCCAGCAACGAAAACTTTGGGGTAGGTTGGAATTTAGTAAAAGAGCATTTTGATAAGCCAAATTTAATTACGAACGCCCATCTCGATAACATTTTCAATATTTCGGTATTAAAATCAAACACTCTCGATGAGTTAAAAACGTTTTTCAACACAGTTTTTGAAAATTTGAACGCGTTGCGAGCCCTTAAACAACCGGTCGATTCATGGGAGTTAATTTTAGTTTACGTGCTTGTAAAAAAGCTAGATGAACCCAACAACGTGTTGTGGATTCGAAGACAAAAAGGTAAACAAGCTTCCAGTGTAAAGGATTTTACTGATTTCCTTAAGGAAAGAATAGATGAGCTCGAAAGCCTCAACGTCTCCCGTGTAAAGCAACCTATTCTAAAACCATCGGTTAAAACATCTGTTAGTAAACGTGTCTTTGCGTCGGTAGTGCAATCGTGTATCAAATGTAAACGGAACCATCATTTATACCAGTGCGAACAATTTCGTGAACTATCGGTTCCAGCGCGTATTGAGTTTATGCGTCATAAACAAATATGCATTAACTGCCTATGTTCTAAGCATAGTTTGTCGGAGTGTAAATTTTCGGTTTGTCGTCAGTGCGGTCAACGACATAATTCGCTCCTGCACGATAACAATGCAGTAGCTCAACCAACGAACGATAATGCTAATTCAGTGTCAGTTAATATGTCCCAGCGTGTGGGTGCAGATACGTTCACCCTTCTACCAACTGCAATTATCCTAGTAGAGGACGGAGCTGGTAAGTTACACAAATGTAGAGCCCTACTAGACTCGGGTTCGCAGGCGACCCTCATTTCTGAATCCTGCGCACAAAGACTATGTTTGAAACGCAGACATGCGAGAGTGCCAATTACAGGGATCGGATCCGGTGGTACTGTGCACGGCACTAGAGGCGAGGTAAATTTGGTGTTGCATTCGGTTAATGCTGAAACTATATCAATATCGACAAACGCGTATATTTTATCCAAATTAACCAGTGATTTGCCAAGCGTAGCCGTTCCAAAAACCAAAATAAACTTTTTTGAAAATTTAACTCTTGCCGATCCAAACTATCACTCTCCTGCCAAGATAGACATATTAATTGGTTCAGGCATATTTTTCGATATTTTGTCCGAAGACAAAGTCGTTCATCCGTCAGGCGCACCGACAGCTCATAAAACGGTATTCGGTTGGGTAGTTGCGGGCAATATTTGTTTTGATAACGGGCAAAACGTAGTGTGCGGTCATACCTCAATCGATTTAGACTTACAGTTGTTGCAAAGGTTCTGTGAGGTCGAAGACTGCCCAGAAATCCAGCAGCCTACAAACGATGCAGATATGCAAGTCGAAGAACATTTCATGTCGACTCACACTGTTGAGCCCGATGGTAGGTACGTTGTGAGATTACCCTTTAAATCAGAGTCAGTTGAATTCGGAAATTCACGTATTTCGGCTTTGAAAAGACTATATGCAATGGAGCGACGATTTGCTCAAAACGAAGAACTCAAACGCGAATATATACAATTTTTGCGTGAATACGAAGCCTTAGGGCATATGAAATCAGTGTCGGTATGCGAAGATCAATCGAAAGTGTTCTATTTACCACACCATGCGGTAATAAAGTCGTCTAGCACGACAACGAAACTTAGGGTCGTGTTCGACGCCTCGAATAAAAGTGATAACGGTGTATCCTTAAACGACCTTCTTGTAGTCGGACCTACAATTCAAAATGATTTACTAACGCATTTGATAAAATTCCGTAAATACCGCGTTGCCATTAAGGCAGACATAGCTAAAATGTATCGGCAAGTCGCTGTTAACGATAACGATGTAGACTACCAGCGAATCGTCTGGAGGAAAGATGCAAAGCAGGAGCCTCGCGATTACCAACTCCTAACTGTCACCTACGGCACCGCATCGGCATCCTTTCTTGCCACCCGTGTTCTGAAGCAAGTTGGGGTTCGCAGTCTATATCGATATCCGAATGCTGGTAATAGTATCATTAATGACTTTTATGTTGACGATTACATGTCCGGTTATGATACTTACGAAGATGCTTGTCAAATTAAAGATGAAATATGTATAATATTAAGTCAATCGGGAATGGAACTACGAAAATGGGCCTCGAATTCGGCAGATTTTCTAGACAAAATCGATTCAGAGAGCCGAGAACTCTCAACTGATCTGCCGATTGGGGAAAACAGCGTTAAAACCTTAGGCTTGCTATGGGACACAAAACTCGATAGTTTTAAGTTCAGTTTCTGCCTACCTGCTTTAGCATCTCAGATTACCAAACGACAAGTACTCTCCGATATTGCGCGCATTTTTGATCCTATGGGATGGCTCTCCCCAACGATAATTAAAATGAAAATTTTCATGAAAAAATTGTGGGTTAGAGGAATAGGTTGGGATTCGTATATCCCTTCTGAGCTATATCAAGAATGGTCTGATTTCACGAATGACCTTCACCATATCGGTAACGTTAGAATTCCACGATGGATCAGCTACCAACAAGGGATGCACCTCGAACTTCATGGCTTCGCAGACGCCTCTGAATCCGCGTACGCAGCGGCAATTTATTCAAGAATGATCAACCCAGACGGAAGCGTATATACTACGTTACTTTGCGCAAAATCCCGTATTGCGCCGGTTAAACCTGCTTTAACCGTACCCCGTCTCGAACTTTGTGGCTCTTTGCTGCTAACCAAGTTGTTTAGCAAGGTTAAAGATGCTCTCGGAATTCATGACATTGAATGCTATGCGTATTCGGACTCGACAACAGTTTTACACTGGATTCAAGGTCATCTTCGACGTCGAAACGTCTTCGTAGATAACAGAATAGGACAGATTGTCGCCAGTCTTCCAACATCGTCATGGCATTATGTTCGATCCGCTGAAAACCCGGCAGATTGCGCAACAAGGGGTTTAATGCCCAAACAGTTGCCCAATTTAGACCTTTGGTGGAACGGGCCTTTGTTCATCCGGAAACCTGAACTGGAGTTCGAGAAACTCATGGACTTTCAGGAGACGCCCGAGGATGACGTTGTCGTGCTTTTTACCTGTGCGACCGAGCCCGACTGGATTCTAATAGATAATTTCTCCTGTTTTTATCGATTACTGCGCGTCGTAGCGCGCTGTATTCGGTTGTTCCGATGCTTCAGTGCTCAATACAAGATTGAATATGGCCACAGGTTTAATAGTTTTTCTGTTCGAGACATCAATTCAGCTAAAATAGCACTTTATAAACTTTCGCAATCAACGTCTTTTGCAGATGAAATTACTTGTTTACAGCGAAACAAAACTCTTCCCAACAAAAGTCGAATCTCTCAATTGAGTCCCTTCATCGATGAAAATGGTTTATTACGAGTCGGGGGGAGAATAGAAAACGCTAATGTCCCATTTAGTCAAAGGCATCCTGTAATTCTTCACAAGGATCATCATCTTACAGAGCTCTTGGTTTTGGATTATCATTTGAGAAACATGCACGCTGGTATTCGCCATATGACTTATCTTCTATCTCTTGAGCATTCCATAGTTGGTGTTCATCATGTCATCAAACGATGCGTTTATAAGTGTGTCGCATGCATCCGGCAACGAGCCATTCCGTATAAGCAACAAATGGGTAATCTGCCTCGTCAGCGTTTGGAGCCCGGGCTAGCTTTCAACAACACTGGAGTTGATCTTGCGGGTCCGTTTTTGGTTAGTTCGTGGAAAGGGCGAGGAGCGAAGCGATTTAAGGTGTATATAACACTTTTTGTCTGCATGGCCACCAAGGCGCTTCACCTAGAAGCAGTAACCGAGTTATCTTCAGCGGCATTCATTGCAGCCCTACGTCGATTTGTCTCCAGGCGAGGCAAATGCCATACGATTTTCAGCGACAATGGCACTAATTTTGTTGGTGCCAATCAGCAGTTGCGCGAGTGGTCAAATCTTCTTGATTCAACGTCATTTCAAGATGATATTAGTAACGAACTGAATACAGAAGGCATCGAATGGCGGTTTATTCCTCCGCGTGCTCCCCATTTCGGTGGACTGTGGGAGGCGGGCGTCAAAACAGTGAAGCATCACTTACGCCGAGTCCTGGGAAATGCTTCCGTCACCTATGAGGAATTTTGCACCATTTTATGCCAGATAGAGGCGTGTGCCAATTCTAGGCCTATATGTTCCAGATTCGAAGGAGATATCGACCCTCTAACTCCGGCCCACTTTTTGATATTGCGCCCGATGAAGTCTGTTCCGGATGAAGATCTTTCTGGTGTGCGTATTTCATCACTTAAGCGTTGGCAGTTTGTTCAGCGAACGGTACAAGATTTTTGGACCAGGTGGTCTAACGAATACCTTAGTCAAATGCAAAAACGAACGAAGTGGATAAAACCTACTAAGAACATCGAAATCAACGACATAGTAATCATCAAAGAAGACAATCAAGCGCCGTGTCAGTGGTTGATCGGAAAAATTATAAAAACCTTTCCAGGACGAGATGGATTGACCAGAGTAGCTCTAGTTAAAACCTCAAAGGGTGAAATCAAGCGTTCATACGATAAGCTGTGTCCATTACTAGTGGATTGCTGAAATAAAATTTCAACCTGGGGGAGTATGTTTGCACCCACCCGTGTGCAAAATATAAGCGCACCTACACATATAACACATCCAGTTACTTTTTTGACCTTTTGTAAGTTTCTCTTTAATTTGTAATTTTTTGATATAGTCGAACGTTAACCAGCGAAACTACACCACGCATTTTTGCTCTTTTTTTTTGTAAGCCTTGGCTCCAGGCATAGTGAGCCACAATAAATTTTTAATTTGATTCTTACTGCACAAACTATATCTTTCATTTAAATTACAGTCCATTTTACAATCGAGAAAAACACTGTCTTTAGTAGGATAGAAAAAATTGATGAGCAAACAAAAAGACCTCTCTTTCCTTCCTACTGACTGATAGAAGCGAAACTCTCAACATCAAATAAATTTTTCTTCCTTCGGTAGGCATAGGTCCAGCAACAAAATAGCAAGATAATGCAGAGGCAGCGTGAGACAACAGCTGGCACCAACTTTTGAATGTTGCTTATGGCTCTAAAATCTTAGATACATGTTGTTGGACAAATGGTGATTGAAATTTTCTGGCATAGATCGTTCCTATATAAACAAGATCACAATTGTCGTTTGCATTGCCTAAGCATCTAATTTGGTATACCACGTTGTTCCTTTTCAATTGGTGTTTTCGTGCTTGAGAAAAGCTTTCTCAACGTGCAGTTTGCTTTGTAGACAAATGTCATCTAGATGTTGTCTTGCTTGAGGACTTCTTGAAGGATTTTGCTTTTGGTCAGTTCGGATATGTAGGGAATATTGAAGAATGTTATGGCGTTACCAGCTTCAATTTTTGCTGTCGATTTTTTTTATTTTTATGTATATTATTATTTTTTTGATTCGTTTTGTTATTTATTATATCATTTATTATGTAGTTGGGATAATCATTCGTTTTAAATATATTTTTTATTTTTATTATGTTTTTTTTCATGAAATTGTTCGTCACTTATGTCAGTAATCTTGTCTGTGAAGTTTTCGATTTGTGTTCAAGAAAGATATTCCTCGGTAGTTTTCGGGCACCTTTTTAGAATATCGAAAAAATAATGGCTTTCTTAAAATCTGTTGGAAACTGGCTACTTTCATATTTTCTTCTATAAAAATTGGTTAAAAACATCAATAACTCATTTGAAGAAAGCTCGTATTTATAGAATTCTGTGCATATTCCATCAGTTCCTGGAGCTTTTCCATTTTTCATTGAATTTAGAACTGCAATCAATTCACACTGAGTGATTGGACAATCCATTTCATTGTCAACGACGCTATGTTTTTTAATACATATTTCTTCGTACCTTTTATTTGCTTGAAGATATTGGGCTCTGAACGTCGCATGTTCACAACGCCTTAGTTGTTTCAGATAATCGAAGCAAATTCTGCGAAGATTTTACCATTCATTGGTTGATTTTTATTTGCGTAGATGGACCGTTCTTAGCTGGAGCTGATACTTTAATAGTGCTTATTATATATTTTGATAAATCATCTATACTTTCATGAATAGGATTTGGCGCATTTTTTAAATGATGGTAAGTGACGGGACATTGTACAGTATGAACCCCGACTTTTACCGTTGTTATACTTGGAAGGTGATCAGAAAAATTCTCACATTAGAAGTCTCTTACAAAATTTAACTATTCCCCTTTTACAACGGAATAGTCAATGACAGATTTGTCTCGAGTATTTATAAACGATAAATGCCAATGCCATCGCTTTTGAGATTCAATTAATTGTACAAAATCCAAAGCTCTTAAACATTTCCATTAAGCGCTTGCCTTATGTCTATTAATTAGTGTGTCTTTTGATTTTCTGATAAGACTAAAATGACTTGGAATTCTTGTACAGGGGAGGCTATGTTTTGGAATTCACCTTTCCTTGCATGTTTAAAAGACGATATTATTAGTGATCTAAAAGAGCGCAACCTCAAAATCTTAGATGCGACGAACATTGTCAAATGAGAGAAACAGAAAAAAGAGGGTGAAGCGATAGTGGTACAACGTGGTCTCTCACTATTTATACTTTCGTTCGATAAGACTGAAAAATTAGATGAAATTTATAAAATTAAAACAATTCTAAACATCGTAGTTAGGATCGAACCTCTAAGAAAGAGCACAAGGTTAATCCCTCAGTGTAAACGCTGCCAAGAATTCAATCACACCCAAACCTATTGCAAAAAAGAGCCAAGGTGTGTAAAATGCACTGGAAAACATCTAACTGTTGACTGCAACGGAAAAAGTGAAAGTCCACCAACGTGCATTAATTGTAATCGAAATCACCCAGCAAGTTAAAAGCGACGATCAAAATCTGCCCAAACACAAAGAAACCCACCAAGGCAATTAGAAACCGCAATTCCCAAGAGTGCCAAATCTACGAAAGGTCCAAAACCTAGTATCCGTAAGGAAAAGAACACAGCGTCAGTACCTTCGGAGAAAATATCGAAGCAAGGAAATGCAGAAACATATGCCCAAATAGCGGCAAAAAATATACCCGTAAATAAAGACACTGAAACAGACCCGGTTTCGAAAGTCTTTTCAATAATTTTATCAAAACTTAAAGAGCAATGTGAAACAAATAAACTTATCTTTGATAGGTTAAGTAAGCTCGAAAATTGCTTTCGACCCAAACCTCTTTCAAAAAATATATGATGGAAAAGCTTAAAATTCTAACGTGGAATGCCAACGGATTATGGCAAAAACTTAGAGAATTGGAGATGTATATGGGAGAAAATGATATTGACATATGTTTGATATCAGAAACGCATGCCAAAAATGAATCAAATCTTAAAATCCACGGGTTTCATGACTACCACGCCATTCATCCGTCAAACAAAGCAAGAGGTGGATCATCATTGTATATAAAAGAATGCATTGAACACTCGATAGGCCTTAAAATAGAGGTGGAATCAATGCAATTGAGTAGTGTACAGGTTAAAACTAAAAATATTCCTCTCAATGTCTCTTCCATATATTGCCCTCCGCCTTGCAAAATTGATAAGAGTGAATTTACGACATTGATAAAGTCACTAAGTCCAAATTTAATTGTTGGTGGTGACTTTAATACAAAGCACACCTTCTGGGCCTCACGATGCATATCTCAAAAGGGTCGCATGCTATATGAAGCAGGAATGGAAAATAATTGTGACTTTCATTCGACTGGCAAGCCAACTTACTGGCCAACTGATCCGTCGAAAATACCTGACCTAATCGACTTATTCATGGTGAAAGGAATACCCTCTAACCGTATAGAAATTTCAGAAGGCTATGACCTCTTTTCAGATCATTCTGCCGTCGTACTCATTATGAGCGAAAGCCTTGTTAAAATTGAAAAACCACCCAGGTTAACAAACAGTAAAACCAACTGGGATGGATTTAAAAAATATATCGAGGACAACGTTGAGTTAAGGGTATCATTACAAACGCCTCTTGAGCTTGAAGACGCAGTAGATACCTTTGTTCATATAATACAAAAAGCAGCTTGGGATAACACACCTTATCAAAGGCTAATGCCTCGCTTTAAAGATATAAAATATCCGCAAGAAATAAAAGATTTAGTGAAAGAGAAACGAAAAGCACGTAAAAAATGGCAGCAAACCCGTGCTAGTCAACACAAAGCTAATTTAAATCGCTTGAGTAATATGCTAAAACAGCGATATCAGATTTCAAAAACCTTGAAGTTGAAAATTACCTTGAAGGCTTGACAGCGGGGAAAGAATCCAACTACTCACTTTGGAAAGCTATAAAAACAACGAAAAATTCAAAGCTTCCAGTGCCTCCGATTAAGAAAAACCAAAATGAATGGGCTAAAAGTGACAAAGAAAAAGCGACGGTATTCGCCGATTACTTAGAAGAAACATTTAAGCCGTTTGATGGGCAAGAGCTCAACGAAAATATTAATATGAATTTTACTTCTAAAGAAAGCTACATAACGAGAAATGCTACACTTGCCGAATTAAAAATAGAAATAAAGAAGCTTAAGTCCAACAAAGCTCCAGGATATGACTTAATAACGGCAGAGATTTTAAAAATGCTCCCTCGTAAAGGGTTTATTAACCTCCTTTATATAATAAATGCCGCTCTAAGGTTAGAACATGTTCCGAGCCAATGGAAAATTGCGGAAGTCATAATGGTTTTGAAACCTGGCAAACCATCTCACGAAAAGAAGTCTTACAGGCCGATTTCGCTTCTTCCTATTATATCAAAAGTTTTTGTTAGAATACTACTCCTGCGCCTGCAACCGATAATAGAAGAGAAACAATTAATACCTGAAGATCAGTTCGGATTTAGAAGCAAGCATTCGACCATTGATTAAGTGCATAGAATTACTGACGTAATTGAGAGAGCTCTTGAAGAAAAGAAAATGTGTTCGACTGTCTTTATGGACGTGTCGCAGGCGTTTGACAAGGTGTGGCACGAAGGCCTCAAATTCAAATTAAGACAAGTTCTGCCTGAAGGACTTTACAACATTCTAAACGGATATCTATATGAAAGACTTTTTCGTGTAAGACACGGAAATGACTATTCTGATTTTAAAGAAATAGTGGCTGGGGTACCACAAGGAAGTGTATTAGGTCCAGTTCTGTACCTTTTATTTACACGCGATATACCTCGAACAGATGACACTATTGTAGCCACGTTTGCTGATGATACTGCAATACTAGCAGTAGACAAAACGATTAGCGAAGCTACAATTAAATTACAAAATGCTCTTAATAATGTTAATGAGTGGACGAAAACATGGCGAATAGCGCTCAATGAACAAAAGTCAGTCCACGTGGACTTTACGTATAAAAAAATAAATACGAGGGTGGGTCAATAAGTCCGTGACTTTTCGAATAAAACACAGATTTTTTGATAAAAAAATTATTTTATTTTTCAACGTAGTCTCCCTTGAGCTCTATACACTTTGTCCAACGCTTCTCCAATTTTTGTATCCCTTCCAAAAAAAATGATTTGTCGAGGTCCTCAAAATAGGCCTTTGTTTGCGAGATGACTTCATTGGAGTCAAATCTTTTTCCACCAAGCCATTTCTTCAGGTTTGGGAACAAGAAGTAGTCGCTCGGAGCCAAATCTGGAGAATAGGGTGGATGAGGGAGCAATTCATAGCCCAATTCATGGATTTTTTCCATGGCAACTGCACAGTGTGCACCCTTGCATTGTCTTGGTGGAAAAGAACTTTTTTATTGGTCAAATGAGGTCGGTTTTTTTTTAAATCGTCATTGAATCGGTCCAATAAGTTGGCATAATATTCCCCATTGATTGTTCTTCCCTTTTGAAGATAGTCAATGTGGATTATCCCGCGTGCATCCCAAAAAACAGTCGCCATAACTTTATTGGCTGACAAACCCACCTTGGCCTTCTTTGGACCCGATTCACCCTTAGAAACCCACTGTTTTGACTGTTGTTTGGTCTCTGGTGTGTTGTGATGGATCCATGTTTCGTCCACGGTTACAAAACGGCGCAAAAACTCCTCCATATTGCGATTAAGCAACGCCAAACCTTCCTGTGAAGTTCTTACACGATTGCGTTTGTGGTCGACTGTGAGCAAACGCGGCACCCATCTTGCGGAAAGCTTTCTCATGCCCAAGTGATCATTCAAAATTGAAACCACTGAGCCATGCGAGATCCCTACGGCTTCCACAATCTCTCGCACTTTCAATCTTCGGTCGGCCAACACCATATCGTGAATTTTTTCGGGTGTAGAGACCTCAACTGGGCGTCCAGGACGTTCGGCATCTTCAGTGCTTGTACGGCCACAACGAAATTCAGTAAACCACTTTTTTACCATTGAAATCGATGGTGCAGAGTCCCCAGAGTATTTATCAAGCCTAGCCTTGGTCTCGGTAATGGTTTTTTTTCGCAAGAAATAATGCTTAATAAGCACACGAAATTCACTTTTTTCCATTTTCTCCTCAAATTAGTGAGTAGTCTGATAAAAATAGCTGTCAAACACAAACTAACTGACGCAGCAAGTTTAAATTTTGACAGGAGTCAACTGACAGATGCCTGTTGACAGGAGCAGTGTTGCTGTTTCAGTAAAGGGGTCAGAAATTCAAAAAGTCACGGGCTTATTGACCCGCCCTCGTAGATTACCCGTCTTTCTTAATACCGCTCGTGTTCCATTTGCAAATGAGGCAAAGTATCTGGGAATGACTCTAGACGCGAAATTAAAATGGAAGCCGCACGTGAAAAAGAAATGCGAGGAACTAAAAAGTAAATTAAGAGATATGAACTGGTTACTCGGTAAATATTCAAAGCTTAGTATTGAAAATAAATTGATCTTATATCGACAGGTTCTTAAACCTGTTTGGACTTATGGTATACAACTTTGGGGTTGTACCTGCGATACAAACTTAAAAAACTTACAAACGTTTGAAAATAAATTGCTTAGGTCATTTGTAAATGCTCCGTGGTATATAAGAAACGAAGATCTTCATAGGGATCTCGGGATTCCTACGGTGCGGGAGGAAATAAAAAGTTTCGCGCGAAAACATAGAAATCGACTATTAGAACACGCTAATTCAACGATTAATGACATTCTTGACGAGTCGAATTTAGTACGCCGTCTGCGAAGAACAAAACCTTCCGACTTGGTGCGGTGAACAGAAAACCGCTTTAAAATCGCGGATTAAGCAGGAACTTTCACCGGAAAGTTACCTGCAACACGTTACTTAACTTCGTTAAAAATAAATTGCTAGATAAGTTTCAACTTAGTTGCAATCGGGAAGTGGAGGTGGTTTAAATGTAGTAAGAATCTCACACTTCTATGAGCACGCGTTTTTCGGTCCATAGAGCCTGAATAGCAGGTTTTGCACCTACCCACGGGAAAATAACCACAATATAAAAAAAAAAACCTTTCCTTGCATTAAAGTCACCAACGAGCATGATGTTATCTGATTTGAAGCAATTTAATTATTCGCATAGCTCGTCAAAATCGTTAGACCAGTTATTGCAGTTCAAGTAAGTAGGATAGATAACGAGTTCTTTTCCATTAATTTCCTATTCAAATGCAAGGGTATTTCTAAATTCAAATATTTTAGTAGTGACCCATTGTACTGCTTTTAGTTCCGCAGAAATTTCCTTCGCTTGCTCCTCCGAATGTATGCACTCTTTTTGCTGGTAACTAGTCAAATACAAAGCCATTAAAATACTTGTTTAAATCCAATTCCTTTCCTTTTTCAATAAATATTTCAATTAAAATAATAATATCGAATTTATTTAAATAATTAAAAAAGTCAGGAAATAATAATTTCTTTTTAAGTCCAGAGACATTATAGCTGATGATTGTAAACTGAAAATCATTTTGGCAGACGGAGGTGTCCTATGCAACAACCCTGGAATTTCCTAACGAGAAAGCGCCATTATCGACCGCCATTAAACCGAGGAAGTGGTTTGAGTATTCAATAAAACACAAAATAGAGATAATGCAGCTTCCCCAAAAAGTTTATTTATAAATGAAACGTCATTATTTGATGTCAGATCAACACCACTTCCAGATTTATAAACAAACTCGTGCTCTCCAATTACAATTTTTTTCATCTTTTACACAAATATTAGTTAGTTAGGTTAGTTTCTTTAAGTTTGTGTCTTAAAGTCATAACAGCTTGTCGTCGCTTACGGGCAAAAGCGGTTTGCTGCCGATGTACTATAATGCCTTGAGTTAGTAAGTTTATTGCCTCGTTTAAAATTGTTCCTACAATGTCACCGGTTTGGAACTCTAGTGACACTAATCTTTTATTTTCATTTTCAGTCACCAACTAGCTCTCGTGCTATAAGCATTGTTCCAACCGGCGGCTTTCCATTGTGTGCAAGTTCATACATTTTTTTCCACTTTCCGTTAACTTCTCAAAGAATATTACTTCTTTCTCTTTCACTCGTTTTGTAGTACCCAGTTCCTACTTATCTCGCGAGTGATAGTGTTTTTTACACATCATGGCCCCAGGGCCGAAAATGAAAACGGGAAATAGGTTCAGCGCGCTTACTGAAGTCGCGCTTTCCGAACCCCCGGCGAAAAGAAACAAAACAACGTTTAATCTCCTTGATCCTTCCCTGAATTCCGTAAAACTATCAATTATAAAAACCCTAGATTTATTGTTATCGCCCCTCAAAGTGAATATAAACCACTTTCATCAGTGAGCATTTTTGCATTAAGAAAAGCTATCGATGCAATAAGCACTGAATATGAACGGATCTCACAACTCAGAGACGGTAAAATATTAATCCTAACAAAAAATCAAACTGTCGCAGACAGATTCATCTCGACAAAAAATCTATCTAACCTTTGCCCTGTCACAATCACTATGCATAACCAACTCAACTCGTCTAAAGGCATAGTTTACGCTCCCTGTCTTATTAATGTTGTCGAGGCAGAAATTATATCGGAAATGAAAATGCAAAAAGTAACGGATGTCTACAAATTTACAAAACAAGTAGAAGGAAGCCAACGTCCAACAGGCTTGATGCTTTTCACTTGAATTGCCAGTTACTCGGACACACCACCAAACGATGCAACGGCACCCCCATGTGCCAGATATGCAATCTTCCACCACATGCTAACTCCGAGTGTTCTAGAACTTTGTGGCCTCGCCTCCCATCCCTCTACATCCAAAGACTGTCCAAAGTTCATTCAAATGAAAGAAATTTTAAAAATCAAAACCCAGAAAAAGTGCAGTTTAGCCGATGCTAAACGCATCTACAATGACCAATTTCCGTCCAAAGTTAATCCAAATCATGACACATTTGCCAGCAAAGCAAAACAAACTAACCCAACACCTACCTCTTCACCACCAACTGAACTGATATCAATTACACACGTGACAAACAACAAAAAAATACCTGACCTACAAATAGTAACGGACAATCATACAAACAAAAAGACACATTTCATCCAACGCAATAATACTGAACAAAATTTACCTTCATCTTCCGAACTTCCACCACTATCATTACCCCCGAAACCTCTCAAAATATCCACTCAAGCAATTGCAGCTGGACTAAAAAAAAATAAACAAATAAATACAACTACACTTACTCCTAACGAATACAGTAACAATACCTCATCAAATTCTATACCAACAAACAGTAACACGAATAAGACAGACAAAAACTCAAATTTAAATACTTCTCAATCGAGCTCAACTCACTCAAACTCCTCCCCTTTATCCAAAACAACTCAATCCCTTATCGATAAAAACCAATACTATGTTCCCACTTCAATGGATGACGATGACAGCCAATAATACCCACAAAATTAACCTCAAATACAACGGCTCTGCTGCCCAGGAATTGAATCTTCCGAGCTCCTCAAGGAGCTCGGTCGGTTCAACATCTGGGCAGCGGAGTCGACACTTAAACCCCTCAAATTTAACAAACGTAAATATCACACAAAATAATCCTTCATCATCTCACTTCTCAACAAATCAAAATTCCTCCACCCTTCCATCGGCCGCAGCCAATAAAAGTATGTAGAATAATTGTTATTCGAATATGGTTCTCGTAACCTTGCAATGGAATATGCAAGGATTTGCAAATAATTACGACGAGCTTAATATTCTAATTACTGAACACCATCCAGGTATTGTATCCATTCAGGAGACTCATTGTGCCTACAATATTACTCCAATAGTTCCAAAATCTTACAAAAGTAGCTGATAATACAATACCACAACCTTACCCCAAACAGCCCAAACATTTTGTCCCTTCGTGGAATCTCTAAACAATCTAAGAGGGGAAAAAGTGATAGCCTGGAAAAAATTTAAAAAAAAAAAACCTACTGTAGAAAACCGTATCTCATTTAAGAAAGCCAATGCAATCTTTAGAAGATCATTAAAAGTAAACAAAATCAAAAGTTTAAACGAGTTCACTTCATTCACTAATCCCAACTCTTCCATAACAAATATCTGGAATAAAATCAGACGATTCAGTGGCTCAACATTTTCTCAGTCAATCAAATGTATTGAAACCGATTCCATGTCGCTTAATACCCCGTCACAAATAAGCAAACAATTGGCAACCACATGGTCCGAATACTCCAATGACACAAATTTCCACAACAACTTTAGACTACAAAAAGTTGAAAGTCTTCGCAACACAACAATACTTCCTACAAATTCTGCGAGTATTCACCTTGAGCAACCAATATCTTTATCGGAACTAGAATCGTGTCTTAGCAAACTGAAAGGAAAGACACCAGGAAGAGACAGGCTTTCGTATTCAATGTTCAAAAATCTACCGACGCAGACAAAAAATATTCTTATAGAACTCTATAACAACGTTTTTGACGAGAGTGTTATTCCTCAATACTGGAATGTTGCCACGGTCATTCCAATTCCCAAACCCAACAAAGAGATTAATAAAGTCGATGGGTAGGATAGACCTATCTCAATGTTACCATGCATTTCAAAGATTCTTGAAAAGATGATAGCAAAGCGTCTCCTCTGGTATACAGAATCCAAAAAACTCATTGCTTTAAGCCAAGTAGCATTCAAACCAAAAAGGGGAAGTCAAGATGCTTTGCTTCATATTGACAGCTATATTTCAAACGCTATCTCTGCCAAAAACCATGTTTTAATACTCTCACTCGACTTCCAGAAAGCCTTTGATAGAATAGGAGCTCATCTTGTTCTAAAAAAGTTGAGAGAATGGCAAATAGGTCCAAAAATGTTTGGGTATATAAAAGCTTTCCTTTCTAATAGAAAATTTTGTGTGAGGGTGAACAATACCTACTCTCCAAACATTCCTCTACACAATGGCATCCCACGAGGATCACCACTTTCAGTAATGCTCTTTTCTATTGCATTTGATGAAATCAGCAAGATTATTTCTAAATATAAGATTCTTGATCATTGTTATTATGCTGATGACGTGTACATACTTTGTAAAAACAATGATTTGGATACAACTAAAACGATTTTTATGCAATTATTAAAAGATATTGCAGATTGGTCCACTTTTTCCGGTGCCACCATTGCATTACAGAAGTGTAAAACATTTCATGCATGCAAAAAAAAAATCTTTTCCTAACTTAAAATTAAGCATTAACGAAGTAGAACTACAATCTGTTAATAAATTAAGTACGAGTATAGTGGGATTAACCTTTAACAATAAATTTAAATGGACTGATCATTGTACACAACTAAAAAAAACACTTGCTGCAAGGCTTAATATTATCAAATATCTATCCTCAAAAAGATGTAAAGTTCATATAAATACACTTTGTTACCTCACAAAAATGTTAATATTAAATAAAATAGACTATGGGCTCAACATTTAGGGAAGTTGTCCTAAATCAACACTCAACATAATAAAACCTACATACCATCAAGCTGCAAGACGATCAATCAACGCATTTCAAACTACACCAATCAAAAACATATTAGCTGTATCCGGGTTGCCTTCACTTAACGAGAGATATGAGGAAACGATTTTAAACAACAAAACATGGTGAAATACTCAGGTTAGGTCTCCTACCTGAATACTCATCAATTTTTACCGCAGAAGCTCTAGCTGTCTACGAAGCTTTAAAATATGCAAGCAACACCAAAGGACGCTGCGTCGTATGTACAGACAGCCTCTCGGTCATCCATGCTATTATGAACTTAAATAACAGCTCGCCATCAATTACCATTCTCAGGGACATTTTTATCAAGACAGTGAACAAAGTAAAAATTATGTGGGTTCCTGCCCACATCGGCATTATGGGTAACAAATACGCTGACAAAGCTGCTAATTCAGCCTACAAATCCCCCTCCTTCTTATTTAATACATCCGATGAGTCGGATCTTTTGAGAACCATTAGAGCAAAAATCGTGACAGTCCAGAGGCAAAGATGGTCGATATATACCCACCATTACTCAAAAGTCAATATTCACAAAACCCAACCCATGTTCCCAACTATTACACCCAAGGAAACCATTACAAATTTCGTTCGTCTTCGCTTAGGCCACACATCTCTTACTCACCAACATCTTCTAAAAAAAGAATACCCTCCGATCTGCTCTACTTGCACAGTAACAATGGACATCCAACACCTACTACTACTAGCCCACATAAACCGACTTTTAACTAACAATAATCAAAACATTTACGAACTACTTAAAGATATTAATGTACAAAACCTAGAAACTATCCAAAAATTAATTTTGAAACTTAACGTTAAATTATAAATCTTTATCAGCGAGCCGAACGCCTTTGCAGCTTGTGCTCCTAAATTTTGTACTAACCTAGGAAATTAAGATTACTATGTTAGTTTTTATAAATAAATAAAAATATTTTCATTTTTTGTTGGGATTTCTTGAACTTTCTTCATCGGCAAACTGTCAGTCGAATTCATACTTAAAATGGTTGCACAAGTCTGTTGGGCTGAAGTTGTGGCATTTGTAGATGAAGATATAGGCATATGCATGACAAGACAACATTCATTAGCTTTTATACCAAGCCATTCAACTTGTTTTTCAAGGAAATAACAGCGCTCCTGCATTTCCGTCAATTGAAAACTCAGATATTCGTTGTGACCTAAGGCCTTGGACATCTAGAGCAATGGCCGCCATTTCGTTTTTCGTCGATAGATCTTTTATCGAGTCTTTGATCAGATCTTAAAGTTCTGAAACAGACATATTTCCTACCGCATAAATCTTCAGATGAGCATCTTTTTGAGAAATAATAATTCGTACATGTGGGAGTTATGGCAGCAATATTTTGGAATGTTTTTGATGCAGAATTTAAAGAAGCAGTATTTAATGTAAAATTATATAAACTTAAAAATTTTAGTGTATATTAATTAATTGAAAAATTTTTCCTTGTGCACTTAAAATGACAGTTCAAACGAACTCCAAATAATAAGTGTTGTGAGCGTTAAACCAGTGCTATACAAATAATAAAAGTTTAATCCGGAATCAGCATTTGCAGCCCTCGAAGCATTGCAGAAACGGATAGTCAACGATCTCGGTCCCGAATATGGCCCAAGACTAAGCATGACATTTATTAATATTGTCAGGCCAAGTGAAGTGAACGAATACACCAATACGGAAATTGAAGCCATGGAAAGCAACGAAGGTTCGTTAGCCACACCCAATATGAAAGAACCAGTCATCAATGAACGAAGCAGTGAAACATCCAGCTTCGAAGGAGACGGGGGCCATTCACCTCTTCCCGGACAAAAAAAAAGGCCCCGCAAAATAAGAAAATCGAATTATTTCTCCACCAAATGACCACAAATTGGAGAAGGATCTCAAATTATTTCAACAGCTCCTCCCAAAGCAACCATATCAACAGCCCTAAGGCACGTTGCATCATCAGTTGAAAAAGCAACCACACCAAGCGTCTCATCAGCCCCAGCAGCCACCAAGGCTTCAACAACCGCCAAACCTACCCAAACCCAGAATAAAAATACCACATCCAAGGATACCGAAATCTCAACCAAGTGCAAAGGAATGCCACCAATCTTCTGCTTTTCTGGTAACATAGCTGAAATAAGCAGACACTGCAAAGACAAGCAACTGAGTGTTACGTTCAAGAACCACAACTCGTAGACAACCATCATAAACGTTGGAAACAGAGAATCCTTTGATTCCAAGGAAAACATACAACAACTTTGTTGTCGAACTATCAAGTACCTATGACATCAACGAAGTTAACACCAAGACTCTAATAATGAATCAGAAGGTTCATTGGGAATGCTTGAAGTTAAAGGACATCGTGCAGTGCCGAAACTGCCAACGCTTTGGACACGTTGCCACTAGGTTAGGTTTGAAGGCGTGATGATACGGCCGTACCATATCACTCGGATCTCAATCCCTTGCGCTCCCTAACTCCCCGACTCCACAGGAGATAATTTCTATCAGAATGCTTATCTTGACATGAAATAATTAATGGAGTCACTCCGTTTCATCTCTTGTTGGGATGTCAGAGATATCTCCGCGATTATATCTTGACAGAGATCTCCGGCATGAATTTTGACAGACGGAGATATTTTTGCTTTGTGACTAGAAATTTCTTTTTTTGTCTCATTATCTTGTTTCTTTATACCAGTGTTGATGATAATCTCTGCATTTGTGTGTGGCAATTAAATTTTAGTTTGTTATTTAGTGTAATTTTCGGTTTCGTGATTTGAAATAGCATAACATGATTTGCCCAGCGCAGACAGAAGACAATGTTAGATATAAATATCTGATATTTAGTGGAAGAGAAATTATCTCCTGTAGAGTCAAGGTGTAAAGGATTTGGTTAAGGTAGGTGTGAGGAAAAGGAGAAGGTGGATTGGGTGGAGTTTAGGTGTTAGTATTGGAGGCCTCCCTGAACCATCCTGAAATTCTGGATGAATTTTAGGATGTTCTTTAGTGGCGAGTTTGAGTTGCCGCCCAGTTCATCGAAAAAGTATTCTCCGAGGGCTGCTTTCCTGGTTCTGGCTAGGCTGGGGCATTCACAAAGAAAGTGATATGAATCCTCATCCACCTCTTTATCTTGACACCCCCTACACAAGTCCGACGAGCTTATGCCCATGTACCCATAGCGTTGTGACCCGTTAGGATTCCAGTTAGGGTGGTTAGTTGAGGCCTACTAATCTTAAGTAAATATTCTGTCTTTTTTCTTGATATCTTCGGCCATAGATTCCTTGAGACTCTGCAAGAGTCGATGGTTGACCATCTGACATCCGCATCCTCGAGGAAACTTTAGTAAATTCTACTTTTCTCTTGCTCAGTGGCATAAGTACCGAGTACCCGTTTTTGGCCAGTTTATCCGCCATTTCGTTCCCGTATATATCACGGTGTCCTGGGACCAATTAAAGGTTAACTGTGTTCGTTGCGCTGAGAGTCCTCAGTACATTTTGGCAACTATTTACCAGTTTATATTTGGTAAAGATTGAGGAAATGTCTTTTATAGCCGCCTGACTGTCTATGAAGATGTCGATATTACTATTAACTACTTCACGTGAGGCAAGATGTTTTGCGGCTTCACAGACTGCAAGTATTTCCGCTTGGAATACACTACAGTGATTTTGAAGCTTTATTGATCTGCTAATAGGTGGGTTAACTGAGAAGATTCCTGACTCACTCGCTCACATGTCTTGGAACCGTCCGTAAACACCGATTCCCTTGTCGGGATATCTGTTATGGCCACTGGGTTCAAATCTATGTGCGGTATGATGTTAGTCTGTTTGAATGTCTATGCCTGTGAAATTCATAATATTTTTGTGACCGTAGTGGCCCCTCTTCCAGTTATTACACTGTTGAAGTCTTAAAGCACTTTTGGCTGCCAGAAACAAATCGAGTGGGGCTAGTGAAAGGAAAGTTTCAAGGGCAGCCGTGGGTGTGGTTCTAATAGGACTGGTTGTGCCGATACACGCTGGCCTCTGAATTTTTGTCGTGATTTTTAGATTGGTTTCCTTGTCTAAGGCTGGCCACCAGACCAAGCATCCGTACGTTAGAATAGGCCTTATTGTGGTTGAGTACATCCAATGAATGGGGCTGGGGCCCCATCTTTTACCAAAGACTCTACTGCAAGTGTAGAATGCAATTTAGGCTTTTTGACACTAACTGTGGACGCCACTACGTGTGAGTTGAGTGCAAAGAGGACCATGAGCCAGAACAGTGTAAGCTGGAAAAAAACACAGACATTGACGTGTGGTGTGATAACTGCAAAAAGGAAGGTCATCCAGTCAATTTTGAAGGCTGTCCAACACTTAAAGCAAGCCTTACGGAAAGGAACAATGTGTTGGCTGAGAAACAAGCTCACAAAGATTTGGTTTTAAAGACAGCATGCTTGGTAACCCGCCCATCGGTCAGCTTTGCTGCAATGGTCAAAGGTGGCTCAGCACCCAAGCCAGCATTATCCAAGAACCTGAGTCAGCACCAGGAACAACATCAGCAAACAAAAGCCCCTTTCAAGAACCACCCAGCAAAGGCAGCATTAGTTTCCGCACCGATAAACCTCAATAACTTACTGCACTGCATCTCTGGATCTTTTCTCTTGTCCATTACGGAGAAAGCCCGGAGTGCCGTACAACCTAACTATAGTCAGCTGAGTGGGGGAGAAAAGTCCGTGGCATTGGCCACTTTTGTATATCAGTTATGCAATTGAAGAAGCTCCGCATACTGACGTATAATGCAAGTTTATTATACAGCCAGAAAACATCATTAACTTATTCGTGAAGAGCAACAACCCTCACATTGCCCTAGTCAGTGAGACCAACGTTACCAAAAGCAACATCAACATCATTGGCTTCAAAACTTTCCGACAGGACAAGGGTGAAGGACAAAGAGGGACGGCAATCTACCTAAGGAAGAACAACTGCCCCCACACCAGCGAAACCATCATAACATGTCTCCTTACCAGCGTAACCACCGCCGTCACCATACAACTGGGAAGAGAGACTTCAACGCAAGGCATCATCTTTGGCTGGATACCTCTGTCACCAACTACGGCAAGCGATTGCTGACTGGCTAGATACCTGTACAGCTGTCCAGCTCAGCATCAAACTCCATCAACCCATCTTCCTAGCAATAGAACCAGGGGAACATTTCATTAACAACAGGACACTGAATGTAGGCAGGCTACAAAGAGACATTGAAGACACTATAACTCTCCCACCCAGGAATCTGTACAACATTGAAATTGACACAGCCATCGACTGTCTGGGACTAGCTGTTGCGAACGCGTTGGATAATCCAAAGCAGCCCAAGACGTCAAAGGATAGATATCACCACCTTCCCCAGTGTATCCAAAACCTATATGCCCACGAGCAACGACTTAGGAAACGTCTCCGAGTGATCCATCAGCGAGAACTTAACACAACTAACAGCAACTACGAGACAGTATGGAGTGAGCATCAGTGCATCAACATTATATTGCGGAATTTCATCCAACACTACAACAACAGCCAATTCCAGAAGAGACTGCAATCAATCAGACCTACACCTTTAAGAACACAAACAGACTGATCGGCTAAAAATCACCAATGCCTGACGTAATCATCACTAACAATGGAGAAGCAACGACTCAGGATAAAGTTGAAGCCGCTTGCCAATTCGAAGGAAACTTCACGCCAAGTCCCTCTGATGATCCAGTCTTCCTTCGAGAAATCGAGGCATGCATCCCCGGAGACACTGATAGAGCAATGTTTAGTGACACCAATCCTAGAAGTAATCCAATCAATACCCCGATACCCCAAACTTGAGCACCCCAGAGGAGATAGCTGAGTTAGTTGGCAACTCCAAACCAAAGAAGTGAGCTGAACTAGATGGGGTATCCAACTTTGTTCTAAAAAGGCTTTCACAAATGCATCAACAACAGTTACTTTCCCAAAAAGTGAAAAAAAACTGCCAAAATGGTGGCGATTCAAAAGAAATGTGAAAGGAACATGATCACCAATTACAGGCCGATATCCCACCTCAACAATTTAAGTAAGCTTTTTTAAGAGCTGATACTCAGGAAGCGCAATAAGTTTCTCAGCGAAATCAACATCATTCTGGACATACAGTTCGGTTTCCGGAAAAAGCATTCCACCCTGCATCCGCTCGTAAGGTTCCAACATGACATAAACACAGCTTTAAACAACTATCAAGTTACTGTCGGATGCTTCCTGGATGTCGAGAAAGCATTCGACAGTGTATGGATTGAAGCTCTTATCCATAAACTCCACATACTAGGCTTTCCTCAAGCACTAATCAAAATTATATTCACTTCTCTTTCTTCCAGGAACTTTTTACTGGAGAACTGCAAACCGACAGTGAAGAGCATCAGGGCTGGAGTTGCCCCAAGGGTCGAAACTTGGACCACTTCTCTACAACATCATGACCTCTACCAACCAATTTCAAGTGAATGCGACAACCTTTTCTTCGCTGATGACTCACTAACATATTGCTTATCATTCTCTTCATTGATAGCTGTCCGAGAAGTCGAGGCACAAATCCACAAACTTTTTCAGTTTTACACCAAATGGGGTATCCGGATCAACTCATCCAAATCAGAGCTTATTTTCTTCAGAAAACCAGGGGGACGACGCGTTCGCTCGGGTGGAAACTGCAGAAGCATCACTGCTGAGATTCAACCCATATTCACGTTCTGTATTTAAAAAGGTCAACTTTGCTTTCTATCGCCTCAACCCACTGATGAAAAAGAGAGCAGCAGACAAAAGTTTGTCAAATGTTTGACTGTATTGTGGTTGTCCAGAGTGTACAGTGTTAAAGACTGTCCTTCAATTCTGGTTATCTCCTCTGATGTCTTTCCTTCTAATAACCTTGTTACAGTGTGGTCTAACAATTTTGTCGTGGCACACTTATGGAAAGTAAGTTTATATCTAAAGGATAGCACTTTTTCTTTGCTTCCAGTAATTTAATATAAGGTGGAAAAACATCATGCCCTTCGTCTTTTAGGGCATGTCTCAATACTTCATATTTGCGTTTCGCCAATTCTGCTTGTATAAATAATGCAAGAGCCTTATCCGGATAAAATTGTGAGCAGGAAAACTCTCTGATGTTGCTGCATAGTTTATCTCTTCTTGGGGAAATATATTTCTAATTTCGTCCCTCTTATACCTTTTAGCTCGATCACAGCATTCGTCAACTCTTTCGTGGTCTTCCCATATTAGATGACGTTTCGGGCAGTACACTTTGGGTTAGTTCTACTTCGAAAACTCCTTCGAGCCAATGAGTGTATTTTTTTTCAAAATGACTTTTTTTTATGAACTGCGTTCCATCGACTTAAAAAATGAGACATAAAACGTTTCTTTAATTCTGACAGCACAGTTTCTATTTGCTCAGAAATTAAGTTGGGGTATTCCCTTACAAAATATGGTCGAAGATTTTGAACATCATGACCATTAGTAATAAGTTCACTACACAACACCGAATAAGGAATTTCGATTGAATCCATTTTAATTTATTAAATTCACTATACATGTTTGTTATTATATTTCACTTCACTTTCACTTATTGGTTGATCAAAGAGTAAAAAATGTTCTTACACACCTGCTCAATAACTCAATACTGACTTTTTTTCATTAATCCTTTATATATAGATTTAAGTATGAGATTTTATTCTAATAAGCCAGGTAATAAAAAATTACGCAATACACAACAAAAACAAAGCAATAAAACTTTAAAAATAACACCTTTTTTATTTTTACCTGCCCTACTTTTGCGAAAAAAAATAAGAATTATCCCTAATCCTTTTCTTTATTCTGTATTAAGCTCTATCATATAATTCAAAATATCATATAACTATATTATTTTTCGTGTGTTGTCTTCAAGAAAATTGAGTTGAAAGTTGAAAAAATTTTCCAGGTAGAAATAAATGGTTTCGCAAAAATCGAAATTCTCAGACCTGGGTCAATGTATTAATTTTGTTTTATTTTTAAAATAAAGTTTGACATTTTTTCTTAAAATAATGGGCTTAACCAGTTCATTCTGACAATTAATACCGAAGAAATCAAACTTTTCGGTAAACACGACCATCAAGACGAAGTTTTTTGAAATCCGATTCAGTGAAACATTTTTGAGCATAACTTCCACATCTGCACGCATCTGCAGCTGATTCTTTCTGTGCTTTAACATGAATGTAAGGAGCATATGTTGGCATACTTACTTTCTTGGTATCTTTTGGCACTTTTTTTTTAAATCAAAAAGTTTAAGAAAAAGCATTTTTTCTTAGTACTAAAGCTTCAGGCTACTTATAGAAGGTATCTTTTATAAATAATCAATATTTTTTTTTAGATAATCGAAAATAGACAAATTAAATTATTTAAGAAGCTAGAGAATCTATTCAAAGGAACTTAAGTTTAAAAGGACAGATATGACTTTTTCAAAAGACTTTTTTCCGCTCTCGCACCACTGTGCGGCGAAAGCACTTCAAGAACGAGGAACTCTACTCTGAAGCCAAAGTAGTCCCCCTGGACAAGTACTTAATGCTATCTGCAGATAAACTGGTAAGGAACCTCGCCAACCACCCTAATCAACTGATGAGAACGATGATAAACCAACAACGACATCCGGAACCAAGGTACCTAGGGGCTAAGGAAGTACTGGAAATAACCACAACAATCAACGATGGAGCAGGACACTTCTACACTGATCCAGGCTCAGCCCATTATCGTGGCTAAACGCCAATCCTATCCCAACCCTAAACCAATACTGCCACTTGACAACCGGGACTGAACAACCCGAGGCCGACAAAGTCAACCCGACTTATATATTGAGTTTTCGAAATTATTATTCTTATTTGTATTTAAGTTTGTTTTCAATGTATAACGTTAGGCCCCTTATGTGCAAACAAAATCCTTTTATTTATCAATGTATCTTAGTAATAAAAATTATTTTTAAGCCCATTGTAAAAAGAAATGTTCAATAAAGCTAAATTTATTGATTGATTGATCTACTCTAAAAGTATTTTAAAAAAGTAACAAAATAGCACAGTCAACAAATCATGCTCTCTCGGTTTTTATTTAATGAGGTAGGGGTGACCCACAGGTATAAAATACTAAAAGTCCCAAGCCCAGGGCCATGAATGTTAGCTAGCCAGGTGGGGGGGGGGGGGTTAAGGGTCCCCTTTTTTGTTTTTTTGTAAATATTTTGAAAACTAAGCATATGGTGGCTGTTCTGACAATCAATCGAACTGAATTCGTATGGATTTGAAAACGGCCAACGAAGAGATACAGAAATTGAAACGACAAAAAATGACGAATTGGGAATCCATTCGTTTTCCCGAACATCTATGATTCATAGACATTCGGAAAAATGAACGGAATAACGTTTCCAATTGAGTTTTTTTTTTGTTTTGTTCGCACGGATTCAATTCGACCGAATAGCAGAACAGTCGTGTATTAGCGGAAAAGTGTGCACTACAAAATGAACGTACATTAAATTTTCTACAAAAAAAGTTTCGTTCATATTTTGTATTTTAATATTTGTATTTTGTATTTTATTCTTTATTAGTTTAAAAAAACTTTTTTGAACAATGTTTTACTTAAATATTACATATCTTTACAATACGCTACGCAATTTGTTTCGTGTTCCTTTGTACTATATATTACTTTGAGAACTATATAATGGTCATCTAAAATCACCTACATTTCTTAAGTTGTAATAGTTACCAACATTTTTAAGTTTAAATGTAAAAATAAGTAAATTGAATTTCAGACTTAATTCACACCTCATGGCTCTGTTTTGGAAAATTTTAAGGTTTTTAATTTCCTCGACGTTATATAAACTCAAGATTGATAAACAATCTGTATGTGGTGTCTACTATGAATTTCTCCTTCGACGCAACGCACACGTTGCGTTGTCGTCGAGGAGGGTTTTAGTAATGCTTTCACGATTTGTCATTAGAAAACCCTCCTTCAGCACAACGCAAAATACGAGTAGTATTTCCATGGCTTTTTTCTTTCAGCACACTCACTCGCATTGCGAAGTAGTTGCATTTTAGTTGTGGTTTTATGATTTTCGCAAAATATATCCGTGCTTTTGCGTGGATTTTACACATTTTTCTGTATTCGTTCATGAGGTTTGATTTAATTTAATTCAGCTCCTGGCTGTCGCTGCCACTAGTAACAACGCTGGCCTTACGCATTTAATTTTGAAAGGGAGAAAGAAAATTCGGTCTTATGATGATATTTTCAATTTTTATTGACTCTTGTTATTTCGCTTTTTATTTGGCATTTTATTGTTTCATTTTTTTTATTTATGGTATAGGAGCAATTCATAATACGCATGTGGTAAAATAATAGTGTTGTATATATCGGGTTGTTCAATAAGAGCGCTACAAAAGTTTTTTTTAAATACAACAAAAACGGTTTTGGATATCAATGAAATTCTTTATTCCTGTGAAAGTACGTTCGATGCCATTATGTATGGAACTCGATTTCTTTTGCATGGCCACCACGAGCACGCTTGGAGAAGTCCAGACGCTAAACCTAATTTTCGACACTTTTCAAGCATAAATCGCTGCTGCAGTTTCACGTTCGACATTCGTACGAAGTTCATCAATCGTCGCTGGCTTGTTGGCGTAGACCATAGACATGACGTAGCCCCACAGGCAATAGTCGTGCCGATCTTGAAAAATTACGGCCCAATGACGCCACCAGCCCATAAACCACACCAAACCCTAATTTTTTCGGGATGCAATGATGACTCATTGAGTAGGTATGGATTGCTGCCTGAGCAATACCGCATATTTTGTTTATTGACGAAGCCATTCAGCCAAAAATGAGCCTCATCGCTGAAGATAATTTTTCGTTGAAAATCCGAATCATTTTCAAGTTGTTGCTCAGCCCAATTCACGAACATACGACGCTTCTGGTGATCAAGCGGCTTCAGTTCTTGCGTCAATTCAATCTTGTAAGGATGTAGGCTTCTTTTCGATCTTTTCGCGAAATTCGCCACAACGACGTCACAGAGATGCCCAACGCTTGAGAACAACGTGTGAGATCATCGCTGAAGATGATTTTTCGATGAAAATCTGAATCATTTTCAAGTTGTTGCTCAGCCCAATTCACGAACATACGACGCTTCTGGTGATCAAGCGGCTGAAGTTCTTGCGTCAATTCAATCTTGTAAGGATGTAGGCTTCTTTTCGATCTTTTCGCGGAATTCGCCACAACGACGTCACAGAGATGCCCAACGCTTGAGAACAACGTGTGAGAGACACATTTGGGCTTTCTGCAACTGAAGCCTCAGCGGCAGCAATATTCTCGACACTACGGGCACTTCTGTGTCTCACTGGCACGGGAACATTTTGTACTGCGCCTGTGGATTCAAATTTTTCCATTAGACGCTCAATTGTTGATCTGCTAGGACGATTATGACGACCATAAATTGGACGTAGCCCTCTTAACGTTGACGCCACTGACTCCGAATTTCGGTAGTAAATTTTAATAATTTCGAATCGTTGTTGCCTCGTATATCTTTTCATCATGAAATAGCAAACCTTACTGAAGAGAAATGTCAAAAGAGCGGCAAGAAATATGGCGTCGTTTGCTGTCCCTGTCGCTCTACTTTTGTAGCGTCGCTGTTAAAAAAACCCTTTATAATATAAGCTCAAATTCTTACCGGCCCACAGTGGTCGGATTTGCCAATTTAGCGGGACACAATACAAAAATCAAAGTGAAGCGACCCGTTTCAAAATGACGTGGCTTACTTGTCAATACAATAGGTAACTGCAATTCATATTTTGTTTTTTGATCTCTTTCACTGATAAGAAAATATTAAGCTTTGAAGTCAGAGGAATCCATTCGTTTTCCCGAACATCTATGATTCATAGACATTCGGAAAAATGAACGGAATAACGTTTCCAATTGAGGTTTTTTTTGTTTTGTTCACACGGATTCAATTCGACCGAATAGCAGAACAGTCGTGTATTAGCGGAAAAGTGTGCACTACAAAATGAACGTACATTAAATTTTCTACAAAAAAAGTTTCGTTCATATTTTGTATTTTAATATTTGTATTTTGTATTTTATTCTTTATTAGTTTAAAAAAACTTTTTTGAACAATGTTTTACTTAAATATTACATATCTTTACAATACGCTACGCAATTTGTTTCGTGTTCCTTTGTACTATATATTACTTTGTGAACTATATAATGGTCATCTAAAATCACCTACATTTCTTAAGTTGTAATAGTTACCAACATTTTTAAGTTTAAATGTAAAAATAAGTAAATTGAATTTCAGACTTAATTCATTTAACATGTCAATGATATGAGAAATAATACCATATTCCAAAACACACCTCATGGCTCTGTTTTGGAAAATTTGAAGGTTTTTAATTTCCTCGACGTTATATAAACTCAAGATTGATAAACAATCTGTATGTGGTGTCTACTATGAATTTCTCCTTCGACGCAACGCACACGTTGCGTTGTCGTCGAGGAGGGTTTTAGTAATGCTTTTACGATTTGTCATTAGAAAACCCTCCTTCAGCACAACGCAAAATACGAGTAGTATTCCCATGGCTTTTTTCTTTCAGCACACTCACTCGCATTGCGAAGTAGTTGCATTTTAGTTGTGGTTTTATGATTTTCGCAAAATATATCCGTGCTTTTGCGTGGATTTTACACATTTTTCTGTATTCGTTCATGAGGTTTGATTTAATTTAATTCAGCTCCTGGCTGTCGCTGCCACTAGTAACAACGCTGGCCTTACGCATTTAATTTTGAAAGGGAGAAAGAAAATTCGGTCTTATGATGATATTTTCAATTTTTATTGACTCTTGTTATTTCGCTTTTTATTTGGCATTTTATTGTTTCATTTTTTTTATTTATGGTATAGGAGCAATTCATAATACGCATGTGGTAAAATAATAGTGTTGTATATATCGGGTTGTTCAATAAGAGCGCTACAAAAGTTTTTTTTAAATACAACAAAAACGGTTTTGGATATCAATGAAATTCTTTATTCCTGTGAAAGTACGTTCGATGCCATTATGTATGGAACTCGATTTCTTTTGCATGGCCACCACGAGCACGTTTGGAGAAGTCCAGACGCTAAACCTAATTTTCGACACTTTTCAAGCATAAATCGCTGCTGCAGTTTCACGTTCGACATTCGTACGAAGTTCATCAATCGTCGCTGGCTTGTTGGCGTAGACCATAGACATGACGTAGCCCCACAGGCAATAGTCTAACGATCTTCATTCACAGTAACGTGCCGATCTTGAAAAATTACGGCCCAATGACGCCACCAGCCCATAAACCACACCAAACCCTAATTTTTTCGGGATGCAATGATGACTCATTGAGTAGGTATGGATTGCTGCCTGAGCAATACCGCATATTTTGTTTATTGACGAAGCCATTCAGCCAAAAATGAGCCTCATCGCTGAAGATGATTTTTCGTTGAAAATCCGAATCATTTTCAAGTTGTTGCTCAGCCCAATTCACGAACATACGACGCTTCTGGTGATCAAGCGGCTTCAGTTCTTGCGTCAATTCAATCTTGTAAGGATGTAGGCTTCTTTTCGATCTTTTCGCGAAATTCGCCACAACGACGTCACAGAGATGCCCAACGCTTGAGAACAACGTGTGAGATCATCGCTGAAGATGATTTTTCGATGAAAATCTGAATCATTTTCAAGTTGTTGCTCAGCCCAATTCACGAACATACGACGCTTCTGGTGATCAAGCGGCTGAAGTTCTTGCGTCAATTCAATCTTGTAAGGATGTAGGCTTCTTTTCGATCTTTTCGCGGAATTCGCCACAACGACGTCACAGAGATGCCCAACGCTTGAGAACAACGTGTGAGAGACACATTTGGGCTTTCTGCAACTGAAGCCTCAGCGGCAGCAATATTCTCGACACTACGGGCACTTCTGTGTCTCACTGGCACGGGAACATTTTGTACTGCGCCTGTGGATTAAAATTTTTACATTAGACGCTCAATTGTTGATCTGCTAGGACGATTATGACGACCATAAACTGGACGTAGACCTCTTAACGTTGACGCCACTGACTCCGAATTTCGGTAGTAAATTTTAATAATTTCGAATCGTTGTTGCCTCGTATATCTTTTCATCATGAAATAGCAAACCTTACTGAAGAGAAATGTCAAAAGAGCGGCAAGAAATATGGCGTCGTTTGCTGTCCCTGTCGCTCTACTTTTGTAGCGTCGCTCTTAAAAAAACCCTTTATAATATAAGCTCAAATTCTTACCGGCCCACAGTGGTCGGATTTGCCAATTTAGCGGGACACAATACAAAAATCAAAGTGAAGCGACCCGTTTCAAAATGACGTGGCTTACTTGTCAATACAATAGGTAACTGCAATTCATATTTTGTTTTTTGATCTCTTTCACTGATAAGAAAATATTAAGCTTTGAAGTCAGTAGTTGATGAAATCCACTTAGCGACATCAGATAAAAGGTTTTTTTCTGTGCGAATTCGTTTAGCTATCAAAGGTATAACGGTGCGTCTTTTGGAATAACTTCTTTTTTCTTGAATAGAAATGTTTGTAGGTAGTAAAAAAACGATTCCAGAAATTAATTAGTTCATTAAATAATTGTTTATAGTTTCTTAAGTTCAACGTGAAAAATTGACTTGATTTTTTTAAATCGAATTTTCAATTGGAATAAAACTAGATAGTTCCGCCGAGTTCCGACTCGAAAATTATAAAAAGTAATTCTGTGGAGTGTTGGCTTTGATGTAATACAAACACTTTTTGCGCGTTTTTGCGACACCCATACAATTATTTTCAATTTTTAGAATGGCCTCCATAATATCGCGGAAGCAAATTTTTGAAATTTGGCGGCAAACAGATTAAACAAAAAGGGTTGATGTGGTTAGAACAATTATTATGGATAAATGTATGCTTTCTGAGTTGTCTGAAGATTCTTAAAAAAAAAAAACTTAATACTTCCATCAAAATGTTAATCGTTTTTTAGCTGCAACTCAGTCTGGTTAGAGGAAAATTATACATTGCCCGACGTTTTGAACAGAGAAATTTATAGAAAAAAGGTCGGAACTGGGAAGAACAAGAAAGTCTTTTGAGGAAGTTGTTGTTAGTGAAGTTGGTGCTTCGCAAAATGGGTAAACGGGATTCAGCAAATATTATTAAAGATCTTTCGGAAGCTTTATCCACTAAAGGTACTGAGGTAAAAATGAAGTTAAAAAATCGCATCTCATTTACCACTATCTCCTGATGAAGCATTGGCTTTAATGATTGATATCAACCTTTCCAGACATCAACACCAAGTCATTCGCCAAAAAATCAACTCTAAGTGCAAAGATATTTTCCCATCTTATGAAAAAGTGCTTAACGCAAGGAAGAAATGTTATCTCACAGAAATTGAGGTCGCTGAGGCATATGCAAAGAGGCTAGTAATAAGGAAATTGAGGTCACTGAAGCATATGCAAAGAGGCTAGTAATAAGAAAACAAGAAAATTTAGAGAGATGTTCACAAGGAAAAATTCAAGACTGAACACAAGCACAGATCTCTTGAATCAGCTGTTGATTTCTTCAGATCCATATATCGCAAGTTTGCGACACGTTACCAACAGAAGCCCTTTCTTTTGTTCGATAAAAGCGAATAGTTTAACTATAATTGTATAGTAAATTAATTAAAGAATATAACATTTTACTTTTTATTATTTATTTATATTTAATCTAATTTCTTATACATAAAAAATCTGTATAGTGCTATAAGAACAATGTCTGAAAGTACTGTTCCAATAAACTTTATAGACTTAATAGATATTAATTCAATTGAATTTTAAATCCAAAAACGTATTTTCAAAAAAAAAAAGTCATCTCCGTTTCGTATCATGGCATCGATAATATTTTGGATGTTTTTCGTTAAAACAACATTATTTCTAGGAAGGATCATATATTTTATCTATTATAACCCATAAAACATCAAATCATTAATTTAAAATATGAAATTCCTATTCAAAATAATTTTTCTTCCACTAGATTGGTGAACCCAACCACTGTGCGGCCCCGCAGTAGGAACACATGCACTTATTCCCAGGATACCCATGATCCCAACGGAGCTCCCCTTTTAATTCCGATGGTTACAGTTTCCGGTAAAACCATGCTTCTGCATGACAAAAAACAAAGCTCAGGGTCAATCACTTCCATTTATTGGGGTAGATATTAGGGAAAATGTTTTTTCCCATGGTCAACTTTATGTTGCACTTTCAAGAGTAGGCTCAAAAAATAATCAGTATGCACTTCTTCCTGAAAATTCTAAAACTGCCAACATTGTTTATCCAAAAGCCTTGAAATAAAAAAAAATTGTATATGTGGAATTATCAGTCTATTTTTTATTTAAGAAATTCCCATGGGGGAACATCAACTTTTTTATTTGGCTGCGGTAAGCATAACTGGATTTTAACCTATTATAAACAAATTTTAATACTTTGCAAAGCAATGCGAGCACGGGTCGGCTAGTTGATTAATATAAATCATTCATTAACACAAAAATATTTGAAGAAAAACTTTCTGTTTGCACATGGGGAGAGGTCTAAAGGTTTCTGTACTGCCACTCCACTTCACCTTCTTCAACAAAGTACTATTTAAACTGTTCTTGTACATCCTTGGCTTCAAACGGTGGTTCAGAACGTTGCATCTACATGGGATTTAGAGTCCTTCCTTCATAGGAAACACCTTGTCTCCAGTCACCCAACACAAGCTCATGGTTTTCGTTATAGTGATCAAAAGAATTGGTTAGAGCGTACTTAATCTTATTCTCCGTCATAAGATAGTGGAGAACACAACAAGCAAGCGTAACTTGTTTTGTTTTCTCGACATCCAAGTGTATAGGTTTCCGAAGAACACGAAAGCGTGCTGCCATAATACCGAAAACATATTCAATGATTCTACGAGCTCGGCTTAGTCGATAATTGAAAACTCGCTGCACCATGGTGAGACCGAGTTCACTAAATGGACTCAACATGTTCGGCCGCAAAGCTAAACATATTAGTAGGGGCGTTAGTGCACGATATGAGCGCATACCTGTCATTTTGACCTGACGGGTTGAGCTTTAGTATACTAATAGTTCATGTCCTAACTTTACCTTTAAGAAGTGTTGCCAAGGTGGCAACACTGTCAGAAGAAAGAGAAAAGGGTTCCCACTTATCCTATCCGTGCAAGTTATTTGAAAAGATAATGCATGATCAAGTTCAAAGCTTCCTAAATGAACACAAATTGCTTTCAAAGTGGCAATCTGAGCTCCGCAATAAGCACAGTTGTGAATCTGCAGCAATTAAAGTTACTTCGGATATCCGCTTTGCACTTGATTCTGGTAAATTTGGTGTCATTGTGCTCTTAGATTTCTCTAAGGCGTTGGACTGTATTGATCAATTAATCCTTATTTCTAAACTTAAGAGAAACTTTAACTTCTCCAGCGCATCACTTAAGCTATTGTGTAACTACCTGTTTGACAGAGTACAGCGAATAAAAACAGGGGTTGGCATTTCAAACCATCTTATTACAAATCTGGGTATACCACAGGGCTCCGTTTACATCTTTTAAATTGTACATGCTTAATTTATGTATAATTCAGAAATGGAATATAGATTTAAATTTAATTACAATAAAAATTCAATATGACAAAGTCAGAAAAGAAGATAAAAATATGAAAAAAAAGGAGCGAAAAATTAAAAAGTTTTAGAAATTTAAAAAAAATTGTCTTGATGTCACCAGAAATTTATACTTCGGCAGAATTATTTGTAGTGTTCGGTTACTTCTAGCAAAATAGATATGATCAAATAGATATTTTGGTTCTCCAGATTGTATGATCTTATGCAATTGTACCAAAGTACGGTATTTTAAAAGGGCTGTTAAGGAACAGCCTGATATTTGTTGGGTGAAGCCAGAAATAAAATCATATCTCCTCAAATTAAAAATTTACCTGGCACAACTATTGTATGCTACAGTTAATTTTCTGCTACTCATAGTCCATATTAGAAAATAGCTCACAGCTGTATAAAAAAAGAGGCAAAATAAAAGATTTTACCAGTTTCAGCTTTACGTTAGTTGGCAAGTATTCAGAGGCAGGACTTGCACCACGGTGAGCACCATACATTTTTGAAACTGTCTTATTAATATGTACGAGTACATCCTAATCCAAGTTGTTGTTAAAGTAAACACCAAGATTTTTTATATTTTCAACATACTCAAATGGAGTCTGATTAAGAAAGAGAACAGGGTACTGTTCGCTATATCTGCTTTTTGTTAAAACCATAGCTTTTGTCTTTTTAGGATTAAGATTAAGCTCATTCTCGATCGTTCAGGTAAATATTTTACGTAATTCCTGATTCATTTTCTCAGTGCTCGGAGTTATACTCGATTTAGGAAACATTTTATAAATTTGGACATCATCCACATATATATGAATGATATTCACAGTCTGAAAAACGGTCAGTTATATCATTTAACCTTGTGGAACACCCAAACAAACCCTCAAGCAAGATGAACACTTGTTATTGTGAAACACATATTGTGACCTGGTTGAAAGATATGATTTCATCAGATTGCATGAGGAGTTCTCAAAAGAGAAGTTACATATAAGTTTATTCAATAAGATATTATGATTGACGCAATCAAATGCCTTAGAGAAATCCAAAAATACAACTAATTCCATCATATCACTATCAAAACCAGTACGTATGTCTTCACATATCTTGATTAGAGCCGTGGTACAATTATGCTTAGCTCGGAAACCAGACTGATGGCGGGAAATAAGTTTATTTTCATCCAAGAAAACCTTGATCTGGTTACTCATAATTGTTTCGAGAACCTTGCTTAAGAAAGGTAAAATTGCAATTGGTATTCGGTATTTTCCTTTGCTATTTTCCAGCGAAGACGGAAGTGGTCAGAATTGTATTGAAAGCATGGGTTATTTGGTGGAGCAAAACAGGAAGAAATATCTTTATAAAATCAGGTTGAATGTTATCGGAGCCAACAGCTTTTGATTTGATTTTTTAAATTTCCAGACCAACAATCGATTCCCCCGAAAGCGGAAATGTTATCCCCTTTTCAGTTGGATTGCGGGAATCAATAGAAAATCTATTATGATTTGATTCACATTGAACAAATTTCTTATTCAGTTCCTCAATATCAATTTTATCTGAAACAGATTGGTTGCGTGTGATAGCAGCCCGACGAACATTTTCCAGAACTTCGAACTTGACTCATTAGGATTAAATTGATTTTTATAGAAGTTCTTTTTGTTTCTTCTAATAAGATTCGTTACTGTATTTCGCGCAGTTTTGAACTAATTATAAATAACTGGACATTTATATCTTCTCCATGGAGCATATAATTTATCACGAGCACTAATGTTGGTTTTAACTTCTAGTGTTATATACGGAAAATTTTATCGCTTAGGTTTTAGGACTTTTATTTTAACGTGATTTTTAAAGACGTTATATCTATTATTGTGGAAACATTGAATTTGTGTATTGACATCATTTGTTGAATAAATAGGGGACCAATCAACTTTACGAGTATCACTGAACAGATTCTCCAAGTTTATTTTTGAATAGTCGTAATATATAGATGGTGTCTCATCTGTACTGGTAAGAAGCGCGTCTAGTGACATAAATATTAAATCATGATCTGAGAAGGCATATGCAATAAGCTGGTCATAATGCAAAACCAAATTACGATTCGACACCAAAAAGACATCTAATAAAGAAGGTGCACAATTCGTTTTAAAGTGTGTTGGTTGCTTAGTGTTAATGAAACATAAGTCAAAGGAATCCACCATTTCATTGGAATTCTTATTTCTTTTATCTAATAAATTTAGATTAAGATCACCACATATCAAAATATCTGCATAAAGGGGAGATAACTCCTCTAATAAATTTCTTATTAAGCTAAAATGTCCTTCGTTAGGTGCCATATAAACGCAGCCAATCAAAACATTTCCACGCTCTCCCATTACTTCAATAAATAAATATTCTATCAATTCATTCGCTAGGGATATTTTTTGAATATTTTTGAAATTTGTACGAATTTCTGATACAAATAGCTACACCTCCTCCCAATTTATTACATCTATCCGCACGAATAAGTTAAAAATTATTTAATTTGAAAAGATCATCACACATTTCCGGTTTCAACAAAGTTTCTGAAATACATAAAATATCTACAGCACTACTATCTAAGAGAAAACGCAAATCATCTATTTTATTTTTTATACTTTGTGCATTTCAGTGGCATATATTAATACCTTTCTTTTGTTTGCAAAGAATATCATCTAAGGTTTTGCATTCTACTATGGAATGCATATCATCCACCATAGGTGTCCTGGTTATCTCAGTGAAATACTTAATTATGCCCAGTCCCAAAGAGGTTTGAAACTAATTTTACCGCGGAACGTTCATTTTAAGTATCTGCAATTCGTTTATGGAATGCGCTTCCTAATGAGTTGCAAAATACTACTGCCACAGCATTCAGGAGGAAATTATTTTTTTCTTTTAGTTTTTTCACAAATGGTATTAAGTATAATCCTATTATATTTATGAACTTAGTTGATTATCCTAGTCTTAAGAATTATGTTTCATATCTTTGAGTATTTAAAAACTATGTTTAATGTAAATTATTGATGCTCTAAAAGGTTTAAGTCTTAATGTGTCATTGTAAATGGAATCTTTCTTCGAAATAAATGAAAAAAAAATTAAACTTGTTTCATACATTGCCCTATAAGTCGAGAACCAGAGGTCAGAGACTATGACCAGAGGACTCTCGTTGGATTCAACACCCTTGTAACAAAAGAACCACGTTTTTGATTTTCTCCCTCCCTTCTCCTTGCATGAAGAGGGTGGAAAAAAGCCGTTTGGGAAGGGAAAATGCAAAGCCAAAAAAAAAATTTTTTGGACCACCCTAATTGAAATTTGTTTTTCAATAATTTGCTTCAAAGATTAACCACGTCGAGTTTTACTGAATTCCACTGGAAAACATAGAAGATAGATATTTTTTGGGACACCCTATTGTGAAAATACTCAATTAAACTTTTTTTTCTCTGAATACATGGTTCACAACATTTTTTGACAGCAATTCCAGTTGCAGCTGCAGAGTTTAAAAAATGCGGATTTAAAGGACAGGTTTAAAATTCACTTAAACCTTACTACACCTGGAGTAAATAATAGTTGCATTTTACTATCCCCCAAATCTGATCCGGATTAAATTATCATAATAAAACAAATAGGATCCAAGTGTAACAAGAGTGTTATAAACCTATCTCCCTTTATCCTTTTGTTTCTGTATTTTCTCTCTACTTATTCTCTATTTCTCCCTATTTTCAACACAAAAAGCCATCTACTCTTCAGAGAAAAATATAATTTTTGCAAGAAAGATCTAAGAGTGTGTGTGTTCAGAATAGATTTGTAAGTCTAAAAGCAAAGTTGGATTTTGTGTTGTTTTTGTAATATATATATTTTCGTATGCAAATCCAATCCAGATCAGATCTGGGGGAAAATAAAATGCAGCTACATAATATGACTGTTAGAAACCAAAATCAGTGATTTTTTGATGCCAAAATATATCTTCTGTCTTAGGCACCTATTATGACTTGCGATTCGCCGAACGTTCGAATGTGACTTTGTAGCATTACCGTTAGCGACTCGCCTAGATTAAGTTCTAAATGGCTTAAATTTGGAAAGTTTGAATCACTCAATAACTTTTCCAAACGTTTTCCTCGATCATCGATGTCGAATTGTATTTCTTGGTGACTTTGAATAAAATCGCTGTTTTTGTTTTTGTAATGTCGAAAGTTCGACTCGGCGAATCGCACGTCATAATAGGGGCCTTAATTATTATTTACAGTGAAAAACAATTATTTTGACCCAGCCTATCACATAAAATGAGTCTTATTATTTCATTTTAACGTGATAACGTGAATTGGTAAAAATATGAAAACATATCAACTTCCAATTTTTTATTTTATTAAAATAAAAGTACTGAAAATTGTTGAAAAAAGTTTTTGGCTCCAATATCCTAAGAACAAACAATAATGTTGACTTCGGGTCAATTAAATTTTATATATTAATTCATTACTGATATTTGATTGGTTTTGTAAAAAAAATCAACATTGTTTTTTTTAAAGTGAGAAAACTGCAAGAAACTTCACCGAAAATTGTTAAAGAAATTTTTTCTTCTCAAAATATCTTGAGAACAACCAATGATATTGGCTTTGGGTTAGTTTATTCTACTCACTTACCTTCACTTGATTGCACATTGAACACCTACAAACTTTTTCGAAGATCTTGAATTGGCAATTTTTATTAATGTAACTAAAAACCACACAAAAATTAAGATACCTATATAAAAGTGTGACTGAAAGGGTTTAACCGTGTTTGTATACATGCATTGTACACTGCATACATGTGTTAGCGGACAACCTTTCTCTGGGCGTATCCAACTGACGATGTGGTTTGTATTATATAAGGTGTAAGCTATACTGCTCATAATCTCGTAAAGACCTTAACTACAGTTTTATACTTCTGAGTTATAAAGGAAAGCACTAAATCGCTAATCGCAACCTGAATATAAAAGGTACAAAATTAAAAAAAAAATATTTTTTTAAAGCGTAATGTGTGCTTTATTTTTCACAATTACCTAATATTAAAAATTTTAGAGAATTTATAAAATAGCGTAGATAGGGTTTTATGTGTTTCAAAAAATATTTGAAAAGGCCCTATGTACACCAATTTGCAAAGTTTTTGTATTAAAATTCCTTATTTGAAATAAAATTAAAATGAAAAACAAACATAAACATATAAAAAGGTAAAAAATACTAATTTCTGTAAAAAATCTTTACTGTTTTTTATAAAACAGAAATAACTCTAGAAATTTGTTAAAAGCCCTAGCTGCCATATAGGGCTTTTTAAAACAATAGGCTCAACTTTTCTTTACGACATCCCGAATTTTGATACGTGGATGGTCTCATTCGATAGATATTCACTAAAAAAAACACCAAATATCACAGTGAGTAAACATTTATAAGTATTTTTAATTAATTTTTAAACTTTAACTTTTTCCATACAAAATGCATGGAAAATAAATAAAGACTCAAATGTCATTGCATGCTAAGTACTGCCAGATGTACACTTTGGTTTTGGGATGTTTTCTTTTAATCCATGTTTTTTTTAAATGCAAAAGAAACTTTGCATACATCAAACCTTGCCCCACCCCAAATCCTATAATGAGCCCAAGCAGGGGGGTTGCAGGGGTGCAGCATGCCTCCCCATACATACCTCACTGTTTATACGCAGTAATGCTGGCTGTATGCAAGCACTGTATTTATATAAGCATGTTTTAAATGTCCCGGAAAATTTCCCAAAATAAAAACACAAGGGAACAAAACTAAACAGACCATTTGACATTTCTTTGATTTGTTATTGAAATGAATTATTATGTATTTTCATTAAACAAAAAGTTATAAAATTAATTAAAAATACTTATAAATGTTGCCTATCCTTAAAATTGAGATATTTAGTGTTTTCTAGTGATAATATATCCAATGAGGATATCCGCGTTTCCAAATTCCTTGTGTAAAAAGTGCAATTCGGTAACAAAAAACCCGATTTTCAAAAATTTATAATTTTTTAATTGCATTTAGGGGGTTTCCTACCCCTAAAAAAAAAATCAACTTCGAAATCGGGATGTCGTTAAGGAAAGTCGCCAAAAACAATATAGTGGGTCTGTTTTCAGTATGCAGCAGTTTAAAAAGGCCCTATGTGGTTAGTCAGGGCTTTATAAAATTTCAGAGCATATGATTTGTAGTTGGGGCTTTTAGAAATGTTCTGTCTTATTTGAAGATCTAGTGTCAAGAAATATATACGAATGAATCAGACAATTCCTTATTCCCAAATTTGCAAAAAACGAAATTTTGAAGATAGAGCCTTTACGAGATTATGGGCAGTATAGGTATCACCAAATTTCTACTATGGTACTATGACAAACCTAGTTTTTTGTTGACATGTTTGGGGGGGCTGCTGTAGCGGAACTTCACTTATAGACCAGCTGGTTTCTACTATGCTTCATTATTTAACCAAATTAATCATATAGCAAAAAATTTGCTTTGGAGAAATGGGAAACCAAAATATGCCACAGGCCATCAAAAAAAAAAATCTTGGACTAACCTGATGCACATTAGGAATAGTAAAAATGTCTGTTAAAACTTTGTATTAGAAAAATAATTTGTATAGGTACCTACATATTCGCAAAATGTATGAATATTTTGTCTATATATTAAATAAATGTTTTTACCCATAAATCTGGTGCACTAGATTCGTTATGAAGTATATCCTCAAAAGGTATTATGCAGTTAGCAACGAAATCATCTGGGGGAAGAGCAGCATCGTGAAATACTGTTAAATTAATATTCCTAGCATCCTTCACATCGTGCGAAAATTGTTCGTTCCAAACAGGATCAAACGTTTTTGATCTCGTCGTTGAACGGTCTTGAATAAGAATGAATATGTTTTTATTAGAGAAGAACATAAAAAGATAAAGAATAAGACCAACTCACCGAAGTGACTTTCATCTACATCTATTGAAACGTAAGGATCCATTAGTTGATCATCGGGTTTTCCAAAAGTTATGTTATGTCGTTTTTGAAAATCAGTGGGCCTAAGCCCGCAAGCCTCACAAACTTTAATCTGTAGTTTTCCAGAAAACATTTTACAGTGTTTTCTGTTTCTTAATGCAAGTTATATTCTTATACAGAAATATTTTCAGTATGTATATTTTGGTCTACCCAGTGTCACAGTCAACCCTCCGGCAAAAGCACTAATTTTTTCCAGACCTTTCCAAGAAATCAACCAAATGCGCCAAATTGGTGATTCAAAAACAAAAACTTTTAACAAATACTTTTAGTTTCTTTTCACTTGTAATATAATAATAATTCGATGTTAGGAAAATAAGCAATGTAACTAGTGTTTTTTTTATTCACAAGATCCTTTCGTCGAACTATATTAAATTTGAAAAACCTTATTTCTGCTTCATAATTACATTTCAATAGAAAAAATAGTATATAAAATGATTGCACTTAACAAAATCAAACTGTTGGTGTTGGTATACTGAAGAAAAGCAATTATAGGATGAAAGGGTTGATTGTTCAAATTTGTTTTATTTTGCTAAACTTTCATACTTCTTTAAATCAAAACCAGAGAATATCAATTATCAAGAATAAAATCTTTTTTACGTTTCACCCTCCAAAACCCATTTGTTTACATCGTTGTCGTTTTGTAATTTCACTTCGTGTCGACGAATAGATGTGAATTGCAACAACAAGACGTGTGCTGAATGATCTACTGAATGGACGAGTTGATTCTATGTGTGCGTTTTTCACTGCTTTTCACTAACCCTTTGCAAAACTAAAGTGATAAGTACACCATACAATTATCGTACCGATTATCGTACAAAAGTTGAATCGCATACGATGATTTGTTTGTGTAAACAAAAGTATCCGCTGTACTGAAATCGCATGGTCGAATGCTATCGAGCCACTGATCCACTGATCTCTACACCCCTACTTCACACGAGATAATTTCTATCCGAATAGTTTTCTTGACATGAAATATCAAATGGAGGCACTCCGTTTCATCTCTTGATGGGAACACTTAGAGATATCTCTCCGCGATTATATCTCGACAGAGATCTCCGACATGAATTTTGACAGATGGAGCGATTTTTGCTTTGTGACTAGGAATTTCTTTTTTTTGTCTCATTGTCTTGTTTCCTTATACCAGTGTTGATGTTAATCTCTGTATTTGTGTGTGGCAATTAAGTTTTTGTTTGTTATTTAGTGTAATTTTCGGTTTCGTGGTTTGAAATAGCATAACATGATTTGCCCAGCGCAGACAGAAGACAATGTTAGATATAAATATCTGATATTTAGTTGGAGAGAAATAACCTCCTGTGGAGTCGGGGTGCATATATACAATAGATAGTGGATCCCCCATTGACCTACTATATATGGACTGCCAGGAGCCAACTTTACTTCAGTTCAGTCTATCACTATACGCCACTAGCGCTGCCGTCGAATAGGCGGAAGATATGGTGTAATTTTTGACGATTGAATTGAGTATTTGTGTGTTATTTATTATATTTTGCAAAACAACAATAACAAAAAAATGAATTAAGTTTCAAAAATAGTGTTGAAAACTATTTACTAATACAGACTAATTTCTCCTTTTTCTTCTCTGAATCATTGCTTGCAACTTCAGATACCTGACACTTAAATAATTTCTCCAAAAACTCGACTCTTCTTTTTGTGGAAGCATAAAAACTGTGAGCAGGACCTTCCTTTGTTCTTCAGAATTTTTTTCTTTTTTATTGGTGTTGCCAGTCAGTCACCCTCTTCTGAATTCAGAGGAAAAACAAGATAATTGCAATTTTTTTTTAAATATCGCTTGATTTTTTGAGTTCTTTTTGAACTTACCATTTTTCAATCAATTGTATCATGTTTTGATAATTGCGTGATGATATTTCCGGTGATTGATAACCATACGATACGATCGTAAGAAGGTTGAATACCTTTTTTTAGGTATTTTTTAAATAAAATAAAATAATCTACGGCTTTTTCAACAAAATAATAATAAATTTTGACTTTGATTGACAAATATGATACAGGGATAGACATAACAGAGACGTTACGATAGTTGTTTTGTTCGCCGCATATTCGACGGAAGCTCTTATGTTGCTAGGGAGAAGCTGAACCCCTAAATATAGAGATTTTGTATGGAGAAAACATACGACTAGCAGTCCATATATAATAAGTCAATGGGATTCCCTATATGTATAAAAGTTTTTTTTGACTCCAATTGAAGATGACATTTCTTAGACCAGCCCACTTTTTGACTGCCGTGCACCAAAGATTATTAAATAGGGAGCTTTAACTTTCGTACGTCTCACCCTCCAATGACAATTTGATTGCATTGTTGTTTTGTAATTGCAACAACAACTTTCAAATTGTTTTGACTGTTTCTTTACTTCCAAATTAAAAGAACTGTGATTCTTTTTGGTTCGTCTCCGTCGTTGCAAAAGATTATTTTATATACCTACCTATCGTTTTAACTTTATAATATTAATTGAGTTTACTAGTAGGTACGTTTTTATTTGTGAAAACAACAGAAACTACAGTGAATGCAAAAAAACAAACTTCTAGACCTTGTAACCAGTTCCTGAACCTGATCTTTTCGCATCGCCTTATCGCATCCAATATCCTTTTCGCATCTGAACATAGTTATGGTACATCTGGCTGCTCATCGAATGGGTTTATTTTTATTTTATAAACAAATAAATTAATGAGAAATATTAGTTGTTTATAAAATGGTATTGAGCACTCACATTAAAATCTTTACCTACCATGTTTAAAGAATGACTTTTTAATTATTCTTACGAGATTTAGTATTAGTCTTGTATTTTACTTTTCACTTCCTTGACCTTTGAAATTGTCAGTCCGTGCGTTCAAAAGTCCAGAAATCTGAATTTATGGACAGTGTTCTCATTGGACTGAAAAACTGGATTTTTTTTGACGTTTCAGTATTCACATCTCGTTCCCACTTCTTCAGTAAAGGAAGATGTAAATACTGAAACGTCAAAAAATCAGTTTTTCAGTCCAATGTGACCACCATGGGCTTCTGACAGCTGGCCGTCATAAGAATTCAGATAATTCAGATGACGTGACGTGTCAAAAAAGTTAAAAAAGATAAGTAGTTGTCGACTTGGTGTGGCGTGTTGGTTTTTTTTATTTTTGTTTTTTTTTTAAGTGAGTGAAATAAAAAATATGGATAAAAAGTAGTTTTTCCAATTACATTTCGGCTTTACTTTTTCTTTAACAAAATAACAAAAGGTGAAAGTTTACCTCGTTATCATTTATAATAATTACATTCGGTGGAAAAACCCGATGAAAATGTGCGTTTGGGAGTAAATTGTGCATTTGGAAGTAATAGCTGTTTATATTTTTTGGTTGGAAGTGAAAAGTTTGGCTTCAATTAGTTTCGAAAGTATTATAATTTAAAAAAAAATAAAACTCGTTTTCCAGTCATCTTATATATAACTTTATCCCCAGAGTCACTAATTTTGATTAAAATTTAATTAAAATTTTTGATTTCTGAAAAAAAACTCTTCTTGATATTCTTTTTCTGTAAAATCAGCTGGTAAACACAAGATTTTGGTAGAAAGCCACTGATCTCTATATACACTGGATAGTGTATTCCATATAATGTATAACAGTTTTTTTGCTTCCATTTGAAGATGACAATTAGGTGGTCGGCTTCATAATTTGACGTCTACATTAACACAAAAAAACCTGTTTCCAAAATTTCAATCTGAAGAAAGAGAATTAGACCAATGATATGAAAGGGAAAAACTGTGTGGTATTTTTTTTTTATATTTTTTTTTTTCATTAAGTTATTTATTGTGTACATTTTTTTGTTTTTTATTTGAATTATATCAATAGAAAGGTGTTTAAATAGGTAATAGTAAATATGTAGATGGGATATGGGAACCATCGACTTCGTTCATTATTTCAGTTTGCAAACAAGTTGAACAAAACAGCTGATACTCGTAAGTGTCATGAGGAGAATGCCTTTACATAGTCTGTGTTTTCTTACGATTTTACCTCCTTGTCACACTCTTTACATTTGTAATTCCGTTTCATTTAACCATTTGAGAATGAAATAAATTACAAACACAACAATGTTAGCAAAAAGATTTGGAGGGAGGGAGCAACGAACGGAAATTTGACGTCTTCATAGTGGATTATTTTGTATACATTTTTTTTGTTTGTATATAATTGTTATATATTATTATAAGTGGTCAGCTTCATAATATAACAATTCTTCAAATGGAAGCAACTTTCTTATGTCGATACGCTATCCAGTGTATTAAAGAGATCAGTGTAGAAAACAAATATAAGGCATTTGGCTAAAAATTCAGATTTGCCACGAGGTACTACGGATGTGAAATAATACTCCATTTCAATTACAAGTCAAAGAAATGTCAAATGGTCTGCTTAGTTGTTGCCGATGCCCGGACGCCTTTATTGAACCCGGTATTTAAAAGTGACAGTTTACACTTCTAAGTGACAGCTGAGGTGAATGCGAGTTTCAGATTCACCACCTAGGTCGATCGCACTGATCTCTATATACACTGGGTGGTGTATTCCTTATAATGTATAACAGTTTTTTTGCTTTTTTTGTGGTATTATTTTCCAATGGTACTAGAATAATATCCTTAGAAAGGTGTTTAAATTGGTAATAGTAAATATGTGGATGGGAATCATCGACTTCGTTCATCATTTCAGTTTCCAAAGAAGTTGAACAAAACAGCTGATAAGTGTGATGAGGAAAATGAGATTACATAGTCTGTATTTTACTCTGATTTCACCTCCTTGCCACACTCCTTACGTTTGTTATTCCGTTTCATTTAATCAATTGCGAATGAAATATAATTACAAACACAACAATGTAAGCAAGCATATTTGGGGGGAGCAACGAATCGAGATTTGACGTCTTCATAGTGGATGATTTTGTACAACTTGTTATACATTTATATTGTTATACAAAAAAAAAGTGGTCAGCTTCATAATATAACAATTCTTCAAATGGAAGCAATTTCTAATATCGATACGCTATCCGGTGTATTATTGAGATCAGTGGTCGATCGTATCTAGTTGAAGCTTAGCCCAAACCTAGGATACACGCAGACACAGGGTATGCTCAGTACACTGATTTCTATAATACACTGGATAGCGTATCGACATAAGAAAGTTGCTTCCATTTGAAGAATTGTTATATTATGAAGCTAACCACTTTTTTGTATAACAATATGACTGTATAACAATTTATACAAAATAATCCACTATGAAGACGTCAAATTTCCGTTCGTTGCTCCCCCCAAAATCTCTTTACTAATATAGTTGTGTTTGTAATTTTATTTCATTCACAAATGGTTAAATGAAACGGAATTACAAATGTAAAGAGTGTGACAAGGAGGTAAAATCGTAAGAAAACACAGACTATGTAAAGGCATTCTCCTCATCACACTTACGAGTATCAGCTGTTTTGTTCAACTTGTTTGCAAACTGAAATAATGAACGAAGTCGATGGTTCCCATATCCCATCTACATATTTACTATTACCTATTTAAACACCTTTCTATTGATATAATTCAAATAAAAAACAAAAAAATGTACACAATAAATAACTTAATGAAAAAAAAAATTATAAAAAAAAAATACCACACAGTTTTTCCCTTTCATATCATTGGTCTAATTCTCTTTCTTCAGATTGAAATTTTGGAAACAGGTTTTTTTGTGTTAATGTAGACGTCAAATTATGAAGCCGACCACCTACTTGTCATCTTCAAATGGAAGCAAAAAAAATGTTATACAATATAAGGAGTACACTATCCAGTGTATATAGAGATCAGTGGCTCAGTAGCTCACTAACAAGATAGTGACGTCACTATCAACTGTCGTCAAAAATAATTTCAGTTGATCTTATCACTTTAATTACATTCTCTATTTATTTAGCAATTTTTGAAATTGGAATACAATGCATTCAAGTCCTTAAATCATACATGGAGTCTTTTGTTAATGACAAAATAAATGACAAGATGATCATGACGTCACAAATATACCAAAATGGCACATTTACTTTTGGCAAAGAGCAACCGCTGCAAAAACAGGTTACGCTACCAGATACTTGACGTAGCTTATCTGAGCTACTTTTGGTTTTGCTTTTAATCTGTCAAACGATCGGAAGGGGGAATAGCCATAACCAATAATATGAAAGGTCTCAAAAGAGAAAATATAATTAAGGGGTACATTGGATGTTGGATCGGATGATGCATTTCAAGTGCGAGGATACGAGAAAACAACAACAAACAAAAGTGGCATGTTCAGGGGTTTATACATATGATAGTGCCATAGAAAACTACAGCATCTAGCAACGTCATTGTTAATCGATTGTTAGCCGTAGCCATTTGGGCTATGAACGGAGTGTTTTTCCTTAATGTAATTTTTCATATCGTGGATGCGTTCTATTTGTGGTGCGATTTTTGCATATTGCCGGTAGTAGTTTTTGAGCGTAATTTTAATGTTTTTTTTATTATCTAGGCATACCCCCGATATTTTATTTTTACAATCCGTTTAACAAAGTGAATTAAATAAACGAAACAAAATACAAGAAAAAAAAAAAACAAGTGGGTGAGTTTTCTTAGAAGGATTTAATTTTTTTTGTTTCAAAGTGTTCACGTGTTAAAACTATTACAGCGTAATTAAATTTTTAATTGAAAGATTACGGTGGCCATTTAACTCAAGAACGATTAATCTTAATATTTTGGTGAGTTCAAAGAAAAAATCTTTTTAGTGAAAAAAAAAAATACTAAGTGTGAAATTTATTTAGGCAACTTTAGTACCAAATTCGAACTTCTGGCGGTACCAGTTGACCAGCGGAGCGCTGGGCCGCCACATCTTTTATTTGGTTTACTATTACTTTTTACACTTTTTTCTTGGGTACTCCTTTTTTGTTTGTGGATGCGTTTCGGTTGCTGGATACAATTCTCAATCACATCACGCGAGACTTTAGCTTAAAAGTCTCCCACATTTGCACTGTAAGAAGGCCGTTCTTCTTTACGATTGAAGTTCGGCGAATGTCCATAGAAGTCGATTCAAGTAAGGATAATTGAACCTGCCTCTCACCCTTCAATAAGTGGTATCACCAGAACCAGACCATCCTAACGACGATAACCGTCTTTCCAAGGTATCGCCATATAAATTTAAGAACCCATCAACATCAAAGTGAGTGCTAGAATTTTAAGATAAAAGTGAAACAGAGGAAATAAGAAAATTTGAGACGCCAGCAATTAAAAGTATTAATTAATGTCATTTATTGTTTACGAGTTCAATCTTCATATATAGTTATGTACATAGATTTTAAACGGCGTTGAAGTTTTTTTTTTCATATACTTAGATACTTAATTTCATTTTTTTTTTTTATAGTATTTTTCTAAATATTTCATAAACTTATTTGTAAGTGAACTGTTGGGTTATCCTAGGGTTTAACCGCGTTTCGCATATAAAAAAATAAAAAAATTTATTACCTTTTCACCAGACCACCTTCATAGAGCTCTCTGTAGGTAGGACGGGAATTCAAACGATTGATGGGCCGCCAAAAAGGGTGCCTGCTAAATTTTTGTTGCATATTCTTGGGGAAATTGACCAGCTTCACATTGCTTTTGTTGTTAGTTTGATTTGCTTGTGTGATTTTGTTTTATTCTAAAAAGAAAATAAAAAGAATGAAATCTTATTTCAATATTAAAATTATTGAATTCTCTTAATAAAACTTCAAAACGCCAATATTTATGAAAAATAGTTTTTTTCTTGTTCGCTTAAGCGAATAATGTCGTTTTGAAGACGTAAATTTTAGGGGTGCCGATGGTAGCTGAATGACTTTGGTGAAGATGGTATGATTTGAAACCGATAATCCACCAAATTGGGGGAATCTAAACAAGGCCGCAGATTCCTAGGTTGGGTGGGTAATGGCCAACACTGAAACAACATCAGCAGTGCCCTTATGTGTGTGGTGAGTGTCCGTCCGATTTGCTCGTATTTTTTGAGACCAGGCCTGATATGTGCTTTGATTGCTGGTGAGGTTTAGTTTCGGGGGCAAGTTCTCCCCCCCCCCATCCGACGAGCTTAGCTGTGCATCGCAAGCAGGCCGCGTCCCCAGATCTAAACATTCCTTCCCTTCTCGCTCTGTTCCCTTAACCTATTCCTGTTCATTCCTGACTTATCCTCATATTTCCTACATACTCTTCTCCATTTGCCAGCAACAAATGGCGCCCAACGTATTAGCTTTTGTAGTCTTTGTTACAGTTTAATTATGTTGTGAAAGTTTTCAACCAACTTTGTTGTAAACTTTCAAGAACTGTATGTCTGTACCACTGATCTCTATAATACACTGGATAGCGTATCGACACAAGAAAAATGCTTCCATTTGAAGAATTGTTATATTATGAAGCTGACCACTTTTTTGTATAACAGTATAACTGTACAATAAGTTATACGAAATAATCCACTATGAAGACGTCAAATCTTTGTTCGTTGCTCCCCCCCCAAATCTGTTCGCTAACATTGTTGTGTTTGTAATTTTATTTCACTCACAAATGGTTAAATGAAATGGAATTACAAACGTAGAGTGTGAGAAGGAGGTAAAATCATAAGAAATCACAGACTATGTAATTGCATTCTATTCATCACACCTTGGATGGTTCCCATCTACATATTTACTTTTACCTATTTAAACACCTTTCTAATGATATAATTCTAGGAAAACAATAGCACAAAAAAATGCACACAGTGAATAACTTAATGATAAAAAATATTAAAACAAACTTCTACAAAGTTTTTCCCTTTCATATCATTGGTCTGTTTCTCTTTCTTCAGATTTACATCATTGAAACACGTTTTTTTGTGTAGATGTAGACGTCAAATTATGAAGCCGACCACCTAATTGTCATCTTCAAATGGAAGCAAAAAAACTGTTATACATTATAAGGAATACACTATCCAGTGTATTATAGAGATCAGTGGTCTGTACCAGGAAGGTCTCAGACGTACCTAGGAGTATTGCGACGGTTTCTTGGAAGTTCACAGCGAATGCGGTTAGTGTTGGTTTGGCGTTTTATCTGGTGTTGCTGCATGGCTTCAAGGACTCGTAAGTCTGCGTCAGGAAAGTCCCAGACATACCTAGATGTATTGCGACGAACTTTTGAAGACTTGCAGTAGCAACAGATAACGTCTTTTGTCTAGTTTTTCCCTATTCCTATCCTTACTATTTTTGCTTTTCCTATCAACTTTTCAATTTCTTATCCCTTTGTCTTGTTTTGTTAGGGTTTTTGGTTTCGGTGGCCATGTTTGACGAGCCGTCGAACATCGATGCACCGATCCAACTTTTTTCTGAGTTTTCAGCTCATATTTTTTTGTCAAGTTTCCCTCACCGTTTCTAGACTTCTTGCCTGTTCTAGTGACTGTCTAGAATTGCGGGAACGGGAGGAAACTAAGTAATGTATTTGATTAGTGTTTCTTCTTTTTATCCTGTTAATCTCACCACACCAAGGGATGAAGTTCGTCCGTCCGTAGTCTTAATAAATAGAGATGTCGTAAGTAGGATCATACCATACGGCAAAGAAACCACCAAAGAAGCTACCTGAAGCACCCCGTATGCTCATGAAAAACAAATTTATCTACGAAGTTAAATATTTTGTTTAATGAAAACTTTATTAGGTTCCAAATGAACTTTTTTTTTTTGTTCTAAGTTTATCTTTTTTTATTGTTTCCGTTGCAAGTTTTGGTGAGAAACATCTACTGTTTTCCTTATTGTTTCTTCGAAAAGTTTGTAAGTTTTCTATTTATCTTTTGTTTTTGCTTAAAGGAAGTTTTTTTTTGAAATTACTTCAAATTTCCAAAGATTTGTTACTTGAGTTTTTTTCCTATTTTTCTAACAATAAATTACCACTACATCAAATCTTCAAGTTTTTTTTGGTTCACTACTTATAATTATTCTCTTTGTTAAGAATATAAAGAGTTCTTTGAAAAACTCACCTTTTTGTTGTATAGTATTTTCGTTTTTGTTGAGAACTTTTGTTCGTGGTTTAAAGTTTAGTGATGTCGCTCTCAAACAAAAAGGAAGAAGATCGCATCAACAGTATGATCAGAAACACTGAAATAAATGAACAAGCTAGAATAACTAGGTCAGTAAGTCAAAGTTTAGAACCTACCACTAGACAACGAGTGATGCATTCTCCTCTCGCATCGGATAGGCGTATCCGATCCACATCCAACCTGCCTGGTAATTCCGGTGTTCGATTTGATGACATTGACGCTGGAACCTACAGTTCTGCTTCAGTTTCGACTCCGTCCTTTAGTAACCTCAGTGGGATGGGAGCAGAAATACTACCTCCTAGAGACAGTATTGATTCTTTAAATGAGACAGTAAGGCAAACGACAGGTAGGGTACCTGATATTAGAGCAGCTTCAGCCAATCCAAATAATTTTGGTAGTTCTAGAAACATCCTAGAAAGCTTAGTACCAAGACCTTTAAGTAACTTGAAAGAGAAAAGGGTTATTTCTGAAGATTTGAAAGCCTATATCAACTTGGCCATGGTAGAAGGTTTTTCTGCTATGAAACAAGCTATTCAAAAAGAGGTTACGAATACCTTGAAAGAAGAAATCCAGAAACAACTCGGCAGTTTTCTCCAAAATTTGAATTTATGGCAGACGAATCTTCCTTCCACTCCTAGACCGACAGGAAGTTAAAGTGACTCTGTGCCAGCAGTACAGCCACCAATGCAGCAAAACACTCCAGCTGATCCAAGTAGAAGTGCATTCGTGCATGTAGGACAGCAGTGTAGGAGGCCAATAGAACCAATGCGCCGAAATCAGGAAAGAATGTACCAACCTGACGGGTCCCAGTATGTACATCATGGTACTCCGATTAATACTCCAACTCCACACAACTACCAGCCTGCGCCGTATTTCAGTCCATATCTACCTCCGGGACTCAAAGCTCCAATTAAGGTAGATAAATGGGGTCTGAAGTTTGATGGTCAAACAACGACGATGACAGTCGAAGACTTCGTCTTTCGACTTGAGACCCTGCAGAGTCAATATGCCTGCCCATGGACGGAAATCTGAAGGGATTTCCATCTACTCCTCTCGGGATCTGCCCACGATTGGTTTTGGCAGTTTCAACGGAACAACTATCGTCCTGACTTGCCAACATTGAAGGATGCCCTGACGCGCCAGTTTAAAAACACTCGATCTGACTTCGAGATAATTCGAGACATTATGGATCGCCGGCAGAATTCCTGGGAAAGTAGTGAAGATTTCTTCTCCGCGATTAACAAAATGAAATTCCAGTTGAGGATCCCAATTCCGGAGGTAGAGATGGTGCGAATCCTTAAACGGAATCTAAATGAGAAAATTGGTAAATTAGTATACCCACAACCTATTTTTTCCTTGGAGGAGAGAACGAGACGCACCGAAAACCTTTGTTAAGCCCCCAGGCAAATATGTAGCCAACGAGCTTGATTATGATGAAATGTATCAGCCGACTGATGAACAGCTTGCTGCGTATCAGTTTGGCGGGGCTCGTCCGAAGATTTCTCCTCGAAAGTATGCGGATGCTACAAGCCTAGTGTGCTGGAACTGCAAGGTGCAGGGCCATACGTACTTCGACTGCGAGTCTGAGGTGCGGAACATTTTTTGCTACAAATGTGGTCAGGAGGGTGTTATAACTCCGCGTTGTGTACGGTGCAATTCGGGAAACCGGTTGCGGGACGCGAAAGTTTCGGGGGAATCGCGTACCAACCCAAATTAGAACCCCCAATAACTTTAAAAGATTATATACCATCTGAAAGAAAGATGGTTGGAAGTCCTTTTGTGGAATTAAAATTTTAAAACGAGAAACAAATATAGAGTTAGATAAAGAAATAAAAACAAAGCCAAATCAATTTCATCAATTTCAAACTAAGCCGCTACATGTCCGTATTCGAGAATACAACGAAGCTCGAAATAGAATTTTTAATAGCGAAATTAGTTTACTTTCAAAGAATGTACTTAAAGCTAGAACCCGTTATAAAGCGAGAAAGGAAACTCGAAAGCGAATTTCCTCCACTATAATAAACTTAAAATCCGATCCCAGACCTTACGCTAAAATCAAATTAGGTGACAAAGAAGTTTTTGGGTTGCTCGACAGTGGAGCGAGCGTAAGCATTCTAGGAAAAAATTGTATGCCGTTAGTTAAGGAACTACAATGCAAAATAATTCCTTATCTATCTGGGGTAAGGACTGCGGACGGGAAAAGCCAATCTATCGTGGGCAAAGTCGAAATGAAAGTGCGATATAATGACAGAACTGAAGGACTAACTTTCTATCTCGTTCCAAATTTGGATCAGGAGATCTACCTTGGGGTAGACGTCTGGAAAGCTTTCCAGTTAGCCCCAAGCATTATTAGTAGCATCTCGGTTGACGAAGAATTAGACCATTCAAACGCTCATCAGTTGAACTCGGATCAGCAGGCCAGACTGAATGCAGTCAGACAGAAGTTTTTATGTTTTGACCGGAATGGTCTTGGAAAGACGGCGCTAATGGAGCACGTCATTGATACAGGAGATGCACTCCCTGTGAAACAGCGTCACTATCCTGTCTCTCCTGCAATACAAACCATCTTGTATGAAGAGTTAGATCGGATGTTGGGGCTCGGCGTTATTGAGGAGAGCGAAAGCCCGTGGTGTTCGCCAGTAGTTCTCTTGCGAAAACCAGGCAAAAATCGACTTTGCCTGGATTCTCGCAAGGTGAACTCACTGACGAAGAAAAACGCTTATCCTCTCCCCCATATCGAGGGGCTCATCAGCCGACTACCGGATACGTACTACATTAGTAGTATTGATCTAAAAGAAGCATTCTGGCAAATACCGCTAGAGAAACAGAGTAGGGAAAAGACTGCCTTTGCGGTACCGGGAAGACCCTTGTACCAATTCACTGTTATGCCTTTTGGGTTATGTAATGCAGCTCAAAGGTTATGCCAGTTAATGGACAAGGTAATTCCTGCACGACTTAGGGATCGTGTCTTTGTGTATCTTGACGATCTGCTTATCATGGCCCCGGATTTTGAGACGCATATTACTTTGTTAAGTGAAATAGCCGACTGCTTACGCAGGGCTAACCTAACCATCAACATGAAGAAGTCAAAGTTTTGCTTCAAAGAGCTCAAGTATTTGGGCTTCATAGTTGGTGGCGGTAAGCTTAAAACCCATCCCGCTAAGGTGGAGGCAATAGTGGATTTCCCTCTTCCCAAAACCCCAAGACAGGTTCGGCGGTTACTTGGCTTAGCAGAGTGGTATCGGAAGTTCATAAAAGATTTCTCTAGTCTGACTGCTCCTCTAACTGACCTGCTGAAAAAGAGGAGTGAAAAGTTCAAAATGACTGACGCGGCGCTGCGAGCGTTCGACGATCTAAAGAAAGCGTTGACCACGGCACCGGTTCTTTCGCACCCAGACTTCACAAAAAGATTTTATATTCAATGTGATGCGTCGGATGCGGGAATCGGTGCTGTTCTGTTCCAAAGGAACGATGAAGACGAAGAAGTTCCAATTGCATATTTTTCGCAGAAATTCAACAAGAGCCAGAGAAACTTCAGTGTGACCGAGAAGGAGTGCATGGCAGCGGTGATGGCCGTGAAAAAATTTAGACCGTATGTTGAGGGCATGGATTTTACGGTTATTACTGATCACTCCAGCCTTCAATGGCTGATGAGTATGAAAGATCTGAGCGGTAAACTCGCCAGGTGGAGTCTGTTGCTACAATCATATGCCTTCGACATACAGCACCGAAAGGGTACGCTAAATGTAGTTCCAGACACTCTTTCTCGGGTTCATGTTGATTCTCTGACCATGGATGAAGTGGCACCCTTAGTAGATTTGAGCTCTGATGAATTCAAATCTGAAGAATACACTAGCCTGTTAGACACAATTAAAGCCAACGCAAAACAGCTCCCAGATTTGAAGGTAGATGAAGGGTTTGTGTACAGACGCGCGTTTCGGTCTGTAGGCGATGAGGTCAATACCGAACATACATGGCTTCTGTGGATACCATCAGGTCTCACAGAAGAAATTATAAGCAGGGTTCATGACCCTCCACTAGCCGCTCACGGTGGCATAGAAAAAACCTTAAGTCGAATTCGCCAACACTTTCACTGGCCTAATATGACCGTTCAAATTCGGCAATACGTGTCTAATTGTAGTGTATGTAAACAAAGTAAGGCGTCTAACCAAGTGTCTCGTCCACCTATTGTTACCTCTTACTGTAGTAATCGACCTTTTGAAAAAATATATGTTGACTTTTTAGGGCCTTATCCGAGGTCGAAATGGGGTAACGCCTATGTTTTTGTTGTTCTGGACCATTTGTCCAAATTTGTTTTTTAAAAGCCCTAAGACATGCTAATTCTTCAAGCATCGTTAAATTTTTGCGTCAAGATGTGTTCAATGTGTTCGGTGTACCAAATGTCATACACTCCGACAATGGGAAACAATTTTTGGCAAAGGAGTTCCAAAATCTCTTGTCCAAATACGGAATAAGATCGGCATATTTCATGCGAAAGATCTTAAGCCATAATTATTACACGGCAAGAAAGTTTTTTTCCGAAAACACATAATCCGATACGCAAGATAGCTTTTAAACGAATTGGTAAATACTTGAATGTTGCTATTATTCCACGAAGTACCTAATGGAATTATACTCCATTACGCTTGGCTGTTTTCAAGAGACACTCCTCAAGGCGTACCTATGCTAGATCATGTTTAGTTATGTAAATCTTTAACACTGTATTTATCTTTTTTGTAAAATTTAGCAATTAATACCTGATAAACTAGAATTTATTCCTGTTAAATAAAAGTCCATGTAGCTATTCAAATAGTAATGTTATTTATTTTGTTTAGTATTTGTTTTTGCATTCCAACTGTATCTAATGAACGTACTCAATGTTATTTATTTCTTATTTATTTCAAAAAAAAAAAAAAAAAAAAAACTAATCAACTTTATTTATTAAAACTATATTCTAATTATAATTCGTATCCTCAATGATAAAAAACTAGCATCTGTGATAACCAACTGTGATAATTTTTTTAGATATAGGTACTATAAGGTTTTATTATTTATTTATTTATTAATTGATACTAGTGATTAATACTAACTTCATAATATCTAAGCTTAAAAACGGTGCATGTTTAGTTGAATTATTTTCCATTTGTAACACGTCAGAATATACGTAGATTTAAGTTCGGAGTGCGTTGCTTGTTGTTTCAAAGAGATATGAAGCAACTGTCCAAATTTTACAATCACTTATGCCCATATTTTGAAATTCGTTTGGCATCCTTTAATTATCCCAAGCATCAAACAACAAGCACCGCACGCCAACTAAATATCGAAAGAAATCCTGGGAAAAGCTCACCAATAACAATTCTGGGCACTAGGGCGTTGGAGCGGTGTTGATTCGATCGTTAGGTCGTAGCAAAGTGTTCCTGTCTTATCATATCCTCCATCTGGCTTTGGCCACCCACTCATGTAATAAGACACATTGCTTGTTGGACTAAGTTTAGGAGTCAGCGGCACGAGGTGCGGAGTCGGAACGTGGATTAACTAAAGTACGATGTCTCAATATCTAGGAAGTATTCTCTGAAAGAAAAAACAAAATAATAATTAATATTTGCATAATTAATGCATTTAAAGGAAACTAACGCATTCCTAATAGGCGTTTTACGACAAAGCGTGGGGAAAAACCAAAATCGGAAAACAACGGGATACATATTGCCGACAAATTTTGGCCATGGCATTGGCCCGGCCTAGAACGTGGGTTGCTCCCCACAGCGGGCATTTGTAGCCTCCACGGGCAAACGTCGATGTCCATTTTAAAAATATCTGGAATTGATTGAAACCAAAATTTTTGTTGATTATTATAGATCTCTATAATACACTGGATAGCGTATCGACATAAGAAAGTTGCTTCCATTTGAAGAATTGTTATATTATGAAGCTAACCACTTTTTTGTATAACAATATGACTGTATAACAATTTATACAAAATAATCCACTATGAAGACGTCAAATTTCCGTTCGTTGCTCCCCCCAAAATCTCTTTGCTAATATAGTTGTGTTTGTAATTTTATTTCATTAACAAATGGTTAAATGAAACGGAATTACAAATGTAAAGAGTGTGACAAGGAGGTAAAATCGTAAAAAAACACAGACTATGTAATCGCATTCTCCTCATCACACTTATCAGCTGTTTTGTTCAACTTGTTTGCAAACTGAAATAATGAACGAAGTCGATGGTTCCCATATCCCATCTAGATATTTACTATTACCTATTTAAACACCTTTCTATTGATATAATTCAAATAAAAATAAAAAAATTTACACAATGAATAACTTTATGAAAAAAAAAAATTATAAAACAAACTCCCACAAAGTTTTTTCCTTTCATATCATTGGTCTGTTTCTCTTTCTTCAGATTGAAATTTTGGAAACAGGTTTTTTTGTGTTAATGTAGACGTCAAATTATGAAGCCGACCACCTAATTGTCATCTTCAATTGGAAGCAAAAAAAAATGTTATACAATATAAGTAGTACACTATCCAGTGTATATAGAGATCAGTGGCTCAGTAGCTCACTAACAAGATAGTGACGTCACTATCAACTGTCGTCAAAAATAATTTCAGTTGATTTTATCACTTTAATTACATTCTCTATTTATTTAGCAATTTTTGAAATTGGAAAACAATGCATTCAAGTCCTTAAATCATACATGGAGTCTTTTGTTAATGACAAAATAAATGACAAGATGATCATAACGTCACAAATATACCAAAATGGCACATTTACTTTTGGCAAAGAGCAACCGCTGCAAAAACAGGTTACGCTACCAGATACTTGACGGAGCTTATCTGAGCTACTTTTGGTTTTGCTTTTAATCTGTCAAACGATCGGGAGGGGGAATAGCCATAACCAATAATATGAAAGGTCTCAAAAGAGAAAATAGAATTAAGGGGTACATTGGATGTTGGATCGGATGATGCATTTCAAGTGCGAGGATACGAGAAAACAACAACAAACAAAAGTGGCATGTTCAGGGGTTTATACATATGATAGTGCCATAGAAAACTACAGCATCTAGCAACGTCATTGTTAATCGATTGTTAGCCGTAGCCATTTGGGCTATGAACGGAGTGTTTTTCCTTAATGTAATTTTTCATATCGTGGATGCGTTCTATTTGTGGTGCGATTTTTGCATATTGCCGGTAGTAGTTTTTGAGCGTAATTTTAATGTTTTTTTTATTATCTAGGCATACCCCCGATATTTTATTTTTACAATCCGTTTAACAAAGTGAATTAAATAAACGAAACAAAATACAAGAAAAAAAAAAAACAAGTGGGTGAGTTTTCTTAGAAGGATTTAATTTTTTTTGTTTCAAAGTGTTCACGTGTTAAAACTATTACAGCGTAATTAAATTTTTAATTGAAAGATTACGGTGGCCATTTAACTCAAGAACGATTAATCTTAATATTTTGGTGAGTTCAAAGAAAAAATCTTTTTAGTGAAAAAAAAAAATACTAAGTGTGAAATTTATTTAGGCAACTTTAGTACCAAATTCGAACTTCTGGCGGTACCAGTTGACCAGCGGAGCGCTGGGCCGCCACATCTTTTATTTGGTTTACTATTACTTTTTACACTTTTTTCTTGGGTACTCCTTTTTTGTTTGTGGATGCGTTTCGGTTGCTGGATACAATTCTCAATCACATCACGCGAGACTTTAGCTTAAAAGTCTCCCACATTTGCACTGTAAGAAGGCCGTTCTTCTTTACGATTGAAGTTCGGCGAATGTCCATAGAAGTCGATTCAAGTAAGGATAATTGAACCTGCCTCTCACCCTTCAATAAGTGGTATCACCAGAACCAGACCATCCTAACGACGATAACCGTCTTTCCAAGGTATCGCCATATAAATTTAAGAACCCATCAACATCAAAGTGAGTGCTAGAATTTTAAGATAAAAGTGAAACAGAGGAAATAAGAAAATTTGAGACGCCAGCAATTAAAAGTATTAATTAATGTCATTTATTGTTTACGAGTTCAATCTTCATATATAGTTATGTACATAGATTTAAAACGGCGTTGAAGTTTTTTTTTAATATACTTAGATACTTAATTTCATTTTTTTTATTATTAGTATTTTTCTAAATATTTCATAAACTTATTTGTAAGTGAACTGTTGGGTTTTCCTAGGGTTTAACCGCGTTTCGCATATAAAAAAATAAAAAAATGTATTTCCTTTTCACCAGACCAACTTCATAGAGCTCTCTGTAGGTAGGACCGGAACTGATGGGCCGCCAAAAAGGGTGCCTGCTAAATTTTTGTTGCATATTCTTGGGGAAATTGACCAGCTTCACATTGCTTTTGTTGTTAGTTTGATTTGCTTGTGTGATTTTGTTTTATTCTAAAAAGAAAATAAAAAGAATGAAATCTTATTTCAATATTAAAATTATTGAATTCTCTTAATAAAACTAAAACGCCAATATTTATGAAAAATAGTTTTTTTCTTGTTCGCTTAAGCGAATAATGTCGTTTTGAAGACGTAAATTTTAGGGGTGCCGATGGTAGCTGAATGACTTTGGTGAAGATGGTATGATTTGAAACCGATAATCCACCAAATTGGGGGAATCTAAACAAGGCCGCAGATTCCTAGGTTGGGTGGGTAATGGCCAACACTGAAACAACATCAGCAGTGCCCTTATGTGTGTGGTGAGTGTCCGTCCGATTTGCTCGTATTTTTTGAGACTAGGCCTGATATGTGTTTTGATTGCTTGTGAGGTTAAGTTTCGGGGGCAAGTTCCCCCCCCATCCGACGAGCTCAGCTGTGCATCGCAAGCAGGCCGCGTCCCCGGATCTAAACATTCCTTCCCTTCTCGCTCTGTTCCCTTAACCTATTCCTGTTCATTCCTGACTTATCCTCATATTTCCTACATACTCTTCTCCATTTGCCAGCAACAAATGGCGCCCAACGTATTAGCTTTTGTAGTCTTTGTTACAGTTTAATTATGTTGTGAAAGTTTTCAACCAACTTTGTTGTAAACTTTCAAGAACTGTATGTCTGTACCAGGAAGGTCTCAGACGTACCTAGGAGTATTGCGACGGTTTCTTGGAAGTTCACAGCGAATGCGGTTAGTGTTGGTTTGGCGTTTTATCTGGTGTTGCTGCATGGCTTCAAGGACTCGTAAGTCTGCGTCAGGAAAGTCTCAGACATACCTAGATGTATTGCGACGAACTTTTGAAGACTTGCAGTAGCAACAGATAACGTCTTTTGTCTAGTTTTTCCCTATTCCTATCCTTACTATTTTTGCTTTTCCTATCAACTTTTCAATTTCTTATCCCTTTGTCTTGTTTTGTTAGGGTTTTTGGTTTCGGTGGCCATGTTTGACGAGCCGTCGAACATCGATGCACCGATCCAACTTTTTTCTGAGTTTTCAGCTCATATTTTTTTGTCAAGTTTCCCTCACCGTTTCTAGACTTCTTGCCTGTTCTAGTGACTGTCTAGAATTGCGGGAACGGGAGGAAACTAAGTAATGTATTTGATTAGTGTTTCTTCTTTTTATCCTGTTAATCTCACCACACCAAGGGATGAAGTTCGTCCGTCCGTAGTCTTAATAAATAGAGATGTCGTAAGTAGGATCATACCATACGGCAAAGAAACCACCAAAGAAGCTACCTGAAGCACCCCGTATGCTCATGAAAAACAAATTTATCTACGAAGTTAAATATTTTGTTTAATGAAAACTTTATTATGTTCCAAATGAACTTTTTTTTTTTGTTCTAAGTTTATCTTTTTTTATTGTTTCCGTTGCAAGTTTTGGTGAGAAACATCTACTGTTTTCCTTATTGTTTCTTCGAAAAGTTTGTAAGTTTTCTATTTATCTTATGTTTTTGCTTAAAGGAAGTTTTTTTTGAAATTACTTCAAATTTCCAAAGATTTGTTACTTGAGTTTTTTTGCTATTTTTCTAACAATAAATTACCACTACATCAAATCTTCAAGTTTTTTTTTGGTTCACTACTTATAATTATTCTTTTTGTTGTATAGTATTTTCGTTTTTGTTGAGAACTTTTGTTCGTGGTCTGCTTCAGTTTCGACTCCGTCCTTTAGTAACCTCAGTGGGATGGGAGCAGAAATACTACCTCCTAGAGACAGTATTGATTCTTTAAATGAGACAGTAAGGCAAACGACAGGTAGGGTACCAGATATTAGAGCAGCTTCAGCCAATCCAAATAATTTTGGTAGTTCTAGAAACATCCTAGAAAGCTTAGTACCAAGACCTATAAGTAACTTGAAAGAGAAAAGGGTTATTTCTGAAGATTTGAAAGCCTATATCAACTTGGCCATGGTAGAAGGTTTTTCTGCTACGAAACAAGCTATTCAAAAAGAGGTTACGAATACCTTGAAAGAAGAAATCCAGAAACAACTCGGCAGTTTTCTCCAAAATTTGAATTTATGGCAGACGAATCTTCCTTCCGCTCCTAGACCGACAGGAAGTTAAAGTGACTCTGTGCCAGCAGTACAGCCACCAATGCAGCAAAACACTCCAGCTGATCCAAGTAGAAGTGCATTCGTGCATGTAGGACAGCAGCGTAGGAGGCCAATAGAACCAATGCGCCGAAATCAGGAAAGAATGTACCAACCTGACGGGTCCCAGTATGTACACCATGGTACTCCGATTAATACTCCAACTCCACACAACTACCAGCCTGCGCCGTATTTCAGTCCATATCTACCTCCGGGACTCAAAGCTCCAATTAAGGTAGATAAATGGGGTCTGAAGTTTGATGGTCAAACAACGACGATGACAGTCGAAGACTTCGTCTTTCGACTTGAGACCCTGCAGAGTCAATATGCCTGCCCATGGACGGAAATCTTAAGGGATTTCCATCTACTCCTCGCGGGATCTGCCCACGATTGGTTTTGGCAGTTTCAACGGAACAACTATCGTCCTGACTTGCCAACATTGAAGGATGCCCTGACGCGCCAGTTTAAAAACACTCGATCTGACTTCGAGATAATTCGAGACATTATGGATCGCCGGCAGAATTCCTGGGAGAGTAGTGAAGATTTCTTCTCCGCGATTAACAAAATGAAATTCCAGTTGAGGATCCCAATTCCGGAGGTAGAGATGGTGCGAATCCTTAGAAGGGAATCTAAATGAGAAAATTGGTAAATTAGTATACCCACAACCTATTTTTTCCTTGGATCAGCTGAGGACGGCCTGCAAGGACGCAGAAGCAGCCTTTCCGAGGAGAGAACGAGACGCACCGAAAACCTTTGTTAAGCCCCCAGGCAAATATGTAGCCAACGAGCTTGATTATGATGAAATGTATCAGCCGACTGATGAACAGCTTGCTGCGTATCAGTTTGGCGGGGCTCGTCCGAAGATTTCTCCTCGAAAGTATGCGGATGCTACAAGCCTAGTGTGCTGGAACTGCAAGGTGCAGGGCCATACGTACTTCGACTGCGAGTCTGAGGTGCGGAACATTTTTTGCTACAAATGTGGTCAGGAGGGTGTTATAACTCCGCGTTGTGTACGTTGCAATTCGGGAAACCGGTTGCGGGACGCGAAAGTTTCGGGGGAATCGCGTACCAACCCAAATTAGAACCCCCAATAACTTTAAAAGATTATATACCATCTGAAAGCAAGATGGTTGTAAGTCCTTTTGTGGAAGAGGGCAAACAAAAAATTAAAATTTTAAAACGAGAAACAAATATAGAGTTAGATAAAGAAATAAAAACAAAGCCAAATCAATTTCATCAATTTCAAACTAAGCCGCTACATGTACGTATTCGAGAATACAACGAAGCTCGAAATAGAATTTTTAATAGCGAAATTAGTTTACTTTCAAAGAATGTACTTAAAGCTAGAACCCGTTATAAAGCGAGAAAGGAAACTCGAAAGCGAATTTCCTCCACTATAATAAACTTAAAATCCGATCCCAGACCTTACGCTAAAATCAAATTAGGTGACAAAGGAGTTTTTGGGTTGCTCGACAGTGGAGTGAGCGTAATCATTCTAGGAAAAAATTGTATGCCGTTAGTTAAGGAACTACAATGCAAAATAATTCCTTATCTATCTGGGGTAAAGACTGCGGACGGGAAAAGCCAATCTATCGTGGGCAAAGTCGAAATGAAAGTGCGATATAATGACAGAACTGAAGGACTAACTTTCTATCTCGTTCCAAATTTGGATCAGAAGATCTACCTTGGGGTAGACTTCTGGAGAGCTTTCCAGTTAGCCCCAAGCATTATTAGTAGCATCTCGGTTGACGAAGAAGTAGACCATTCAAACGCTCATCAGTTGAACTCGGATCAGCAGGCCAGACTGAATGCAATCAGACAGAAGTTTATTCATTATTATTTATGTTTTGACCGAAATGGTCTTGGAAAGACGGCGCTAATGGAGCACGTCATTGATACAGGAGATGCACTCCCTGTGAAACAGCGTCACTATCCTGTCTCTCCTGCGATACAAGCCATCTTGTATGAAGAGTTAGATCGGATGTTGGGGCTCGGCGTTATTGAGGAGAGTGAAAGCCCGTGGTGTTCGCCAGTAGTTCTCTTGCGAAAACCAGGCAAAAATCGACTTTGCCTGGATTCTCGCAAGGTGAACTCACTGACGAAGAAAAACTTATCATGCTTATCATGGCCCCGGATTTTGAGACGCATATTACTTTGTTAAGTGAAGTAGCCGACTGCTTACGCAGGGCTAACCTAACCATCAACATGAAGAAGTCAAAGTTTTGCTTCAAAGAGCTCAAGTATTTGGGCTTCATAGTTGGTGGCGGTAAGCTTAAAACCCATCCCGCTAAGGTGGAGGCAATAGTGGATTTCCCTCTTCCCAAAACCCCAAGACAGGTTCGGCGGTTACTTGGCTTAGCAGAGTGGTATCGGAAGTTCATAAAAGATTTCTCTAGTCTGACTGCTCCTCTAACTGACTTGCTGAAAAAGAGGAGTGAAAAGTTCAAAATGAATGACGCGGCGCTGCGAGCGTTCGACGATCTAAAGAAAGCGTTGACCATGGCACCGGTTCTTTCGCACCCAGACTTCACAAAAAGATTTTATATCCAATGTGATGCGTCGGATGCGGGAATCGGTGCTGTTCTGTTCCAAAGGAACGATGAAGACGAAGAAGTTCCAATTGCATATTTTTCGCAGGAATTCAACAAGAGCCAGAGAAACTTCAGTGTGACCGAGAAGGAGTGCATGGCAGCAGTGATGGCCGTGAAAAAATTTAGACCGTATGTTGAGGGCATGGATTTTACGGTTATTACTGATCACTCCAGCCTTCAATGGCTGATGAGTATGAAATATCTGAGCGGTAAACTCGCCAGGTGGAGTCTGTTGCTACAATCATATGCCTTCGACATACAGCACCGAAAGGGTACGCTAAATGTAGTTCCAGACACTCTTTCTCGGGTTCATGTTAATTCTCTGACTATGGATGAAGTGGCACCCTTAGTAGATTTGAGCTCTGATGAATTCAAATCTGAAGAATACACTAACCTGTTAGACACAATTAAAGCCAACGCAAAACAGCTCCCAGATTTGAAGGTAGATGAAGGGTTTGTGTACAGACGCGCGTTTCGGTCTGTAGGCGATGAGGTCAATACCGAACATACATGGCTTCTGTGGATACCATCAGGTCTCACAGAAGAAATTATAAGCAGGGTTCATGACCCTCCACTAGCCGCTCACGGTGGCATAGAAAAAACCTTAAGTCGAATTCGCCAACACTTTCACTGGCCTAATATGACCGTTCAAATTCGGCAATACGTGTCTAATTGTAGTGTATGTAAACAAAGTAAGGCGTCTAACCAAGTGTCTCGTCCACCTATTGTTACCTCTTACTGTAGTAATCGACCTTTTGAAAAAATATATGTTGACCATTGACTTATTATATATGGACTGCTAGTCGTATGTTTTTTCCATACAAAAGCTCAATAGAAAAGGGTTCAGCTTCTCCTTAGCAACATAAGAGCTTCCGTCGAACATGCGGCGAACAAAACAACTATCCTAACGTCTCTGTATGTCGATCACTCTATCATACTTGTCAATCAAAGTCAAAATTTATTATTATTTTGATTGAAAAAGTTTGTGTCGTTTTATTTAATTAAAAAAAAAACTAACTTGAAGCATTTTGAACTTAGAGGATAGGTATTTAACCTTCCTACTAATATCAAGCACCAAGCATCAAGGAATTGCAAAATGGTAAGTCAAAAACGAACTCGAAAATCAAGTTATATATAAATAAAACGCCCTTCAAATTATCTTGTTTTTCTTCAGAATTCAAAGGGGTGGCAACTGACTAGCAAATCAAATAAAAAGAAACAAATTTCCGCGGATAAAGGAAGCCCTTCTTTGTTTTTTTTCTTCGCCAAAGAAAAGGCGAATTTCTAAAAAAAAACGTTACAAGTGTCAAGTCACCGAAGTTGCAATAAATCAAAATCATGGTTCATAGAAGAAAAGAGAGAAATCAAATATGTACATAAGTCGATTATTGTTCTAATAAATGTTTTTCAACACTTTTTAAAAAACTTGATTTATTTGTTTGTTGTTATCGTTTTTCAAAATAAAATAAAAACACAAAAGAAACACTCCATTCATTTGTCAAAAGTTACTACATGTCTGCCGCCTTTTCGACGGCAGCGCTAGTGGCGTATAGTAATAGACTGAACAGACGTGAAGTTGGCTCCTGGCAGTCCATATATAGTAGGTCAATGATGTTGACTTTTTAGGGCCTTATCCGAGGTCGAAATGGGGTAACGCCTATGTTTTTGTTGTTCTAGACCATTTGTCCAAATTTGTTTTTTTAAAAGCCCTAAGACATGCTAATTCTTCAAGCATCGTTAAATTTTTGCGTCAAGATGTGTTCAATGTGTTCGGTGTACCAAATGTCATACACTCCGACAATGGGAAACAATTTTTGGCAAAGGAGTTCCAAAATCTCTTGTCCAAATACGGAATAAGGCACTTCAAAACCGCCAATTATGCACCGCAATCGAATGCGACAGAGAGAGTTAACCGCTCGGTGTTAGCAGCTATCCGATCATATCTCAAAAATGATCAAAGAGAATGGGATGTTCACCTCAGCGATATCGCGTGTGCCTTGAGAAGTTCCATTCATAGTTCTACTGGTGTGTCGCCATATTTTGCCTTATTCGGGACTAATATGATGACGCATGGTAGTAGCTATGAACTGGCACGTAAATTGAACGCGATAGACGACAACGAGTTGTTAACTATTCCCCGACAAAATCGATTGCAGTGCATAAGAAATGAAGTTCGTGAAAACATTTTGAAAGCGAACGACAAGTCCACAAAAATGTATAACACACGCACTAAAAAAGTTCGATATCTGCCCGGACAAGAAGTGTATCGAAGAAATTTTATTTTGAGCGACTCCACAAAGTGCTTATCCGCAAAATTATCCCCAAAATATGTTAAGTGCCGAATTGTCAAACAAGTGGGAAATCATATGTATGAGCTGGAGAATCCTAGCGGCAAAAAGATCGGCATATTTCATGCGAAAGATCTTAAGCCATAATTATTACACGGCAAGAAAGTTTTTTTCCGAAAACACATAATCCGATACGCAAGATAGCTTTTAAACAAACAACCGTTGATGAAAAAAAAAAGCAAACATTGCCTACTATTGGTAAATACTTGAATGTTGCTATTGTTCCACGAAGTACCTAATGGTACGCTTGGCTGTTTTCAAGAGACACTCCTCAAGGCGTACCTATGCTAGATCATGTTTAGTTATGTAAATCTTTAACACTGTATTTATCTTTTTTGTAAAATTTAGCAATTAATACCTGATAAACTAGAATTTATTCCTGTTAAATAAAAGTCCATCTAGCTATTCAAATAGTAATGTTATTTATTTTGTTTAGTATTTGTTTTTGCATGCCACTGTATCTAATGAACGTACTCAATGTTATTTATTTCTTATTTATTTCAAAAAAAAAAAAAAAAAACTAATCAACTTTATTTATTAAAACTATATTCTAATTATAATTCGTATCCGCAATGATAAAAAAACTAGCATCTGTGATATCCAACTGTGATAATTTTTTTAGATATAGGTACTATAAGGTTTTATTATTTATTTATTTATTAATTGATACTAGTGATTAATACTAACTTCATAATATCTAAGCTTAAAAACGGTGCATGGTTAGTTGAATTATTTTCCATTTGTAACACGTCAGAATATACGTAGATTAAAGTTCGGAGTGCGTTGCTTGTCGTTTCAAAGAGATATGCAGCAACTGTCCAATTTTACAATCACTTATGCCCATATTTTGAAATTCGTTTGGCATCCTTTAATTATCCCAAGCATCAAACAACAAGCACCGCACGCCAACTAAATATCGAAAGAAATCCTGGGAAAACTCACCAATAACAATTCTGGGCACTACCCAACTAACAATTTAGCTTGTTTAAGTTTCAATACAAGCTATTTTCTGGCTTGTATAGTTACTAAAACAGACCTTACACAAATCATTTTGGCTGAAATTAAACAAGCTATTTGATTTCCTTAAAACCTGTCTTTACAAGTGCTATACAATCAAATAGCTTCCGATCCATAGTATAATTAGGCCTTAAGCAGACAAAATATTACTCAAGTAAACAAGCTATTATTCGAAAGCAAATGGCTTGTCTAAAAAGGCCCATGAAAGGCCATATATAGACTATGCATTAAGGCCTTATTAAAGCCTTTCAATGCAGTTGAATAAAAGAATTACTTGCTTTCATTTATTTGATTTTTATTTTTATTAATTTTATTTTTACTTTATATTTTTCTCCACATGAAGTTTGGACTGCATTTTTCATTGTTCTGAAATATGAAGAATTTTATTTTATTTGAAAAAATGTTACTTACACGACTCTTCCGAGGTTTGAACTCACGTCCTCCGGATCACCGGTCCAGCGCGCTACCCACTAAGCCATTGCTAATTATAAGAATTATGTATAAATTTGAATGAGTTGATACACTTCACGTATACTTCACAGCCTGTACAATTTTACCAGCAATATATGAGTGGTAAAGGCCATGTGTTGGATTTATAAAAACCTAACTCGAGACGTTAATCAAACCTTATAATACGATTTATAGAGAACACCTAAAACCACTAAACATTCAATAAGTTTACTTCTTTATTACCTGTACCTTAACTTAGCCTACCTAAACCGTACTGGTGCGATTTTCTTGAATCTTGGTACTTTTGTTTTTAGTTTAAGGTATGAATCAATTGATTCTTGAAGTGAAAAAATCATGTTTAAAGCCTAGTACGCAGATCAAGCTAAAATTTCGCTCCCATACAAAATTCTCTCCAAAATTAAGCCAAGCTACAATTCAGCCAAGCATTTTAGCTGAGAGGTACGCAGCTCCAGCTAAAAAATCAAATTTTTGTTTCTTACTGTACGGGACCTATCTGTCAAAATTTAGCGCGTGAAATAATTGTGCGGCACATTAATTCTCGAGCTAAATTGTGGCAGGTTTTTATATTTGTGGGATTTTCGTGAGCTTTACTTGTGAAAATGAAAATTAAGAACGAGAAATATTCAAGGACAAATGATTTAACAATGCCAAAGAGAAAAATCCATTTTAGTTGATTATATTCACTTGAAATAAAAAAAGAAAAAGTTTGAAATTGTTGAATAATTTTTTTTTCAGAAAACAGCTGTTTGTTGTGATGTATTCTCCACAACAATTTTGTGTCAAAATTTAGCTAGTATTTTAGCTGATGTTTGGAGAGAAAAGTGGGAGCGGAATTTTAGCTCGATCTGCGTACTAGGCTTAAATCTTAAAAAAAAAATGTTTATGCATTCGTATGACAAAAACTCAGAAAATAAATGCATGAATGAGTTTATAAAATCTTGAATTTCTATTGGACCAAAATTTGTATTTTAATCTTTTTTTTCGTTTGAAGGAAAAACGTAAATCCTTACAATTATTTTAATTATTTATATAAATTTAGCTTTAGAAACAATTTGAATTATAAAAGCAAGTACGTGCGATTTATTCGTGTTAAGCATTTAACATCTGTCACAAGCAAAATGGAATAGCTCGCTATAGAAGGCAATAATTTCTACAAGTTTGTTACTAACATTAAAAAAAAACTATATAATTCCTTTCGCAGGGCAACATATATCACACGCAAAACAAAATAGCTCACGAAAGAAGGCAATCATTTCTAAAAGTTTGCTACTGACATTTTATGAAAACTACATAATATGTATATACATATACGTACGGCCACTCCCAAAATTATTCGGAATAAAAAGTTTTTTTAAGTAGTTAGTAGTTAGCTTTTAATTTTTGATTATAATAATTCTCTTATTGAATAGAACATAAAATTAGAAAAGCTTAAACTTTTTTTTATATTTTGTACCAAATTAACTTATAAGAATGAATATAAGAAAACAATTTAAGTTTATCTAATCTTTAGTCTTTTTCCATATTATCCATAATCGTTAAGTACTAACAACATTCATCTCACTTTTGTACAAAAGTAAAAAAATACAAATTTATGCTAGCAAAACCTTCCTGCGCAGCGTATGAAGTTTAAGTTTAGCTAAATGCGTTCAAGCACGGAAAAGACTTGTTCAGCAACTATTATCGATGTGAGTGACATCTATGAATAAGCTTTTTAGCTGTTTTTTTTAGATGTGGTTTTTTCACTTTTCTACAAAATAAAAGTTAGGAACGCTCTAACTTTCACTTTTGTAAAACTTGAGATAAGAGATAGGATTCAGTAGTTTATTGAAAAAAGACAAAACATTTTTGCACTTTTGTACAAAAGTGAATTGGATGTAGTTTACAATAAAAAAAACTTATTCTTAACAAAAACCTTTGTATACCGAATAATTTTGTGGATGACTGTATTTTCTTACAAAGGAACACAGCTGTCATATCCAAAACGAAATACTCACAAAAGAAGGCAGTCATTTCTTTAAGTTTACCACTAACATTTTATAAAAACTATCTGCCCTAGCGAGGTATCCGTCGGAGCGGAAAATCTTACGATTTCATACGAATCGGAGGATTTTTACTTCGAGGTATTCTTTCGGATTTTTTTTTCCGACATTCTGAAACGCACACTGTCATTTTGCGTTGCATTGCGATCCATTACTTTTCTAATGACATTTTTGACAGTTCTCAAATAATTTTTTTCCGATATCCTCCGACAGAAATTGTTCGCGGAATTTGTTTAAGATTTGCAGTGAAGTATTTGAAAAAATGTAAATAATAAAAAAAAAAACATTTAAAGAAAGTAATTTTTGTACTTATTGCTTAAATTTTTGTGTTTAGGTCAAGAGCTAACGAAAAAACAAGCACCAAGCAAATCGAGCTACTTGTGCGGTTGATGCAGGAAAAACCAGACATAGCAAGAAATTACACCAAAAGGTCTACAGAGGATGTAACTGTATTTTGGGATGAGGCTACTCAGAAACTTAACCAACTTGATGGTCGACAAAGAGATGCTACTGGTTGGAAAAAGGTGTGTGCATGATCTCCTCATAGTCCCAAAATTAAAATATTTACTTACGTATGTATGTATGTACATGTGTTTTTGTTTTAAGGTTTGGAGTGACCATAAGACCTACGTAAAAAAAAAGTTGACGGCCAATAAAAAGGAAATTACGGGCACAGGTGGTGGTCCCCACAAACTTAAATCGTTCACGCCTTTGGAGGAGGATGTCATAGCTCTCATAAATATAAATGATTGCGTTAATGGCATTGGAGCAACATCGTTCGGAACAGGCAACCAAGAGGCAGCAAGTGAACCATCTTCACCAAACGCAACAGCAGAAGATATAGGTGCAGAAAACCATGAAGCAGGAAACGCTTCCATAAACCGCCAACGAAAGACTTTGTCGTCTATTCAGCTTCTCAGAAGGCAAGTTGAAAATCAGACGTCTTACTACAACCACATGAAAAATTCTATTCAGGACACAACAAAAGCTTTACAGGACGCAACAAAAGCATTACAGGACACCACAAATATTTTGCAAGACACCGCTATGACTTTGAAAGATTCAGCAGTCCATTTGAAAAGGGTGTATCGGTCGGTGGAAAATTTGTGTGAAATTGAAAAAAAAAAGTGTGACGTTGAAAACAAAAAGCTAAAGGAGATGCAAAATCAGAACGCTGAAATGAAAGAAATTGGATTGCGCAAACTGGAAATGAAGGCCAAAATCCTTGAACTTGAGATTTCCAAAACAAACTTGATACTGCAATAATTAGATCTCAAAATATGTACCTACATAAAAACCATTTATGCCAAGGAGGCTAGTCACTTTTTGTATACATGAATTAGATTCAGTTTTATTTTGTTTTTGTTATTTGTTTTAAATAAAGTTAAAGTTATAAAAAGTATTGTGCAACAATTTCACTTCTTATTACAGCTGCCGGGTTACGAAGTAAGCTTGGTGGAACATTGTCGGGTTCCTGGTCCTCTTCTGATTCTACACTAGCTAAATTTTCAATGTTACCGTAATCATTATCAAAGTACAGACAGACGTTATGTAAGCAGCAACACACGTTAACAATTTTTGCGGCTTTTAATGGGTCGTAGTGCAGTTGTCGAGCTCCTAGTAAGCAACGAAACCTGCTTTTTACCAACCCTATTGTACGTTCAACTATGTTGCGTGCGCTTTTGTGGGATATATTAAAGCGGCTCTCAACGCTTTGCGGACTGGGAGTCCTGAATGGTGTCATAAGCCAGGGCTCCAAAGCATATCCCGAATCACCTTTTGAAAATTAAATGTTAATTATGTACCTAAGCATTTTTGTACGAAATAAATTGACTTACCTAGCAACCAGCTACCTCTTGAACCACTTAAATAATTTCTTTCCAAATATCGTCGTTCTGGACTCAAAGCCCAAATATGAGAGTCATGATTGGCTCCTTGATAATTTGGATTAACAGCTCTTATTTTCATTTGATAGTCGCAAATCTAAAATAAGACAAGAAAAAATAAGATAAAGGTATTGCATATAGACTACTATAAGATCATTACAATCATCTCGTTAAGGCTGAAATGTCCCTTGAGATTTAGAAAAATGTGTTTGTTTTCTACAGGTGCAATTACTTGAACGTGAGTGCCGTCCACACAGCCTATGACTCCGGGGAAGCCCGTTTTTTCAAAAAAATGCGCCTTGGACTGCTGAGATTCTTCATCTGACATATTTAAAGATATCCAGTTGTTGCATAAGGTCTCTTCCATAATATCCAATAATTCCTTAAGAATATTTGAAAAGGTCGTTTGCCCAATAGCAGACTGGTAATCTTTTCCTACTCCATGTTGGTAGTTTCCCTCGGCGAAGAACCTTAAACAAGCTGCCAGCTTATGCTCTGGAGTAATGGCATCAGAACGATGATCGGCCTTAAATTTGTCTTTTATTTGCTCTAACACATAAGCAAATGCAGGCTTATTAAGGCGAAAGTTCTTTTTGAATCTGTAAGTGAATTTTAATTTAACTAGGCATTCAAAGATATGAGATAAGTTAGCTTACGCGGCGTCAGATAGTTCGTTAATTTTGCTGTTATTTCGCAATATTCTCCTTTTTTCTTTATTTTGTGCCCTTAGCTCTCTCGAATCAGCTTCCAAAAATAAAGCCACACTATCCATATTTTTGTGTTTGATTCAAAAAATTTGTTAACAGGTTTCTTCTTTAAATTTATATGTATTCTTTTGACAACTTGATCAACATTTGTTTGAACATAGAGTTGGCGTTTTCGAAAATATATCGATGTATACCGATTCGATATCTTTTGAATTAAAAATTGCTACGCACATAGTACTTTTCATACAGTGTACTAAAAATACATATATTGCTTGGCAAGCACTATTAAATTCACTCTCTAACCAAATTTGCATAGTTTAAAATACCTGTGGTGTATATTTATATAGAAATATCTGGAGAAATATCGACTTTTCGATGTATCGAACTATTTTGTACATCTCTATAAGAATCCTTAATGTGTTGCATGTCAAAACCTGCGCCATCGCATATGTGTATCATTCTTTTCCGATGAAATATACCTCGAATGTATCTTGAACCTCCGACAGAGAATGCGTTGCGGAAAATTGTCCGCTCCGACGGATACCTCGGTAGGGCAGTATATTTTTCCTTACAGAGGGCAACATCTGTGCATCTGTCATAAGCAGAACGAAATAATTCACAAAAAAAGTCAATTATTTCTTTTAAAAAATTTATTTTATTCTTCCAAACAAAAAGATATACATTACATCATATACCAAAATTCCTGTTGATCAGTAATTATAATAATTAAACAAAACATAGCTACTACTTATAAATAATTTAATGCCGCATTCCTTACAATTATTTCCGAACAATTTTTTGGTTGGAAGGCATTTGTAAGAAATCATGTTTTTGTTTTGGTTTGATGCAATAAGTAAAAAACTAATTATATAAATTAATATAACACAAGTTGAAAAGTGTATTCATTTTGTAGTTTTGCTAGATTAAAATGAGAACAGTTTCAAAAATAAACAAAAGCATTCATTAAAGTAAAAAACAACACAAACTCCACCAAGAAACACATTAATCGAGAAAACACCGTCGAGCGCGCGCTTTGTACTGTAAATTAACTTTGGGCACTTCATTGAAAGTTCAATGATATTTTAATAAATGAATACTTATTTTTAAATCCTATATTTGTTTTCAATCTATTGAGATTCTTTAAAATATTTGTAAAACCCGCTGCAGATTACTTTCAAGTAAAGAGAAATGTCAAATTTTGTTGCTTTGTCTAAGAAGCTTATTTAAGTAAAACAACTTGGACAGGCCTTAAACAGGTCTTTTCATACTAAAGCATACAAGCCTTGTATACAACTTGCAAATCTCAATTAAAAAGCCAATTAACAGGCTAATATTCAAAATTCATATTGGAAAACGGTTGACTTGTATAAAAAAGCCATATTTTAGTTATATGCTAGCTATAGCTTTCCGAATTCGAAAAATCAGACCTAATACAAGTTAAATTGTTAGTTGGGTAGGGCGTTGGAGCGGTGTTGATTCGATCGTTAGGTCGTAGCAAAGTGTTCCTGTCTTATCATATCCTCCATCTGGCTTTGGCCACCCACTCATGTAATAAGACACATTGCTTGTTGGACTAAGTTTAGGAGTCAGCGGCACGAGGTGCGGAGTCGGAACGTGGATTAACTAAAGTGCAATGTCTCAATATCTAGGAAGTATTCCCTGAAAGAAAAAACAAAATAATAATTAATATTTGCATAATTAATGCATTTAAAGGAAACTAACGCATTCCTAATAGGCGTTTTACGACAAAGCCTGGGGAAAAACCAAAATCGGGATACATATTGCCGACATATTTTGTTCATGGCATTGGCCCGGCCTAGAACGTGGGTTGCTCCCCACAGCGGGCATTTGTAGCTTCCACGGGCAAACGTCGATGTCCATTTTAAAAATATCTGGAATTGATTGAAACCAAAATTTTTGGTGATTATTATAGGTCAAGGAAAAAAAGAGGAAAAAATGATACTTACCTTGTAATTGCGTCTTAATATTTAAAGAATGGTGAAAATTAATGCATGTTAATTGCTTTTTTGTCCATGCCGCCATGTCGCCGTCTGAAAATACAATGATGATTTTTTTTCAATACTCACTACAAGATGACGAGACCACAGACCAAAAACATTCACCAAAGAGATAACCAAGTACGACACATACTCAAAAATGGGGCAAGTCGACCAAATGTCAGTTGGCTCAAAGTTTAATGTAAGTACTTGTGGACCTTTCAGCACATATTAAAAGGAGTACTTACTCGAAGAGAATAAAGGTGAATTTTTGAATTCATCTCGACCATTCCTTGAATTTATTGTGGTTGTTCGATATCGATAAGATTCGGAAATATTAAATAGCATCCGGGCTATCTCTTTTTTCGTTCTTTTTATTGGAGCATTTCCAAAGACAGCACGAATTTTGTTGCCGATGCCCGGACGCCTTTATTGAACCCGGTATTTAAAAGTGATAGTTTACACTTCTAAGTGACAGCTGAGGTGAATGCGAGTTTCAGATTCACCACCTAGGTCGATCGCACTGATCTCTATATACACTGGGTGGTGTATTCCTTATAATGTATAACAGTTTTTTTGCTTTTTTTGTGGTATTATTTTCCAATGGTACTAGAATAATATCCTTAGAAAGGTGTTTAAATTGGTAATAGTAAATATGTGGATGGGAATCATCGACTTCGTTCATCATTTCAGTTTCCAAAGAAGTTGAACAAAACAGCTGATAAGTGTGATGAGGAAAATGAGATTACATAACCTGTATTTTACTCTGATTTCACCTCCTTGCCACACTCCTTACGTTTGTTATTCCGTTTCATTTAACCAATTGCGAATGAAATAAAATTACAAACACAACAATGTAAGCAAGCAGATTTGGGGGGAGCAACGAATCGAGATTTGACGTCTTCATAGTGGATGATTTTGTACAACTTGTTATACATTTATATTGTTATACAAAAAAAAGTGGTCAGCTTCATAATATAACAATTCATCAAATGGAAGCAATTTCTAATATCGATACGCTATCCGGTGTATTATTGAGATCAGTGGTCGATCGTATCTAGTTGAAGCTTAGCCCAAACCTAGGATACACGCAGACACAGGGTATGCTCAGTACACTGATCTCTGTAATACACTGGATAGCGTATCGACATAAGAAAGTTGCTTCCATTTGAGGAATTGTTATATTATGAAGCTAACCACTTTTTTGTATAACAATATGACTGTATAACAATTTATACAAAATAATCCACTATGATGACGTCAAATTTCCGTTCGTTGCTCCCCCCAAAATCTCTTTACTAATATAGTTGTGTTTGTAATTTTATTTCATTCACAAATGGTTAAATGAAACGGAATTACAAATGTTAAGAGTGTGACAAGGAGGGAAAATCGTAAAAAAACACAGACTATGTAATCGCATTCTCCTCATCACACTTATCAGCTGTTTTGTTCAACTTGTTTGCAAACTGAAATAATAAACGAAGTCGATGGTTCCCATATCCCATCTACATATTTACTATTACCTATTTAAACACCTTTCTATTGATATAATTCAAATAAAAATAAAAAAAATGTACACAATGAATAACTTTATAAAAAAAAAAATTATAAAACAAACTCCCACAAAGTTTTTCACTTTCATATCATTGGTCTGTTTCTCTTTCTTCAGATTGAAATTTTGGAAACAGGTTTTTTTGTGTTAATGTAGACGTCAAATTATGAAGCCGACCACCTAATTGTCATCTTCAAATGGAAGCAAAAAAAATGTTATACAATATAAGCACTGATCTCTATATACACTGGATAGTGTATTCCTTATAATGTATAACAGTTTTTTTGCTTCCATTTGAAGATGACAATTAGGTGGTCGGCTTCATAATTTGACGTCTACATTAACACAAAAAAAAAACCTGTTTCCAAAATTTCAATCTGAAGAAAGAGAAACAGACCAATGATATGAAAGGGAAAAACTTTGTTTGAGTTTATTTTATTTTTTTTTCATTAAGTTATTCACTGTGTACATTTTGTTTGTGCTATTATTTTCCAATGGCACTAAAATTATATCAATATAAAAGTGTTTAAATAAGTAATAGTAAATATGTAGATGGGATATGGGAACCATCGACTTCGTTCATTATTTCAGTTTACAAACAAGTTGAACAAAACAGCTGATAAGTGTGATGAGGAGAATGCGATTACCTAGTCTGTGTTTTTTTTACGATTTTACCTCCTTGTCACACTCTTTACATTTGTTATTCCGTTTCATTAAACCATTTATTAATGAAATAAAATTACAAACAACTATGTAAGCAAAGAGATTTGGGGGGAGGGGAGCAACGAACGGAAATTTGACGTCTTCACAGTGGATTATTTTATATAAATTGTTATGCAGTCATATTTGTATTTGTATTTTGTATTATATTTGTATAGTAATTACATGATACAGCAAGATTAAAATCTTTTAATAGTATCTAAGAAATATAAGCTTACCAAGTCTAGCATATTTACAATTCATTTATAATAATTGGATACAAAATTAAAGGCAGAAAAAAAAAGAAAAAATTAGAACTAATAATTGTTAATTACATTTGTGCTATATGTAGGTACAAACAAAACTACATATTCATTAAGAATTAAAAATATATAACTATATAGAAACTTAATTGAATTTAAGCTTAAAAAATAAAGAAAAAAGAAACGATAATAAAAATACGCAGATAGATTAATTCTGAGTTAAAAAGTACAAAAATATCTTCTTCTTAAAAATAGCTGGTGAGCTTATCCTCTGATATTCGGTTGGAAGACCGTTCCACACTCGAATAACAGCAATAAAAAAAGATCGCTCTGCAAAGGTATGCGTAAAACGCGGCACAATCAAACGCAAACCCCTAGGTGACTGGGCATATTGAAGTATTTCGCCTAAATACTCTGGGCACCTGTTGTGGATTATGCGGTGAAGAAAAATAACATTACGAAAACTTAAGTACTTGTTTAAGCTCAGCCCCCACAATGAAGAACTAAAATTTGATACACTAACATATCTTGGGATATTGTGAATAAAACGCAAGCAGTCATTAAACGCTACATTAAGCTTACGTTTGCACTCATAATCTAGGACGGGATAGACAGAAGAGTTAAAAGTAAAAAAGGGTAGGATAAGACTTTTTACTAGATGCTCCTTCATACTAAAATCCAGTAAATGTGATGAAGACCTTAAAGAGCGAAGACCAAAATAAATTCGTCTAATTGATTCAGAAACTGCGTCACAGCAGGTTAATCTATTATTAATTTGGAAGCCTAAATACTTTACTCTGTCAACGTATTTTACAATTTGTCCGTTCAAAACAATTTTCGGGAATTCAGAAAGGTTAACCTTACTTCGAGAACAAACCATACTTAACGTTTTCGACGGATTAAGATTGAGTTTATTAGAGTCAGCCCATTTTTGTATGTTAAGTAGATCTTCATTGATTCGTATAACGCAGTCTTCCATCAAACCCAATTCACGAAACATATAAATTAAAACATCATCCGCATACATATGTATGAGGCAATTTATAACAATATCCGGAAGATCGTTTATGAATAACGAAAAAAGAAGAGGTCCAAGAATAGATCCTTGAGGAACACCGCAATTAACAATAGATGGACTTGAAGTACCCAGGTCAGTAGTAAACCTTTGAACCCTATCTATAAGATAGCTTCGCAATAATTTAAGTGCAGTTGTTGAAAAATTAAAGTTATTATTTAATTTTGAAATCAAAATTTGGTGGTCAATACAGTCAAAGGCTTTTGAAAAATCCAAGAGAACCATAATACCTAACTGATTTCCGTCAAGAGCAGCACGAAAATCTGATGTAACTTTAACAACAGCAGCTTCACAACTGTGTTTGTTGCGGAAACCAGACTGCCATTTAGATAGTTTGTTACTTGTTTGAATAAAGTCCAGAATTTGATCAGCCATCAGCCTTTCAAAAACTTTACCAAAAAATGGCAGTAAGCTTATTGGTCTAAAATCAGATGGTTCAGAAGGATTATTTTTTTTTGGTATCGGTATTATTGTTGCGCTTTTCCATTGTTCAGGAAATTCACTACTATAGATACAAGTATTCAAAATATGCATCAGTGGTGGAAGAACAATAGGTAAGATAAGTCGAATAAATTTAGGCGAAATTTCATCGGAGCCGATTGCATTGGATTTTATTAATCTTATAGCATTAACTACATCGCTTTCTCCAACACAGTTAAATGAAAATACACCGGCGCCGTCATTCTCAGGAGCATTTAAAGGCAGCATCGCATAAGATTGTGGTGAGGTATAAAATGACTTCATAATCATTGGGTTCAAAGAGCATTTAGACATGTTTTTATTTCCAGTGACACCAAATTCATTGAGATTTTTCCAAAGCTCCTTGGAACTCAGTGAAAGGTCGAATTTTTGAAGGAAGTAAGTTCTCTTACAAGAACGTATAAGAACAGTAACTTTATTGCGAGCAAAAATATATTGGCATTTGTTGAACTCCGAAGGATTTCTTTTATATTTCCTAAAAAAGCGCTCTCTCTCTCTAATTAGAGCTGCAATATCATTATTGTACCAAGGACAGAACTTTGAACTCCTTACATGCTTGGTGACGATTGGAACATATTCGTCGTAAACTCTGTCCAATAAACTCTTAAAAACTGAGACTTTATTGTTAACATCAATTTTATACAGAATTTCATTCCAGTAATCATTTCCAACGTTATTTTGTATATCTGAACAATTAAGAGAACGAAATGATCTATAACTAAAGGTTTTGTTGGCACGTGAGTTATTTACATTGAAATGAAACGAGCAAAAAATAAAGTCATGTATAAAATCAGATGTTGGTCTGACCTGGTCATTGCACAAAACTTTACGCCTTGAACTTGTCAGAAACATGTCAATTAGCGAAGGATTAACTTCAGATTGGAAACAGGTTGGCCATATTTTATTAACTACAGAAAAGCTCAGTTTATCACAAAAATAGTTAAACAAACGTGTTGTGGTATTGTTTTGAAGAATGTTAACATTAAAGTCTCCACCAATCAGAATATCCACATACTTTGAATTAAGACTGAGTAAAGTATCTTCCAACTCTTGTAAATTTTCCTCTCTGAATGTACAAGGCGGGCAGTACACGACTACTAAGAGGCATTTCTCATTGCCATTGCAAATTTCAATACATAAGAACTCTAAAATCGATTTGGTTGACGAGTAAATAATTTTTGTTAACATAGTTTCCCTTACATACATGCAAACACCTCCACCTCTACTACTACGGTCATTCCTGTACAAATTAAAACCAGGTAAACTAACTAGTTGCGATGAAATATTTTCATTTAGCCACGACTCTGACACCATTATAACATCCAGTTTAGAACTGCTTAACATTTGATATAATATAGTGTATTTAGAGCGAATACTTCCAGCATTCAGGTGGCATACATTAAGACCATCACACGCCCCACACAACACATTGAAGACAGATCTAATAATGTCAGGATTTGAACCAGACATAGATACTAATAAAATTCTTGAAGCTCACCCACCATTTTGAAGAAGATATCTTAGTATAGTAACTACCTAATAATAAAAATGTGATCCAAAATAAAGTTGAAAATAATAAAAAGGATGAACAAATTGAAAATAAATTTAAAAATGAAGGAAATAATAATAATAAAAATAGTAAAAAAGAAAAATATACAACAAATAAATAAAAGAATATCAATGAAATAAAGCATAGGTTATCCAAAATAAGTAAATCGATTTCAAACATATTCTCTAAAATTTTGGTATATATCCACATCCACAAAAAAAATTTAATTTTAATTCAGGATATTTTTATAAACATGAAGATATAAATAATTAATGATAACATACTTGGTAAGCTTGAAAAAAAAAGAGAAGAAGAACAAACTATTCGCTTTCAACACTGTCCTCAGCAATGTCTATAACAACTTCTTCATCAGCAACATCTCCATCAACAGCAATGCCTTCAGCAACACCAACATTAGCAGCAACCTCAACATCAGCAGCAGCAACCTCAACATCAGCAGCAGCAACCCCATCATCATCATCATCAGCTGCATCAACAACAACAGCAACATTGATTGCAGCATCTGCCAGCACATCATCTGCATCTCCTTCTCTAACATCAACATTGGAATTGATAGCATCGTCACCAGAAACAGTAACGTTATTATTTTTCGATGAATGAGATTCCCGTATATCATCACCATCATTTTCCAAAGAGCAGGTTGATTGTAAATGAAGCATATTTGTTACACAGATTGGCCTCTTATCCGCACTTTCTCTGACATAAACTCTCCCATACCTGGTAAATACAGAATGAAGGAGCTTTTTTTTACGCAAGTCATTCGCTTTTCGAAAGAGAGCATGATTTTGTTTTGTTAGGCTTTCATACGCCCTCACAAATTTATTACTGTGTCCAAATCCGAGGTCATGTAAAGTAACTGATCGGGAATTAGTTTTGTAATATTCAGCTACTTTCTTAAGAACAAAGTTCTTTTCGTTTTCATGCGGTAGTTTAACTATGATTGCGCTAGTGGAAGAATTGTTTTGCGGTTTTGTGCGTAGTATGTAATGTGGCCGGATCGGAAAAATATTAATTTTTGTGCAAAATTTGTTGAAAATTTCATCGAGGTTTTCATTTTGAGCAATGGGTATCCCATGAATAACAAGATCGCCGGCAATATTTTTTCGTGCAAGTGCATCAATTTGTAATTTTAGTTGTGTGTTGTCGTTTTCAATTACTTGTGCTTTAAAAATGGAGAGTTCGTCGTGCATTGATTCGATTTCACGGCAACGATTTTCGAAGCTTACTAGCTTGCTTTCGCAGTTAAAAATAAGGTGATTAATTGATCCATATCTCTCATTGAAATCCTTTTCAAGTGTTTTAAATTGTGTTTGAAAGTTTTTTTCGATTTCAATAAAACGATCATTAAAAGTGCGTGTAATGTCATTCAGTTCTTTCCTTAATGTTGATTGGATTGCATCAGTCAATGTTTTGGTTAGTGCGTTCAAGCGAGTCTCTATTTTATCCCAAAGTTTTGACGAAGAAGAAGCCACCGAAGGAGAGCTTAAGGGAGATCCAAAAGGATAGCCGGAAGAGGCAGAGACATCAACTAAGTTAGAACGTAAGTTTTTTTTCACTACTTTGAGGTTAGGTTTAGACATTTTTGCTTTTCAAGATTTTTGTTTTTCTTATTACGTCTAATTAGATTTGTTATTCAAACCAGTTCAAACAGTCTATTACTAATTTCGTGTTAAGAAAATATATAAAATTAACTTTTACAATTAATATTGATTTTAACCAAGAATAAAATTAATTTAATGTGGAGCCAGACTCAACCACTACACTCCGTTTGACATTTACGATATATATTGTTATACAACAAAGTGGTCAGCTTCATAATATAACAATTCTTCAAATGGAAGCAACTTTCTTATGTCGATACGCTATCCAGTGTAGTATGGAGATTAGTGTTATCAGCTGTTTTGTTCAACTTGTTTGCAAACTGAAATAATGAACGAAGTCGATGGTTCCCATATCCCGTCTACATATTTACTATTACCTATTTAAACACCTTTCTATTGATATAATTCTAGTGCCATTGGAAAATAATAGCACAAACAAAATGTACACAATGAATAACTTAATAAAAAAAAAAAAATATAAAATAAAGTCCCACAAAGTTTTTCCCTTTCATATCATTGATCTGTTTCTCTTTCTTGGAAACATTTTGGAAACATGTTTTTTTTTTTTGTGTTAATCTAGACGTCAAATTATGAAGCCGACCACCTAATTGTCATCTTCAAATGGAAGCAAAAAAAACTGTTATACATTATAAGGAATACACTATCCAGTGTATATAGAGATCAGTGGCTGATAAGTGTGATGAGGAGAGTGCGATTACATAGTCTGTGTTTTTTAAGATTTTACCTCCTTGTCTCACTCTTTACATTTGTAATTCCGTTTCATTTAACCATTTGCGAATGAAATAAAATTACAAACAACATTGTTAGCAAAGAGATTTTTGGGGGGGAAGCAACGAACGGAAATTTGACGTCTTCATAGTGGATTATTTTGTTTAAATTGTTATACAGTCATAATATATTTATACAAAAAAGTGGTCAGCTTCATAATATAACAATTCTTCAAATGGAAGCAACTTTCTTATGTCGATACGCTATCCAGTGTATTATAGAGATCAGTGGTCTGGAGTCATGACTTTTTTGAAATTCAATGAGTGCGACCGAGAAAAAACATCTGATCTTCCCTTTGCACGAATTTAATTCCGAAAAAAGTCATGACTCTTAAGTCGCCGTGTAATAGGGCTAATATATAATTTCTATTTCGAATTTTTTGGAGTGGCCAATTCGAGATTTTTGTAAGATTTAAAAATGAACAGATGTCAAGCTAATCATAGCAGTTCGGTTTTTTGGAAAGTACCAAAATAGGACTTAAAAAGAATACAAAATTCGGGATTTTATCTCGAAAGCATTAAGGATTTTTGACATTCGAGATTTTGGCATGCGGGATTCTCTTTGTTTGCAATTTGACCATATTTTGGCATTCCAGACTTTGCATTGTACCGTTTCCGATACAGCCACTCATTGATACCTACCTTTCATTTATAACTTACCTTGGAAAGAATTATTTGTTCATAAACTGCACTGTCCCAACTATGCCAAAATAAGATAACTACACATAGTCTAAGAGACGACAGCAAATTTGGAGAGTGGTTGTATAACCGAAACCTGAGTATAGAACTCAAGATAAGAACCTCATCCTCCTTTTTTAGGAGATTTGAAGCAAACGAAAAATTAAGAGTAAAATCTCCAAAAAAAAGTCGGATAAGGTTTGCTTAAAAGGCTAAAATCATGACTTCTATTGATCATATTATCAAGATAAGTCTTTAAAGTTTGAAAAAATGACAAAGCATCACTTCCTATTTTTTAAAAGTAAATTAAAGTGTTCAGACTTTGTATTCCATAGCACGAAACATGCACCTATAAACCGTCATACTCTGTTTTATATATTCACTCGCAAAATTTGCTGTCAGCTCTTGGTCTTATATCTGTTGTGTTTTAGAGAAATATAACTACAAAATTGATGGCCTTCAAGAATCATAAATGCCACAAGTTTAAAGGTAATTGGTCTACCCTTCTACGCTCTAGCTCAATATATACATAGTTTACCTGAGGGTGGAGTTATTTTTCTACTAAGCACAGAATATAGGTAGATATATTTTTTTCTTCGTTTAATTGAATAAAAACAGATAATTAAAATTATGCAGATATAAACGTATGCAGGATATTTATTTTATATATCATTTTCAATAAATTAAACTATAGGACCAACTTAATAATAATTATAATTCAATTATAGAAAATAAGTTCGCTTTAGAAATTTTAGCTTTCAAAATAGATTCAAATGCTGTTTTCTATATTCGCATTTATTGAGCTCCAATTCTTTTATTTTTGAAATTAATACAAGACAACAGAGCAGAACTCATTGTGCAAAGTGCATCAATTCAATTTCATTCAAATTATTGTTGTTGGCCTTTTAGTAAATATAACACATCTGTAAACTATCAATAATTGGCAAAGCCGACTTTCGCTCAACTTTTTATGATGATTTTGTTGTGCCCATTCTTAACAGAAAAAAATATTCTTTATAAACTCAGAAAAACACTCATGCTGTTTTTACAATTAAGTTGTTCGCTATCAGATGTTCCCTCAACAGTAGCACCAATGGTGCTAAGCCATTCGCGGCACTTTTCCTCCGAAACAAAAGCTAAAATTCGAGTTATCATGCTGATGCCAATAAACGGACGATAAGACTTTATCATAACTTTAAGTGCGCACTTTCGCTCTCTATCTATGAACCAATCGATCAAATATCCGGACATGAGCGGTGCTTTTTTATAAAGATTAAAAAATCTACAGTAGTTTCCAAGAGCCCAAGCAGATCTTAATTCTAGTGCATGAGCTATAGTAGGATTCGTTCTTTGTTCCAGATTCAAAGAACGAAGAACAGTTGTAATATCTAAAGTATTCTTTGTAAAAATATAATATAAGATTCTATATGAGATGAATTCCAAGATGTTGCTTCCTCCAACCTCCGTATACAGCATTTTAAGTTGCGTTTGACACTGATTGAATTCCTCGTGATCCCCTTTTTCCATTGCAATGCGAGCATGTGTTTCATATACCTCAACTGTAAATTTATCCCTAATTCCCTGCACCGTCAAATCCTGTCGTATAGATTTAAGTTGATCGCACGCGTAATAGTAATCCTGTTTTCTTCGCCATTTACTTTTGACGTTTTGCAAGGAACTTTCCAATACATTAATAGGTCTCACTTCGTTAGGCATTGGTGCTTTGGTCAATCTAAGAAATGATTTCTCTAAGTCTCTGCTTGTTCCAACAATGTGATATTCATCGATCGAGCTTTCAATCTCGTATTCATCTACTATTTGTCTATGTTTCTTGTCATTGGGCGATTTTTTAGGCGAAAAATGTCCTTGTCCGAATCGAGCTGCTCTCTGCTGAAGCCGCCGCGAATCATCTTCTATAGAACCTCCAACAACTGATGGATACTTTACCTTATTGTTTTTCTGTACTTGTAGTTTTTTTTTAAGGTTTCTATTGTTTTTATTTTTGAAATTAATATAGTTAACCGACTTCTTCTCTGATGACTCCGAACTAGAACTTCTAAAATTTTTCTTGTTTGGACTAGATGAAGCGTCTCGTGGCAGTTTTTTTTTCGGTGATCTCGATTTGGAACGACTACCTGACCGATTTAAAGATGAACGTTGACCTAAACGTGCATTCAAGCATTTAGAAATCCCTGGACGCGGTTGTTGCCGCTCAATTTTGCTCTTAGATAAATTAGCTTGGATTAGCAGATTGCTCTCGCTGTGGACGCTAGGAATCGGTTCATTGTGCCAGTCTCTAGTCCATAATTCATTTTTGGTGGCAGCCGCAGTGATTTTCCCTTTGAGACAGATATCAATTTGATCCTTGTCCAAATCTGTTACACATTTAGCATAACATCTGGCTACATAAGTGTTCAGGCTTTCGGGCCAGGTGTCTGCAGGATTAAATGGATTTTGAAGGTTGTTACTTTCTTTTGTTACACTTTGACTAACATTTAAATTTGTTAATAACATTTGGTTTGTTGCGACAGTTGTAGGCACCAACGGTGGGGGAGGCTTAGTAAGATCTGGAGATGCAGATATAACAGGTGGAGGTGGAATACTTGGATCAAAAAATGTACTATTTCCTTCCATTGTCAGGTCACTACCCTTATTCTGCTGCTGCATTTGATATTTGTTTTTGTTGCGCTTTCTTTTCTTTTTTCCGCCAGCATTTCCTAGGGTATTGAGGGGATTTTGAAAGTTACCGAGTCGATTCTGTTGATTTAAATTAAAACGTATTCCGCCAAAAGAATTATTTAAACTAGAAAACTTGTTCTGCTGCTCATTTGGAAACATGTGTATACGATTCCTAGAAGCACCCTTATTCGGTAAGAGATGAGAAGGTACCAAATTTGTATTTGCAAACTGATTTTTGTTTGCCAAGTTATCGACATTAACATATCCAGGTGGCGGATTTGTATTATTAACCAGTGTTGTTTCTTCGGATTGGCCTCCAAAATTGGATGAACCTTGGGTGTCCTGCTGCAGGTTTCCGCCGAAATACAAACAACAATTATTATAATAGTCAGAGTATTGTTGGTAGGAAGTTTTGTACGGTAAATTGTAATAACCCCAGTTTGTTGCCATCTGAGCAGCGTGTGGATTTTGTTGAAATGCTTGAATATCGGGAATCAATTGTGAGGATTCCGCCGACGGCGTACCAATTGTAGCTACAGAGTCTTCTCGGTCTGACATGCTTTTAATACTTACCCAACAGCCCAGAAAAAAATTAATTGTTTTGAATAGTTTCTAACAGTTTTATAATTAATTGATCTATCACCTTATATAAACCTTGATTTTCAACGACTAAAATTTGAGTTTACTCTAAGAAATAAGAAATAAGAAAACTTGAGAATTAAGATGAAGAACTGAAATATTTTTCTTAATGTGCAAATCCAAAGATACTTCTACTACAGACTACTCCTTCAAGCTAATTTACGGACCTATGTCGGTACTTCTTGGATCCTAACAAAAATGAGTCGCTCAAACACAGGGTTTCTATATTTGTGTTCTTATAACTGATCTCTATCAGTGCTGACAGAAAATATTTTCTAAAATCGGGGGATCGCGACACTAGACGGTGTTCAAATTGGACTGAAAAACTGGATTGTTTTTTGACGTTTCAGTATTTACATCTTCCTTTACTGAAGAAGTGGGAGCGAGATGTGAATACTGAAACGTCAAAAAAATCCAGTTTTTCAGTTCAATGTGAACACCGTCCTAGAAATCGGTGGAAATGGGAGAAACAGTTTTACCCTGAGGCCACACGAGCCAGTACTGGCTTGCCAGTCGCAATACACTCACACTTTTTTACCGACACATACAAACATGAGCAACTGGCTCGTCAACTGGCTTGCTTTTTTTGTAGCCAGTTGGGAAGCCAGTAGAGCAGCCAGTTACAGGGTTCGGCAGTACTTTTTCGGAGCAGATTTGGAAAAAAGGTCTTAAAACTAAAATTGACTCGCATTTTATTTCACAAAATATTAATAAAATAAGAATCGGGGAGTCAAAGTTTTATTAATTTGCTAATGCCCATTTTATTCACTCATTTAATGCAATTGGATTTAAACTGCTTTCCGGAGGTCAGTTTAAGTTATTAAATCCAGATAAATACTGAATTTTATATTATTCACTTTTCTTGACATTTTTATTTCAAGAAGTGATATCAAACCTAAGATTTTTCAACAGAGTTTAACCAAAAAATTGTTATAATTTGCATGCATTGTTTTGGAAAACGAATTGGCTTACTCAAGATTCACATGTCTCGCCGTGGTCTTCGAAACCTACTTACCAGTATCATGGTCATTAAGCTCGTCTCGCTATGTTCTCGCCATGCCCATTTACACGAGAATCTATGTCATGGTTTTCTCGCTATGGTCTCGCCATCACATTTACACGCTGTCCTTTGCATTGAGCATGTTTTGCCATCATCTCGCTTGTGTCTCAACATAGTCTCCCCAAAGTTTTTTAAACTGAATTTTTCAAAGTGGTTGAAATAAGCTATAGGTCTCGTGTGGTGTGTTTTTGAGAAAAAGCACAAATACTTATTCAAAAGGGAAAATTTACTAACATATGTCTACCATGTCACTGGTGAAATATCCGACGACCACTCTGGCATTTTATTTCCCTAGCCACATTTACTCATTTTTACTCCCTAAATCCATTTTCGGCGAAAAGTGACTCATCTCACTCACTACTTGCGGTTTCGAATAGCTAAATCTCCGCACAGAACCAACGCAAAACATTCATAACGCTCTGTTCTTTTGTTAGTTTTGTCGCATAGCAATAGAGTGTTTTTAGTTCATTTAATTTTGAAAGAGCGAAATATCATAGCAGTTTTATTTCTTTCCCTAAATTCGGAGTAGATTTATTCCATTTGGATTAACATCCGAACCCTGGCCAGTATAGAAGCCAGTACAGCATGCCGCCTACGTCACAGCAAATACACGAATAGGAATTTGACAGTCAATGTATGTAGCCAACTGGCTAGCCAGTACTGGCTCGTGTGGCCTCAGAGTTAGAACTACTTAATCCATTGACCTACTATATATGGACCATAAATAAATAATATAAAGATGGGAATCCTCGGCTGTCAAACTGATTTGCCTACAAGCTCAGACCGTGGTGAATGTCATAAAGTTGCACTAGTAACCTTTACCACACTAACACTAATGCAACTTACTGATTTTCACCACAAATCGTCGGTTTTTTTTAAATTTGTGAGTTATTTTAAAAACCCAATGAACATGTTCATAAAGTATAAAAGCAGGTGAAGTGAATTTTTAAGTGCTCACTTCCCTTTATATAATTTTATTTTAAAATTGCATTGGCTACCTAAATTCAAAGCGTTCTAAGATAATAAAAGACATATTGGTAGTAATAAATAATTGAATAAAAAAATGTATGTTAATTGAACCATAGTGGGAGGAAATTTGTTTGTGAAATATGAAATTTCATAGTAAATATGTTAGCCTTTTTACACCGAACTCAAAACGAGGTTTTCGCTAAAATATAGGCTTTAGAGAAAAACCTTATCGAAAACACAAGGCTTCACATACATTTTTTTGAGCTTCAGGTTTTCGTAAAACACAAGTTTAATATAAAACCAGTCGAAAACTTGTTGGAATTCAGAGATGAACAAAACAAACGTACCTTTTAAAAAGTTCAGTGCCTAGTAAAATGTCAAAAAAGAAACTGATTGGATGCTTTTATATGGATCATATTTATATAAATAATCACTATTTTACATTCATAAAAGTGAAGAAAACAACAAAATGAAAAGATAATTGTAAGTGGTTGGTGAAAGAAAAACTTTAATGTCAAACGAAAACGTATAGTGTAATGTTTGGTGTGAATGGTTTTTTAAAAGTTTTTGCCGAAGTCTGGTTTTGGGGTTTGTTGTGAAAATCCTATTATTCCTTAGATTTGTATTTCTTACTGGAATACTTCCACAGATTTATGATCTCCACAGAAACGAACTATCAAAATTAGTCTGGATAATAATAGCTACGTTTTATGCATGTCCATGGACTTTGGGAAAAAAAACGACATCGGGACATTTTAACATTTGCCTTGGTCTGCCATTTTATATAACCAGCAAACATTTAACATTTAATTATTATTTGTTCAATGTAATTTGTTTTTACTTATTTACAGCACAGTGATTTAAGAATTTGTTTCACTCATACATTGAACAAAAAAAAAAAGACTGGAAAACTATGCACCAAGCACCAAATTCTTTTAGTTCGCTTCCACCAAGGTGAGGACTCTCCCGTCTGACGGGAGAAGTTAACGAAAACTAAACGAAGAGTTCCACTTCGCAATTATGTGTGCGTCATATGGATTACTTGTTTTCGCCCGGTTTCCTACGACCACTACGTTGGCTATTCTAGTTCTACCTTAAAGGCTCTCCCAAACCAACGTGAATTTTTGTTGTTGTTTATCGTTGTGTATTTGTCATATCTTTTACTATTGTGAATGATTTGCTGCGAATCGCTCCGCATTCGCGTTGGTTTGGGAGAGGCTTAATTCTGAATTAATATTGTTGTTGTTGTATTTGACTAGTAAATTGCTTTGTTTTGTTGTCGTTTTCTTAGACAGAATTATTTTGAGTTACAAAAAACACAACTAATACTATAACATGTATTGAATTTTCTTTTTGCTTAAAGGTTCTCCCAAATACATAACGCTAAACAACAACAAAAATTCGTCGTTGCTCCCCATTCGCGTTGGTTTGGGAGAGCCTTAATTATGTAACCATGTAAAAAGAATTGCACATTTTATCAAAATATGTATGTTCAAATTTTAATCAATGGTTCATTAAATTTAATTCACCAAATCGGTGAATTAAAATTGGATTAACTTAGGTTAAATGATGGTTAAGGCCAAGTAAGTGATAGTGGAGAATCAGGGCCAGTTTGTTCACATTAGATTAAATTTGAAGTAAGTAAGTCACAGAATCTGGTTAAATGCATCTAACCTACCAATATTGGCCAATTAGCGATTTCTATAATCAACAACTCAATTTTATTGGAACGGCAAACCATTTGGCTGCAATTCGTTTAAAAAAATTATATTTAGGTAAACATATGGATGGTGCAGTCGTACCTTTCAATAATATTCCATTAAAAAAAGTGTGTTTGCACCCTCAAAACAAGAATTTTTAGAACACATCCCCTGAGGTGAATTCAGAAATGTCACTAAGTTTATGAATTCTTAAAATTCAATGGAAAGTTGGTTGCCGGAAATTTTTGATAAAATTTAAAATATTACTTAAAATTTCTGGCACAACTAAATATTTGTTGTTATTATTTAACAAAAAACGAAAAAATTAATAACAAATATAAAAAGATAAATAAAATAACGATGCAGAATGGCAGACGCACTAAAATAAAAAAAAACATGATATCAAGTTTGGAAAAAAATTGGTCTGTCAAAACAAATTAAATTCACCGCGTTAAGTTGTTGTTGCAATTCACATCTATTCATCGACACGGAGTCGGATTACAAAAACAACAATGTAAACAAATGGGTTTTGGAGGGTGAAACGTACGAAAGTTTCCCATCTTTACATTGTTTATTTATGATATGGACCACTGATCTCTATAACCCTGAGGCCACACGAGCCAGTACTGGCTTGCCAGTCGCAATCACTGATCTCTATAATACACTGGATAGCGTATCGACATAAAAAAGTTGCTTCCATTTGAAGAATTGTTATATTATGAAGCTGACCACTTTTTTGTATAACAATATAACTTTATAACAAGTTATACAAAATAATCCACTATGAAGACGTCAAATTTCCGTTCGTTACTCCCCCCAAATCTGTTTGCTAACATTGTTGTGTTTGTAATTTTATTTCATTCATAAATGGTTTAATGAAACGGAACTACAAAGGTTAAGAGTGTGATAAGGAGGTAAAATCATAAAAAAACACAGACTATATAATCATCTACATATTTACTATTACCTATTTAATCACCTTTCTAATGATATAATTCTAGCGCTTTTGAAAAATAATAGCAAAAAAAAAATGTACACAGAGAATAACTTAATGATAAAAATTATAAATCAAACTTCCACAAAGGTTTTCCCTTTCATATCATTGGTTTGTTTCTTTTTCTTCTGATTGACATCTTGGAAACACAAATTTTTGTGCAAATTAGACGTCGAATTATGAAGCCGAACACTTAATTTCATCTTCAAATGGAAGCAAAAAAACTGTTATACATTTGGCCAGTTTATATTTCTTGAGCGCTCAGTATTTTTCCTCAACTTTTTGGCAGAGCAGGAGAATAAAATATAAACAATATTCCTCACATAGAAGTCAAAACAACTTTCCTTTTCTTCTTATGAAATTTACTGCGACACAAAATAATTGAGGAAGCGAATCCAAAAAATTTCAGTCTCAGTTTTTAAGGGGAAAAGTGAGGAATTTTTGAGAGGAATCCTGTTTATATTTCTGAGCACTCTGAGTCCTCTGAGATCTCAGAAATATAAACTGGCTAATTATAAGGAATACACTATCCAGTGTATATAGAGATCAGTGCTCATCACTGATCTCTATAATACACTGGATAGCGTATCGATATAAGAAAGTTGCTTCCATTTGAAGAACTGTTATATTATGAAGCTGACCACTTTTTTGTATAACAATATGACTGTATAACAATTTATACAAAATAGTCCACAATGAAGACGTCAAATTTCCGTTCGTTGCTTCCCCCCAAATCTCTTTGCTAACATTGTTGTGTTTGTAATTTTATTTCATTCACAAATGATTAAATGAAATGGAATTACAAATGTAAAGAGTGTGACAAGGAGGTAAAATCGTAAAAAAAAACACAGACTATATAATCGCATTCTCCTCATCACACTTATCAGCTGTTTTGTTCAACTTGTTTGCAAACTGAAATAATGAACGAAGTCGATGGTTCCCATATCCCATCTACATATTTACTATTACCTATTTAAACACCTTTCTATTGATATAATTCTAGTGCTATTGAAAAATAATAGCACAAACAAAATGTACACCATAGAGTACCTATATTATCTGAGTCGCAACTCAGGGGGTTGGTTCTCTTTCACCCTACAAGCTGAGTTGTGAGCACTTTGTCCAAATTTCCTAGCTTGTATTGGTTGTTCCGTGCATTTTAAATGGGGACTGCGCCAACACAATGAAAGAAATGTTGCTACAGTGCTCAGTGCGCAAATTTTATGGACTACAGCGCTCAGATATTTAAAATATTAATCCGTTGAATTCAAAAATTGAAAATATTTTTTGTTTTTTCAATACAATTAGATTTTTAACTCTTTAGGAACAAAAAATATATAAAATATAGCTTTTTGTTGCTTCTGGCATACAAATAAAATAATATTTCTGTATATTTTTATTAAAATTTAAGAAAATTCATTCAAAAAGTAGAAGTGTACCCTTGAAACTCAGTGCGTACGTGCCTTACTTCTACCATATCAAATGTAGACAATTAGCTCAATATTTTGACAGATCAAAAAAGGGTAAAAAAAGTTTTATAATTGTGGGAAATCAATGAAGTGATTTTGTCTTGTCATTTATATAAAAATAATAAAGTTAAATTCTTTTTAATAATCCTTAAAATAAGTGATTTTTTCTTTCAGGTTAAAAGTAAGTTTTTATTTATATATACCTGACAACATATGTAGGCATATAAACAAAACTGTGCAAACAAAATTGTGAATAGAAATTTTTTGGCTTGTGATAGTGCTAGGTCCCAGGTGTTGTTTTCGCTTTTTGTAGGGGCATTTGAAGCCTCGTTTTTCAAGTGCTAAAATCCCGGTTAGCATTTAAAGCCAGGTCAAACAGTGCGCGGAATAATGGTTGATACATCCCTAAGCTCTAATTTGAATCCTCTTCAAATTGGCGTTTACCAATTTCAATTCCAGTCACCGGTTCAAAATTTGACTTTTGGTAAGAGTGTACCTATGTACATTTATATTGCAATTTGAAAAAAATGATATTTGATTTGGGTGTAACTTCCAAAGTTATTATCCTAGAATAATGGTTGATACATCCCTAAGCTCTAATTTGAATCCTCTTCAAATTGGCGTTTACCAATTTCAATTCCAGTCACCGGTTCAAAATTTGACTTTTGGTAAGAGTGTACCTGTATGTATGTACACCACAAGTTGGATGCTAGCCCCACAGAGCTACTTCACCGCAAATCATTTGATTTGCCCTTCGTAACAATTGAAAAAGGTGGAACTGCAACACATCTTTAAGTAAATCTGTCTCATACAACGAAACCGTGAGCGAAAGTTATATATCTTTATCTAATCGGTCATACGCAGAAGATCGGATCTATAATTCGGTTTACTTAAGTTCTACGACGAGTGGAGTGAGTTCGAAACACTTTATATTCCACAGACACGGTTAATTTCATTTGTTGTTGTTTTGTTTCAGATATACCATTTCACCACATACCATCTCTGGACGATTTGAAGGCATACTTTGCTGAAGATGGATCGTGTATTGTTTCAAACTTCACAATAGAACACAAAAGCTATGGTAATGTCTAATTCAACACGTAAATGGATGTTGCTGCACTTAACCAATTGGCAGTGGTCTAGATCGAAAAGCTCAAATCACCCTCGATCAAGTTTGGTCACAACCTATACATGAACCAATTAAGGATCCACAACGTTCTTCAGAGATGGACTATGAATTGAAATTACGTTGATATTCGTTTCATTGAATATCGTAACGCGACCAGCCGGCAGTTGGGTGTTTAAAGTAAGACATTTTTCAAAATACGGTATCAATGACAGTGATTATTAAGAGGATGATATTCCAACTGATCCCAAGAAGGCTAAGATGAATATAAAAGAAGGTGATACAAGGACAATTAACAACAATAAAAAGGTAGTTAAATCGATTTTCATTTTTACATTAGCATTTAATTTATGTTAATTAATTTTTAATATTTTATAATTTTGTAAAGAATATTTTGTTTGACCCTTAAAAAAAGGACTAAAAACGACTTTTTGTGGTCTTTCTGTAAATCTTTTGTTTCTTTGCAAATTTTTATTGCACGCTTTGAATGGTATGCAGATTTGTAGACTTTTATAACACCAATATTACTGTACATTTTCAAATTGATTCACCCAACCGTTTTTGCCCAACAAATTTTTAAAGTCATATAAACCAAATTAAAGAAAACAAATTGTATTATTTCCAAACATTGCGTTGTCATCATCGTGTTTGTTGCGATGAATTTTGACAAATGCCAAATGACCCTCAATTATTTTTTTTAAACAGCTGAGGTTTTTGTCTGCTTACGCGTCCATATAATTTTGCAAAGTTGATTCTTACAGTTCTGCTGGAGACACTAACACCAAATTCCTCATTGTAGGCATAACAGCAACAATAGTTTAGTCACCAGCAATCGCAGCAAATGCAGGCTGAGCAACAAGCTCAACAATAAGCTCAGCAACAAGCATAACAACAAGCTCAACAGCAAGCCCAACAACAGAGCCAACAACAAGCTCAGGAAAAATAGCAACAGCAGCAGCATCAACAACAGCAATAGCAGTTACAACAAAAGCAGAAGTGTGGCTGATATACCTGCCACAGTGGCAGTGGTAATCCAGACGATAGTCGAAGTCCACCACCTCAAAGACATGTGCATACACACCATCATACGCACGTTGGACTTGGTTATGTTGTGTATCCAGCGCCCTATGGAATCAAGTGAAGATAAGTTAGTAGAATAAAACTAACCCAAATCCAATATCATTGATTGTTTTCAGAAGAGAAGAAAAAAGTCGGTAAAGTTTCTTGTAGTTTTTTCACTTTGAAAAATAATATTTGTTAAATTATTTTACAAAACCAATCAAACATTTTTATCGTAGCCAACATATTCTAATTGAAACTAACTCCTTTCAGATACTACATTTTCTCGGAGCAGAGACGCAACAGTTTTCTGCAGCAAGTACAGTCTGGGCCACATCAACAGCCTCCCGACTCACGATAATTTCAACGTAATTAAAGTATCGGAGAAGGAATTGCTTCGTGGTTACATTGCCGGTGATTTGAAGTGCAACCTTCCCAGAGGAGCTGCTGACTTCACCACTCAGATCATCGTATTGAACCACTCACCAGTGGTCAAACGGTTACACCCCAGTGTTGAATTGCTACACTGCTCACATTGCTTGCAATCAAGCAAAAATCAAAGGCAGATCTTCGTTCAAGAAAAAACCAAATGACATATTTATATCTGTGTTAAAATGACAAATTTATTAATCTTCTTTAAGTAGTATTAGTAATTATATATTATTGTTTATTTAAACTGATCAATACAGAATGTTATCGAACCATTGTGAACAGCATTTAAAATAATTAAAGACATTTTTTTTACCGGCTTGAACAGTTGCTTAAAAAAACGAGTTTTTTTTATGAAGTTGGGAAATTTAAGTTTAATTTTAAAGCGAAAAAAATATGTAGAGTAGTTGCCTATTTTTTTTATCTACCTAGGAGTAAATTGAATAAGGTCAATTTCCTTGTAACGCTTTCCTTCCAGTTAAAAGATAAAATTAGTTAAAAATTTTAAAATTACCAATGAGAACTTATGTACGAGTAGTATTTGATTTTTATAGTCTTAAGGGCTAGAAGGCTGAAATTTAGATAGATGATAGAAATTATTTCATATATATTTTAATTCCAATCAGTTCATGCGAGGATCGAAAATCTAAAAGTTTAATAGTAGGAATCATTAATAACAGTTTAAAGAATAATTTACCTATTTTTTTTTTAATCGAAGTCCTTAGAGCCGTTTTTGAAATAAATAAACTTCTTAAATGGTTGTATGGCAAAAGTACCGTTATTTGTAAGCTTAAAATTTTTACAATTTACTATTGATTTCGCCTCCCAAAATTTGAAGAAAATCGCTTTCGTGGTTTAAGCTACTCATTAAAGTACAGATAGACAGACCGAACACCAACAGACAGAGTGGATTGTGCTACCCACTTTTTTGGTGTTCTCTATCATCGTAATGACATGTTTGATTATTACCTCAAATTGTTTTTCAACAATCCAAAACTTGCTATTTATTACCTATGTATATATATCTCAAGTAAAAAGATTTTTTATTTATCAGCAAAAAATTTTTGAATTTTATTAAAACTTCTTAAGCAAACATACATATAAAAGCATCTAAAAAATAAAATACAATAAATAAATTGTAAATTTGGATATTAAATTAAATACAATCAAAAAATATGACAACAATAATACAATAATTCAGCAGCAACATATTCACATAATTTGTTGATGGCAAGTTTAAGTTTTTCATCGTATTCCTATAAAACTTTTTCAAGGTATGTTTTTAATTTCTATATCGAAAAAAAACAATAAAAACATGGAAAATAATAAATAAGGATTGTTCTGTTTTGAAAGTTTTATTTTCTTATACGGAATATTAAAACGCCTCTTGTTTTGATAAAATTTACTTTAAATTAAGTCATAAAAGCCAAAAGCAACAAATTGAATTGTAGGTCATATTGAGAAGAAAATGCTATGCGAAAATGTATATGCAAAAAATAGGACTTATGATTAAGAAGCAATTTTTTTTTTAATTTGATAAATTGATTTGAAAATTAAAACAATACAAAAGGCGTTCACTAGTGTCTTTCTTTGTCAAAATAGAAGACTAACATAAAGAAAAAACTACAAAATACACATAGTATCGTTTTCAATATAATGAAAGCCACAAACGCTTTCGAGTCCTTAAACCTTACATTTTTTTTAAAGCTTATACAACTCATAGGGAATTCTTACCGAATGTTGGTGTATGTTGTTCACTTATGTGCAATTTGGTTGTATTGCACATTGGTCTTTGATGTTGAAGAATTTTCCTAACAACTTCTTGGTCATCGGAGCCAGTTGCAATAACATTGTCAGATGTTGAATCAGCGTACTCAATATCAGAAAACTACGGAGATGTAATGGAGATGTTGCTTCCGACGGAGCTTACGGATGCTTTACGGTTAAAGTCTGAAAAAAAGGAGAATTTATAAGATTTATTTATAAGCAAAGATCACTTTTGGGTCACTTCCTACACTTTGTTTTGAATGCCAGTTGTATTCTCATAGGCAGGACTGCCAGTAATTGGTTATTATTTGGCATTTCTGATTTAACTGGTGTATTTTTTGACTCCATGTTGGCAACTAAACTATGATAAGTTCCATCAGCTGTGTCAATGTTAAGCTTTGGTAGAATTTTACAACCTAATTGAGGACCGCACTCTGGATTGGTGGATTGGAAGTTTTTAGATTTTGTGTTAAATATTAAATGACTTTACCTGTACTGCATTGCTGCTTTCGGGTTAGCAACTGGAATATTACGAGGTGGTTTACGAGGTGGAGTAGATAGGTTTCTTGGCTTATACTCTACACGAGTACCACTTAAACGTTTTTGTAACAAACGTCCAACATTTTTGTCACTGCTCCTGGAATTTGTGTTCAATAAAGATTGTTGAAATTCTTCGGTTAGACTATCAATTTCGCTGACACTATCCATGAAGACGAGGGAATGTGATTGTTTGGGAATGTTTTCGGTACCACCGTCAATAATCGTTTGTTCTGCTGTCATTTGCTTCTTAGATGGAGGACTTTTACGATGAATTTTATGTTTGTTCACACGCACCTCCGATACTACACAATTATTGTGTAATTCTTGGATTATGTGAATGAGTGGTGCTTTTGAATTGCGGCTTGAATGTTTTAATGTACTTATCGCTGTAAGTGTTCGAGAAGGATCACTTTTCGATTGGACATTATGCTTTTTTTTTGCATTCAGTGGAAAAGTCTCTCTGTTCCTCATCTGGCTGTTATTGTTTGACACATCTGAAATCTAAAATAAAAAAAATATTGTTTTAGTATCTATGCCACAGATGATTTTTTTAAAATGTTCAAATCCTACGAACCAGTTTCTGAAAATCTTAAAAATTTAAGTTCAACATATTAAGAATGTATTGGGCAGATTACGTGGAGGAAAAAATAATTATTGTATTTTATTACTAACCACAGAGCTTGTACTTAAAATATAAATTGAAATATCATATTATATTATTCATATATTATATTTTTTCAAAAGCTTATATAACTCATAGGGAATTCTTACCGTATGTTGGTGTATATTCTTTAGTATGTGCAATTTGGTTGTAATGCGCGTTAGTCTTTGATGTTGAAGAATTTTCTTAACAACTTCTTGGCAAGTTCTTCGTCATCGGAGCAAGTTGCAATAACATTATCAGGTGTTGAATCAGAGTACTCAATATCAGAAGGATGTAATGGAGATGTTGCTTCCAACGGTGCTCAAGGATGCTTTAGTCTGAAAAAAGGAAAATTTATAAGATTTAAAGATGATATAGTAATTAAAACTCTGCCTAAATCGCCATTCTTTCGGAGTTACTCCGAAAACATATACTTTCAGACAAAGAGCAATAACCAAAGTTTAACATTAAGTAAAATCATCGATGCGGATTGTAAGGAGAAATCCTATATGGTGTACATAGTTATATGCATTTTAGTTTTAATTTTTATCATAATAATAACAGCAGCTATAATTGTTATGCGAATTGCAAAGAAACGAAGGAAACGCATTATGGATGTTGTGCTACCAGAAACACGAACTTATAAGGAAACAGAAATTATTTATCAAATTGAAAATGCTGGCTTATTGAAGACTGATTTGTAAAAAAAAAAAAAATCCAATGCTGATATATTAATTATGTTGTAATTATATTGTTTGTGCACAAAACTTACCCAATAGGCAGATAAGATTCCAAGGCTTGATTAACAGTCAATATTGATTCGGAGAGTGCGAATCCCTTTGACAGCAAAGCATGATGATTTGTGAGCGTGTCTTCGATTGTCGATAGGTCTTCGACTTCTTTGTCATCTAGATGGATATATAAAATTTACTAAATTTAGTGAATAAACGAAAAGAACATTATTTACTAAGATGCTATTTATACAAATTAAATTAAAATGTTGTAATTTATATATTATGTAAATTTTTTTGTTTTTAATTTTTGATTATTTTTATTCCTGGGATCTCAATGTTCAACTTATTCTCTGTATTTTAAAATATTTCTTCATAGATTTTCTCATTAAATTTCCGTTAATTATTTTTCAAATTCAAGTTCTGAATCACAGAGATCTTGTTTTTAAAATTCAAAGCATAATTTCAGCAACAATTTATGCTCTTATTTGAGCAGACATCAGCTTTACTATTTAGTTAAAAAGCCAAATAAAAATTAATAGAAAATCAGAACAACAATACCTGGCAAATTTAAATCCTTTTTCATCAAATTAGCACTGCACATTCCTCCTAAATAAGCCAGTTCATGTTCCAAACGTATTAGGCAAGAATTCTTTGCATTCATCTGTTTTGAAAAATTAATAAAAAAAAAACTATGTAGCTATGAAACATTAAGATTTTTTGTAAACTCTTACCGCTGTTGGATTATCATAACCAACAACAAGACACTTGAATCCAAAACGGTTACTATGCGGATCCTGAGCGTAAAGAGAAGCTGTCTCCAAAGAAAATTCCTCCTGATTTCCAGGCAAAATCATAATATTTTGTGGCCAATTGCTGACACTGTAAATATTATTATCACAAAAACTAAAACCGACAGAAAAGACCTCTGTGGCTTATGTATTAAACTTCTTTATGACAACCCAATCGTTGTCATTTGTATTAGCATTTGCACCATGACCTCTAGTATAGTTTGTCACAATGGCATTTTTGCAACTGGAACGTTGCATAGACATGTTATTGTCCAGTATATCCAGGTAATCATTATCAACTTGACAAGCTTCAACTAAACATGGCTTTGTTGGAATAGATATCAATAAGTAGTCTTCAAGTTGAGCAGTTCCACACTGTGAATCGAATTCTATGGCAAACCATTGTACACAATGAGAAAACTCCACCCTTTAATAATATTGAAAATCAAGTTAGTTTTTACATACAATCATTTGCATATATAGATTCTTACCTCTGACATGTTATGGATCCACTTCGATATGGATGCTCGCTCTCTACGATGCAATAATGATTGCTTGTAGTACATATATCTACGCTCTTATCGATCTCATCCATTCTCTTTTTGTTAATATCCAAAGCTGAGAAGTCTACCTTTTTATCCTTTGATTTGAGTGTAAGATATTCTTTGCTCGAATAAAGTTGATTTAACGCAGCTACATGTGGCAAAATCTCCTTAATCAGTCCAAGTATTTGGACAGAACTCTTTAAATATAAAAAGTTGATAAATATAGCACAATTAAATTAAAAAAAAAAACTCACCTTTGGGTCATTACACGCCAAGGTTCCAATCTGTGCATAAATCAGGGGCAGCAAAGTATGAAACACATTTGCTGATGATGTATTGAATACCTCCAACAACTGCACTACTGTCATCTGACTTCCCAAGACTCCATCATCAGAATCGCTTCTCTTATCTATCACATCTAATTCATTGTCAGTTCGGTCGTTACCGTTGAGTTTTGTATCAACATGTCCTTTGCGATAGTGCAATTCTTGAATTGCCCCGCTCTCTTCAATTAAATCTTTTGGGTGAATCTCAGTTGCACCAATTTCAATCTCAATATCAAATGGGTTTGTGGATCGTTTATCAAATTTAAAAGTTTCTATCAAGCCCTTGGAGAAGGACTCGATTCTCTTTGTGATATCTCTGGCTGTTGTAAGGCTTGGATCTGCAGAAAGAGCTGAAGTCCTCGAATTGTTTGCCCAATTTATATCCATATGTTCCTCAATTGGTGTTATATTGTGCTCCGAATCAATTGTCTGAGTATGATTCGAAGAATTATCACTTGGCGATAGAGATGCAGCCAGAGCATTCCTTGCCAAAATCAATAGTTCCGTGCATTTCTTGGTGATATCAGTTGCAACCTGAAGAGCTGTATCTCGACAAAATTTCCAGTGTTCCATGTTCGGCTCACATCACATCGGGAGAATCTGTTGCCAGTTGAGTGTAAACTACCAGGCGGGAAGAAAGCATTTTCAAACCTAAAACCAAGAAAATATTAAATCAGATTAAAATTATTATAAAAAAGTATAATTATTTTCACCTCATTTAGAGATGTTTGGTAAACGATCTCAGCCAGAACCCTTGCCAAAAGATGACAACAGTTGTTGATCAGACCTTGATTGATATCCTTGTAAATTCGGTCTTTTCCTGTTGTGTTCGATAGATCATCTGTCCTACCAGGATGGGATATTGATGATTCTCTGAACTCGATAACATTGGAAGACCAAAATTATCACTTGGACTAACGATAGACTGTCGTTCATTACCGGATGTCAAAAGGGAAAATGTTGTTCTCAATTTTATGGAAGGACTGCAGAGTCCAGCAATTATTGCACTGAGAAGGCGAGAGTGAAATTCACCCTTTAGAAGAAATAACTTACAATAATGATTTCATTGGATTGCAAAAAAACATACCACAAACATGCAAAATAAACAATATTAATTTGGGAAAACCGAAGTAAACAAACAAAATCAAGTCGAGTAACACATCGAGTTTCACTTGATCACTCGACTTTTGGCACTTGAAATTTAAGTTATTAACTATTGTTATCCACTTTGAATTAATAATTACAAATATTTTACCTATAAAAAGTATAATTTTCTTTTAAAACCGAGTTTTTGTTGGAAGAATTAAATATTAACAATTCCACCCAACACAAATTAGAATCGAGATCTGTCATTTTGACATTTCATAATTTAACAAAAAAAACAAAACGTCACTTTGAGCTACTAACCCCATTTTGTATTTTTATCCACAATTCACACGTACTCACCGACACGGAATTTGAGAGAGTTTTCTCTTGGTGTGCTCAAATAAAATTTGCGGGTGTTTTAGGCAAGAGGGGTACGAGTTGCGACTCTAGATAATATAGGTACTCTATGATGTACACAATGAATAACTTAATGAAAAAAAAATATAAAATAAATTCCCACAAAGTTTTTCCCTTTCATATCATTGGTCTGTTTCTCTTTCTTCAGATTGAAATTTTGGAAACAGGTTTTTTTTGTGTTAATGTAGACGTCAAATTATGAAGCCGACCACCTAATTGTCATCTTCAAATGGAAGCAAAAAAACTGTTATACATTATAAGGAATACACTATCCAGTGTATATAGAGATCAGTGGTCGCAATACACTCACACTTTTTTACCGACACATACAAACATGAGCAACTGGCTCGTCAACTCGCTTGCTTTTTTTGTAGCCAGTTGGAAAGCCAGTAGAGCAGCCAGTTACAGGGTTCGGCAGTACTTTTTCGGAGCAGATTTGGAAAAAAGGTCTTAAAACTAAAATTGACTCACATTTTATTTCACAAAATATTAATAAAATAAGAATCGGGGAGTCAAAGTTTTATTAATTTGCTAATGCCCATTTTATTCACTCATTTAATGCAATTGGATTTAAACTGCTTTCCGGAGGTCAGTTTAAGTTATTAAATCCAGATAAATACTGAATTTTATATTATTCACTTTTCTTGATATTTTTATTTCAAGAAGTGATATCAAACCTAAGATTTTTGAACAGAGTTTAACCAAAAATTTGTTATAATTTTCATGCATTGTTTTGGAAAACGAATTGGCTTACTCAAGATTCACATGTCTCGCCGTGGTCTTCGAAACCTACTTACCAGTATCATGGTCATTAAGCTCGTCTCGCTATGTTCTCGCCATACCCATTTACACGAGAATCTATGTCATGGTTTTCTCGCTATGGTCTCGCCATCACATTTACACGCTGACCTTTGCATTGAGCATGTTTTGCCATCATCTCGCTTGGGTCTCATCATAGTCTCCCCAAAGTTTTTTAAATTGAATTTTTCAAAGTGGTTGAAATAAGCTATAGGTCTCGTGTGGTGTGTTTTTGGGTCCTCTTACCATTCGGGAAGAGAACCAAAAAATTGGTGAATAAATTGATTAAGCGGTGAGAAGGCTTTCCCAAACCAAAGTGAAACAATTTTCCCATCGCGTCAGTGTAGTTGCTCTCATTTAACGCCATGTAAGGAAATTCTGAGAAGTAAAATTTTAGTTTTCTTTCTGATGGTTTCGCGTTGGGTTGAGAGAGCTTTTACAGAAACAACCAGAGCCAAAGCAAAACATTCGTAACGTTCTGTTCTTCTGCTAGTTTTGTCGCATAGCATTAGTGTGTTTTTAGTTCATTTAATTTTGAAATAATGGAATATCATAGTACTTCTATTTTTTTCACTGAAATCGGAGTAGATTTATTCCATTTGGATTAACATCTGAGCCCTGGCAGGAAAGAAGCCAGTACAGCATGCCGCCTACGTCACAGCCAATACACGAATAGGAACTTGACAGTCAATGTATGTAACCAATTGGCTAGCCAGTACTGGCTCGTGTGGCCTCAGGGTAATACACTGGATAGCGTATCGACATAAGAAAGATGCTTCCATTTGAAGAATTGTTATATTATGAAGCTGACCACTTTTTTGTATAACAATATGACTGTATAACAATTTATGCAAAATAATCCACTATGAAGACGTCAAATTTCCGTTCGTTGCTCCCCCCCCAAAATCCCTTTGCTAACATTGTTGTTTGTAATTTTATTTCATTCACAAATGGTTAAATGAAACGGAATTATAAATGTAAAGAGTGTGACAAGGAGGTAAAATCGTAAAAAAAAAACACAGACTATGTAATCGCATTCTCCTCATCACACTTATCAGCTGTTTTGTTCAAGTTGCTTGCAGACTAAAATAATGAACGAAGTCGATGGTTCCCATATCCCATCTACATATTTACTGTTACCTATTTAAACACCTTTCTATTGATATAATTCTAGTGTCATTGGAAAATAATAGCACAACCAAAAAGTACACAATCAATAACTTAATGAAAAAAAAAAAATTATAAAATAAACTCCCACAAAGTTTTTCACTTTAATATCATTGTCTGTTTCTCTTTCTTCAGATTGAAATTTTGGAAACAGGTTTTTTTTGTGTTAATGTAGACATCAAATTATGAAGCCGACCACCTAATTGTCATCTTCAAATGGAAGCAAAAAAACTGTTATACATTATAAGGAATACACTATCCAGTGTATATAGAGATTAGTGATATGGACTGCCAGGAGCCAACTTCACTTCGGTTCAGTCTATTACTATACGCCACTAGCGCTGCCGTCGATTAGGCGGCAGACATGGTGTAAGTTTTGACTAATGAATTGAGTGTTTCTTTTGTTTTTTTATTTTATTTTGAAAGACAATAACAACAAATAAATGAATTAAGTTTTTAAAAAAGTGTTGAAAACATTTATTAAAATATTAGTCGACTTATTTAAGCACATATTTGAAGTCTTTTTTTTCTTCTCTGAATAATCATTTATTGCAGCTTGACACTTGCATAGTTTTTTTTTTAAATTCGCCTTTTCTTTCGCAAAAAAAAAAACTTAAGAAGAGCTTCCTTTATCCCCTGAAATTTGTTTATTTTTAATTGGATTTGCCAGTCAGTCACCACTCCTCTGAATTCTGAAGAAGAATAAGATTGTTTCAAGAGCTTTTTATTTATCTATCACTTGTTTTTTGAGTTCGTTTTTGACTTACCATTTTGCAATTCCTTGTATCATGTTGATGATTGGTGATTAATATCAGTAGGAAGGTTAAATACCTATCCTGTATGTTCGAACTGCTCCATGATTGTTTTTAAGTTATTTTTTTTTAATTAAATGAAATAACAACGACTTTTCAGTAAAAATAATAATAATGTTTGACTTTGATTGACAAGTATGATAGAGTGATCGACATATAGAGACGTTAGGATAGTTGTTTTGTTCGCCGCATGTTCGACGGGAGCTCTTATGTTGCTAAGGAGAAGCTGAACCCTTTTCAATTGAGCTTTTGTATGAAAAAAACAAACGACTGGCAGTCCATATATAATAAGTCAATGATGTACATATACTGATTTTTCTTTTTTCTTCTCTGAATCATCATTTATTGCAGTTTCGTGGCTTTACACTTGTATATTGGATTTGCCAGTCAGTCGCCACCCCTTTGAGTTCTGAAAAAGAACAAGATAGTTTCAAGGGCTTCTTATTTATCTTTCACTTGATTTTTTGAGTTCGTTTTTGACTTACCATTTTGCAATTCTTTGTCTCATGTTGATGATTGGTGATTGATGGAGGTTAAATACCTATCCTGTAAGTTCAACTGCTCCATGATTGTTTTTTTAGTTATTTTTTTAATTAAATAAAATGAATATGACTTTTTCACTAAAAGTAATAATAAATATTTGACTTTGACTGACAAATATGATAGAGTGATTGACATACAGAGACGTTAGGATAGTTGTTTTGTTCGCTGCATGTTTGACGGAAGCTCTTATGTCGCTAAGGCGAAGCTAAACCCTTTTTTTTCGAGCTTTTGTATGGAAAAAAACATACAACTAGCAGTCCATATATAATAGGTCAATGACTTAGTCTGATAAACGCACCCCAGATTTTAAAACAATGGATGCGTTCAAATTTTGTTGGATAGTCTTATATCTTGTTTCTAAACATCAGTCAGCTGTTTTAGACATTTCTCAAAGGATATATTTGTACACTAAAATTTTTAGGATAGCTTGGGATCTCCTTTTAACGAGTGGTGTTGAAGCGAGCATCAAGCTTTTTTCAGCCATTAATTTAATTTAATGGCTGAAAAACGTAGTACTGAGCATTTGTGATAAAAACGTTTAATGCGGAGCTAACAAGACTAACAGCCCTATTCTGGCAACCTCATCACTAATACCTGACTAGTCACAATTACCTCATAACTCGAGGTGAAGTTGATTCTGTGACTTTTTTCGTGTTCTGGCAAAAACCTCACAACTTGTGACCCTCATAAAAACTTCAAAATTGTGATGTGCTCTTTGGCAGATCATAATTCTCTAAAACTACATTCTGTCACTCAAAAATATGAAAATAAGTAAATCAAAATGGAATTGAATACGATTTTGATGCATCTTTTGGAAGAAGACTCATCTAGAAATGAAAGGTAAGAATTAACATACATTTTTATAAAAGTAAATAATAATATTTATGTTTTTTAATAAAAAAAACTCATTAAGATTGCAGTGCAGGAGAATGCTAAGACAGTTAAGGGATATGAATGATCAGTTTGCCCTCCAAGACAAAAATTTTGTCAATTTTTTTCGGTTTCCAAAAACATTGTGCTGGGATATTATCCAGGAACTCAGATCGCATGATGATCAACCCACTTCACTCCCATTCGCCATTCGAGTATAGTCACAATTCAGCCTTTTAATTTTTATTAAATTCTCAAAAGTATACTAACATTTAGAATTTCTTAATAGATTCAATATAAAAGGAGCTATCGGAGCTATTGATTGTACCCACATATCCCTTGTAACTCCAAGATCGGTGAACCCGACAACTCCAGCTCAGCTATACATGAACCGAAAAGGATACTACAGTGTTAACGTTGAAGCAGTATGTCTTTTTATTTTTATTATTTGGAGTTGTAAACTTATTTGCTATTTTGTTTTTGAAATCAGGTAAGTGACTCTGACCTAAAGTTTCTGCATGTCAATGCGAAATTCCCTGGATCCTGCCATGATTCTGGAATATGGTCGACATCCAATATTCGCATTCATCTAATTGAAAACCATAATACTTCGAATTCTAAGTGGCTATTGGATGAAAGTGGTTACCCTTTGGAGCCATGGTTATTAACTCCTGTAAGCGAACCAACAACAAATAAAGCAAAAGAATTCAACAAAATTCACATAAGAGCTCGTATTGAAAGAAGCTTTGGTGTCTTAAAATTGCGTTTCCGGTGCTTATTGAACGATAGAAAAAACTTCGTTATTGACATGAAAAAGTTGCTTACTTTACATACGCCTGTACCATTTTGCACAATTTATTGCAAGAAAATAGAATATTTTATGATGAATCAACGCTGTCACTGCAAAATGAAGACAATACTGAAATCGTAACTGAAAATGAACAGTCAAGTAATTTCTTAACAGAGGGAAGAAGAGTACGTCAAAGCTATATAAACTCCTCAGAAGTACCTATAAATAACTAAAAAACAACAATTTTTTTTCACATTTATATATTGTAACGACTGTCACATTTGTTCTATAACGACTCTCGAATGAACTACAACCACTCTCGAATAAAAGAAACACCGAATTTCGAATTAGACAGGACACAAACCAACGTACGGAGAGCTTTGGTGAGATTTCGAACTTCCAATACTAAACGTCAAATCGAAAGCTTTGGAAAGAGAAATTTAGGGGAAATTTCCTCTATGGAAAGCTCTGGAGGCAAATACTAGAACCTCACAGCTTTTTCGGGAACCATGTGAAAAGTAAAATAGCACATGTCTGACCGGCAGAGGACGCAGTTTATTTTTAATAGTGATTGAGTAAAGTTGGTTGTAAAAGTAAAGTGGTGAATTAATTTCAGTGGTGAACAATAAATTGTTTTGTAGTACGAAAAGTAAAGTGTTTTATTATGTAAAGTAAACAAGTGGGAAATTTCAATAAAGTGAATAAGTTTTACTGACGAACATGAGAAAATATTACATTGGTGTCAGAAGTGGGATAAAACTTAAATTTTTGGGTTAAGATAATTTATTTAGGGTTTAACAGACAATAATTACAAAAATAGCGAACGTGACTGTGAAAGTGAAAATAAAAAAAAAACACAATGGGTAAAGCTCTAAATGATTTAAATTTAGTTGAACTTAAGGCAGAGCTGAACAAGCGAGGTCTTCCTACTGCTGGAACAAAGAATGATCTTTTAATTCGTCTGCAAGAAGGTTTAAGAAAACGTGGAGAAAACCCGACACGTTTATATTTGACATTGAAATGGATGAATAGCAAGAACAAGCAAGACCATTGGACATGAACAGTATACTCTCTCAGCTGCTCGCCAAATTTGAAGAACAACGCAATGAACAACGCAATAAACAAAACAAATCTTCTCGAACAATTCGAGCAACAAAACCAAGAACAACGCAATGAACAAAAGAATCTTCTTGAACGATTTGATCAACAAAGCCAAGAACAAAAGAATCTTCTTGATCGATTTGATCAACAAAGCCAAAAACAAAAGAACCTTCTAGAACAACAAAGCCAAGAACAAAGGAATCTTCGAAATCTTCTCGAAGGCAATTAAGAAGCCTTTGACAACAGAATTATTGCCCTTGACGAGTGATTTTTTATGTCGATAAGCAATTTTCAACAGTAGAAGCAAAGTTCGAAAAGGTTGAAGATAAAACCGAATGCATTACAAAGGAATTGGATAAAGTAAAAAAAATTAATTTTCGAGAAAGTTCCGGCGACTTTCCAAGAAGAAAAGACATGCATCCACCAACCTTCGATAGACAAACTTCTTGGTCAATCTATAAGAAGCAATCGGAGGCAGCTGCGGCAACAAAAAGTTGGGAAGAGGGAGACAAATATATAGCTCTGACACTTGCCCTTAGAGGAACTGCTGCTGATCTACTACAAACCAGACCAGCAGATAAGAATGACAACTTAAGTGCTCTTGTTCAGGCCATTGACAAGCGCTTTGGAGATGGCCATATGCAAGAAGTCTTCCGGAGAAACTCTACAACAGCTCCAAGCAGACATCGAACGGTTGGCACATCTGGCATATCCGGCTGCAGGGGAAGAAATCATCAACCAATTTGCAACAGAAGCCTTTGTCCGTGCTGTAACTGATATCAACCTTCAGCGAGCAATTTGAACTGCTGGAAAACGCACACTTCCTGAGGCATTAGCGTTCGCCCTGACTATGGAAGCAGCAGAACAGGCTTCTCAGGGAGTCCATCGAGTAAGAGAAATAGAAATTGAGGATTGTTCATGCCAGAGAACAGCGTTGCAAAGAAACCAGCGAGATGGACCTGCTCGATGCTGTACAATTCCAGCAGACCAGGTATCTCCATTGTCAGTGCAGATTTCCACCTAGAAGACCTGCATGTCAACATCGTGGACGTAGAAATGGAAACAATAACACCAATACTACAACTCAACCTGTTTCCCAACCTGGAAACGAGTAAGAACCAACTTCGAGGGGCAGAAGCTGGTTTCTGGTATCGATGGCCCCAGAATCACTATTCAGGTCTCGAAGACTAAACGAAACAATAAAAGTCTGACTGTGGAGGCAATATTAAACGACAAGAAACAAGTGGCTACAATCGACACCGGTGCCACTGCCTCCATGTTCGAAGAGACTTGGTGAAGACGACATGGCTGCATAACACCAACACCTACCGTCTGAAAACTGCAACAGGAGAGGCAGCCAGAGTGAATGGTTGGTGGGGGGGGTTTCGTCTTACGATCCGTTTGACAGAACTGGAGTTTAACTGGAGTTTTCACATCTGTTTCTGGTAGCAGATATATGTGACAAGTGCATCGTTGGAATCGACTTTATGAAAGAGCACGGAGGAAACTTTGATATCGGGAACCAGGTTCTTAAGTATCGAAATGTGGAGATTCCTATGGTTTATGGCAATGAAACCACATCAACTCTGAGGACTGTCATAAAGGAAGATATATGCCTGCCACCTTCTTGGGAAGTGTTCGTTTGGACAAAAATAAAAGGTGATTTGGGTAGCCATCGATACCTTATGGTGGAGCCAGACTCTGAGGAGTCTTCCCAAAACATCATCCTGGGGAAGAGTCTTGTGACACGAAATAAATATATCAGACCGTACGAAGTCAAGCTTAGAAGAGGAGAAGTTGTTGGAAAGTGTGAATCAGTGTCCGCAATAACTTAGATCTAAGAAGTGGACAATCAGCAATCTGGGGACCCGAGGAAATTGAACTCCATGAAGGCAAACATTTTGAAGTCATCTAATTTAAGTGAACAACAACTAAGTGTCGCTGGAAGCCTCCTTCACGAGTACGCTGATATATTGTCTTCACCCAGTGGGCAGTATGGTAATACACAACTGGTGCAGCATCGAATTGACACGGGAAACGCGACACCAATTCGACAACCAGCGAGACGTCTCCCATTTGCCAAACAAGCCGAAGTTGAAGAGATGATATTGACGTTTCTTCATCGTCGATATCATCTCTTCAACTTCGGCTTGTTTGGCTAATGGGCTAATCGAAAATTCTAAAAGCCCTTGGGCATCCCCAGTCATCCTTGTCAAAAAGAAGGATGGAAGTACTCGATTCTGTGTGGACTATCGGAGGCTGAATGATGTAACAAAGAAAGACAGCTACCCCCTACCAAGAATCAGCGATACTTTGGATGCGATGAAAGGAGCTGAATGGTTCTCAACATTGGACTTGAAGTGTGGCTACTGGCAGGTGGAAATCCATCCAGAAGATCGAGAAAAGACGGCTTTCTCCACAGGAAATGATCTGTGGCAATTCAAAGTAATGCTTTTCGGACTATGCAACGCTCCGGCAACATTTGAGCGTTAGATGGAGTGCATTTTACAAGGACTTACTTTCAAGTCATGTCTGGTCTATGTGGATGATGTCATCGTTTATGGTAAAACATTTGATGAGCATTTAGGAAACCTTAAGGCCGTGTTTCAGAAGCTTCAAGAAGCAAATTTGAAAGAGAATCCAGACAAGTGCGAATCCTTCAAGTCTGAGGTAAAATACTTGGGACATATCATCTCGTCCCAAGGAGTGAAGACTGATCCTGAGAAAGTGGACACTGTTAAGAATTGGTCAACTCCCCAAGATAAACATCAACTTCGGAGCTTTATTGGTCTTGCTACGTACTATCGTTGTTTTGTTAAGGATTTTGCTGGGATCGCTAAATGTTTGCATTAGCTTACCGAAAAAGCCAAACCATTCAAATGGTCAAGTGAGTGCGAGAAAAGCTTTCAGTTACTCAAGCAGCGCCTATGCAATGCACCACTTTTGGCCTATCCGACACCAGGAAAACCTTTCATCATCGACGCTGACGCAAGTAACGTGGGAATTGGAGCCGTACTGTCGCAAGTTCATGATGGAGAAGAGAAGGTCATCGCCTATTACAGCAAGGTAATTCAAGGCTAGAAAGAAATAATTGTGTGACCAGAAGAGAACTTCTAGCTCTAATATCGGCTACAAAACGCTTCCATAAGTACATCTATGGACAGAAGTTCCTTCTTCGAACAGACCATGGCGTATTTAATTGGCTTTTGAACTTCAAAAATCCAGAAGGTCAAGTGGCAAGGTGGATCGAGAGATTGCAGACATACGACTACCAGATTCAACATCGAAGAGGAAAGTTGCACTCAAACGCAGATGCCTTGCAAGCATTGCACACGTCAAGAAGAAAAGTAGGTAGCTGCCATCCAGCGATTAATAATAGATCCCATTTACGGTTGGGTTAATGAAGAACTAAGGACCGCCCAATAAGAAGACTCGGATATTGAACTCATTCTTGCATAGAAAGAACACCAGGAGAAACCAGAATGGGGTGACATCTCTGATAGAAGTCCAACTCTTAAGGCGTATTGGGCACAATGGGACTCACTTCATGTGCAAGAAGGAGTGCTAAGACGTAAGTGGGAGTCCACAGACGGCAAATCATATGTGATGCAGCTAATAGTACCTCGATCTAAAGTAAATCAAGTTCTTCAAGAGATGCATGAGGGAGCTTCCGGAGGACATTTGGGGATCAATAAGACACTGGCAGTGATTCTACTGGCTACATGCAAGAGAAGACGTTGAAAAATGGTGCCAAAAATGTGATACTTGTGATGCAAGCAAGGGACCAGGAAGAAAAATCCAGAGTAAAATGCAGCAGTATAACGTGGGCATGTCTTTTGAGAGGATTGCAATAGACGTTGCGGGACGTTTTCCAGAAACCGAAAGCGTGGATCAGACTGTTTTCAACTGGATAAGCAGGTTTGGCGTACCGATAGAACTCCAATCAGATCAAGGAAGAAACTTTGAGTCCAAAATCTTTCAGGAAGTTTGTACACTCCTTGGCATTAAAAAGACGAGGACAACAACGCTTCATCCACAATCTGATGGAATGGTTGAACGATTCAACAGGAACCTTAAAGAGCACCTTTCCAAAGTTGTAAGTAGCAATCAACGCGACTGGGATCGGCATATTCCATTATTCTTGATGGCCTATCGAAGTGCAGTACATAGCTCAACAGGACATACACCATCAGAAATCCTCCTCGGGAGCACAATACGACTGCCAAGTGAAATAAAATTTGGATATTATTGTAATGAGCCCCAAAAAATAAATGACTACGTACAAAACCTGAAAGAAAAGCTTCTTCGCATTAACGAAAGCACAAGGGCAAATATAAAGCTATCAAGTCATCGGATGAAAACACGATACGACACAAAAGCAACAACGACCGGATTCCAAGCGGGAGAACTTGTGTGGTTTTATAATCCCCACCGTCGGAAGGGACTTTCATCGAAACTTCAACAAAATTGGGAAGGCCCGTATACTGTTGTAACACGAATAAGCGATGTCATCTATCGCATTCAGAGAGGACTTAGAGGTAAAATGAAAGTAGTTCAAAGTGACCGATTACACCGTTATAATGGTGAAGGATGTGATAGATTTGCTCGGGACGATCAAATCTGTGTAACGACTGTCACATTTGAACTATAACGAGACTCTCGAATGAACTATAACCACTCTCGAATAAAAGAAACACCGAATTTCGAATTAGACAGGACACAAACCAACGTACGGAGAGCTTTGGTAAGCTTTCGAACTTCCAATACTAAACGTCAAATCGAAAGCTTTGGAAAGGGAAATTTATGAGAAATTTCCCCTATGGAAAGCTCTGGAAGCAAATACTAGAACCTTCAAGCTTTTTCGGGAGCCTTGTGAAACGTAGAAAAGCACATGTCTGACCGGCAGAGGATGCAGTTTATTTTTAATCGTGATTGAGTAAAGTTGGTTGTTAAAGTAAAGTGGTGAATTAATTTCAGTGGTTAACAATAAATTGTTTTGTAGTACGAAAAGTAAAGTGTTTTATTTTGTAAAGTAAATAAGTGGGAAATTTAAATAAAGTGAATAAGTCTTATTAACGAACCTGAGAAAATATTACAATATTTACATAATAAATTCATAATTTATATTTGAAAATAAAAAGGGATTTGTAAATTAAAACTTAAAATCTTTTCAAAATACTTTAATCAGTAATAAATAATACTATAATTCAACTTCAACTAAAAAAAATAAAATATATAATTCACAGCCAACATAACATAAACCTACAATTTGGAGTTAAAGTATGAGGTAAGTAAAAATACTTCAAATAATAATCTTTTAAATCAATTAATTGCAATACTTAAATGATTCCATTCTTCCAAATCTCTGGTACAAACAAAAAAATCTAAGAGCCAACGACATAAAAAGTCAAGACATTTGCGTACCATTATAGCTCATAGCAATAATAGCCTTTTGGGGGTTGAACCAATAACCGTTTGTCAGCCTACCTTATCACGTGTCGAACAGGAGTAAAATTTGACGTAAGTTTTTGGCATAGATTTTCAATATCTATTGGTCAAAGGGAAAAAGTGTGCTCTTAAAAAATATTTAGCTTGCAATTTTGAACAGTTGTTGTCATAAGTCAAACTTTCTATAGTTAGTCCCTAAGAAGATGGAGAGCAATGAAGTTTCCAAATACCACTCGTTTACCTGAAAGCTCACCAAAGCTCTCCGTACGTTAATTTGTGTCCTGTCTAATTTGAAATTCGGTGTTTCTTTTATTCGAGAGTGGTTATAGTTCATTCGAGAGTCTCGTTATAGTTCAAATGTGACAGTCGTTACACAGATTTGATCGTCCCGAGCAAATCTATCACATCCTTCACCATTATAACGGTGTAATCGGTCACTTTGAACTACTTTCATTTTACCTCTAAGTCCTCTCTGAATGCGATAGATGACATCGCTTATTCGTGTTACAACAGTATACGGGCCTTAACAATTTTGTTGAAGTTTCGGTGAAAGTCCCTTCCGACGGTGGGGATTATAAAACCACACAAGTTCTCCCGCTTGGAATCCGGTCGTTGTTGCTTTTGTGTCGTATCGTGTTTTCATCCGATGACTTGATAGCTTTATATTTGCCCTTGTGCTTTCGTTAATGCGAAGAAGCTTTTCTTTCAGGTTTTGTACGTAGTCATTTATTTTTTGGGGCTCATTACAATAATATCCAAATTTTATTTCACTTGGCAGTCGTATTTTGCTCCCGAGGAGGATTTCTGATGGTGTATGTCCTGTTGAGCTATGTACTGCACTTCGATAGGCCATCAAGAATAATGGAATATGCCGATCCCAGTCGCGTTGGTTGTTACTTACAACTTTGGAAAGGTGATCTTTAAGGTTCCTGTTGAATCGTTCAACCATTCCATCAGATTGTGGATGAAGCGTTGTTGTCCTCGTCTTTTTAATGCCAAGGAGTGTACAAACTTCCTGAAAGATTTTGGACTCAAAGTTTCTTCCTTGATCTGATTGGAGTTCTATCGGTACGCCAAACCTGCTTATCCAGTTGAAAACAGTCTGATCCACGCTTTCGGTTTCTGGAAAACGTCCCGCAACGTCTATTGCAATCCTCTCAAAAGACATGCCCACGTTATACTGCTGCATTTTACTCTGGATTTTTCTTCCTGGTCCCTTGCTTGCATCACAAGTATCACATTTTTGGCACCATTTTTCAACGTCTTCTCTTGCATGTAGCCAGTAGAATCACTGCCAGTGTCTTATTGATCCCCAAATGTCCTCCGGCAGCTCCCTCATGCATCTCTTGAAGAACTTGATTAACTTTAGATCGAGGTACGATTAGCTGCATCACATATGATTTGCCGTCTGTGGACTCCCACTTACGTCTTAGCACTCCTTCTTGCACATGAAGTGAGTCCCATTGTGCCCAATACGCCTTAAGAGTTGGACTTCTATCAGAGATGTCACCCCATTCTGGTTTCGCCTGGTGTTCTTTCCATGCAAGAATGAGTTCAATATCCGAGTCTTCTTATTGGGCGGTCCTTAGTTCTTCATTAACCCAACCGTAAATGGGATCTATTATTAATCGCTGGATGGCAGCTACCTACTTTTCTTCTTGACGTGTGCAATGCTTGCAAGGCATCTGCGTTTGAGTGCAACTTTCCTCTTCGATGTTGAATCTGGTAGTCGTATGTCTGCAATCTCTCGATCCACCTTGCCACTTGACCTTCTGGATTTTTGAAGTTCAAAAGCCAATTAAATACGCCATGGTCTGTTCGAAGAAGGAACTTCTGTCCATAGATGTACTTATGGAAGCGTTTTGTAGCCGATATTAGAGCTAGAAGTTCTCTTCTGGTCACACAATTATTTCTTTCTAGCCTTGAATTACCTTGCTGTAATAGGCGATGACCTTCTCTTCTCCATCATGAACTTGCGACAGTACGGCTCCAATTCCCACGTTACTTGCGTCAGCGTCGATGATGAAAGGTTTTCCTGGTGTCGGATAGGCCAAAAGTGGTGCATTGCATAGGCGCTGCTTGAGTAACTGAAAGCTTTTCTCGCACTCACTTGACCATTTGAATGGTTTGGCTTTTTCGGTAAGCTAATGCAAACTTTTAGCGATCCCAGCAAAATCCTTAACAAAACAACGATAGTACGTAGCAAGACCAATAAAGCTCCGAAGTTGATGTTTATCTTGGGGAGTTGACCAATTCTTAACAGTGCCCACTTTCTCAGGATCAGTCTTCACTCCTTGGGACGAGATGATATGTCCCAAGTATTTTACCTCAGACTTGAAGAATTCGCACTTGTCTGGATTCTCTTTCAAATTTGCTTCTTGAAGCTTCTCAAACACGGCCTTAAGGTTTCCTAAATGCTCATCAAATATTTTACCATAAACGATGACATCATCCACATAGACCAGGCATGACTTGAAAGTAAGTCCTTGTAAAACGCACTCCATCTAACTCTAACACCACTCTAATGAGTGGTTTTTGGAAACTTCACTGCTTTCTATCTTCTTAGAGACTTGTTACGGTAAAATTTACCGCAACAATGATCAGCCTTCGATTCTCTTATCCCTTTTTTATTTTTCCGTTGTGGCTGCAAAATACTCTTGAACTTGAGGGCAACCATGGTATCATCAACCAGTGGTGTACTTCACTAGCATTTTGCAAAAGCAACAAATCCAGGTGTACGAGTCATTATTGAAATACTATCGAGTGAAACGGGCGGTTCCAAAATCCATAAAAGTATTTGTCATACAGAAGAACGTCTCATGACAATATGCCAGCGGATGAGCTGAAGAAGTAACGAGTCAGGTGGACTCTTACTTGTTTCCAAATAAACAACATAACATCTTTACTTAAATTTCACCTTAACTTTACTAAACTTAACCTAATAACTTATTGTAGACATTTTGGGTAGTTAACGCATTTTCTTTAATTCTTTAATTTTTAAAATCGTATCTTTATTTTTAATTACTAAGATCTATCGGAATTGAAAAAAAAGGATAAAGTTTGTAGTTTTTAAATTATGCCTCACTCTCTCGTCTCGAAATGTTTGGTTTTTGAATAGTTGCTTCACGCTTCGAATCACCCGCGAGTATTTTGTATTAACTAGGAGAACGCCTAGCGAAGGCCTTTTCTCGATTATGATTCTTTTTAATTTTTCTCAAAAGTTTAGTTTGGGATAGGGCTGAACTCGGCCATTAAGTTTCGGCAAGTTTTGGAAAGACATCCAACAACTCGTTGAACTAGTGTTTGTGAGAGATTGAGATTCAGCAAGTTTTGGACAGACATCCAAGAACTTGTTGATCTTGTGTTTGTGAGAGTTTCGTTGAGATTCAACAACGGTGGTTTTCTGGGGAGCGAAAAAGCCTTCCAGGAAGCCGATGTCCCGTGACCGATGATCACGAAAACGTATGGCTGAATGTATGAATGTGTGAGTGATTGGAATGGCCAAGCGAAGGATTGGGTTAATAGCTGGGAAGTTCACTCTTGTGAGAGCTTACCAAGCGAAGAGAAGTTTTTTTGTTATACGAGGAAAATTTGAAGAATAAAAAAAAAATCGAGGAAAAGTTTTAAACTTTTAGAATAAAGTAAAGTTCGAAATTTTTAATTTGTTAAAAAGAAAAAGAGGAAAGGAGATTCGAAGAGTGAGGAAACTAGGAAGGAGTTTCGAGAAGACAGAGGAAAAATTTTACGCGGAAAATTAACAGGAAACAAAAGTTAAGTACAGTGATAGTTTTATGTGAATTTTGGAATAAGGTATTCCGTAGGACCTTATTCGGTTTTATTTTAATTAATAGTTTTACCTTTAAGTAATTGCGCTCTTATCCCTATTAGTTTTTGGGACGTGGTTTTTCTTTTTTTACTGTGCGTTAACGGCCCATTTTGCGTTTCATTTTCCTTGTTCTTTTTTTAAGCTCAATGGTTCCCCGTGAGCGGTTATAAAATACTTACTGTTCTCTTTTATAATCGAAAAAAATTTTGGGTTTTTATCCTGGTTTATCCAAGGTTTCCCAAATAAAAATAATTTAAAATCCCCATCTGGGAATATAAAACATTGTGTTTCATTTCGTTTTCTTTTTTTTATTTCGAATTATAATTAGATTTGGAATTTTGCTAATTTAGCCTAATTAAAATTCCTGGCGCCCATTATTTATTTCAAGTACCCCACTGTACTTGTAATAAATCATATTCTTGATTAATAAAATCTTGATTAATAAAATCAACGATCCTTTTTTTTTCATCGTCTTTTTTTTTCCTTCGCTGAACCCAGCCCAGCTGAGCAGCCGTGGTGGTAGCTTTTATAAACGAGCTACTGTTTACACTTTTTCGCGTCTCTTAATCTTCTCTTCTTTCGTTGTCTTTTTTTGGTTGGTTTGACACTACTGTCAAAAGAACCAAAATTCATAAGTCGTAAGTAATAGTTTAATCGTGGTGCGCAGTACATTTAATAATTTTCTTAATAATTTGTTCGCGATCGTCTACCTGGTTTATCATTTCGATAAACCAATTATATCATAATTAAAGGTGTTGAATACCCACCCACCCCATTGACGAGAAGAAAAAGTGTAACAAATTGGCGCCCAACGTGGGGTTTCTGTGTGGAAAAAAGTGTCTTCTCCTGTGCAATCAGGGAAGTGTGTTTGTACTATTATGTTAAGCTCGATTTACTTTTTAAATTGTTTTACTTTCCCTAGGTAATTTGCTGAAAAGTTCTTTTCTTACTCTTGTTGTTTTTGCTAGAGGAAATTGGAAGTTCGTCATACATAAGGTTTTCTTACAATACATACAGATATATAAAAGTGCATTTGGTTTATCGTGAGTATAATTTAATTCATTTTTAATTGAATCGAATCTTATATTTCTCATTATATTATTCATACATACATACATATTTCATATTTTGTTTACATACGGTGCTTTTTCGAGAACAAATAGAGTAGTTTTTTTATTGCAATTTTCCAGTTTGTTTATGTTTCTTCTTTGCAGAGTTGAACGTAAAGGTCCTGTATTGGGTTTTTAATTTTTTTTTCAAAAAAATTTTACGAGTCGGTTTCGTTAATTATTTTATTAAATAATTTTCGGTGATATTTAAATATTTTGATACTCCCTTCGTTAATTTAACTAATAAAAATTTTCGGAAAAGTGTTAATTACCTACACTTTCGCTTGCATTTTTGTCGCTTCGTTTTGTCGTGTGAGATTCCTATTTTTGTCTTGTTTTTATATTAACAGGATTTCGGATTACGGAAGAAATCAACTGTGCATAGATTTGTAGAGTTTTTAGAAAAAGTTTTTAGAAAATATTTTCGTTTTGGTAGAAAGTTTTTCTGCAGTAATAACAAAGTGAATTGGTACTGTGCAAGAATTTTTCTTGTATATTGAACTATATATATATTTTTTTATTCTAATAATTTTTTGAAGTTATTTTATATAATACTAGAGTTACCAACGTGTTAGGAAAAAAAAAATTAAATTTTGGTAAAAAAGAAGAATTTAAAAAATTTTAGTGAGTGAAAAATTATTTTAAAATATTTTCAAAATGAATATCGGAAGGTTATCTCAGGATGAGTTAGCTCATGAAATGAGGGTTAGGGGTTTGAAGGTAGACACCGTAGAGGTTATGAGGAAGGCTCTAAGATCGTCAAGACTACTAGTTAGGCAGGATTCGTTAGAGAATAGCAGAGTAATTCAAAGATAGAATGGAGTATAGGAAGGTTAGGTAGAACCCCATGTAAAATAGAGGAACAGGAAGATGAGATTAGTGCCCTCAAGAATGAGCTTTTAATTTTGCTAGGTGATCTCAATGGTGAGAATGAAGATAGTGAATTGAAAGAAGAGCAACCGAAAAAGACTCCAACGAGGGGACAACTGAAAGTTCCAACGGAGCAAATAGTACAAATTAGTCCGGTAAAACCTACTGGTTCCAAGGTTAGGCAAACTGTCTCAGGATCTGAACGAAATACAGAAAGGGCTAGGGTTATAGATGTAAGGATACCAGAGCGAGGTATAGAGCGTGTAGTGCTCCAAGAAAGATGTTTCGAACGGTTAGGTAAATGGGGTGCTAAGTTTACTTGTGAGTCGGATAACTCATCAGTAAATTCTATCTTAGAACGAGTTGAAGAACTTCGAATTGCGAACAATGTTCCAGATAGTCATCTTTTTAAGTCAGCGACTGAACTTTTGTCAGGTAGAGCCCTCATGTGGTTCAGAACTGTCAGAGAGGATATAGGTAATTGGCAGGAATTTGTAAGAGAACTTAAGGCTGAGTTTTTACCCGCAAACTACGATGACCTTCTTCTAGAAGAAATCAATCGTCGAACGCAAAGTAAGGATGAGTCTTTTGGAAGTTATTTGAGCGTAATGAAGACTTTCCTTAGGCGATTATCAGAACCATTAACTGAGGGAAGAAAATAAACAATTCTTAAAAAGAACGTCGATCCATTCTTCCAAAAGCAAATTGCGTTTGCTAAACCAAGCTCAGTAAAGGAACTTGCGGTGCTTGGAAGGGAAATGGATACTCTTAAAGTAAACGTGGACACATTTACTCCGTCTTCTAGAGGGAAGAATCTCTTAGAACCAGAGTGTGGATACCGTCCAAGCACGGCTTCACAGCCAAGAGTTGCAGTGGCTACTCCAGCTCTAGAAAATCCACCTCTACCTCGTCGTGTTATAAAGTGTTTCAATTGTAATCGTGAAGGTCACTTTGCTAGTTCTTGTTCTGCTTCTAGGCGTTGTTTTGGCTGTGGTATGGTAGGGGTTTCTCGCAATAATTGTCAACGTTGTTCGGGAAATGGAAATCGGACTCTTGGGCTAGCAGGACGAGAGGTCGGCAGAATGTAACAAGGTCGCCTGCTGGCGATCAGCTGGGAAATCAAGTTCAATAAGGTTTCACATTAGCAGTAAATGGTAGGGACACTAGGCCATACTTAGATGCCAAGATTTATGGGGTTAGGTTTTTAGGCTTATTGGATTCTGGTGCTTCTCGCACTATTATAGGAGGGGATGGGTGTAGTTTTTTAAAAGAGTTAGGGCTTAAAGTTGAAAAATCTAAAATTGGATCTGTAACACTAGCAGATGGGGCAGGTGTAGGAGTTGCAGGATGTGTAACTCTACCCATCGAAGTTGAAGGAAAATCTATCCTTTTGGAGTGCCTGGTAATTCCAAGCCTCCCACATCGTTTGATCTTGGGTGCAGATTTTTGGGCACTCTCGGGCATAGTCCCGGATTTGAGTTCAGGTGTGTGGAACTTCTCCGATCAAGAACGTTTAGCAGCGATATCAGATATAGGGGTTATTAGGAAAATTTCAGACTTAGATGAAGATGAGAAAAAAAAATTAGAATCTGTTTTAGTGGAACTATTTAAAAGCATGAGTGAGGGCTTAGGATGTACGAACTTAGTAGAGCATAAGATTAGGACGTCAGCAGAACCAATCACACAGAGATATTATCTGGTTTCACCGGCCATCCAACAACATATAGATAAAGAACTACAGGAAATGTTAGAGTGAGGTGTAATCGAAAAATCGAAAAGCGCATGGGTCTCTCCGATTTTACTAGTTAAGAAGAAGGATGGAAAATACCAGTTCTGCGTTGATAGAAAGCTTAATGAGGTTACGGACAGAGATGCATACCCTCTTCCCTTTATAACAGCAATTTTGGACAAACTTCGGAATGCGAAGTATTTGTCCTCCTTAGATATTAAATCCACCTATTGGCAAATTCCAATGGAGGAAGAAACAAAAAGGATCACAGCCTTCACCTTGCCGGGTAGAGGTCTATACCAATTTCGGAGGATGCCATTTGGTTTGCATAACTCGCCGGCAACGTGGCAAAGGTTTATTGGTGAGGTTTTGGGTCCTGACCTTGAACCATACGTCTTTGTGTATCTTGACGACATTATCATCGTCACCGATTCTTTCGACAAACATTTAGAAATTTTAAAAGAAGTACTCAAAAGGTTAAGGGAAGCAGGTCTTAAAGTAGGTAGGGAAAAGTGTAATTTTTGTAGGCCCTCTTTAAAGTTTTTGGGGTATGTAGTTGATAGAAATGGACTCCACGTCGATCCAGAAAAAGTGTAAAGCATGTTGGAAATCCCAGCCCCCAAAAATGTTAAAGAAGTAAGAAGTTTCGTAGGGACGATTTCTTGGTACAGAAGGTTTGTACCAAATTTCGCCATATTAGTTAGGCCTCTTACTGATCTCTTAAAGAAAAGTAAGAAGTTTTTATGGACCCAAGAGTGTGAGGATAGCTTCAGGAAAGCCAAAGAATGTTTGGTTACGGCACCGATTTTGACATGTCCAAATTTTTCTCGACTGTTTGTCGTTCAGACAGACGCGTCAGACTACGAAATCGGGGCCGTATTATCTCAAAATTTTGAAGAGGGGGAAAAAGCAGTATGCTATATAAGTAGGTCATTAAATAAAAGCGAAAAAAATTATTCACCCACTGAAAAAGAATGCTTGGCCGTACTTTGGGCTATTGAAAAGTTGCGCCCGTACGTTGAAGGAGTTCGATTTACGGTCATGACTGATCATTACTCTTTGGTGTGGTTAAGCAATCTTAAAGATCCTCAGGGTAGATTGGCCAGATGGGCCATTAGACTTCAACAATTTGACTTCAAGATAATCCATAGAAAGGGTAAAGAACATGTAGTTCCTGACATGTTATCGCGAGGAGTTCCGGTTGTAGCTGGAATTTCGGACCCTTGTATTCTCAAAATGATGTCTTCATTAGATAAGAATCCGTTAGCGTACCCTTCTTGGAGGATAGAGGATGGGCAACTTTTTAAACATGTAAAGTTCGGTCATTTAGTAGTTTACGATGATAAAACAGAATGGAAACTAGTAGTTGGAAAAAAAGATAGGTTGGCATTTTAGGTGAATGTCATGACAGTCCACTAGCTGGACATATGGGCGTTCGAAAAACTTTTGCTAGGGTCTGTGAGAAATATTATTGGCCTAAGATGAGGGGTGATATTACTAGGTATGTTAGAAATTGCAAAACATGCCAACAAGTCAAGCCTATAAACGATAAACCAGCTGGTCTTATGACGGAAAGGGTAGGGACTTCGAAGCCATGGGAAATGATTTGTGTAGACTTGGTTGGTCCACTTCCTAAATCTTCGAAGGGTTTTATGTACATTTTAACTGTTGTCGATTATTTTACCAAGTTCCCTTTTTATTTGCTCTACGGTCTGCAACTGCCAAGGCAGTATGTAAGGAATTGGAAGACAACTTGTTTTTGTTGTTTGGGGTTCGGAAATGTATCGTGTGTGACAATGGTCCACAGTTTCGTAGTAGGGAATTAAAATTGCTTTGCGAATCGTACGCATCACGAATTAGATTTACAGCGCATTACCACCCGCAAGTGAACCCGGCGGAGCTCACTAATCAAAACGACTTTTTGAGCATATGTCTCTGAAAATCATAGATGTTGGGATTCACAGCTGGCGAAGGTAGCCTGCGCGATCAGAACTTCTCAACATGAAGTTTTAGGGATGTCACCGTACTTTGCAAATTTTGGTAGAAATATGGCAACAAGTGGCCATGATGTAGGGTACCGAGGTAGTACAAGTGATGAGAATCAACAACCAACAGATTTAGGGGTTCTATTTAAAAAGCTACAGGAAGACATAGCTAAGAAATTAGAGTCGGCAAGTAGCAAGATACAAAAATGTATAATCTCAGAAGGAGAGACACACAGTATCAACCTGGTGAAATTTTACACTGTCCGATGCAGCAACATATTACGCATCAAAGTTGGCTACAAAATTTGTTGGGCCTTTTAAGATTAGCAAGCGTGTGTCACCATGGACATACCTGCTAATGGATGAAAAGGGGAAAGATCGGGGGACATGGCATTTAAAAGATTTGAAACCTTATGTTGATAATTGAGTCAAAAGTCCCTTAATATTTCTTCTTCTAAATTCCTTTTCTTTAATATCTTACTTTGTTAATACTTTTCTAAATAACAATAGATTTTTGTTTACCTATTGATGAAAGTCCTTATGTTGTGCTGTTCACCTTTCTTAGCCTTTATCCTGCTTAAGCCTCAGGAAATGGTTTACTTTTCTTCGAAATGTAAACACATTTCTTGGGAGGAAAGGGTGGGATTTGTTACGGTAAAACTTACCGCAACAATGATCAGCCTTCGATTCCTCTATCACTTTTTTTTTATTTGTCCGTTGTGGCTGCAAAATACTGGTGAACTTGAGGGCAACCATGGTATCATCAACCAGTGGTGTACTTCGCTAGCATTTTGCAAAAGCAACAAATACAGGTGTACGAGTCATTATTGAAAGACTATCGAGTGGAACGGGTGGTTCCAAAAATCCATAAAAGTATTTGTCATACAGAAGAACGTCTCATGACAATATGCCAGCGGATGAGCTGAAGAAGTAACGAGTCAGGTGGACTCTTACTTGTTTCCAAATGAACAACATAACATCTTAACTTAAATTTCACCTTAACTTTACTAAACTTAACCTAATAACTTATTGTAGACATTTTGGGTAGTTAACGCATTTTCTTTAATTCTTTAATTTTTAAAGTCGTATCTTTATTTTTAATTACTAAGGTCTATCGGAATTGAAAAAAAGGATAAAGTTTGTAGTTTTTAAATTATGCCTCACTCTCTCGTCTCGAAATGTTTGGTTTTTGAATAGTTGCTTCACGCTTCGAATCACCCGCGAGTATCTTGTATTAACTAGGAGAACGCCTAGCGAAGGCCTTTTCTCGATTTTGATTCTTTCTCACCAAGCGAAGAGAAGTTTTTATTGTTATACGAGGAAAATTTGAAGAATAAAAAAAAATCGAGGAAAAGTTTTGAACTTTTAGAATAAAGTAAAGTTCGAAATTTTTAATTTGTTAAAAAGAAAAAGAGGAAAGGAGATTCGAAGAGTGAGGAAACTAGGAAGGAGTTTCGAGAAGACAGAGGAAAAATTTTTACGCGGAAAATTACCAGGAAACAAAAGATAAGTACAGTGATAGTTTTATGTGAATTTTGGAATAAGGAATTCCGTAGGACCTTATTCGGTTTTATTTTAATTAATAGTTTTACCTTTAAGTAATTGCGCTCTTATCCCTATTAGTTTTTGGGACGTGGTATTTCTTTTTTTACTGTGCGTTAACGGCCCATTTTGCGTTTCATTTTCTTTGTTCTTTTTTTTAGCTCAACGGTTCCCCGTGAGCGGTTATAAAATACTTACTGTTCTCTTTTATAATCGAAAAAAAATTTGGGTTTTTATCCTGGCTTATCCAAGGTTTCCCAAATAAAAATAATTTAAAATCCCCATCTGGGAATATAAAACATTGTGTTTCATTTCGTTTTCTTTTTTTATTTCGAATTATAACTAGATTTGGAATTTTGCTAATTTAGCCTAATTAAAATTCCTGGCGCCCATTATTTATTTCAAGTACCCCACTGTACTTGTAATTAATCATATTCGTTTATCTTGATTAATAAAATCTTGATTAATAAAATCAACGATCCTTTTTTTATCATCGTCTTTCTTTTTCCTTCGCTGAACCCAGCCCAGCTGAGCAGCCGTGGTGGTAGCTTTTATAATCTTCTCTTCTTTCGTTGTCTTTTTTTGGTTGGTTTGACACTTCTGTCAAAAGAACCAAAATTCATAAGTCGTAAGTAATAGTTTAATCGTGGTGCGCAGTTTATTTAATAATTTTTCTTAATAATTTGTTCGCGATCGTCTACTTAATTTATCATTTCGATAAACCAATTATGTCATAATTAAAGGTGTTGAATACCCACCCACCCCATTGACGAGAAGAAAAAGTGTAAGAAATTGGCGCCCAACGTGGGGTTTCTGTGTGGAAAAAAAAGTGTCTTCTCCTGTGCAATCAGGGAAGTGTGTTTGTACTCAGTGTCTTATTAATCATTTTGTTAAGATCGATTTACTTTTTAAATTGTTTTACTTTCCCTAGGTAATTATCAGAATTTTAAAGAAGTTGCGGCACAATTCTTACGCATACCTCTTGTTGTTTTTCCCTGAGGCCACACGAGCCAGTACTGGCTAGCCAATTGGTTACATACATTGACTGTCAAGTTCCTATTCGTGTATTGGCTGTGACGTAGGCGGTATGCTGTACTGGCTTCTTTCCTGCCAGGGCTCGGATGTTAATCCAAATGGAATAAACCTACTCCGATTTTAGTGAAAAAAATAGAAGTACTATGATATTCCATTATTTCAAAATTAAATGAACTAAAAAAACACTAATGCTATGCGACAAAACTATAGTAAAAGAACAGAACGTTACGAATGTTTTGCTTTGGCTCTGGAGAGCCTTTACTTGTTTCTGTAAAAGCTCTCTCAAACCAACGCGAAACCATCAGAAAGAAAACTAAAATTTTACTTCTCAGAATTTTCTTACATGGCGTTAAATGAGAGCAACTACACTGACGCGATGGGAAAATTGATTCACTTTGGTTTGGGAAAGCCTTCTCACCGCTTAATCAATTTATTCACCAATTTTTTGGTTCTCTTCCCGAATGGTAAGAGGATCAAAAAACACACCACACGAGACCTATAGCTTATTTCAACCACTTTGAAAAATTCAATTTAAAAAACTTTGGGGAGACTATGGTGAGCCCCAAGCGAGATGATGGCAAAACATGCTCAATGCAAAGGACAGCGTGTAAATGTGATGGCGAGACCATAGCGAGAAAACCATGACATAGATTCTCGTGTAAATGGGCATGGCGAGAACATAGCGAGACGAGCTTAATGACCATGATACTGGTAAGTAGGTTTCGAAGACCACGGCGAGACATGTGAATCTTGAGTAAGCCAATTCGTTTTCCAAAACAATGCATGAAAATTATAACAAATTTTTGGTTAAACTCTGTTGAAAAATCTTAGGTTTGATATCACTTCTTGAAATAAAAATGTCAAGAAAAGTGAATAATATAAAATTCAGTATTTATCTGGATTTAATAACTTAAACTGACCTCCGGAAAGCAGTTTAAATCCAATTGCATTAAATGAGTGAATAAAATGGGCATTAGCAAATTAATAAAACTTTGACTCCCCGATTTTTATTTTATTAATATTTTGTGAAATAAAATGCGAGTCAATTTTAGTTTTAAGACCGTTTTTCCAAATCTGCTCCGAAAAAGTACTGCCGAACCCTGTAACTGGCTGCTCTACTGGCTTCCCAACTGGCTACAAAAAAAGCAAGAGAGTTGACGAGCCAGTTGCTCATGTTTGTATGTGTCGGTAAAAAAGTGTGAGTGTATTGCGACTGGCAAGCCAGTACTGGCTCGTGTGGCCTCAGGGTTTGCTAGAGGAAATTGGAAGTTCGTCATACATAAGGTTTTTTTACAATATATACAGATATATAAAAGTGCATTTGGTTTGTCGTAAGTATAATTTAATTCATTTTTAATTGAATCGAATCTTGTAACAGCCATCCTTCCGATACATATTTATACCACTTATTGAACTTCATTTGAATTATCTACGTTTGAATTATATACTTAATTAATATTGTAACTTGCATTTAAATTTAACTTTATGAATTAATTTATAATCAGCACATTTTTTTCTCTACTCATTGAATTTGAAAAGTGTAATTTAACTTTTAATCAAACACATTTTTTTGTATGCAAAAATAACTTGTAATGTGCTACTAGAATTTACTATAAAAGGGCCAACAAAATGTAAAATCATAGCAGTCTGTTTTAATAAAGCAAATAGTTATCATACAACTCTAAGTTGGAGAAACTAGCCTTTTTATTTTAAACAAATTGCTTATCACGTCGTCGTTGCGCTGTAGACAGGCTGAACATTATTTTGGTCGCCTGGCTCTTCCTCTCACTTCATCCATCACAAACTTGGTCTGATATAAACATAGACAAGCTGAACGTCATAGGACGGTCGCTTGGCTTGGCATAGGGAATCTTCATCCACCTTGGACACTGTCGTTGGTACTCAGAATCCAAAACAACAACAACAACAACATCAAGCATAACACCTCCCGCTTCAATTGGCGTCCAACGTGGGGCTACTTGTTAACTGCTATATCTGACATTGGTGGACAGCACAGTAGAACCCGGATAAGGCCAAAAACAGTAAAACCCGATTAAGTGGATTGGAATTTTTTTTTATTGCTTTGATAGTACAGTCAAAAAGGAAGAACTGTCAACAGTACAACCATTCACTCGTACAGTCAAACCCGATTATCTAAGCACATACATATCTTCAAAAAAAAAAAAAATTTTTTTTTTCGTTGCTTCGTAACCTCAAGAAACCAAGGAAAAAGTTCTTCATCAGAATCAGAATCTCAGTCAGTATCCGAGTTTGAAACGCCAGAATCTGAGTCTGAATCGATAGAATCCGAGTCTGATTCAACTATAATTGAACAAATTTCGCAAAAAAAACCACCCCAATCGAATTCAATACAATCAACTCCTTCTAAAATGTCAACTCCAATTGCTTTGTCAGAAGATCAGCTAACTCGTTTGGTAGCTGCTATTGGCGTTAAAGAAAATCACGGTACGTTCGGCAGGTGCACCGCTCGTTTTGATGGTGAAAGAAACACGTCTAAGCTCGAAGACTTCATTGCAACGATTACCGTTTACAAGAATGCAGAGAATGTTTCTGACAATAATGCTATTATTGGATTCCCGCTCCTGTTGGAAGGGTTTGCTTCAAACTGGTGGCAAGGAGTTAAGGGTGAAGCACGATCTTTTGATGGCGCAATAAAACTTCTACGTTCATCGTTTGCTCCACCAAAACCTTCATGGAGGATTTATGTGGAATTGTTTGAAGAGAAGCAAAAATTTAATGAATCGACTGACGTATTCATCTGTAAGAAGCGATCACTCTTTTCTCAGCTGACATATGACATTTCCGAAGAGATAATGATCAATATGATTTATGGACAGATTCTTCTAAAAATAAGAGAAAAAGTTCCGAGAAACTCGGTGAAGACTTTCCAAGAGTTGAAGAAGAAACGTTGCACGTTTTGCAGGAAGCAAGGGCATTTAGCTGAACAGTGTTTCAAAAAAGCTAACAGCAACCCCAATGAACCAAAAAAATCAACCCTTAATTGTTATGGATGTGGAGCGGCTGGTTATTGCCGAACAAACTGTCCTACCTGTAGCAACAAAAATGCTAATAGCCCTGCTATGTTAGACTTCAACCTGATTGAGTCAACAGTCATTGGAAGATGTGTTCCTACGGTTGACATCAATATAAATGGATTGAAAGGTGAGGCCTACATTGACACTGCAGCAAGAACTAGCGTTGCAGGAGCACGGTTATACCAACAACTCATTAAAAAAGGATGCCCATTTCAAAAAGTTAATGCAGAAGTAACTTTGGCTGACGGAGTTCCTAGGAAACAAATTGTTCACTCCACAGTGGTGGATATAATCATTGGAAAAAGATTACGGAAAATCCGATTTATTGCATTACCAGAAGCCAAAGGTAATCGAACTCTACTTGGCATTGATTTTCTATAGCAATGTGGATTGGTTTTGAACATGGCACAGAGAGCTTTCCATTTCGTCGATGATCCGTCAACTATCTTCGATTTCAAGCTTGCGAAATGTAACGCAACGAAACTACCAGTGGAGTCAACTGTCGGGAGCCACTTTAAAACTCCTCAGAAGCCAAGATACCACACGACATTGCAAAAAGATGACAAGCTGAAGGAAGTTTCGGCATATCTTACTTGGGTGGAAGGCCATGAATTTTTAAGTCCTTTAGCTAGTACCCCAAAAAGACGAAGAGAAAGTAACTACTCCCCTCACGGAATTCAAGCTATCTTTGCAGATGCCGTTCCCCATGAGATGCAAACACCAGAAAAACGAAATGACCTGTTTAGCGAACCGAAAAGGGTAGACTCAAGTGTAGATGATTGGTTTACACTTAACTCCATCCATATTGAGCTACGGCCAGAAGAAGGTTATGCGATAAAGTCACCAGAAAAACTTCAACTTGAAAACCTACTTAAAGAACAAAATGACTTATTCGGAGAAATTACAACCCCTATACCATATATAGAACACAAAATCAACACCGGAACACACAAACCGATTTCTAATGTTCCTTACCGAATTTCACCAGCCAGAAAAATCCAACTTAAAAGCGAAATTGATGAGATGTTGCAAAAAGGCATTATCGAAGAGAAGGAATCCCCTTGGGCATTTCCCGTCGTTATGGTGCTGAAGAGTGATGGAAGCATACGAGTTTGCATTGACTACCGAAAGCTCAATGCCATAACCATCCCGGATCGGTATCCTCTGCCACGAATGGATGACCTTATTCATGCAGCCAAAAGCACACCATACATGTCCACATTGGATCTTCGCTCGGGATATTGGCAGATAGAGGTAGCAAAAGAAGATCGAATCAAAACAGCTTTCATAACGCCTTTTGGGAGTTACGTCTTCAATCGAATGCCGTTTGGACTGCGAAACGCACCAGCAACATTTCAACGTTTGATTGACAAGTTTCGAAATGGTTTGCCACAGATCTTGATACTCGCCTACCTTGATGATATAATTATCTGCTCCGAAAGCTTTACAGCGCACCTCAAGGACCTACAGAAAGTTTTTGAACGTTTAAAGCAGTTTGGGTTTCGCCTCAACCGAGGAAAATGTAAGTTCTGCTGCTCGGAAATAAAATATTTGGGTCATATCTTAACACCAAATGGATTCAAAGCTGACCCTGAAAAGACGGATGCTATAATGTTACGACCTGCACCCAGGAACTTAAAACAAGTCTTGTCATTCCTGCAGACCTGTTCCTGGTATAGAAGGTTCATACCCAATTTTGCCGATATTGCGAAGCCATTGTCAAACTTAACGAAGAAGAAAGCAATCTGGAAGTGGACCCATGAAGAGCAACACGCATTCGACAAACTTAAAGCGGTTTTGACTTCTGCTCCAATTCTTCAGCAAGTCAAAGAAGGGATTCCATTCGTTTTGAAAACCGATGCCAGCAGCTATGCTATCGGTGCTGTTTTACTCCAGGGGGAGAATGAAATGGAACACCCTGTGGAATATGCAAGCAGTTTACTTTTACCTGCGGAACGAAACTACTCGACGACTGAACGAGAAGCACTCGCTGTAGTATGGGCAATTGAAAAATTCCGAGGATACATAGAAGGTTCCGAAGTAAAAATACTAACCGACCACCAACCCTTAAAATGGTTAATGACGTTAAAGTCTCCTACTGGAAGACTCGCCAGGTGGGCACTTCAACTACAGCAATATAACATCGAAATTGGTTATAATCCTGGAAGAAATAACGCCGTCGCCGATACTCTTTCCCGACCACCGTGTCCTGAGAAAGATCATATACAGCAAGACTGTGTGATTTGTTCAGTAGGAGGTAGACATGCCAAGACGAGGATCAAAAGAAATAAGGGATGAACAACTAGCAGATCCAGATTTGAAAACAATCATTGATTCATTCGAAAATAACGATGATAGTTTGCTTCGTTGGACCAATCGTGGATATATGTTGATTGATGGAGTTTTATATCGCTATTGTTCAGAAGAAGACTCTGAAAACGGTCAACTGGTTGTCCCCAAAACGATGAAGGCATTGATGTTGAAGAAATACCATGATGACTCCACTGCTGGACACTATGGCGTTGAGAGGACATTAGCTCGTATCTCTAGCCGTTACTATTGGCCTGGAATGAGGTCTGACGTAGCTAACCACATCAAAGTTTGCCTCGAGTGTCAACGATACAAAGCTTCAAACTTGAAACCAGCTGGATTGCTACAGACAACACCAAGCAGTCAAAGGTTTGAGACCATAGCGGTAGATCTTTTTGGACCACTACCGGCAAGTCCTAGTGGACATCAATGGATTTTGATCGTTGAAGACTTGTGCAGCCGTTGGGTGGAATTATTTCCGTTGAAAGAAGGTACTGCCAAGAACTGTGCACTTTCTTTGTTGAATGAAGTCTTTCTGCGTTATGGTATCCCACGACGACTTCATAGTGATAATGGAACACAGTTCATATCTGCTCTTATGCAGAAACTAACATTTTGCTTGGGAATAAAACAATCATTCACCCCTGTTTATCACCCAGAAGCAAATCCTGTCGAGAGGAAAAACCGAGATCTCAAAACCCAACTATCAATTTTAGTTGGAAGCGAACACACATCGTGGAATCTCAAACTTCCAGCAATTAGATTCGCCATGAACACAGCGAAGTGTGAAAGCACTGGGTTTTCAGCAGCATTTCTGACGTTTGGACGAGAGCTACGTACGCCAGATGACGTCAATCACGATTTGAAGGCAATCATTCAGTCAGAAAATTTTATACCCCAAATTACTCCACACTTGATAAAGCTTTCCGAAACATTGAAAGAAGCAAAAGAAGCTTCCGAAAAATCGCAAGACCGAAACAATTTATATGCAGACAAAAAACGAAGACCCCACCATAAGTTCGAAATTGGCGATAAAGTCCTTGTCAAAACACATCCTATCAGTAAGGCATCTAAGGGATTTTCATCGAAGCTCGCAACCAAAAGAGATGGGCCCTATACAATAATTGCTAAAAAGGGTTCTAGTAGTTTCACCATTGCCAAGGAAGATGATCTATCTGTACCTTTGGGTACTTACCATGCATCGATGATCACACTATTTTCGGGTGGTTCTGAAGAACTACCTACTCCTAATCCAATTGTTACTTTCAGAAAAAGAGGTAGACCAGCGAAGACCACTAATCCCAATTCAAGTCCTAAAAGAAGGATGACTTCAACTACCACTGCCGCTGAACCTGTTCCTGCCACATTCTCGAGACGATCCATGAGGCAGAGGGGGAGATTGTAACAGCCATCCTTCCGATACATATTTATACCACTTATTGAACTTCATTTGAATTATCTACGTTTGAATTATATACTTAATTAATATTGTAACTTTCATTTAAATTTAACTTTATGAATTAATTTATAATCAGCACATTTTTTTCTCTACCCATTGAATTTGAAAAGTGTAATTTAACTTTTAATCAAACACATTTTTTTGTATGCAAAAATAACTTGTAATGTGCTACTAGAATTTACTATAAAAGGGCCAACAAAATGTAAAATCATAGCAGTCTGTTTTAATAAAGCAAATAGTTATCATACAACTCTAAGTTGGAGAAACTAGCCTTTTTATTTTAAACAAATTGCTTATCACGTCGTCGTTGCGCTGTAGACAGGCTGAACATTATTTTGGTCGCCTGGCTCTTCCTCTCACTTCATCCATCACAAACTTGGTCTGATATAAACATAGACAAGCTGAACGTCATAGGACGGTCGCTTGGCTTGGCATAGGGAATCTTCATCCACCTTGGACACTGTCGTTGGTACTCAGAATCCAATACAACAACAACAACAACATCAAGCATAACACCTCCCGCTTCAATCTTATATTTCTCATTATGTTATTCATACATACATACATATTTCATATTTTGTTTACATACGGTGCTTTTTCGAGAACAAATAGAGTAGTTTTTTTATTGCAATTTTCCAGTTTGTTTATGTTTCTTCTTTGCAGAGTTGCACGTAAAGGTCCTGTATTGGGTTTTTAATTTTTTTTTTTCAAAAAAATTTTACGAGTGGGCTTAGTTAATAATTTTATTAAATAATTTTCGGTGATATTTAAATATTTTGATACTCCCTTCGTTAATTTAACTAATACAAATTTTCGGAAAAGTGTTAATTACCTACACTTTCACTTGCATTTTTGTCGCTTCGTTTTGTCGTGTGAGATTCCTATTCTTTTCTCGTTTTTATTGGAACAGGATTTCGGATTACGGAAGAAATAAGCTGTGCATAGATTTGTAGAGTTTTTAGAAAAAGTTTTTAGAAAATATTTTCGTTTTGGTAGAAAGTTTTTCTGCAGTAATAACAAAGTGAATTGGTACTGTGGAAGAATTTTTCTTGTATATTGAACTATATATATATATATATATTCTAATAATTTTTTGAAGTTATTTTATATAATACTAGAGTTACCAACGTGTTAGGAAAAAAATTAAATTTTGGTTAAAAAAATAAATAAAATATTTTAGTGAGTGAAAAATTATTTTAAAATATTTTCAAAATGAATATCGGAAGGTTATCCCAGGATGAGTTAGCTCATGAAATGAGGGTTAGGGGTTTGAAGGTAGACACCGTAGAGGTTATGAGGAAGGCTCTAAGATCGTCAAGACTACTAGTTAGGCAGGATTCGTTAGAGAATAGCAGAGTATATCCATTTACTTTTGATGAGGATCGTGATGCCGTTAAGGCAAAAATCGATAAAATTGAAATATTGCTCAAGGATCCACCGCATAATCCAAAATCTTCTGAGTACATTAAAATTAATTCAAAGATAGAATGGAGTATAGGAAGGTTAGGTAGAACCCCATGTAAAATAGAGGAACAGGAAGATGAGATTAGTGCCCTCAAGAATGAGCTTTTAATTTTGCTAGGTGATCTCAATGGTGAGAATGAAGATAGTGAATTGAAAGAAGAGCCACCGAGAAAGACTCCAATGAGGGGACAAATGAAAGTTCCAACGGAGCAAATAGTACAAATTAGTCCGGTAAAACCTACTGGTTCCAAGGTTAGGCAAACTGTCTCAGGATCTGAACGAAATACAGAAAGTGCTAGGGTTATAGATGTAAGGATACCAGAGCGAGGTATAGAGCGTGTAGTGCTCCAAGAAAGATGTTTCGAACGGTTAGGTAAATGGGGTGTTAAGTTTACTGGTGAGTCGGATAACTCATCAGTAAATTCTTTCTTAGAACGAGTTGAAGAACTTCGAATTGCGAACAAATGTTCCAGATAGTCATCTTTTTAAGTCAGCGACTGAACTTTTGTCAGGTAGAGCCCTCATGTGGTTCAGAACTGTCAGAGAGGATATAGGTAATTGGCAGGAATTTGTTAGAGAACTTAAAGCTGAGTTTTTTCCCGCAAATTACGGTGACCTTCTTCTAGAAGAAATCAACCGTCGAACGCAAAGTAAGGATGAGTCTTTTGGAAGTTATTTGAGCGTAATGAGGACTTTGCTTGGGCGATTATCAGAACCATTAACTGAGGGAAGAAAATTAACAATTCTTAAAAAGAACGTCGATCCATTCTTCCAAAAGCAAATTGCGTTTGCTAAACCAAGCTCAGTAAAGGAACTTGCCGTGCTTGGAAGGGAAACGGATACTCTTAAAGTAAACGTGGACACATTTACTCCGTCTTCTAGAGAGAAGAATCTCTTAGAACCAGAGTGTGGATACCGTCCAAGCACGGCTTCACAGCCAAGAGTTGCAGTGGCTACTCCAGCTCTAGAAAATCCACCTCCACCTCGTCGTGTTATAAAGTGTTTCAATTGTAATCGTGAAGGTCACTTTGCTAGTTCTTGTTCTGCTTCTAGGCGTTGTTTTGGCTGTGGTATGGTAGGGGTTTCTCGCAATAATTGTCAACGTTGTTCGGGAAATGGAAATCGGACTCTTGGGCTAGCAGGACAAGAGGTCGGCAGAATGTAACAAGGTCGCCTGCTGGCGATCAGCTGGGAAATCAAGTTCAATTAGGTTTCACATTAGCAGTAAATGGTAAGGACACTAGGCCATACTCAGATGTCAAGATTTATGGGGTTAGGTTCTTAGGCTTATTGGATTCTGGTGCTTCACGCACTATTATAGGAGGGGATGGCTGTAGTTTTTTAAAAGAGTTAGGGCTTAAAGTTGAAAATCTAAAATTGGATCTGTAACACTAGCAGATGGGGCAGGTGTAGGAGTTGCAGGATGTGTAACTCTACCCATCGAAGTTGAAGGAAAATCTATCCTTTTGGAGTGCCTGGTAATTCCAAGCCTCCCACATCGTTTGATCTTGGGTGCAGATTTTTGGGCACTCTCGGGCATAGTCCCGGATTTGAGTTCAGGTGTGTGGAACCTCTCCGATCAAGAACGTTTAGCAGCGATATCAGATATAGGGGTTATTAGGAAAATTTCAGACTTAGATGAAGATGAGAAAAAAAATCTGTTTTAGTGGAACTAGTTAAAAGCATGAGTGAGGGCTTAGGATGTACGAACTTAGTAGAGCATAAGATTAGGACGTCAGCAGAACCAATCAAACAGAGATATTATCTGGTTTCACCGGCCATCCAACAACATATATATAAAGAACTACAGGAAATGTTAGAGTGAGGTGTAATCGAAAAATCGAAAAGCCCATGGGCCTCTCCGATTTTACTAGTTAAGAAGAAGGATGGAAAATACCGGTTCTGCGTTGACTATAGAAGGCTTAATGAGGTTACGGACAGAGATGCATACCCTCTTCCCTTTATAACAGCAATTTTGGACAAACTTCGGAATGCGAAGTATTTGTCCTCCTTAGATAACGGGTGATTTTTTAAGAGGCTTAGAACTTTAAAAAAAAAAAACACAAAAAATTCGAAAAAATGAATGAAATATTTATTTGAATCGATAGTTTGAACCTTGCAATTTAATGTTTAAAGATAATTTCATGCAAATGTTGACCGCGGCTGCGTCTCAGGTAGCCCATCCGCTGAGTCCAATTTTGGCATACTCTTTCACACATATCGGCCGGTATCTCACGAATGAATGCATGGATGTTGGCTTCCAGTGCGTCAATCGAAGCGGGCTTGTCCCTATAGACATTAGCCTTGACATACCCCCACAAAAAATAATCTAATGGTGTCAAATCGCACGATCTAGGCGGCCAATTGACCGGCCCGAAACGTGAAATTAACTGTTCACCAAACTCGCCTCGCAATTGCGCCATTGTTTTGCGTGCTGTGTGGCATGTGGCACCGTCTTGTTGAAACCACATATCATGCAAGTCAAGAACTTCCATTTCGGGCAAAAAAAAGTTTGTTATTATCGCTCGGTAGCGTTCACCATAGACAGTAACGCTGCGATTCGCATCATCTTTGAAGAAATATGGCCCAATAATGCCGCCGGCCCATAAACCGCACCAAACAGTGGCTTTTTCGGGATGCATTGGTAGCTGTTGCAATGCTTCTGGCTGATCTTCACTCCAAATGCGGCAATTATGCTTATTTACGTACCCATTCAACCAAAAATGAGCCTCATCGCTGAACACAATTTCCCACATTTAGAAAATTTCGAACCGAGCACGAATTTTGATAGTAAAATTCAATAATTTGCAAGCGTTGTTCATTTGTAAGACGATCCATGGTTAAATTGCGAACCAAACTGAAGCTGTTTGACAGTGACACAAGGTACTAAACACACGTCAGCTGTCAAAACCAGTGTTGCCAAAACCAAACCAGCTAAAAAATCACCCTTTATTAAATCCGCCTATTGGCAAATTCCAATGGAGGAAGAATCGAAAAGGTTCACAGCCTTCACCTTGCCGGGTAGAGGTCTATACCAATTTCGGAGGATGCCATTTGGTTTGCATAACTCGCCGGCAACGTGGCAAAGGTTTATTGATGAGGTTTTGGGTCCTGACCTTGAACCATACGTCTTTGTGTATCTTGACGACATTATCATCGTCACCGATTCTTTCGACAAACATTTAGAAATTTTAAAAGAAGTATTCAAAAGATTAAGGGAAGCAAGTCTTAAAGTAGGTAGGGAAAAGTGTAATTTTTGTAGGCCCTCTTTAAAGTTTTTGGGGTATGTAGTTGATAGAAATGGACTCCACGTCGATCCAGAAAAAGTGCAAAGCATGTTGGAAATCCCAGCCCCCAAAAATGTTAAAGAAGTAAGAAGTTTCGTAGGGACGATTTCTTGGTACAGAAGGTTTGTACCAAATTTCGCCATATTAGTTAGGCCTCTTACTGATCTCTTAAAGAAAAGTAAGAAGTTTTTATGGACCCAAGAGTAGGTTACGGCACCGATTTTGACATGTCCAGATTTTTCTCGACTGTTTGTCGTTCAGACAGACGCGTCAGACTACGGTATCGGGGCCGTATTATCTCAAAATTTTGAAGAGGGGGAAAAAGCAGTATGCTATATAAGTAGGTCATTAAATAAAAGCGAAAGAAATTATTCAACCACTGAAAAAGAATGCTTGGCCGTACTTTGGGCTATTGAAAAGTTGCGCCCGTACGTTGAAGGAGTTCGATTTACGGTCGTGACTGATCATTACTCTTTGGTGTGGTTAAGCAATCTTAAAGATCCTCAGGGTAGATTGGCCAGATGGGCCATTAGACTTCAACAATTTGACTTCAAGATAATCCATAGAAAGGGTAAAGAACATGTAGTTCCTGACATGTTATCGCGAGGAGTTCCGGTTGTAGCTGGAATTTCGGACCCTTGTATTCTCAAAATGATGTCTTCATTAGATAAGAATCCGTTAGCGTACCCTTCTTGGAGGATAGAGGATGGGCAACTTTTTAAACATGTAAAGTTAGGTCATTTAGTAGTTTACGATAATAAAACAGAATGGAAACTAGTATTAGGAAAAAAAGATAGGTTAGGCATTTTAGGTAAATGTCATGATAGTCCACTAGCTGGACACATGGGCGTTCGAAAAACTTTTGCTAGGGTCTGTGAGAAATATTATTGGCCTAAGATGAGGGGTGATATTACTAGGTATGTTAGAAATTGCAAAACATTTCAACAAGTGAAGCCTATAAACGATAAACCAGCTGGTCTTATGACGGAAAGGGTAGGGCCTTCGAAGCGATGGGAAATGATTTGTGTAGACTTGGTTGGTCCACTTCCTAAATCTTCGAAGGGTTTTATGTACATTTTAACTGTTGTCGATTATTTTACCAAGTTCCCTTTTTTATTTGCTCTACGGTCTGCAACTGCTAAGGCAGTATGTAAGGAATTGGAAGACAACTTGTTTTTGTTGTTTGGGGTTCCGAAATGTATCGTGTGTGACAATGGTCCACAGTTTCGTAGTAGGGAATTAAAATTGCTTTGCGAATCGTACGCATCACGAATTAGATTTACAGCGCATTACCACCCGCAAGCAAACCCGGCGGAGCTCATAAATCAAAACGACTCTTCGAGCATATGTCTCTGAAAATCATAGAAGTTGGGATTCACAGCTGGCGAAGGTAGCCTGCGCGATCAGAACTTCTCAACATGAAGTTTTAGGGATGTCACCGTACTTTGCAAATTTTGGTAGAAGTATGGCAACTAGTGGCCATGATGTAGGGTACCGAGGTAGTACAAGTGATGAGAATCAACAACCAACAGATTTAGGGGTTCAATTTAAAAAGCTACAGGAAGACATAGCTAAGAAATTAGAGTCGGCAAGTAGCAAGACCGCAAAAATTTATAATCTCAGAAGGAGAGACACACAGTATCAACCTGGCGAAATTTTACACTGTTCGATGCAGCAACATATTACGCATCAAAGTTGGCTACAAAATTTGTTGGGCCTTTTAAGATTAGCAAGCGTGTGTCACCATGGACATACCTGCTAATGGATGAAAAGGGGAAAGATCGGGGGACATGGCATTTAAAAGATTTGAAACCTTATGTTGATAATTGAGTCAAAAGTCCCTTAATATTTTTTCTTCTAAATTCCTTTTTTTTAATATCTTACTTTGTTAATACTTTTCTAAATAACGTTTTATAAAACTTTGTTAATACATGCCTTTGTTTCTTCTTTTTTAATAGATTTTTGTTTACCTATTGATGAAAGTCCTTATGTTGTGCTGTTCACCTTTCTTAGCCTTTATCCTGTTTAAGCCTCAGGAAATGGTTTACTTTTCTTCGAAATGTAAACACATTTCTTCGCAGGAAAGGGTGGGATTTGTTACGGTAAAATTTACCGCAACAATGATCAGCCTTCGATTCCTTTATCTCTTTTTTTTTATTTGTCCGTTGTGGCTGCAAAATACTGGTGAACTTGGGGGCAACCATGGTATCATCAACCAGTGGTGTACTTCGCTAGCATTTTGCAAAAGCAACAAATACAGGTGTACGAGTCATTATTGAAAGACTATCGAGTGGAACGGGTGGTTCCAAAAATCCATAAAAGTATTTGTCATACAGAAGAACGTCTCATGACAATATGCCAGTGGATGAGCTGAAGAAGTAACGAGTCAGGTGGACACTTACTTGTTTCCAAATGAACAACATAACATCTTCACTTAAATTTCACCTTAACTTTACTAAACTTAACCTAATAACTTATTGTAGACATTTTGGGTAGTTAACGCATTTTCTTTAATTCTTTAATTTTTAAAGTCGTATATATATTTTTATTTACTAAGGTCTATCGGAATTGAAAAAAAAGGATAAAGTTTGTAGTTTTTAAATTATGCCTCACTCTCTTGTCTCGAAATGTTTGGTTTTTGAATATTTGCTTCACGCTTCGAATCACCCGCGAGTATTTTGTATTAACTAGGAGAACGCCTAGCGAAGGCCTTTTCTCGATTTTGATTCTTTTTAATTTTTCTCAAAAGTTTAGTTTGACATAGGCCTGAACTCGGCCATTAAGTTTCGGCAAGTTTTGGAAAGACATCCAACAACTCGTTGAACTAGTGTTTGTGAGAGATTGAGATTCAGCAAGTTTTGGACAGACATCCAACAACTTGTTGATCTTGTGTTTGTGAGAGTTTCGTTGAGATTCAACAACGGTGGTTTTCTGGGGAGCGAAAAAGCCTTCCAGGAAGCCGATGTCCCGTGACCGATGATCACGAAAACGTATGGCTGCATGTATGAATGTGTGAGTGATTGGAATGGCCAAGCGAAGGATTGGGTTAATAGCTAGGAAGTTCACTCTTGTGAGAGCTTACCAAGCGAAGAGAATTTTTTTTGTTATACGAGGAAAATTTGAAGAATAAAAAAAAAATCGAGGAAAAGTTTTGAACTTTTAGAATAAAGTAAAGTTCGAAATTTTTAATTTGTTAAAAAGAAAAAGAGGAAAGGAGATTCGAAGAGTGAGGAAACTAGGAAGGAGTTTCGAGAAGACAAAGGAAAAATTTTACGCGGAAAATTAACAGGAAACAAAAGTTAAGTACAGTGATAGTTTTATGTGAATTTTGGAATAAGGTATTCCGTAGGACCTTATTCGGTTTTATTTTAATTAATAGTTTTACCTTTAAGTAATTGCGCTCTTATCCCTATTAGTTTTTGGGACGTGGTATTTCTTTTTTTACTGTGCGTTAACGGCCCATTTTGCGTTTCATTTTCCTTGTTCTTTTTTTTAGCTCAACGGTTCCCCGTGAGCGGTTATAAAATACTTACTGTTCTCTTTTATAATCGAAAAAAATTTTGGGTTTTTATCCTGGTTTATCCAAGGTTTCCCAAATAAAAATAATTTAAAATCCCCATCTGGGAATATAAAACATTGTGTCTCATTTCGTTTTCTTTTTTTTATTTCGAATTATAATTGGATTTGGAATTTTGCTAATTTAGCCTAATTAAAATTCCTGGCGCCCATTATTTATTTCAAGTACCCCACTGTACTTGTAATGAATCATATTCGTTTATCTTGATTAATAAAATCAACGATTCTTTTTTTATCATCGTCTTTTTTTTTCCTTCGCTGAACCCAGCCCAGCTGAGAAGCCGTGGTGGTAGCTTTTATAAACGAGCTACTGTTTACACTTTTTCGCGTCTCTTAATCTTCTCTTCTTTCGTTGTCTTTTTTTGGTTGGTTTGACACTTCTGTCAAAAGAACCAAAATTCATAAGTCGTAAGTAATAGTTTAATCGTGGTGCGCAGTACATTTAATAATTTTTCTTAATAATTTGTTCGCGATCGTCTACTTGGTTTATCATTTCGATAAACCAATTATATCATAATTAAAGGTGTTGAATACCCACCCACCCCATTGACGAGAAGAAAAAGTGTAACAAATTGGCGCCCAACGTGGGGTTTCTGTGTGGAAAAAAAAGTGTCTTCTCCTGTGCAATCAGGGAAGCGTGTTTGTACTATTATGTTAAGCTCGATTTACTTTTTAAATTGTTTTACTTTCCCTAGGTAATTTGCTGAAAAGTTTTTAAATCAGAATTTTAAAGAAGTTGCGGCACAATTCTTACGTATACCTCTTGTTGTTTTTGCTAGAGGAAATTGGAAGTTCGTCATACATAAGGTTTTCTAACAATATATACAGATATATAAAAGTGCATTTGGTTTGTCGTGAGTATAATTTAATTCATTTTTAATTGAATCGAATCTTATATTTTTCATTATGTTATTCATACATACATACATATTTCATATTTTGTTTACATACGGTGCTTTTTCGAGAACAAATAGAGTAGTTTTTTTATTGCAATTTTCCAGTTTGTTTATGTTTCTTCTTTGCAGAGTTGAACGTAAAGGTCCTGTATTGGGTTTTTAATTTTTTTTTCAAAAAAATTTTACGAGTCGGCTTAGTTAATTATTTTATTAAATAATTTTCGGTGATATTTAAATATTTTGATACTCCCTTCGTTAACTTACCTAATAAAAAATTTCGGAAAAGTGTTAATTACCTACACTTTCGCTTGCATTTTTGTCATGTGAGATTCCTATTCTCTTCTTGTTTTTATTGGAACAGGATTTTGGATTACGGAAGAAATAAGCTGTGCATAGATTTGTAGAGTTTTTAGAAAAAGTTTTTAGAAAATATTTTCGTTTTGGTAGAAAGTTTTTCTGCAGTAATAGCAAAGTGAATTGGTACTGCGGAAGAATTTTTCTTGTATATTGAACTATATATATATATATATATTCTAATAATTTTTTGAAGTTATTTTATATAATACTAGAGTTACCAACGTGTTAGGAAAAAAAAATTAAATTTTGGTTAAAAAAAAAAATAAAATATTTTAGTGAGTGAAAAATTATTTTAAAATATTTTCAAAATGAATATCGGAAGGTTATCCCAGGATGAGTTAGCTCATGAAATGAGGGTTAGGGGTTTGAAGTTAGACACCGTAGAGGTTATGAGGAAGGCTCTAAGATCGTCAAGACTACTAGTTAGGCAGGGTTCGTTAGAGAATAGCAGAGTATATCCATTTACTTTTGATGAGGATCGTGATGCCGTTAAGGCAAAAATCGATGAAATTGAAATATTGCTCAAGGATCCACCGCATAATCCAAAATCTTCTGAGTACATTAAAATTAATTCAAAGATAGAATGGAGTATAGGAAGGTTAGGTAAAACCCCATGTAAAATAGAGGAACAGGAAGATGAGATTAGTGCCCTCAAGAATGAGCTTTTAATTTTGCTAGGTGATCTCAATGGTGAGAATGAAGATAGTGAATTGAAAGAAGAGCCACCGAAAAAGACTCCAATGAGGGGACAAATGAAAGTTCCAACGGAGCAAATAGTACAAATTAGTCCGGTAAAACCTACTGGTTCCAAGGTTAGGCAAACTGTCTCAGGATCTGAACGAAATACAGAAAGTGCTAGGGTTATAGATGTAAGGATACCAGAGCGAGGTATAGAGCGTGTAGTGCTCCAAGAAAGATGTTTCGAACGGTTAGGTAAATGGGGTGTTAAGTTTACTGGTGAGTCGGATAACTCATCAGTAAATTCTTTCTTAGAACGAGTTGAAGAACTTCGAATTGCGAACAAATGTTCCAGATAGTCATCTTTTTAAGTCAGCGACTGAACTTTTGTCAGGTAGAGCCCTCATGTGGATCAGAACTGTCAGAGAGGATATAAGTAATTGGCAGGAATTTGTTAGAGAACTTAAAGCTGAGTTCTTACCCGCGAACTACGATGACCTTTTTCTAGAAGAAATCAATCGTCGAACGCAAAGTAAGGATGAGTCTTTTGGAAGTTATTTTAGCATAATAAGGACTTTGTTTAGGCGATTATCAGAACCATTAACTGATGGAAGAAAATTAACAATTCTTAAAAAGAACGTCGATCCATTCTTCCAAAAGCAAATTGCGTTTGCTAAACCAAGCTCAGTAAAGGAACTTGCGGTGCTTGGAAGGGAAATGGATACTCTTAAAGTAAACGTGAACACATTTACTCCGCCTTCTAGAGGGAAGAATCTCTTAGAACCAGAGTGTGGATACCGTCCAAGCACGGCTTCACAGCCAAGAGTTGCAGTGGCTACTCCAGCTCTAGAAAATCCACCTCCACCTCGTCGTGTTATAAAGTGTTTCAATTGTAATCGTGAAGGTCACTTTGCTAGTTCTTGTTCTGCTTCTAGGCGTTGTTTTGGCTGTGGTATGGTAGGGGTTTCTCGCAATAATTGTCAACGTTGTTCGGGAAATGGAAATCGGACTCTTGGGCTAGCAGGACGAGAGGTCCGCAGAATGTTACAAGGTCGCCTGCTGGCGATCAGCTGGGAAATCAAGTTCAATTAGGTTTCACATTAGCAGTAAATGGTAAGGACACTAGGCCATACTCAGATGTCAAGATTTATGGGGTTAGGTTCTTAAGCTTATTGGATTCTGGTGCTTCATGCACTATTATAGGAGGGGATGGGTGTAGTTTTTTAAAAGAGTTAGGGCTTAAAGTTGAAAAATCTAAAATTGGATCTGTAACACTAGCAGATGGGGCAAGTGTAGGAGTTGCAGGATGTGTAACTCTACCCATCGAAGTTGAAGGAAAATCTATCCTTTTGGAGTGCCTGGTAATTCCAAGCCTCCCACATCGTTTGATCTTGGGTGCAGATTTTTGGGCACTCTCGGGCATAGTCCCGGATTTGAGTTCAGGTGTGTGGAACTTCTCCGATCAAGAACGTTTAGCAGCGATATCAGATATAGGGGTTATTAGGAAAATTTCAGACTTAGATGAAGATGAGAAAAAAAATTTAGAATCTGTTTTAGTGGAACTAGTTAAAAGCATGAGTGAGGGCTTAGGATGTACGAACTTAGTAGAGCATAAGATTAGGACGTCAGCAGAACCAATCAAACAGAGATATTATCTGGTTTCACCGGCCATCCAACAAAATATATATAAAGAACTACAGGAAATGTTAGAGTAAGGTGTAATTGTAAAATCGAAAAGCCCATGGGCCTCTCCGATTTTATTAGTTAAGAAGAAGGATGGAAAATACCGGTTCTGCGTTGACTATAGAAAGCTTAATGAGATTACGGACAGAGATGCATACCCTCTTCCCTTTATAACAGCAATTTTGGACAAACTTCGGAATGCGAAGTATTTGTCCTCCTTAGATATTAAATCCGCCTATTGGCAAATTCCAATGGAGGAAGAATCGAAAAGGTTCATAGCCTTCACCTTGCCGGGTAGAGGTCTATACCAATTTCGGAGGATGCCATTTGGTTTGCATAACTCGCCGGCAACGTGGCAAAGGTTTATTGATGAGGTTTTGGGTCCTGACCTTGAACCATACGTCTTTGTGTATCTTGACGACATTATCATCGTCACCGATTCTTTCGACAAACATTTAGAAATTTTAAAAGAAGTATTCAAAAGATTAAGGGAAGCAAGTCTTAAAGTAGGTAGGGAAAAGTGTAATTTTTGTAGGCCCTCTTTAAAGTTTTTGGGGTATGTAGTTGATAGAAATGGACTCCACGTCGATCCAGAAAAAGTGCAAAGCATGTTGGAAATCCCAGCCCCCAAAAATGTTAAAGAAGTAAGAAGTTTCGTAGGGACGATTTCTTGGTACAGAAGGTTTGTACCAAATTTCGCCATATTAGTTAGGCCTCTTACTGATCTCTTAAAGAAAAGTAAGAAGTTTTTATGGACCCAAGAGTAGGTTACGGCACCGATTTTGACATGTCCAGATTTTTCTCGACTGTTTGTCGTTCAGACAGACGCGTCAGACTACGGTATCGGGGCCGTATTATCTCAAAATTTTGAAGAGGGGGAAAAAGCAGTATGCTATATAAGTAGGTCATTAAATAAAAGCGAAAGAAATTATTCAACCACTGAAAAAGAATGCTTGGCCGTACTTTGGGCTATTGAAAAGTTGCGCCCGTACGTTGAAGGAGTTCGATTTACGGTCGTGACTGATCATTACTCTTTGGTGTGGTTAAGCAATCTTAAAGATCCTCAGGGTAGATTGGCCAGATGGGCCATTAGACTTCAACAATTTGACTTCAAGATAATCCATAGAAAGGGTAAAGAACATGTAGTTCCTGACATGTTATCGCGAGGAGTTCCGGTTGTAGCTGGAATTTCGGACCCTTGTATTCTCAAAATGATGTCTTCATTAGATAAGAATCCGTTAGCGTACCCTTCTTGGAGGATAGAGGATGGGCAACTTTTTAAACATGTAAAGTTAGGTCATTTAGTAGTTTACGATAATAAAACAGAATGGAAACTAGTATTAGGAAAAAAAGATAGGTTAGGCATTTTAGGTAAATGTCATGATAGTCCACTAGCTGGACACATGGGCGTTCGAAAAACTTTTGCTAGGGTCTGTGAGAAATATTATTGGCCTAAGATGAGGGGTGATATTACTAGGTATGTTAGAAATTGCAAAACATTTCAACAAGTGAAGCCTATAAACGATAAACCAGCTGGTCTTATGACGGAAAGGGTAGGGCCTTCGAAGCGATGGGAAATGATTTGTGTAGACTTGGTTGGTCCACTTCCTAAATCTTCGAAGGGTTTTATGTACATTTTAACTGTTGTCGATTATTTTACCAAGTTCCCTTTTTTATTTGCTCTACGGTCTGCAACTGCTAAGGCAGTATGTAAGGAATTGGAAGACAACTTGTTTTTGTTGTTTGGGGTTCCGAAATGTATCGTGTGTGACAATGGTCCACAGTTTCGTAGTAGGGAATTAAAATTGCTTTGCGAATCGTACGCATCACGAATTAGATTTACAGCGCATTACCACCCGCAAGCAAACCCGGCGGAGCTCATAAATCAAAACGACTCTTCGAGCATATGTCTCTGAAAATCATAGAAGTTGGGATTCACAGCTGGCGAAGGTAGCCTGCGCGATCAGAACTTCTCAACATGAAGTTTTAGGGATGTCACCATACTTTGCAAATTTTGGTAGAAATATGGCAACTAGTGGCCATGATGTAGGGTACCGAGGTAGTACAAGTGATGAGAATCAACAACCAACAGATTTGAGGGTTCAATTTAAAAAGCTACAGGAAGACATAGCTAAGAAATTAGAGTCGGCAAGTAGCAAGATACAAAAATGTATAATCTCAGAAGGAGAGACACACAGTATCAACCTGGCGAAATTTTACACTGTCCGATGCAGCAACATATTACGCATCAAAGTTGGCTACAAAATTTGTTGGGCCTTTTAAGATTAGCAAGCGTGTGTCACCATGGACATACCTGCTAATGGATGAAAAGGGGAAAGATCGGGGGACATGGCATTTAAAAGATTTGAAACCTTATGTTGATAATTGAGTCAAAAGTCCCTTAATATTTTTTCTTCTAAATTCCTTTTTTTTAATATCTTACTTTGTTAATACTTTTCTAAATAACGTTTTATAAAACTTTGTTAATACATGCCTTTGTTTCTTCTTTTTTAATAGATTTTTGTTTACCTATTGATGAAAGTCCTTATGTTGTGCTGTTCACCTTTCTTAGCCTTTATCCTGTTTAAGCCTCAGGAAATGGTTTACTTTTCTTCGAAATGTAAACACATTTCTTGGGAGGAAAGGGTGGGATTTGTTACGGTAAAATTTACCGCAACAATGATCAGCCTTCGATTCCTTTATCTCTTTTTTTTTATTTGTCCGTTGTGGCTGCAAAATACTGGTGAACTTGGGGGCAACCATGGTATCATCAACCAGTGGTGTACTTCGCTAGCATTTTGCAAAAGCAACAAATACAGGTGTACGAGTCATTATTGAAAGACTATCGAGTGGAACGGGTGGTTCCAAAAATCCATAAAAGTATTTGTCATACAGAAGAACGTCTCATGACAGTATGCCAGCGGATGAGCTGAAGAAGTAACGAGTCAGGTGGACACTTACTTGTTTCCAAATGAACAACATAACATCTTTACTTAAATTTCACCTTAACTTTACTAAACTTAACCTAATAACTTATTGTAGACATTTTGGGTAGTTAACGCATTTTCTTTAATTCTTTAATTTTTAAAATCGTATCTTTATTTTTAATTACTAAGGTCTATCGGAATTGAAAAAAAAGGATAAAGTTTGTAGTTTTTAAATTATGCCTCACTCTCTCGTCTCAAAATGTTTGGTTTTTGAATATTTGCTTCACGCTTCAAATCACCCGCGAGTATTTTGTATTAACTAGGAGAACGCCTAGCGAAGGCCTTTTCTCGATTTTGATTCTTTTTAATTTTTCTCAAAAGTTTAGTTTGACATAGGCCTGAACTCGGCCATTAAGTTTCGGCAAGTTTTGGAAAGACATCCAACAACTCGTTGAACTAGTGTTTGTGAGAGATTGAGATTCAGCAAGTTTTGGACAGACATCCAACAACTTGTTGATCTTGTGTTTGTGAGAGTTTCGTTGAGATTCAACAACGGTGGTTTTCTGGGGAGCGAAAAAGCATTCCAGGAAGCCGATGTCCCGTGACCGATGATCACGAAAACGTATGGCTGCATGTATGAATGTGTGAGTGATTGGAATGGCCAAGCGAAGGATTGGGTTAATAGCTAGGAAGTTCACTCTTGTGAGAGCTTACCAAGCGAAGAGAAGTTTTTTTGTGATACGAGGAGAATTTGGAGAATAAAAAAAAATCGAGGAAAAGTTTTGAACTTTTAGAATAAAGTAAAGTTCGAAATTTTTAATTTGTTAAAAAGAAAAAGAGGAAAGGAGATTCGAAGAGTGAGGAAACTAGGAAGGAGTTTCGAGAAGACAGAGGAAAATTTTTTACGCGGAAAATTACGAGGAAACAAGAGTTAAGTACAGTGATAGTTTTATGTGAATTTTGGAACAAGGAATTCCGTAGGACCTTATTCGGTTTTATTTGCGTTTCATTTCCCTTGGTCTTTTTTTTAGCTCAACGGTTTCTCGTGAGCGGTTATAAAATACTTACTGTTCTCTTTTATATTCGAAAAAAATTTGGGTTTTTATCCTGGTTTATCCAAGGTTTCCCAAATAAAAATAATTTAAAATCCCCATCTGGGACTATAAAACATTGTGTTTCATTTCGTTTTCTTTTTTTTATTTCGAATTATAATTAGATTTGGAATTTTGCTAATTTAGCCTAATTAAAATTCCTGGCACCCATTATTTATTTCAAGTACCCCACTGTACTTGTAATAAATCATATTCGTTTATCTTGATTAATAAAATCTTGATTAATAAAATCAACGATCCTTTTTTTATCATCGTCTTTTTTTTTCCTTCGCTGAACCCAATCCAGCTGAGCAGCCGTGGTGGTAGCTTTTATAATCTTCTCTTCTTTCGTTGTCTTTTTTTGGTTGGTTTGACACTTCTGTCAAAAGAACCAAAATTCATAAGTCGTAAGTAATAGTTTAATCGTGGTGCGCAGTACATTTAATAATTTTTCTTAATAATTTGTTCGCGATCGTCTACTTGGTTTATCATTTCGATAAACCAATTATATCATAATTAAAGGTGTTAAATACCCACCCACCCCATTGACGAGAAGAAAAAGTGTAACAAATTGGCGCCCAACGTGGGGCTTCTGTGTGGAAAAAAAGTGTCTTCTCCTGTGCAATCAAGGAAGTGTGTTTGTACTCAGTGTCTTATTAATCATTTTGTTAAGCTCGATTTACTTTTTAAATTGTTTTACTTTCCCTAGGTAATTTGCTGAAAAGTTTTTAAATCAGAATTTTAAAGAAGTTGCGGCACAATTCTTACGCATACCTCTTGTTGTTTTTGCTAGAGGAAATTGGAAGTTCGTCATACATAAGGTTTTTTTACAATATATACAGATATATAAAAGTGCATTTGGTTTATCGTGAGTATAATTTAATTCATTTTTAATTGAATCGAATCTTATATTTCTCATTATGTTATTCATACATACGAGTACATACATATTTCATATTTTGTTTACATACGGTGCTTTTTCGAGAAGAAATAGAGTAGTTTTTTTATTGCAATTTTCCAGTTTGTTTATGTTTCTTCTGTGCAGAGTTGAACATAAAGGTCCTGTATTGGGTTTTTAATTTTTTTTTTCAAAAAAATTTTACGAGTCGGTTTAGTTAATTATTTTATTAAATAATTTTCGGTGATATTTAAATATTTTGATACTCCCTTCGTTAATTTAACTAATACAAATTTTCGGAAAAGTGTTAATTACCTACACCTTCGCTTGCATTTTTGTCGCTTCGTTTTGTCGTGTGAGATTCCTATTCTTTTCTCGTTTTTATTGGAACAGGATTTCGGATTACGGAAGAAATAAGCTGTGCATAGATTTGTAGAGTTTTTAGAAAAAGTTTTTAGAAAATATTTTCGTTTTGGTAGAAAGTTTTTCTGCAGTAATAACAGAGTGAATTGGTACTCTGGAAGAATTTTTCTTGTATATTGAACTATATATATATTTTTTTATTCTAATAATTTTTTAAAGTTATTTTATATAATACTAGAGTTACCAACGTGTTAGGAAAAAAAATTAAATTTTGGTTAAAAAAAAAAAAATAAAATATTTTAGTGAGTGAAAAATTATTTTAAAATATTTTCAAAATGAATATCGGAAGGTTATCCCAGGATGAGTTAGCTCATGAAATGAGGGTTAGGGGTTTGAAGGTAGACACCGTAGAGGTTATGAGGAAGGCTCTAAGATCGTCAAGACTACTAGTTAGGCAGGATTCGTTAGAGAATAGCATAGTATATCCATTTACTTTTGATGAGGATCGTGATGCCGTTAAGGCAAAAATCGATAAAATTGAAATGTTGCTCAAGGATCCATCGCATAATTCAAAATCTTCTGAGTACATTAAAATTAATTCAAAGATAGAATGGAGTATAGGAAGGTTAGGTAGAACCCCATGTAAAATAGAGGAACAGGAAGATGAGATTAGTGCCCTCAAGAATGAGCTTTTAATTTTGCTAGGTGATCTCAATGGTGAGAATGAAGATAGTGAATTGAAAGAAGAGCCACCGAAAAAGACTCCAATGAGGGGACAACTGAAAGTTCCAACGGAGCAAATAGTACAAATTAGTCCGGTAAAACCTACTAGTTCCAAGGTTAGGCAAACTGTCTCAGGATCTGAACGAAATACAGAAGGTGCTAGGGTTATAACGGGTGATTTTTTAAGAGGTTTAGAACTTTAAAAAAAAAAACACAAAAAATTCGAAAAAATGAATGAAATATTTATTTGAATCGATAGTTTGAACCTTGCAATTTAATGTTTAAAGATAATTTCATGCAAATGTTGACCGCGGCTGCGTCTCAGGTAGCCCATCCGCTGAGTCCAATTTTGGCATACTCTTTCACACATATCGGCCGGTATCTCACGAATGAATGCATGGATGTTGGCTTCCAGTGCGTCAATCGAAGCGGGCTTGTCCCTATAGACATTAGCCTTGACATACCCCCACAAAAAATAATCTAATGGTGTCAAATCGCACGATCTAGGCGGCTAATTGACCGGCCCGAAACGTGAAATTAACTGTTCACCAAACTCGCCTCGCAATTGCGCCATTGTTTTGCGTGCTGTGTGGCATGTGGCACCGTCTTGTTGAAACCACATATCATGCAAGTCAAGAACTTCCATTTCGGGCAAAAAAAAGTTTGTTATTATCGCTCGGTAGCGTTCACCATTGACAGTAACGCTGCGATTCGCATCATCTTTGAAGAAATATGGCCCAATAATGCCGCCGGCCCATAAACCGCACCAAACAGTGGCTTTTTCGGGATGCATTGGTAGCTGTTGCAATGCTTCTGGCTGATCTTCACTCCAAATGCGGCAATTATGCTTATTTACGTACCCATTCAACCAAAAATGAGCCTCATCGCTGAACACAATTTCCCACATTTTGAAAATTTCGAACCGAGCACGAATTTTGATAGTAAAATTCAATAATTTGCAAGCGTTGTTCATTTGTAAGACGATCCATGGTTAAATTGCGAACCAAACTGAAGCTGTTTGACAGTGACACAAGGTACTAAACACACGTCAGCTGTCAAAACCAGTGTTGTCAAAACCAAACCAGCTAAAAAATCACCCTTTATTAAATCCGCCTATTGGCAAATTCCAATGGAGGAAGAATCGAAAAGGTTCACAGCCTTCACCTTGCCGGGTAGAGGTCTATACCAATTTCGGAGGATGCCATTTGGTTTGCATAACTCGCCGGCAACGTGGCAAAGGTTTATTGATGAGGTTTTGGGTCCTGACCTTGAACCATACGTCTTTGTGTATCTTGACGACATTATCATCGTCACCGATTCTTTCGACAAACATTTAGAAATTTTAAAAGAAGTATTCAAAAGGTTAAGGGAAGCAAGTCTTAAAGTAGGTAGGGAAAAGTGTAATTTTTGTAGGCCCTCTTTAAAGTTTTTGGGGTATGTAGTTGATAGAAATGGACTCCACGTCGATCCAGAAAAAGTGTAAAGCATGTTGGAAATCCCAGCCCCCAAAAATGTTAAAGAAGTAAGAAGTTTCGTAGGGACGATTTCTTGGTACAGAAGGTTTGTACCAAATTTCGCCATATTAGTTAGGCCTCTTACTGATCTCTTAAAGAAAAGTAAGAAGTTTTTATGGACCCAAGAGTAGGTTACGGCACCGATTTTGACATGTCCAGATTTTTCTCGACTGTTTGTCGTTCAGACAGACGCGTCAGACTACGGTATCGGGGCCGTATTATCTCAAAATTTTGAAGAGGGGGAAAAAGCAGTATGCTATATAAGTAGGTCATTAAATAAAAGCGAAAGAAATTATTCAACCACTGAAAAAGAATGCTTGGCCGTACTTTGGGCTATTGAAAAGTTGCGCCCGTACGTTGAAGGAGTTCGATTTACGGTCGTGACTGATCATTACTCTTTGGTGTGGTTAAGCAATCTTAAAGATCCTCAGGGTAGATTGGCCAGATGGGCCATTAGACTTCAACAATTTGACTTCAAGATAATCCATAGAAAGGGTAAAGAACATGTAGTTCCTGACATGTTATCGCGAGGAGTTCCGGTTGTAGCTGGAATTTCGGACCCTTGTATTCTCAAAATGATGTCTTCATTAGATAAGAATCCGTTAGCGTACCCTTCTTGGAGGATAGAGGATGGGCAACTTTTTAAACATGTAAAGTTAGGTCATTTAGTAGTTTACGATAATAAAACAGAATGGAAACTAGTATTAGGAAAAAAAGATAGATTAGGCATTTTAGGTAAATGTCATGATAGTCCACTAGCTGGACACATGGGCGTTCGAAAAACTTTTGCTAGGGTCTGTGAGAAATATTATTGGCCTAAGATGAGGGGTGATATTACTAGGTATGTTAGAAATTGCAAAACATTTCAACAAGTGAAGCCTATAAACGATAAACCAGCTGGTCTTATGACGGAAAGGGTAGGGCCTTCGAAGCGATGGGAAATGATTTGTGTAGACTTGGTTGGTCCACTTCCTAAATCTTCGAAGGGTTTTATGTACATTTTAACTGTTGTCGATTATTTTACCAAGTTCCCTTTTTTATTTGCTCTACGGTCTGCAACTGCTAAGGCAGTATGTAAGGAATTGGAAGACAACTTGTTTTTGTTGTTTGGGGTTCCGAAATGTATCGTGTGTGACAATGGTCCACAGTTTCGTAGTAGGGAATTAAAATTGCTTTGCGAATCGTACGCATCACGAATTAGATTTACAGCGCATTACCACCCGCAAGCAAACCCGGCGGAGCTCATAAATCAAAACGACTCTTCGAGCATATGTCTCTGAAAATCATAGAAGTTGGGATTCACAGCTGGCGAAGGTAGCCTGCGCGATCAGAACTTCTCAACATGAAGTTTTAGGGATGTCACCGTACTTTGCAAATTTTGGTAGAAGTATGGCAACTAGTGGCCATGATGTAGGGTACCGAGGTAGTACAAGTGATGAGAATCAACAACCAACAGATTTAGGGGTTCAATTTAAAAAGCTACAGGAAGACATAGCTAAGAAATTAGAGTCGGCAAGTAGCAAGACCGCAAAAATTTATAATCTCAGAAGGAGAGACACACAGTATCAACCTGGCGAAATTTTACACTGTTCGATGCAGCAACATATTACGCATCAAAGTTGGCTACAAAATTTGTTGGGCCTTTTAAGATTAGCAAGCGTGTGTCACCATGGACATACCTGCTAATGGATGAAAAGGGGAAAGATCGGGGGACATGGCATTTAAAAGATTTGAAACCTTATGTTGATAATTGAGTCAAAAGTCCCTTAATATTTTTTCTTCTAAATTCCTTTTTTTTAATATCTTACTTTGTTAATACTTTTCTAAATAACGTTTTATAAAACTTTGTTAATACATGCCTTTGTTTCTTCTTTTTTAATAGATTTTTGTTTACCTATTGATGAAAGTCCTTATGTTGTGCTGTTCACCTTTCTTAGCCTTTATCCTGTTTAAGCCTCAGGAAATGGTTTACCTTTCTTCGAAATGTAAACACATTTCTTCGGAGGAAAGGGTGGGATTTGTTACGGTAAAATTTACCGCAACAATGATCAGCCTTCGATTCCTTTATCTCTTTTTTTTTTATTTGTCCGTTGTGGCTGCAAAATACTGGTGAACTTGGGGGCAACCATGGTATCATCAACCAGTGGTGTACTTCGCTAGCATTTTGCAAAAGCAACAAATACAGGTGTACGAGTCATTATTGAAAGACTATCGAGTGGAACGGGTGGTTCCAAAAATCCATAAAAGTATTTGTCATACAGAAGAACGTCTCATGACAATATGCCAGTGGATGAGCTGAAGAAGTAACGAGTCAGGTGGACACTTACTTGTTTCCAAATGAACAACATAACATCTTCACTTAAATTTCACCTTAACTTTACTAAACTTAACCTAATAACTTATTGTAGACATTTTGGGTAGTTAACGCATTTTCTTTAATTCTTTAATTTTTAAAGTCGTATATATATTTTTAATTACTAAGGTCTATCGGAATTGAAAAAAAAGGATAAAGTTTGTAGTTTTTAAATTATGCCTCACTCTCTTGTCTCGAAATGTTTGGTTTTTGAATATTTGCTTCACGCTTCGAATCACCCGCGAGTATTTTGTATTAACTAGGAGAACGCCTAGCGAAGGCCTTTTCTCGATTTTGATTCTTTTTAATTTTTCTCAAAAGTTTAGTTTGACATAGGCCTGAACTCGGCCATTAAGTTTCGGCAAGTTTTGGAAAGACATCCAACAACTCGTTGAACTAGTGTTTGTGAGAGATTGAGATTCAGCAAGTTTTGGACAGACATCCAACAACTTGTTGATCTTGTGTTTGTGAGAGTTTCGTTGAGATTCAACAACGGTGGTTTTCTGGGGAGCGAAAAAGCCTTCCAGGAAGCCGATGTCCCGTGACCGATGATCACGAAAACGTATGGCTGCATGTATGAATGTGTGAGTGATTGGAATGGCCAAGCGAAGGATTGGGTTAATAGCTAGGAAGTTCACTCTTGTGAGAGCTTACCAAGCGAAGAGAATTTTTTTTGTTATACGAGGAAAATTTGAAGAATAAAAAAAAATCGAGGAAAAGTTTTGAACTTTTAGAATAAAGTAAAGTTCGAAATTTTTAATTTGTTAAAAAGAAAAAGAGGAAAGGAGATTCGAAGAGTGAGGAAACTAGGAAGGAGTTTCGAGAAGACAAAGGAAAAATTTTACGCGGAAAATTAACAGGAAACAAAAGTTAAGTACAGTGATAGTTTTATGTGAATTTTGGAATAAGGTATTCCGTAGGACCTTATTCGGTTTTATTTTAATTAATAGTTTTACCTTTAAGTAATTGCGCTCTTATCCCTATTAGTTTTTGGGACGTGGTATTTCTTTTTTTACTGTGCGTTAACGGCCCATTTTGCGTTTCATTTTCCTTGTTCTTTTTTTTAGCTCAACGGTTCCCCGTGAGCGGTTATAAAATACTTACTGTTCTCTTTTATAATCGAAAAAAATTTTGGGTTTTTATCCTGGTTTATCCAAGGTTTCCCAAATAAAAATAATTTAAAATCCCCATCTGGGAATATAAAACATTGGTTCTCATTTCGTTTTCTTTTTTTTATTTCGAATTATAATTGGATTTGGAATTTTGCTAATTTAGCCTAATTAAAATTCCTGGCGCCCATTATTTATTTCAAGTACCCCACTGTACTTGTAATGAATCATATTCGTTTATCTTGATTAATAAAATCAACGATTCTTTTTTTATCATCGTCTTTTTTTTTCCTTCGCTGAACCCAGCCCAGCTGAGAAGCCGTGGTGGTAGCTTTTATAAACGAGCTACTGTTTACACTTTTTCGCGTCTCTTAATCTTCTCTTCTTTCGTTGTCTTTTTTTGGTTGGTTTGACACTTCTGTCAAAAGAACCAAAATTCATAAGTCGTAAGTAATAGTTTAATCGTGGTGCGCAGTACATTTAATAATTTTTCTTAATAATTTGTTCGCGATCGTCTACTTGGTTTATCATTTCGATAAACCAATTATATCATAATTAAAGGTGTTGAATACCCACCCACCCCATTGACGAGAAGAAAAAGTGTAACAAATTGGCGCCCAACGTGGGGTTTCTGTGTGGAAAAAAAAGTGTCTTCTCCTGTGCAATCAGGGAAGCGTGTTTGTACTATTATGTTAAGCTCGATTTACTTTTTAAATTGTTTTACTTTCCCTAGGTAATTTGCTGAAAAGTTTTTAAATCAGAATTTTAAAGAAGTTGCGGCACAATTCTTACGCATACCTCTTGTTGTTTTTGCTAGAGGAAATTGGAAGTTCGTCATACATAAGGTTTTCTAACAATATATACAGATATATAAAAGTGCATTTGGTTTGTCGTGAGTATAATTTAATTCATTTTTAATTGAATCGAATCTTATATTTTTCATTATGTTATTCATACATACATACATATTTCATATTTTGTTTACATACGGTGCTTTTTCGAGAACAAATAGAGTAGTTTTTTTATTGCAATTTTCCAGTTTGTTTATGTTTCTTCTTTGCAGAGTTGAACGTAAAGGTCCTGTATTGGGTTTTTAATTTTTTTTTTCAAAAAAATTTTACGAGTCGGCTTAGTTAATTATTTTATTAAATAATTTTCGGTGATATTTAAATATTTTGATACTCCCTTCGTTAATTTACCTAATAAAAAATTTCGGAAAAGTGTTAATTACCTACACTTTCGCTTGCATTTTTGTCGTGTGAGATTCCTATTCTCTTCTTGTTTTTATTGGAACAGGATTTTGGATTACGGAAGAAATAAGCTGTGCATAGATTTGTAGAGTTTTTAGAAAAAGTTTTTAGAAAATATTTTCGTTTTGGTAGAAAGTTTTTCTGCAGTAATAGCAAAGTGAATTGGTACTGCGGAAGAATTTTTCTTGTATATTGAACTATATATATATATATATATTCTAATAATTTTTTGAAGTTATTTTATATAATACTAGAGTTACCAACGTGTTAGGAAAAAAAAATTAAATTTTGGTTAAAAAAAAAAATAAAATATTTTAGTGAGTGAAAAATTATTTTAAAATATTTTCAAAATGAATATCGGAAGGTTATCCCAGGATGAGTTAGCTCATGAAATGAGGGTTAGGGGTTTGAAGGTAGACACCGTAGAGGTTATGAGGAAGGCTCTAAGATCGTCAAGACTACTAGTTAGGCAGGGTTCGTTAGAGAATAGCAGAGTATATCCATTTACTTTTGATGAGGATCGTGATGCCGTTAAGGCAAAAATCGATGAAATTGAAATATTGCTCAAGGATCCACCGCATAATCCAAAATCTTCTGAGTACATTAAAATTAATTCAAAGATAGAATGGAGTATAGGAAGGTTAGGTAAAACCCCATGTAAAATAGAGGAACAGGAAGATGAGATTAGTGCCCTCAAGAATGAGCTTTTAATTTTGCTAGGTGATCTCAATGGTGAGAATGAAGATAGTGAATTGAAAGAAGAGCCACAGAAAAAGACTCCAATGAGGGGACAACTGAAAGTTCCAACGGAGCAAATAGTACAAATTAGTCCGGTAAAACCTACTGGTTCCAAGGTTAGGCAAACTGTCTCAGGATCTGAACGAAATACAGAAAGTGCTAGGGTTATAGATGTAAGGATACCAGAGCGAGGTATAGAGCGTGTAGTGCTCCAAGAAAGATGTTTCGAACGGTTAGGTAAATGGGGTGTTAAGTTTACTGGTGAGTCGGATAACTCATCAGTAAATTCTTTCTTAGAACGAGTTGAAGAACTTCGAATTGCGAACAAATGTTCCAGATAGTCATCTTTTTAAGTCAGCGACTGAACTTTTGTCAGGTAGAGCCCTCATGTGGATCAGAACTGTCAGAGAGGATATAAGTAATTGGCAGGAATTTGTTAGAAAACTTAAAGCTGAGTTCTTACCCGCGAACTACGATGACCTTTTTCTAGAAGAAATCAATCGTCGAACGCAAAGTAAGGATGAGTCTTTTGGAAGTTATTTTAGCATAATAAGGACTTTGTTTAGGCGATTATCAGAACCATTAACTGATGGAAGAAAATTAACAATTCTTAAAAAGAACGTCGATCCATTCTTCCAAAAGCAAATTGCGTTTGCTAAACCAAGCTCAGTAAAGGAACTTGCGGTGCTTGGAAGGGAAATGGATACTCTTAAAGTAAACGTGAACACATTTACTCCGCCTTCTAGAGGGAAGAATCTCTTAGAACCAGAGTGTGGATACCGTCCAAGCACGGCTTCACAGCCAAGAGTTGCAGTGGCTACTCCAGCTCTAGAAAATCCACCTCCACCTCGTCGTGTTATAAAGTGTTTCAATTGTAATCGTGAAGGTCACTTTGCTAGTTCTTGTTCTGCTTCTAGGCGTTGTTTTGGCTGTGGTATGGTAGGGGTTTCTCGCAATAATTGTCAACGTTGTTCGGGAAATGGAAATCGGACTCTTGGGCTAGCAGGACGAGAGGTCCGCAGAATGTTACAAGGTCGCCTGCTGGCGATCAGCTGGGAAATCAAGTTCAATTAGGTTTCACATTAGCAGTAAATGGTAAGGACACTAGGCCATACTCAGATGTCAAGATTTATGGGGTTAGGTTCTTAGGCTTATTGGATTCTGGTGCTTCATGCACTATTATAGGAGGGGATGGGTGTAGTTTTTTAAAAGAGTTAGGGCTTAAAGTTGAAAAATCTAAAATTGGATCTGTAACACTAGCAGATGGGGCAGGTGTAGGAGTTGCAGGATGTGTAACTCTACCCATCGAAGTTGAAGGAAAATCTATCCTTTTGGAGTGCCTGGTAATTCCAAGCCTCCCACATCGTTTGATCTTGGGTGCAGATTTTTGGGCACTCTCGGGCATAGTCCCGGATTTGAGTTCAGGTGTGTGGAACTTCTCCGATCAAGAACGTTTAGCAGCGATATCAGATATAGGGGTTATTAGGAAAATTTCAGACTTAGATGAAGATGAGAAAAAAAATTTAGAATCTGTTTTAGTGGAACTAGTTAAAAGCATGAGTGAGGGCTTAGGATGTACGAACTTAGTAGAGCATAAGATTAGGACGTCAGCAGAACCAATCAAACAGAGATATTATCTGGTTTCACGCGCCATCCAACAAAATATATATAAAGAACTACAGGAAATGTTAGAGTAAGGTGTAATTGAAAAATCGAAAAGCCCATGGGCCTCTCCGATTTTATTAGTTAAGAAGAAGGATGGAAAATACCGGTTCTGCGTTGACTATAGAAAGCTTAATGAGATTACGGACAGAGATGCATACCCTCTTCCCTTTATAACAGCAATTTTGGACAAACTTCGGAATGCGAAGTATTTGTCCTCCTTAGATATTAAATCCGCCTATTGGCAAATTCCAATGGAGGAAGAATCGAAAAGGTTCACAGCCTTCACCTTGCCGGGTAGAGGTCTATACCAATTTCGGAGGATGCCATTTGGTTTGCATAACTCGCCGGCAACGTGGCAAAGGTTTATTGATGAGGTTTTGGGTCCTGACCTTGAACCATACGTCTTTGTGTATCTTGACGACATTATCATCGTCACCGATTCTTTCGACAAACATTTAGAAATTTTAAAAGAAGTATTCAAAAGATTAAGGGAAGCAAGTCTTAAAGTAGGTAGGGAAAAGTGTAATTTTTGTAGGCCCTCTTTAAAGTTTTTGGGGTATGTAGTTGATAGAAATGGACTCCACGTCGATCCAGAAAAAGTGCAAAGCATGTTGGAAATCCCAGCCCCCAAAAATGTTAAAGAAGTAAGAAGTTTCGTAGGGACGATTTCTTGGTACAGAAGGTTTGTACCAAATTTCGCCATATTAGTTAGGCCTCTTACTGATCTCTTAAAGAAAAGTAAGAAGTTTTTATGGACCCAAGAGTAGGTTACGGCACCGATTTTGACATGTCCAGATTTTTCTCGACTGTTTGTCGTTCAGACAGACGCGTCAGACTACGGTATCGGGGCCGTATTATCTCAAAATTTTGAAGAGGGGGAAAAAGCAGTATGCTATATAAGTAGGTCATTAAATAAAAGCGAAAGAAATTATTCAACCACTGAAAAAGAATGCTTGGCCGTACTTTGGGCTATTGAAAAGTTGCGCCCGTACGTTGAAGGAGTTCGATTTACGGTCGTGACTGATCATTACTCTTTGGTGTGGTTAAGCAATCTTAAAGATCCTCAGGGTAGATTGGCCAGATGGGCCATTAGACTTCAACAATTTGACTTCAAGATAATCCATAGAAAGGGTAGAGAACATGTAGTTCCTGACATGTTATCGCGAGGAGTTCCGGTTGTAGCTGGAATTTCGGACCTGTTGTGTAAATATCCAAAGGAACTAATAAAGAAGGCAATTGAGTTACTGTTTTAGTTTATTTATTTTTTATTTTTATTGATCCCTATCTTCTGCATTTTAGCCCATTTAAATTCCTGCTCCGCGTCTTTTAATTTCCTGGCATCCTCCAGGAGATGCCGTTTCTCCAGACCCCGACTTAGGGCCGACAATTGGTATAAGGCCGCAAGTTGCCGGCGGAGCCTCACTTGACGTCCTCCCCGGTGTTTCTTGTTGGGTAGGGGACCAAAAGGCTCCTTGGGCGTCTCTGGTATCTCGATGGCCTTAACAGGAGTGGCGAGTTGATGGCGGGACCGGTACTCCTCCAATGAAATGGGACGGGGACCGGCGGTGGGACAACTTGATATCTCCTCCCTTAAATCTTTCTGAAACGAACTGGTCATGCTAAAAGCATGGTCAATAAGGTATTCTTTCTGGATTGGGAGACGGATGGGTTTAGGGGATTGTTCCTGCCTAAATTATGGGTTCCACATTTAGTTTTTAGCCCTGTGGTGGGCCGGTCTTTTTAGGCGGAAATGCCTTAATATACTTACGTTTCTTTCTTTTTTTTTATGTCTTGGGACTGGCTTCTTTCCTTTTTGATGTCCTGGGACTGCTGAGAAGTTTTATCAAAAAACGAAGTGGTTGTTTTAACACGCTTTAAGTTTATTGTCGCTTTTGGGTTTTCTTAAAACTATTTATATCAAATTATCTTACTTCCTATTCTTAAATCTAACATTGAGTTTTTCTTAATTGCAGATAATGAAATTTCTTCTTAAATACTACATTGCATAATTTTTTCATACGGCATTCTTTTGTAACTCAGATTTACCATGACAACGTATTTGTTTATTTTTGTTGCCCTGGTTTATTTCCTCATTCACAAACATCGCAATGCATTTAATAACCTGGTTCATTACTCGCAAACGTAAACAAAACCCCGAGTCAGGTGTCATATTGCTTCAATGCATTTTCGTCATCACCACCTTACTAGGTCATTCTTTAATTTGTTTATTTTATTGCAACAGGGCAGCAAAACATTTTGTAGGTCTCTACTTTGTTTTGCGCAACCCACGTGCGTTTATTTTTGTAAACAAATAGTGTGGCACATAATGCACACACTTGGTAATGACCTTAATTTTGGTGTTTAACTTAAATGTAATGATAATGACATTGATTTCTGAAAGGTAGTTGGTTGGTATAGTTGGTATATGATTTATACACAACACCTCCCCCTTCCAAAAATGATCATATTTTTGATTAGAAGAGTCAAAAATTGATTGGGTTTGCTGACGTTGTTAGATGAAGGGTCCATAAATGCATTGGATTTTCATTGAATAATACTAATTTGTATACCTATAGATTACACAAAAAATGGCCGCAGGAATAAAATAGATACAAAGTTTGAAATGGTGATGTATTTATAATATTATTTATGTACGTATGCATCTTTTTTTTTTTTTTTTTATTTTATAACAAGCTACAAATTTAATTTTTACACTATTAAATAATAAATATACACAAAAATATAAAGTATCCATAGGTGTCATCATCGTATTTCATATTATTCGGCTTTCATTTGGTTTTCTTCGTTTCTTGATGGATTATATTGTCTTCAAATCTGCAATTTATATCTTCTACCAGCATAACTTTATAGTCTCTCATTTTTGTATATGTTTTCAGGTATACTTCTTATTTATTTACTTTAATAATAATACAGAGTTTTACTTATCTAATTTTTAAATTACAATTAGGTAATAATTAAACATTTTAAAAGAAATTTCAACTAGATAATGAAATTTTTTGCCTACAATTGAACAGTAATATAAACAACTTATTATTGATTACTGCAGCTATAAGACTAGGATAAAAGTAACAAACTATACTTTAAGTACAAATGGTTTCGATTTATTCTTCACAGATCTCAGTTTTTAATAGATTTACTTTTTCAAATTACAAACAATTAAAGTTTTATGTGTACTTAGGTTTATTAATCTACTTCTTCATTATGTGATTCTGTGTTTTTTTTTTTTTTGATACATCGAAAGAATAATAAGACTAAGATTTGGTGTTATTATTTAATAATTTTGTGAAATATTTTTTTCTTGTTGTTTATTTTTAAATTATTGAATTTTAATTTTAATTTACTAAGTTAAGTTCTAATTTATGGGGCTCACTATCTCCCTCTTTTAAGTTTTAATTAATGAAAATGAATGATCTTGGGGCTCTAGTCCCTCTTTTATTATTTAATGAATTTGGGGCACTCTATCTCCCTCTTTTATTATTTTTTGAATTCGGGAATCTGGATACCATCTCATTTCTTCATCTAATGCTTTTCGGAACTCCATCAGTTCTTCTGTAGATGATAGTAACTTCTTGTCGTGAGTTATGTGGCTTGTTATCATACAGGTCAATTCACCGTCATCAAAACCTCTCAGGTGTTTTGGTATGGTAACATTTTTAAACTCATATTTAGGTGCGGATGCTGTCTTTTGTCTTCTCGTCCATTCTCGTGTAAGAAACTGTTCTACCATCAACAATGTTTGAAGTCCTGATATGCCCAATTTGTTATAGCTTTTGATTGTTTGTGTTTTGTTGTTAACGACCAAAAGAGTCCAATGAAGTCCTACTACTTCGATGGGTATGAATATGTAATCATATTTGAAGATATCCGTATCCTCAACCCATTCGTCCGTGTTTCTGTTTGATGTTATGTGTGTAGATATCGCCTGTAAGCTGAATATATCAGGTAGATTTTTATTAAAGGATCTCTTTTTAAACTGTTGAAGGTTGTAAAGGAAGTGATGCATCTGAACCTTGTTAATATGTCCTGTACTCATTTTGGCTATGAAATTGTTGTTCTATAATGATAAGAACGTTTTATTTAGTATAATTGTAATTTTCGTGGTCTACGTATCGATTTGTTTTCATTTAATTGAAAGTTGGTTGGTTTTGGTACAATATTGGATGGAGGTGCTGGGGGTGTTGGAGGTGTTGGAGGTTTTGAGGGTGTTGCGGGTGGAGGTGGTGGTGGTGTTGGAGGCATGGGAGCACTTGTTGGTACATGTGTTGTTGTTGTTGCTTTTGCAACATTGGGTAGTGGTCTAATTTCTCGTACTGATGATTGGCTTGCGATGTTATTTATTTGTGGTACAGGTGGTAGTGCAGGTGGTGCAGCAGGTGGTGGACTAGGTCTAATCTCTGGTATGGTGTGGACAGTATGGTGGATAATAGGTCTTGAAATTTTAGGTAGTGGTATTTCGTAATCCGTCCAAGATTTCGTTGTATTCTTCTTTCTTTTGCATAGGAATCTCCCTAGTATCATTCCAATGACGCTTATCAGAGCTACTGTGCTTAATGAGATTGATGATATTGTGAACACTTCATGCTGCGTCTTCTGTGCACGCTTAATTTCAAACTCTTTCATATCTTTTTCCAAATCTGCTATTCCATACGCATTTTCCTTAACAATACCGTTCGCGTCCACTCCTTTTAGAATTAACAATTGTTTTTTTGGTTCATTCTTTGTAAAAACATCTCTCATTGAGTCATTAAATGTTAGACTAGGTATTTTTAAATCAGGTTGATTAAATCTAAGTTGAATATGATCTGAATCTTCGTAGAAAATATTTTGACTGTCAATTTGAAAAAGACATGGTTGAAGTAACGATATAATACCAGTTCCATTCAGATTTGCTCCATCCCACTCTCCTGAACACTGTATTTTTATTTTTGTTGGGGTTGGAAAAGAATAAAGCCATGAATTTTTTTGTGTCAATTTAATTAGGTAATTTTGTTCATATGATTGGAACAAATAGTTGCATTGGTTTTCTTCATCGTAAGGGTTAAATATCAGTGATATTGAGCAAATGTGAGTATTTGTTCCCTTGGTTACCGGTGATTCCAGTGGTCTTACATACCAGGTACTATGGAGTTGAGTAGATACCTTTTTAAGGAGGTCATATTCTCGTTTCTTCATGAGTACGAATTCTTTTGTTCGTAAATTTTTTGCTACGAAGTCCTCTTGTATGTTAAGAATAGCCGGAATGTTATTTTTACTTTGAATAGGGAAAAGATGTATTTGTTGGAGGTCAAAAGGTTCCAAATTAAAAATTGGGAGTATTATTCGTACTACTAATACTCCATTCATGAGATGCGTTCTTACAGATAAAGCTTTTGTTAAAATGTTAAGTAGCATTTCTCTGTTTTGTAAAGTGGGACTAGGGCAACGTTTGATTATCGCAGATATTGTTATTCTTCGATGTTCTGCAAATCTTTAACCAGGATTCTTCAGCTCGGTTAATGATGTTTGTGTATGCGTTAATATCCGTAATTTTGACTTCGGTCATCAGATTCCAAGTGTCGTGGTATAGTAGCACTTTCCCTATGTCTTCGAACACTATTCCTGTATTGTTCAGCTTTTCAATTTTGTACGTAGATGGTGATGCTGCTACCATTGTTATTAAGAGAGTCCATGATATGTGTAAATATGACATATTGATGAAATGTGGATAAATTATTCTTTGTCTAAACGGAAAAAATAAAAAGAAAAAATTGTAAGAAATGAGTTTTAATTTATGTTAATCTTGTCGTAGTAATGTTTTAAACGGTTATTGTGGATGGTTACATGTTTTTTTCTAATTAATACTACACTGTTAGTTTCATTGGGTATTTTGGCGATAGTATAAGGGCCTGTCCATATTTCTGATAGCTTATGTTGCCTGTTTTCATTTTTTATAAGCACTTTATCTCCAACATGAAATGCTTTAAGCTTGATTCCCTTATCATAGTAATTTTTTGAGTTCTTTTTACTATTAATTAGGTTTTTTCTTGCGATAGCATAAGTTTTCTGAAGTTTATGTCGTAAAATGAAAAAATAATTCTCGTGGTCATATATCGGCTCTGGTTCTCGTTTTAGGTTGGACGGTATATCTGCGGTAAATCCAAAAAGACAATCCATTGGGGTGAATTTTGTTCCCTCGTGGATACTGTTATTATAGACAAATGCTGCTGTTCTTAGAAACTGATCCCAAGATCTTGGATTCTCATCACAAATAGTTCTCAAATATTCTACTAAAGGTCGATGTGCACGTTCCAACGCACCATTAGATTGAGGGTGGTATGCTGTTGTTTGTAACTTCTCAATTTTTAGTAGTTTACATACTTGTTTAAACAATTTGCTTAAAAAATTCGTTCCTTGGTCAGTAACTAATTGCTTGGGTATTCTATACCTTGTTATTATTTGTTCATAGAATATGTGGGCAACAGTTTCAGCTTCCTGATTTGGCATCGCATAAAAGTCCACAAATTTAGTCAGATTATCTTGGAAAGTCAAGATATACTTATTTCCTATGTAAGAATCTTGTAATGGTCCAACTATGTCCAAATATACTTTGTCAAATGGGGTTTGGCAAGTATCAGTGATAATCATTGGCATTTTTGCTACTGGGCTTGATTTCATCTTCTGACATTTTGGACATCTTTTTATGTACTTTGAAATGTCGCCAAACATTTTTGGCCACTTATACTTTTGTCGGATGCGATTGTATGTGTTAATTACTCCCTGGTGTCCACCGAATGGCGAGTCATGATAGTCCTGTAGTATTGTCTGTATGTCTTGTGTGCTATACACTTGTTCTCGAATGTTTTTTGCATCTGTATCTTGTGTCGTTTGTTGTGAGTCATCATTGTTTGATATTTCTTGAATTATTTTTTGGTTAGCATTCTGTGTTATATTAGATTGTACGTTATCTGTGGAAGATGTATCTTGAGTTATCGATTGATTAGTATTGGACTTACCGAGGTCTATGTTCTGTACGGCACGCTGTGCTCTTGTCAATGCTAAACATGTTGCATTTTTAGTCTGTCCTGTTTCTTTTGTTGGGATTCTACTTAATGTATCGGCGTTATTGTTACTTCTCCCTGGTTTGTATTTGAGAGTACAATCGTACTCGGAAAGTTTGTGATGAAAACGAATAAGTCTTGAAGTCGGGTCTCTTGTCCTAAAATTGCCAGTTAATGGTTCGTGGTCTGTATAAACAGTGAACTTTCGTCCCAATAAGTAACATCTGTAATTTTTAGTTGCCCATACTATGGCTAACATTTCTTTTTCACTTGTGGAATAATTGCGTTCAGCTTTGTTAAGTGTACGACTTGCGTACGCAATCGGTCTATCCTTACCTACTTTTCCTTGTGAAAGTACAGCTCCTATTGCTTCATCACTGGCATCAGTTGTAAGTATAAAAGGTTCGTTAAAATCGGGTTAAATTAAAAGTGGAGGGGATACCAAAAGATCTTTAATTTTTTGGAACGCTTCTTGACACTTGTCAGTCCATTTGAATTTGACATCTTTTCTTGTTAGGTTCGTAATTGGTCTAGCTATTTTTGAAAATTGTGGTATAAATTTTCTGTAATAGTTTGCTAGTCCTAGAAAAGATTGTGTCTGTTTGAGAGTTCGAGGTACAGGGAAATTTTGCACACAACTAGTTTTGCCAGGGTCAGGATGTGCTCCTTCTGCAGAACACTTGTGTCCTAAGTATACCACTTCTCTGCGGAGAAATTGGCATTTTTCAACGTTTAGTTTTAGGTTGTGTTCACGCAATCTATCGAAAACTAGCTGTAGTTTCCTATTATGGTCCTCTATACTCTTACCGTATACTACTATATCATCTAAGTATACAAAGCATTCCAAACCTTGCAAGCCTGTTAATATATAGTTCATTAGTTTTTGGAAAGTTGCAGGGGCACCTTTGAGTCCAAATGGCATTCGTTTGAATTCATAGTGCCCATAAGCTGTACTGAATGCAGTTTTTTCTCGGTCCACAGGATCTACCAATACTTGATGATAACCACTAGCTAAATCTAGCGTAGTAAAATATCTGGCGTGACCTAGTTGGTCGAGAATGTCTTCAATTCGTGGTAACGGGAAAGCGTCTCCCACTGTACATTCGTTAAGCTTCCTAAAATCTACAACTACTCGCCATCGAATTTCTCCATCAGGGCCTGCTTTTTTAGGCACTACCAAAAGTGGCGAATTCCATGGGCTTTTACTTGGTTGCACTTTATCATTCTCAAGCATCTCAGCAAGTTGTTCATTAATTATTCCCCTTTGTTTTTCGGGTAGCCTATACATCTTAGTGTTAATTGGGGCTTGATCTTGCTTAATTGGTATTTCGTGTAACATAGTCATTGTATGAGTCAATTTGTCACCTGGTAAAAAAAATATGTCGTTATATCGAATACACAAATTCATAATCGCCCATCGTTCTTCATCATTCAATGTATTGTCTTTTTTCAGTTGCGTCTTAAGTTCGTGAATTCTGTCGTTTCGTGTTTCATTTTTTGTATGGTAACATAAAACTTCATCGGTTTTGATTTTTTGTCTGTCGTCGATATTAATTATTGTATAGTTATCTAATTTGTCAACTTCAATGTTGAAGTTTTTAATTATTATGTCATGTTCATGCGTATTTATTATAGGTACCTTAATACTAGTTGCGTCAGTTGTTAGTAAACAACTTCCTAAAAATAATCCATTTTCTATCTCCTTAGATAGGCATATCATTGGATCTATGAATTTTATTGGTAATTCTACAATAGTTTTTGTTCTACATGGTATTCTGGTATTTTGTCTTAATTCTACATTAATTATTTTGGAATCACTGTTTGTAATAAGAGATTCTATATTATTTAGTTCGTTTTCTGATTTTGTAATTTGACAAGTTTGATGGCGAAAGCCAATATTTTCTTTGTTTATATTTTCTGTAGGTTGCAATATATTTTCATTTGTAATTTGATATTCTTCATTCATTGAATTATTTAATGTGTCTGCTTTTTGCAGCGGCGATTGATGGCGAAAGCCAATATTTTCTTTGTTTATATTTTCTGTAGGTTGCAATATATTTTCATTTGTAATTTGATATTCTTCATTCATTGAATTATTTAATGTGCCTGCTTTATGCAGCGGCTGGCGGCATTGGCCATAAATTTCGTTATTATTTTTTATGTTTTCAGCTATGTCAATGTTCATTAATTGTTTAATTTCTTCTTTTAATTGTTTTGAACTATTTCCATCTCTAGAGATACACTGTTTATTGCTTTGTCTGAGAGAATGATTTTTCTGCTTATTAGAGCCACGTTTATGCAGTACATCTTTATCTTCAGACACACCGATTTCTTGCAATTCATCTCTCTGTTCCACTTTGCGATGCGGATTTTGAGTTTTTGGTGATGATGTAGATTTGGGTGTTTTTAAAGGGTATACTATGTTTTTGGATATTATACTTTCAGAATGTTTGTCTAGGTCGGTTGCGTTATGGCACCGCAAAATACAATCTTCTTCAAGTTTATTATTTTCAAAATTTTGTATGTTGACTGTGTTCTCAAACATTTTTGTGGGGGCGGTGTTTATTTGAGTTGGTTTTTGTGTTTCATTTGAGTTATTCACATGCGAGTGAGACCTCGTGATACAGCTTCCGTTGTGCGAAATGGACAACTCATTTTGTTGGGTTGGGTTAGATTCTATTAATGGAATACTGAATACCTCTGTGTGGTTTCTTTGTATTTGAGGGAATGATAACAACTTATTTGGTCCATCTACATTGCAGTATTTTCCCAAAAAGTTGTATCCTAGTATACCATCTCCGGGGATGTCTAGGTCATTTTCTACAATTTGAAATTCACAAGTGGGAAACATTGGTATTTCGATAGTACCTATACTTTCTCCCAACGTATAACCGGCACCACAAAGTGTGTTGATGGTTAGTTTCTTTTGTGTATTTAATTTGATCTTATTATCTATTGCATTTTTCTTTAGAAGGCTGACATCTGAGCCTGTATCTACTAGCAGACGGGTTGTCTTATTTTTTCCAATATTTAATCCAATTTCTATGGATGGTAATTTTATTTTATTTAAACTTGATTCCGATTTTTCGGTAATGGTTGGCACTTGGTGCTTTGTTTTAATATTTTGCAGGGGTTGCCCTATATTTTCCTTATTACTATTTAGAGTCGAGCCGGGGCGCTTTCGGTCGACTAGTGGGAGTTTCCCGATTGGGTGTTTTCCCACTTATTCTTGAAAGAACATTCATTGATGGTGTGGGTGTTTCTTCCGCACCAATCACATGTTGTTTCTACATGAAAAACTCTCCTTTCGTTGGTTGTTCCAACTTGGTTTTGTGAGTTTTGATTTCCATTTCGAAATCTATTATCATTTCTGAATGGGTTCTGATTTTGGTTTTGTGGAATACTAGACCGGTTTGGTTCTGTATTCGGCCTTTGAAATTGGTATGTATTAGGTCTGGATCTAGTAAAGTTTTGTTGTTGAATCCCTCTACCATAAGAAGCGTTTCCTCTGTTAAAATTCTGATTTGTATTTTCCCTATTAAACATTTGTTGGTTCCCTTTGTAAGTATTTTGACTATCGTTTAGGCGTTTATTACAGGTTGCTGCCTCATGCCCATAATTTTTACAAAGTTGGCAAATTGGAGTATTTAGTCTCTTAAGGCAGTCACTGTAAGTATGTCCGTTGATGTTACAAAAACTACAAGTGATCTTTGCAGATAGATGAGCTACTGGGGGGTTGATCGCTGAAGGCACCTGAGTAACAGGGCTTACATGTTGTGGTTCGTTGCAACTGTGGTTTCCTACATGGGAAAAGTTACAAAAGGTTTGGGATAGTGGGATTGTTTCGACTCTCTGGACATGTTTTTCCATGTTGAAAGCTGTTCTTATAAGCTCTTCGAGACTGTGCGTCCCTAGAGTGAACAGATATTGTCCTAATTGTTTATTAGATACTCCGGAGGCCAATGCTGACTTAGCAAAGTCTTCTAGTTGAGTTTTAACAACATCAGCTCTGTTCCCATACTTAATATCAGCGGCTTCCCGACATTGGGTTAGGGAATGTCTGATTCGACTCACAAACGCATTTAAAGTTTCGAATTGACTTTGACGACTCGTTATCAAGCTGTTAACCAGATCGTTGTAATCTTCGATTGGAAGGTAAGTTCGATTGAGCAGATCTTCAAATTCTTTAAATGTTGTAGGTTTAGTGGTCTCTACCAAATCAAGAGCATCCTCACGTAACCTAGTATTAAGAATCTTTATGAAGAGTTTTTCGTCTTCTTTTTCGATAAACTCAATTATTGGTCGGATGCATGTAAGGAATGTTTGTAGTTTTTGAGCTACCTTAGGATCATTTCCACCTGAAAACTCAGGGATGCCATGTGATAGTTTAAGTAATTTTTCGAAGCCTAACGACATTTTGGGGTTTTGACTGGGTTTGATTTCAGTTGGAGGTTTAGGTATTAAAGTTCGCGACGGTGTATCCGTTTTTCGTAACGGTGTATCCGCCCTTTTTAGTTCTTGGGATAATGGCATTAATATTGGTATGTTTTTTGATGGAGTGTTAACTCTTTCTCTAAGTTTTTTGATTTCTGTTTGAAGGAATTTTATTTGGCTAATGTGTGTTGCTTCTTGATTTTTAAGTTTTTCAACGGTGAAAATAAATTCAGCTTCTTTAGCTTTGAAAATTTCTATTTCACGATATTTTTCTTTCTTTTTTGACTCTAAATTGTCTAATCGTTTTGAAAGTTTCAAAATAGTTTCCTCAGCTTGGCGGTTAGTTTGTTCTGCCTCTTGTTGGTTTTCAAACAATTTATTTCGAATCTTGTTGTGATTTTTAAGCTCGTTTCTTAGTTCGAGAATTTGGTTTTCCCGTATTTCTTGTTGACTTTTGACAGCGTCAATGTAAATCGTAAGAATAGCATCAGTGGTTTCAAGTCTGGTAAATTGTCCCCACTGGATGCTGAGCTGGTCAAATTTCAGTTGGTAGACTTCTTTTCCTACTAGTGTTTTTAGTTCACTTAGTAAAGTAGTATTGAAGTTTTTTATCTCCTGAAATTGTTCACTTTTTTCTTTTTCTAATTGCTGGATTTCTTCGAGCAATTCGGACTCAGATAATGCTGACGCCATAAACCGATTATACGAGGATTTGGGAAACTCAAGTTAAATGGTAGAAATTATCTAAAGAAAACTGAAATTTTGGGTGAAGCATACATAATCGAAAATTGGGGTAAAAAAAAAAAAAAAAAAAAAAATGAAGTTGTTTACTTCAAATTGGGTTTTGCCAATTCCCTTTGGATGGGTAAAATACACATCATAAAATTTGTTGGTTCGGTGAATGGTAGCACTGAAGTAAGAGGACTCTTCAGTTTTAATGTTCTATTTTTCCTCTAAAAACAACACCATCCTACCGGCTGCGCCAATGTTGTGTAAATATCCAAAGGAACTAATAAAGAAGGCAATTGAGTTACTGTTTTAGTTTATTTATTTTTTATTTTTATTGATCCCTATCTTCTGCATTTTAGCCCATTTAAATTCCTGCTCCGCGTCTTTTAATTTCCTGGCATCCTCCAGGAGATGCCGTTTCTCCAGACCCCGACTTAGGGCCGACAATTGGTATAAGGCCGCAAGTTGCCGGCGGAGCCTCACTTGACGTCCTCCCCGGTGTTTCTTGTTGGGTAGGGGACCAAAAGGCTCCTTGGGCGTCTCTGGTATCTCGATGGCTTTAACAGGAGTGGCGAGTTGATGGCGGGACCGGTACTCCTCCAATGAAATGGGACGGGGACCGGCGGTGGGACAACTTGATATCTCCTCCCTTAAATCTTTCTGAAACGAACTGGTCATGCTAAAAGCATGGTCAATAAGGTATTCTTTCTGGATTGGGAGACGGATGGGTTTAGGGGATTGTTCCTGCCTAAATTATGGGTTCCACATTTAGTTTTTAGCCCTGTGGTGGGCCGGTCTTTTTAGGCGGAAATGCCTTAATATACTTACGTTTCTTTCTTTTTTTTTATGTCTTGGGACTGGCTTCTTTCCTTTTTGATGTCCTGGGACTGCTGAGAAGTTTTATCAAAAAACGAAGTGGTTGTTTTAACACGCTTTAAGTTTATTGTCGCTTTTGGGTTTTCTTAAAACTATTTATATCAAATTATCTTACTTCCTATTCTTAAATCTAACATTGAGTTTTTCTTAATTGCAGATAATGAAATTTCTTCTTAAATACTACATTGCATAATTTTTTCATACGGCATTCTTTTGTAACTCAGATTTACCATGACAACGTATTTGTTTATTTTTGTTGCCCTGGTTTATTTCCTCATTCACAAACATCGCAATGCATTTAATAACCTGGTTCATTACTCGCAAACGTAAACAAAACCCCGAGTCAGGTGTCATATTGCTTCAATGCATTTTCGTCATCACCACCTTACTAGGTCATTCTTTAATTTGTTTATTTTATTGCAACAGGGCAGCAAAACATTTTGTAGGTCTCTACTTTGTTTTGCGCAACCCACGTGCGTTTATTTTTGTAAACAAATAGTGTGGCACATAATGCACACACTTGGTAATGACCTTAATTTTGGTGTTTAACTTAAATGTAATGATAATGACATTGATTTCTGAAAGGTAGTTGGTTGGTATAGTTGGTATATGATTTATACACAACAGACCCTTGTATTCTCAAAATGATGTCTTCATTAGATAAGAATCCGTTAGCGTACCCTTCTTGGAGGATAGAGGATGGGCAACTTTTTAAACATGTAAAGTTAGGTCATTTAGTAGTTTACGATAATAAAACAGAATGGAAACTAGTATTAGGAAAAAAAAGATAGGTTAGGCATTTTAGGTAAATGTCATGATAGTCCACTAGCTGGACACATGGGCGTTCGAAAAACTTTTGCTAGGGTCTGTGAGAAATATTATTGGCCTAAGATGAGGGGTGATATTACTAGGTATGTTAGAAATTGCAAAACATTTCAACAAGTGAAGCCTATAAACGATAAACCAGCTGGTCTTATGACGGAAAGGGTAGGGCCTTCGAAGCGATGGGAAATGATTTGTGTAGACTTGGTTGGTCCACTTCCTAAATCTTCGAAGGGTTTTATGTACATTTTAACTGTTGTCGATTATTTTACCAAGTTCCCTTTTTTATTTGCTCTACGGTCTGCAACTGCTAAGGCAGTATGTAAGGAATTGGAAGACAACTTGTTTTTGTTGTTTGGGGTTCCGAAATGTATCGTGTGTGACAATGGTCCACAGTTTCGTAGTAGGGAATTAAAATTGCTTTGCGAATCGTACGCATCACGAATTAGATTTACAGCGCATTACCACCCGCAAGCAAACCCGGCGGAGCTCATAAATCAAAACGACTCTTCGAGCATATGTCTCTGAAAATCATAGAAGTTGGGATTCACAGCTGGCGAAGGTAGCCTGCGCGATCAGAACTTCTCAACATGAAGTTTTAGGGATGTCACCGTACTTTGCAAATTTTGGTAGAAATATGGCAACTAGTGGCCATGATGTAGGGTACCGAGGTAGTACAAGTGATGAGAATCAACAACCAACAGATTTGAGGGTTCAATTTAAAAAGCTACAGGAAGACATAGCTAAGAAATTAGAGTCGGCAAGTAGCAAGATACAAAAATGTATAATCTCAGAAGGAGAGACACACAGTATCAACCTGGCGAAATTTTACACTGTCCGATGCAGCAACATATTACGCATCAAAGTTGGCTACAAAATTTGTTGGGCCTTTTAAGATTAGCAAGCGTGTGTCACCATGGACATACCTGCTAATGGATGAAAAGGGGAAAGATCGGGGGACATGGCATTTAAAAGATTTGAAACCTTATGTTGATAATTGAGTCAAAAGTCCCTTAATATTTTTTCTTCTAAATTCCTTTTTTTTAATATCTTACTTTGTTAATACTTTTCTAAATAACGTTTTATAAAACTTTGTTAATACATGCCTTTGTTTCTTCTTTTTTAATAGATTTTTGTTTACCTATTGATGAAAGTCCTTATGTTGTGCTGTTCACCTTTCTTAGCCTTTATCCTGTTTAAGCCTCAGGAAATGGTTTACTTTTCTTCGAAATGTAAACACATTTCTTCGGAGGAAAGGGTGGGATTTGTTACGGTAAAATTTACCGCAACAATGATCAGCCTTCGATTCCTTTATCTCTTTTTTTTTATTTGTCCGTTGTGGCTGCAAAATACTGGTGAACTTGGGGGCAACCATGGTATCATCAACCAGTGGTGTACTTCGCTAGCATTTTGCAAAAGCAACAAATACAGGTGTACGAGTCATTATTGAAAGACTATCGAGTGGAACGGGTGGTTCCAAAAATCCATAAAAGTATTTGTCATACAGAAGAACGTCTCATGACAATATGCCAGCGGATGAGCTGAAGAAGTAACGAGTCAGGTGGACACTTACTTGTTTCCAAATGAACAACATAACATCTTTACTTAAATTTCACCTTAACTTTACTAAACTTAACCTAATAACTTATTGTAGACATTTTGGGTAGTTAACGCATTTTCTTTAATTCTTTAATTTTTAAAATCGTATCTTTATTTTTAATTACTAAGGTCTATCGGAATTGAAAAAAAAGGATAAAGTTTGTAGTTTTTAAATTATGCCTCACTCTCTCGTCTCAAAATGTTTGGTTTTTGAATATTTGCTTCACGCTTCGAATCACCCGCGAGTATTTTGTATTAACTAGGAGAACGCCTAGCGAAGGCCTTTTCTCGATTTTGATTCTTTTTAATTTTTCTCAAAAGTTTAGTTTGACATAGGCCTGAACTCGGCCATTAAGTTTCGGCAAGTTTTGGAAAGACATCCAACAACTCGTTGAACTAGTGTTTGTGAGAGATTGAGATTCAGCAAGTTTTGGACAGACATCCAACAACTTGTTGATCTTGTGTTTGTGAGAGTTTCGTTGAGATTCAACAACGGTGGTTTTCTGGGGAGCGAAAAAGCATTCCAGGAAGCCGATGTCCCGTGACCGATGATCACGAAAACGTATGGCTGCATGTATGAATGTGTGAGTGATTGGAATGGCCAAGCGAAGGATTGGGTTAATAGCTAGGAAGTTCACTCTTGTGAGAGCTTACCAAGCGAAGAGAAGTTTTTTTGTGATACGAGGAGAATTTGGAGAATAAAAAAAAATCGAGGAAAAGTTTTGAACTTTTAGAATAAAGTAAAGTTCGAAATTTTTAATTTGTTAAAAAGAAAAAGAGGAAAGGAGATTCGAAGAGTGAGGAAACTAGGAAGGAGTTTCGAGAAGACAGAGGAAAAATTTTTACGCGGAAAATTACGAGGAAACAAGAGTTAAGTACAGTGATAGTTTTATGTGAATTTTGGAACAAGGAATTCCGTAGGACCTTATTCGGTTTTATTTGCGTTTCATTTCCCTTGGTCTTTTTTTTAGCTCAACGGTTTCTCGTGAGCGGTTATAAAATACTTACTGTTCTCTTTTATAATCGAAAAAATTTTGGGTTTTTATCCTGGTTTATCCAAGGTTTCCCAAATAAAAATAATTTAAAATCCCCATCTGGGAATATAAAACATTGTGTCTCATTTCGTTTTCTTTTTTTTATTTCGAATTATAATTGGATTTGGAATTTTGCTAATTTAGCCTAATTAAAATTCCTGGCGCCCATTATTTATTTCAAGTACCCCACTGTACTTGTAATAAATCATATTCGTTTATCTTGATTAATAAAATCTTGATTAATAAAATCAACGATCCTTTTTTTATCATCGTCTTTTTTTTTCCTTCGCTGAACCCAATCCAGCTGAGCAGCCGTGGTGGTAGCTTTTATAATCTTCTCTTCTTTCGTTGTCTTTTTTTGGTTGGTTTGACACTTCTGTCAAAAGAACCAAAATTCATAAGTCGTAAGTAATAGTTTAATCGTGGTGCGCAGTACATTTAATAATTTTTCTTAATAATTTGTTCGCGATCGTCTACTTGGTTTATCATTTCGATAAACCAATTATATCATAATTAAAGGTGTTAAATACCCACCCACCCCATTGACGAGAAGAAAAAGTGTAACAAATTGGCGCCCAACGTGGGGCTTCTGTGTGGAAAAAAAGTGTCTTCTCCTGTGCAATCAAGGAAGTGTGTTTGTACTCAGTGTCTTATTAATCATTTTGTTAAGCTCGATTTACTTTTTAAATTGTTTTACTTTCCCTAGGTAATTTGCTGAAAAGTTTTTAAATCAGAATTTTAAAGAAGTTGCGGCACAATTCTTACGCATACCTCTTGTTGTTTTTGCTAGAGGAAATTGGAAGTTCGTCATACATAAGGTTTTTTTACAATATATACAGATATATAAAAGTGCATTTGGTTTATCGTGAGTATAATTTAATTCATTTTTAATTGAATCGAATCTTATATTTCTCATTATGTTATTCATACATACGAGTACATACATATTTCATATTTTGTTTACATACGGTGCTTTTTCGAGAAGAAATAGAGTAGTTTTTTTATTGCAATTTTCCAGTTTGTTTATGTTTCTTCTGTGCAGAGTTGAACATAAAAGTCCTGTATTGGGTTTTTAATTTTTTTTTTCAAAAAAATTTTACGAGTCGGTATAGTTAATTATTTTATTAAATAATTTTCGGTGATATTTAAATATTTTGATACTCCCTTCGTTAATTTAACTAATACAAATTTTCGGAAAAGTGTTAATTACCTACACCTTCGCTTGCATTTTTGTCGCTTCGTTTTGTCGTGTGAGATTCCTATTCTTTTCTCGTTTTTATTGGAACAGGATTTCGGATTACGGAAGAAATAAGCTGTGCATAGATTTGTAGAGTTTTTAGAAAAAGTTTTTAGAAAATATTTTCGTTTTGGTAGAAAGTTTTTCTGCAGTAATAACAGAGTGAATTGGTACTCTGGAAGAATTTTTCTTGTATATTGAACTATATATATATTTTTTTATTCTAATAATTTTTTAAAGTTATTTTATATAATACTAGAGTTACCAACGTGTTAGGAAAAAAAATTAAATTTTGGTTAAAAAAAAAAATAAAATATTTTAGTGAGTGAAAAATTATTTTAAAATATTTTCAAAATGAATATCGGAAGGTTATCCCAGGATGAGTTAGCTCATGAAATGAGGGTTAGGGGTTTGAAGGTAGACACCGTAGAGGTTATGAGGAAGGCTCTAAGATCGTCAAGACTACTAGTTAGGCAGGATTCGTTAGAGAATAGCATAGTATATCCATTTACTTTTGATGAGGATCGTGATGCCGTTAAGGCAAAAATCGATGAAATTGAAATGTTGCTCAAGGATCCATCGCATAATTCAAAATCTTCTGAGTACATTAAAATTAATTCAAAGATAGAATGGAGTATAGGAAGGTTAGGTAGAACCCCATGTAAAATAGAGGAACAGGAAGATGAGATTAGTGCCCTCAAGAATGAGCTTTTAATTTTGCTAGGTGATCTCAATGGTGAGAATGAAGATAGTGAATTGAAAGAAGAGCCACCGAAAAAGACTCCAATGAAGGGACAACTGAAAGTTCCAACGGAGCAAATAGTACAAATTAGTCCGGTAAAACCTACTAGTTCCAAGGTTAGGCAAACTGTCTCAGGATCTGAACGAAATACAGAAGGTGCTAGGGTTATAACGGGTGATTTTTTAAGAGGTTTAGAACTTTAAAAAAAAAAAACACAAAAAATTCGAAAAAATGAATGAAATATTTATTTGAATCGATAGTTTGAACCTTGCAATTTAATGTTTAAAGATAATTTCATGCAAATGTTGACCGCGGCTGCGTCTCAGGTAGCCCATCCGCTGAGTCCAATTTTGGCATACTCTTTCACACATATCGGCCGGTATCTCACGAATGAATGCATGGATGTTGGCTTCCAGTGCGTCAATCGAAGCGGGCTTGTCCCTATAGACATTAGCCTTGACGTACCCCCACAAAAAATAATCTAATGGTGTCAAATCGCACGATCTAGGCGGCCAATTGACCGGCCCGAAACGTGAAATTAACTGTTCACCAAACTCGCCTCGCAATTGCGCCATTGTTTTGCGTGCTGTGTGGCATGTGGCACCGTCTTGTTGAAACCACATATCATGCAAGTCAAGAACTTCCATTTCGGGCAAAAAAAAGTTTGTTATTATCGCTCGGTAGCGTTCACCATAGACAGTAACGCTGCGATTCGCATCATCTTTGAAGAAATATGGCCCAATAATGCCGCCGGCCCATAAACCGCACCAAACAGTGGCTTTTTCGGGATGCATTGGTAGCTGTTGCAATGCTTCTGGCTGATCTTCACTCCAAATGCGGCAATTATGCTTATTTACGTACCCATTCAACCAAAAATGAGCCTCATCGCTGAACACAATTTCCCACATTTTGAAAATTTCAAACCGAGCACGAATTTTGATAGTAAAATTCAATAATTTGCAAGCGTTGTTCATTTGTAAGACGATCCATGGTTAAATTGCGAACCAAACTGAAGCTGTTTGACAGTGACACAAGGTACTAAACACACGTCAGCTGTCAAGACCAGTGTTGCCAAAACCAGCTAAAAAATCACCCTTTATTAAATCCGCCTATTGGCAAATTCCAATGGAGGAAGAATCGAAAAGGTTCACAGCCTTCACCGTGCCGGGTAGAGGTCTATACCAATTTCGGAGGATGCCATTTGGTTTGCATAACTCGCCGGCAACGTGGCAAAGGTTTATTGATGAGGTTTTGGGTCCTGACCTTGAACCATACGTCTTTGTGTATCTTGACGACATTATCATCGTCACCGATTCTTTCGACAAACATTTAGAAATTTTAAAAGAAGTATTCAAAAGGTTAAGGGAAGCAAGTCTTAAAGTAGGTAGGGAAAAGTGTAATTTTTGTAGGCCCTCTTTAAAGTTTTTGGGGTATGTAGTTGATAGAAATGGACTCCACGTCGATCCAGAAAAAGTGTAAAGCATGTTGGAAATCCCAGCCCCCAAAAATGTTAAAGAAGTAAGAAGTTTCGTAGGGACGATTTCTTGGTACAGAAGGTTTGTACCAAATTTCGCCATATTAGTTAGGCCTCTTACTGATCTCTTAAAGAAAAGTAAGAAGTTTTTATGGACCCAAGAGTAGGTTACGGCACCGATTTTGACATGTCCAGATTTTTCTCGACTGTTTGTCGTTCAGACAGACGCGTCAGACTACGGTATCGGGGCCGTATTATCTCAAAATTTTGAAGAGGGGGAAAAAGCAGTATGCTATATAAGTAGGTCATTAAATAAAAGCGAAAGAAATTATTCAACCACTGAAAAAGAATGCTTGGCCGTACTTTGGGCTATTGAAAAGTTGCGCCCGTACGTTGAAGGAGTTCGATTTACGGTCGTGACTGATCATTACTCTTTGGTGTGGTTAAGCAATCTTAAAGATCCTCAGGGTAGATTGGCCAGATGGGCCATTAGACTTCAACAATTTGACTTCAAGATAATCCATAGAAAGGGTAAAGAACATGTAGTTCCTGACATGTTATCGCGAGGAGTTCCGGTTGTAGCTGGAATTTCGGACCCTTGTATTCTCAAAATGATGTCTTCATTAGATAAGAATCCGTTAGCGTACCCTTCTTGGAGGATAGAGGATGGGCAACTTTTTAAACATGTAAAGTTAGGTCATTTAGTAGTTTACGATGATAAAACAGAATGGAAACTAGTAGTAGGAAAAAAAGATAGGTTAGGCATTTTAGGTAAATGTCATGATAGTCCACTAGCTGGACACATGGGCGTTCGAAAAACTTTTGCTAGGGTCTGTGAGAAATATTATTGGCCTAAGATGAGGGGTGATATTACTAGGTATGTTAGAAATTGCAAAACATTTCAACAAGTGAAGCCTATAAACGATAAACCAGCTGGTCTTATGACGGAAAGGGTAGGGCCTTCGAAGCGATGGGAAATGATTTGTGTAGACTTGGTTGGTCCACTTCCTAAATCTTCGAAGGGTTTTATGTACATTTTAACTGTTGTCGATTATTTTACAAGTTCCCTTTTTTATTTGCTCTACGGTCTGCAACTGCTAAGGCAGTATGTAAGGAATTGGAAGACAACTTGTTTTTGTTGTTTGGGGTTCCGAAATGTATCGTGTGTGACAATGGTCCACAGTTTCGTAGTAGGGAATTAAAATTGCTTTGCGAATCGTACGCATCACGAATTAGATTTACAGCGCATTACCACCCGCAAGCAAACCCGGCGGAGCTCATAAATCAAAACGACTCTTCGAGCATATGTCTCTGAAAATCATAGAAGTTGGGATTCACAGCGCGATCAGAACTTCTCAACATGAAGTTTTAGGGATGTCACCGTACTTTGCAAATTTTGGTAGAAATATGGCAACTAGTGGCCATGATGTAGGGTACCGAGGTAGTACAAGTGATGAGAATCAACAACCAACAGATTTAGGGGTTCAATTTAAAAAGCTACAGGAAGACATAGCTAAGAAATTAGAGTCGGCAAGTAGCAAGACCGCAAAAATTTATAATCTCAGAAGGAGAGACACACAGTATCAACCTGGCAAAATTTTACACTGTCCGATGCAGCAACATATTACGCATCAAAGTTGGCTACAAAATTTGTTGGGCCTTTTAAGATTAGCAAGCGTGTGTCACCATGGACATACCTGCTAATGGATGAAAAGGGGAAAGATCGGGGGACATGGCATTTAAAAGATTTGAAACCTTATGTTGATAATTGAGTCAAAAGTCTCTTAATATTTTTTCTTCTAAATTCCTTTTTTTTAATATCTTACTTTGTTAATACTTTTCTAAATAACGTTTTATAAAACTTTGTTAATACATGTCTTTGTTTCTTCTTTTTTAATAGATTTTTGTTTACCTATTGATGAAAGTCCTTATGTTGTGCTGTTCACCTTTCTTAGCCTTTATCCTGTTTAAGCCTCAGGAAATGGTTTACTTTTCTTCGAAATGTAAAAACATTTCTTCGGAGGAAAGGGTGGGATTTGTTACGGTAAAATTTACCGCAACAATGATCAGCCTTCGATTCCTTTATCTCTTTTTTTTTATTTGTCCGTTGTGGCTGCAAAATACTGGTGAACTTGGGGGCAACCATGGTATCATCAACCAGTGGTGTACTTCGCTAGCATTTTGCAAAAGCAACAAATACAGGTGTACGAGTCATTATTGAAAGACTATCGAGTGGAACGGGTGGTTCCAAAAATCCATAAAAGTATTTGTCATACAGAAGAACGTCTCATGACAATATGCCAGCGGATGAGCTGAAGAAGTAACGAGTCAGGTGGACACTTACTTGTTTCCAAATGAACAACATAACATCTTTACTTAAATTTCACCTTAACTTTACTAAACTTAACCTAATAACTTATTGTAGACATTTTGGGTAGTTAACGCATTTTCTTTAATTCTTTAATTTTTAAAATCTTATCTTTATTTTTAATTACTAAGGTCTATCGGAATTGAAAAAAAAGGATAAAGTTTGTAGTTTTTAAATTATGCCTCACTCTCTCGTCTCAAAATGTTTGGTTTTTGAATATTTGCTTCACGCTTCGAATCACCCGCGAGTATTTTGTATTAACTAGGAGAACGCCTAGCGAAGGCCTTTTCTCGATTTTGATTCTTTTTAATTTTTCTCAAAAGTTTAGTTTGACATAGGCCTGAACTCGGCCATTAAGTTTCGGCAAGTTTTGGAAAGACATCCAACAACTCGTTGAACTAGTGTTTGTGAGAGATTGAGATTCAGCAAGTTTTGGACAGACATCCAACAACTTGTTGATCTTGTGTTTGTGAGAGTTTCGTTGAGATTTAACAACGGTGGTTTTCTGGGGAGCGAAAAAGCATTCCAGGAAGCCGATGTCCCGTGACCGATGATCACGAAAACGTATGGCTGCATGTATGAATGTGTGAGTGATTGGAATGGCCAAGCGAAGGATTGGGTTAATAGCTAGGAAGTTCACTCTTGTGAGAGCTTACCAAGCGAAGAGAAGTTTTTTTGTGATACGAGGAGAATTTGAAGAATAAAAAAAAAATCGAGGAAAAGTTTTGAACTTTTAGAATAAAGTAAAGTTCGAAATTTTTAATTTGTTAAAAAGAAAAAGAGGAAAGGAGATTCGAAGAGTGAGGAAACTAGGAAGGAGTTTCGAGAAGACAGAGGAAAATTTTTTACGCGGAAAATTACGAGGAAACAAGAGATAAGTACAGTGATGGTTTTATGTGAATTTTGGAACAAGGAATTCCGTAGGACCTTATTCGGTTTTATTTGCGTTTCATTTCCCTTGGTCTTTTTTTTAGCTCAACGGTTTCTCGTGAGCGGTTATAAAATACTTACTGTTCTCTTTTATAATCGAAAAAAATTTGGGTTTTTATCCTGGTTTATCCAAGGTTTCCCAAATAAAAATAATTTAAAATCCCCATCTGGGACTATAAAACATTGTGTTTCATTTCGTTTTCTTTTTTTTATTTCGAATTATAATTAGATTTGGAATTTTGCTAATTTAGACTAATTAAAATTCCTGGCGCCCATTATTTATTTCAAGTACCCCACTGTACTTGTAATAATTCATATTCGTTTATCTTGATTAATAAAATCTTGATTAATAAAATCAACGATCCTTTTTTTATCATCGTCTTTTTTTTTCCTTCGCTGAACCCAATCCAGCTGAGCAGCCGTGGTGGTAGCTTTTATAATCTTCTCTTCTTTCGTTGTCTTTTTTTGGTTGGTTTGACACTTCTGTCAAAAGAACCAAAATTCATAAGTCGTAAGTAATAGTTTAATCGTGGTGCGCAGTACATTTAATAATTTTTCTTAATAATTTGTTCGCGATCGTCTACTTGGTTTATCATTTCGATAAACCAATTATATCATAATTAAAGGTGTTAAATACCCACCCACCCCATTGACGAGAAGAAAAAGTGTAACAAATTGGCGCCCAACGTGGGGCTTCTGTGTGGAAAAAAAGTGTCTTCTCCTGTGCAATCAAGGAAGTGTGTTTGTACTCAGTGTCTTATTAATCATTTTGTTAAGCTCGATTTACTTTTTAAATTGTTTTACTTTCCCTAGGTAATTTGCTGAAAAGTTTTTAAATCAGAATTTTAAAGAAGTTGCGGCACAATTCTTACGCATACCTCTTGTTGTTTTTGCTAGAGGAAATTGGAAGTTCGTCATACATAAGGTTTTTTTACAATATATACAGATATATAAAAGTGCATTTGGTTTATCGTGAGTATAATTTAATTCATTTTTAATTGAATCGAATCTTATATTTCTCATTATGTTATTCATACATACGAGTACATACATATTTCATATTTTGTTTACATACGGTGCTTTTTCGAGAAGAAATAGAGTAGTTTTTTTATTGCAATTTTCCAGTTTGTTTATGTTTCTTCTGTGCAGAGTTGAACATAAAAGTCCTGTATTGGGTTTTTAATTTTTTTTTTCAAAAAAATTTTACGAGTCGGTATAGTTAATTATTTTATTAAATAATTTTCGGTGATATTTAAATATTTTGATACTCCCTTCGTTAATTTAACTAATACAAATTTTCGGAAAAGTGTTAATTACCTACACCTTCGCTTGCATTTTTGTCGCTTCGTTTTGTCGTGTGAGATTCCTATTCTTTTCTCGTTTTTATTGGAACAGGATTTCGGATTACGGAAGAAATAAGCTGTGCATAGATTTGTAGAGTTTTTAGAAAAAGTTTTTAGAAAATATTTTCGTTTTGGTAGAAAGTTTTTCTGCAGTAATAACAGAGTGAATTGGTACTCTGGAAGAATTTTTCTTGTATATTGAACTATATATATATTTTTTTATTCTAATAATTTTTTAAAGTTATTTTATATAATACTAGAGTTACCAACGTGTTAGGAAAAAAAATTAAATTTTGGTTAAAAAAAAAAATAAAATATTTTAGTGAGTGAAAAATTATTTTAAAATATTTTCAAAATGAATATCGGAAGGTTATCCCAGGATGAGTTAGCTCATGAAATGAGGGTTAGGGGTTTGAAGGTAGACACCGTAGAGGTTATGAGGAAGGCTCTAAGATCGTCAAGACTACTAGTTAGGCAGGATTCGTTAGAGAATAGCATAGTATATCCATTTACTTTTGATGAGGATCGTGATGCCGTTAAGGCAAAAATCGATGAAATTGAAATGTTGCTCAAGGATCCATCGCATAATTCAAAATCTTCTGAGTACATTAAAATTAATTCAAAGATAGAATGGAGTATAGGAAGGTTAGGTAGAACCCCATGTAAAATAGAGGAACAGGAAGATGAGATTAGTGCCCTCAAGAATGAGCTTTTAATTTTGCTAGGTGATCTCAATGGTGAGAATGAAGATAGTGAATTGAAAGAAGAGCCACCGAAAAAGACTCCAATGAAGGGACAACTGAAAGTTCCAACGGAGCAAATAGTACAAATTAGTCCGGTAAAACCTACTAGTTCCAAGGTTAGGCAAACTGTCTCAGGATCTGAACGAAATACAGAAGGTGCTAGGGTTATAACGGGTGATTTTTTAAGAGGTTTAGAACTTTAAAAAAAAAAACACAAAAAATTCGAAAAAATGAATGAAATATTTATTTGAATCGATAGTTTGAACCTTGCAATTTAATGTTTAAAGATAATTTCATGCAAATGTTGACCGCGGCTGCGTCTCAGGTAGCCCATCCGCTGAGTCCAATTTTGGCATACTCTTTCACACATATCGGCCGGTATCTCACGAATGAATGCATGGATGTTGGCTTCCAGTGCGTCAATCGAAGCGGGCTTGTCCCTATAGACATTAGCCTTGACGTACCCCCACAAAAAATAATCTAATGGTGTCAAATCGCACGATCTAGGCGGCCAATTGACCGGCCCGAAACGTGAAATTAACTGTTCACCAAACTCGCCTCGCAATTGCGCCATTGTTTTGCGTGCTGTGTGGCATGTGGCACCGTCTTGTTGAAACCACATATCATGCAAGTCAAGAACTTCCATTTCGGGCAAAAAAAAGTTTGTTATTATCGCTCGGTAGCGTTCACCATAGACAGTAACGCTGCGATTCGCATCATCTTTGAAGAAATATGGCCCAATAATGCCGCCGGCCCATAAACCGCACCAAACAGTGGCTTTTTCGGGATGCATTGGTAGCTGTTGCAATGCTTCTGGCTGATCTTCACTCCAAATGCGGCAATTATGCTTATTTACGTACCCATTCAACCAAAAATGAGCCTCATCGCTAAACACAATTTTTCGATAAAAAAGCGGATCCTCGGCCAGCTTTCCAAGAGCCCATTCACCAAAAATTCGTCGTTGTGGTAGGTCGGCTGGCTTTAGTTCTTGCACCAGCTGTATCTTAAAAGGCTTTACGCCCAAATCCTTCCGCAAAATTTTCCACGTAGTGCTGTAACAAAGGCCTAACTGCTGGGAACGGCGCCGAATCGACATTTCGCGGTCTTCTGTCACACTAGCTGTTACGGCCGCAATATTTTCTTCACTACGCACAGTACGTAAACGTGTTGGTGGTTTAATGTCCAACAAAGTAAATTTGGTGCGAAATTTGGTCACAATCTTCCGAATAGACTGCTCAGAAGGTCGAGAATGCCGACCATAAAATGGAAGCAGCGCTCGATGAACATTTTGAACCGAGCACGAATTTTGATAGTAAAATTCAATAATTTACAAGCGTTGTTCATTTGTAAGACGATCCATGGTTAAATTGCAAACCAAACTGAAGCTGTTTGACAGTAACACAAGGTACTAAACACACGTCAGCTGTCAAAACCAGTGTTGCCAAAACCAAACCAGCTAAAAAATCACCCGTTAGATGTAAGGATACCAGAGCGAGGTATAGAGCGTGTAGTGCTCCAAGAAAGATGTTTCGAACGGTTAGGTAAATGAGGTGTTAAGTTTACTGGTGAGTCGGATAACTCATCAGTAAATTCTTTCTTTGAACGAGTTGAAGAACTTCGAATTGTGAACAAATGTTCCAGATAGTCATCTTTTTAAGTCAGCGACTGAACTTTTGTCAGGTAGAGCCCTCATGTGGTTCAGAACTGTCAGAGAGGATATAGGTAATTGGCAGGAATTTGTTAGAGAACTTAAAGCTGAGTTCTTACCCGCGAACTACGATGACCTTCTTCTAGAAGAAATCAATCGTCGAACGCAAAGTAAGGATGAGTCTTTTGGAAGTTATTTGAGCGTAATGAGGACTTTGTTTAGGCGATTATCAGAACCATTAACTGAGGGAAGAAAATTAACAATTCTTAAAAAGAACGTCGATCCATTCTTCCAAAATCAAATTGCGTTTGCTAAACCAAGCTCAGTAAAGGAACTTGCGGTGCTTGGAAGGGAAATGGATAGAACCAGAGTGTGGATACCGTCCAAGCACGGCTTCACAGCCAAGAGTTGCAGTGGCTACTCCAGCTCTAGAAAATCCACCTCCACCTCATCGTGTTACAAGGGTGGATCCTGACTTTGCCCCAGGGGGGGGGGGTCACGTTTCTTAAAATTTCAATAAAGTATTGCACCCAAAAACAATTTTTACTTACGATATAAGGCAAGTTTTGTATTCGAGCAAAGTGGGTGGCATAATTCTGTCTGGTTGTTTGTCTGTCTATTCTTTGACAACCTACAGCTACAGCCTAAATAACTGAAGCGATTTTCTTCAAATTTTTAAATATTTTTTTTTTTAATTCTTCGGAGGGGATATTTTGTACCTTTTAAAATTACGGTACTTGCTATACAATCATTAAGAAAAAGCTTATTTATCTGAAAAGCAGCTTCAACGAATTTAATAAAAAACAGTAGATTACTGTAGGTATGGTGAACATTCTGGAAAAAAAAAATCCGAAAAACTGTTAATAACGATACCTGCCATTTAAGGGTTTTTGAACTTCAATTTTTTCAAAGAATTTCAATCAAAATTTGCATGCAAAAGCTCCATAAAGATCTCAATAATATTGCATATCAAAATAAAAAAATAAATGTTGGCCTTTTAAGAAGATATTAATTTTTGTTTTGAAAATGCAATATTTCAAGAACGCGTTGATGAATTGTTTTGAAACTAGTTTATAAATGTATTTTAAAATTAATTATTATTTAATTTAATATAAAAATAGCTTTTTGAGAAAATCGCTACAACGATTTTTATTTTTTTTGTGCTTATATTTATATTTCTTCAAGTTATCAAATTGGTTTTAAGCTTTAAGCTATTTGAAAAGTTGTTAAACAATTAAAAGAACAATTTAAATGCCCTTATTTTTTATATTTTTAGGTTCTTTATGTATGTAATTACTGGCATATTTTAAAAGTTCTTAATTACAGGCAACTTGAACATCAGAGCAGGTACCTGCAATACAGCCGTACATTTTATTTCCATTGAAAATATTTTTTAAAAATAAATTAATTAATTAAGGAATTGAAGCCAGATCCATCATGCCACTAGATACTAAAAATATTGTTTAGGAAAAGTTTATTTTTGCCCTTAAAATCTTAACTCATTTACAATAAGATCGTATTTATTCTACAAGATCTATTTTGATCTTTTGCCTGGCAACTAGAAGCTACTTTTGTTATACTTACCACTTTCCTTAATGACATCCCCCGAACAAAACAAATTCATGAAACGTCAAAATTACAAAATAAAAAACTTTGTATCCCCAAAATGGTGCACCCAAGTTAGTGGGAAAGCGTAAGCAATTACAGTCTTGGGAAAACAAAGTAAAATGAGGTAGTTTTTCCATAAAAAAAGGCTTGCTACCACTCATGTCTTCGAGTTGCTCTATGCTTTAAGTGCTAGAACTAAAAGTTGATCGCAATTAACAACTTAGTTGGCTAGTGGTTGCTTGACCTTGATTTTGAGATTAAGCAAGCGATATAGCATTTAGGATATTTGCAAAGAGTGTATGCGATCAGTAAAAAGTCCAAAAAGTTTAATTTTATAAATTTATTGAGTTGAAAATTTTGAATCAACTGTAAAGTTTTTTCAAGTACCGCCCAATTTTTCGCACTTCACGTGAGAAATTTGCAAGATACCAAAATCTAAAATATCGAAACTGCATTATTTATAGATCTTGAAAAATGATATCTCACACTAAGTAAAAATAAAACATAGCATTCTCACCTTACAATCTTGCAAATGTCAACCATAATCTCGAATACCTGCTCAAAATTGAGTGGTCACATAATTAGCGGGATTTTATTTGCAATATTTCGAATGCGAGTTTCTCATTTGCACGGTTTTGTAATTCGTGCCCAATTCAAAAGGCCGTTGATAAGGTCAACTAGCTACATTAATTGGTTTTGGATTTGTTCTAATGGGATTTTAAAGTTTTTTTTTTTTTATTCATTCCAGGTCACTGAACAAAATTTTTAGCTACCTTATTAAGGTTATCTTAAGAAACAAATATTTTTTTTAAAGGTCACTAAATTGTTATTAAAGGTCACCTAGATTCATTGGTGACATACATTTTTTTAAATGAAATTTCAAAGTTCTTTTCTATGTCTGAAAAATTATCTACTGTTACTACCTGCCCTTTTATGACCAGTAACCTTTCGAAGAGTACACATATGGGATGCCATGAAATTTGTCATCTGATTCGGTGTACGGTGTCAGAAATGTTCACAAAATCATCAAATCAATTTCAAATTATTTTTACGGTAAAACAAAAATACAGTTCTGAATTATTCTTGAAATGAAAACTTTTATTGTATTATTGTATTATATCCTTGAGCAGTGAAATTTTTTGTTTATGATTGAATTCATCTGTCTAATATTTTATATCTGGGAAAAGCCCCAGGGGGGGGTCATGACCCCCATTACCCCCCACCCCTTGTATCCGCCAATGTCGTGTTATAGTGTTTCAATTGTAATCGTGAAGGTCACTTTGCTAGTTCTTGTTCTGCTTCTAGGCGTTGTTTTGGCTGTGGTATGGTAGGGGTTTCTCGCAATAATTGTCAACGTTGTTCGGGAAATGGAAATCGGACTCTTGGGCTAGCAGGACGAGAGGTCGGCAGAATGTAACAAGGTCGCCTGCTGGCGATCAGCTGGGAAATCAAGATCAATTAAGGTTTCACATTAGCAGTAGATGGTAGGGACACTAGGCCATACTTAGATGTCAAGATTTATGGGGTTAGGTTTTTAGGCTTATTGGATTCTGGTGCTTCACGCACTATTATAGGAGGGGATAGGTGTAGTTTTTTAAAAGAGTTAGGGCTTAAAGTTGAAAAATCTAAAATTGGATCTGTAACACTAGCAGATGGGGCAGGTGTAGGAGTTGCAGGATGTGTAACTCTACCCATCGAAGTTGAAGGAAAATCTATCCTTTTGGAGTGCCTGGTAATTCCAAGCCTCCCACATCGTTTGATCTTGGGTGCAGATTTTTGGGCACTCTCGGGCATAGTCCCGGATTTGAGTTCAGGTGTGTGGAACTTCTCCGATCAAGAACGTTTAGCAGCGATATCAGATATAGGGGTTATTAGGAAAATTTCAGACTTAGATGAAGATGAGAAAAAAAATTTAGAATCTGTTTTAGTGGAACTAGTTAAAAGCATGAGTGAGGGCTTAGGATGTACGAACTTAGTAGAGCATAAGATTAGGACGTCAGCAGAACCAATCAAACAGAGATATTATCCGGTTTCACCGGCCATCCAACAACATATAGATAAAGAACTACAGGAAATGTTAGAGTGAGGTGTAATCGAAAAATCGAAAAGCGCATGGGCCTCTCCGATTTTACTAGTTAAGAAGAAGGATGGAAAATACCGGTTCTGCGTTGACTATAGAAAGCTTAATGAGGTTACGGACAGAAATGCATAACCTCTTCCCTTTATAACAGAAATTTTGGACAAACTTCAGAATGCGAAGTATTTGTCCTCCTTAGATATTAAATCCACCTATTGGCAAATTCCAATGGAGGAAGAATCGAAAAGGTTCACAGCCTTCACCGTGCCGGGTAGAGGTCTATACCAATTTCGGAGGATGCCATTTGGTTTGCATAACTCGCCGGCTACGTGGCAAAGGTTTATTGATGAGGTTTTGGGTCCTGACCTTGAACCATACGTCTTTGTGTATCTTGACGACATTATCATCGTCACCGTTTCTTTCGACAAACATTTAGAAATTTTAAAAGAAGTATTCAAAAGGTTAAGGGAAGCAAGTCTTAAAGTAGGTAGGGAAAAGTGTAATTTTTGTAGGCCCTCTTTAAAGTTTTTGGGGTATGTAGTTGATAGAAATGGACTCCACGTCGATCCAGAAAAAGTGCAAAGCATGTTGGAAATCCCAGCCCCCAAAAATGTTAAAGAAGTAAGAAGTTTCGTAGGGACGATTTCTTGGTACAGAAGGTTTGTACCAAATTTCGCCATATTAGTTAGGCCTCTTACTGATCTCTTAAAGAAAAGTAAGAAGTTTTTATGGACCCAAGAGTAGGTTACGGCACCGATTTTGACATGTCCAGATTTTTCTCGACTGTTTGTCGTTCAGACAGACGTGTCAGACTACGGTATCGGGGCCGTATTATCTCAAAATTTTGAAGAGGGGGAAAAAGCAGTATGCTATATAAGTAGGTCATTAAATAAAAGTGAAAGAAATTATTCAACCACTGAAAAAGAATGCTTGGCCGTACTTTGGGCTATTGAAAAGTTGCGCCTGTACGTTGAAGGAGTTCGATTTACGGTCGTGACTGATCATTACTCTTTGGTGTGGTTAAGCAATCTTAAAGATCCTCAGGGTAGATTGGCCAGATGGGCCATTAGACTTCAACAATTTGACTTCAAGATAATCCATAGAAAGGGTAAAGAACATGTAGTTCCTGACATGTTATCGCGAGGAGTTCCGGTTGTAGCTGGAGTTTCGGAAGCGGAATCAGACCCTTGGATTCTCAAAATGATGTCTTCAGTAGATAAGAATCCGTTAGCGTACTCTTCTTGGAGGACAGAGGATGGGCAACTTTTTAAACATGTAAAGTTAGGTCATTTAGTATTTTACGATGATAAAACAGAATGGAAACTAGTAGTAGGAAAAAAAGATCGGTTGAAGATTTTAGGTGAATGTCATGATAGTCCACTAGCTGGACACATGGGCGTTCGAAAAACTTTTGCTAGGGTCTGTGAGAAATATTATTGGCCTAAGATGAGGGGTGATATTACTAAGTATGTTAGAAATTGCAAAACATGCCAACAAGTCAAGCCTATAAACGATAAACCAGCTGGTCTTATGACAGAAAGGGTAGGGACTTCGAAGCCATGGGAAATGATTTGTGTAGACTTGGTTGGTCCACTTCTTAAATCTTCGAAGGGTTTTATGTACATTTTAATTGTTGTCGATTATTTTACCAAGTTCCCTTTTTTATTTGCTCTACGGTCTGCAACTGCTAAGGCAGTGTGTAAGGAATTGGAAGACAACTTGTTTTTGTTGTTTGGGGTTCGGAAATGTATCGTGTGTGACAATGGTCCACAGTTTCGTAGTAGGGAATTAAAATTGCTTTGCGAATCGTACGCATCACGAAATAGATTTACAGCGCATTACCACCCGCAAGCAAACCCGGCGGAGCTCATAAATCAAAACGACTCTTCGAGCATATGTCTCTGAAAATCATAGAAGTTGGGATTCACAACTGGCAAAGGTAGCCTGCGCGATCAGAACTTCTCAACATGAAGTTTTAGGGATGTCACTGTACTTTGAATTTTGGTAGAAATATGGCAACAAGTGGCCATGATGTAGGGTACCGAGGTAGTACAAGTGATGAGAATCAACAACCAACAGATTTAGGGGTTCAATTTAAAAAGCTACAGGAAGACATAACTAAGAAATTAGAGTCGGCAAGTAGCAAGACCGCAAAAATTTATAATCTCAGAAGGAGAGACACACAGTATCAACCTGGCGAAATTTTACATTGTCCAATGTAGCAACATATTACGCATCGAAGTTGGCTACAAAATTTGTTGGGCCTTTTAAGATTAGGAAGCGTGTGTCACCATGGACATACCTGCTAATGGATGAAAAGGGTAAAGATCGGGGGACATGGCATTTAAGAGATTTGAAACCTTATGTTGATAACTGAGTCAAAAGTCCCTTAGTATTTTTTCTTCTAAATTCCTTTTTTTTAATATCTTACTTTGTTAATACTTTTCTAAATAACGTTTTATAAAACTTTTTTAATACATGCCTTTCTTTTTCTCTTTTTTAATAGATTTTTATTTACCTATTGATGAAAGTCCTTATGTTGTGCTGTTCACCTTTCTTAGCCTTTACCCTGTTTAAGTCTCAGGAAATGGTTTACTTTTCTTCGAAATGTAAACACATTTCTTCGGAGGAAAGGGTGGGATTTGTTACGGTAAAATTTACCGCAACAATGATCAGCCTTCGATTCCTTTATCCCTTTTTTTATTTGTCCGTTGTGGCTGCAAAATACTGGTGAACTTGAGGGCAACCATGGTATCATCAACCAGTGGTGTACTTCGCTAGCATTTTGCAAAAGCAACAAATACAGGTGTACGAGTCATTATTGAAAGACTATCGAGTGGAACGGGTGGTTCCAAAAATCCATAAAAGAATTTGTCATACAGAAGAACGTCTCATGACAATATGCCAGCCCAACTAACAATTTAACTTCTATTAGGTCCGATGTTTTGAATTCGGTAAGCTATAGCTAGCATATAGCTAAAATACGGCTTTGTTATACAAATCAACAGTTTTCCAATATAAATTTTGAATAATAGCCTGTTTATTGGCTTTTTAATTGAGATTTGCAAGTTGTATACAAGGCTTGTATGCTTAAGTGTGAAAAGACCTTTTTAAGGCCTGTCTAAGTTGTTTTATTAAAAGTAAATAAAAACATTTTGTATACGACTTACTTAAATAAGCTTGTTATACACAACAAGTGTGAAAGTTTTCGTCGTTCATTTCAAAAAAATATAGAATTAGTATATTTACGAGTATCAAAAGTGGTGAATAATTATTATAGTTATAAAAATATCAATAAACTTTATTTTGATTCACAATATAAAGCGTGCAATCGCCGAAGTGTTCCTTAGTTGATGTGTTTCTTGATAGAATTTGTGTTTTTTTTTTGTTTATTAAATGCATTACTATTTTTGTTTATTTTTGCATCTTTTCTCGTAAATTGTTTTAATCTTACAAGACTACGCGACAATACTAATGCACCTTTGAATATATGTTATTTATTTATATGTGAATAAGTTTGTTTATGTTGTGAAAATGTCTTTTTTCAAATATCTTCCAACCAAAAAATTGTTCGAAAATGGGTGTAAGGAATTTGACACTAAATCATTTATAACTACTTATGTTTTAAGTAATAATTCTGATTACCAGACAACAAAAAATTTGTTAAATGTATATACATATGTATACCTATTTGTTTTGAAGAATAAAATAAAAATTTTAAAAGAAAACCTATGGAAATTATTGACTTTTTTTTAGCTATTTCGTTTTGCTTTTGACAGATGCACAGATGTTGCCTCTGTAAGGAAGGAATATAGTTTTCATAAATTGTTAGTGGCAAACTTAATTAAATGATTGCCTTCTTTCGTGAGCTATTTTGTTTTGGATATGACAGCTGTATCCCTCTGTGAAGAAATACAGTCACTCACAAAATTATTCGGAATACAAAGTTTTTTTTAAGCATGAGTTTTGTTTACATACAAATGCACAAAAGTAAAAAAATGCTTTGTCTTTTTTCAATAAACAACTCAATCCAATCTTTTATCCCAAGTTTAACAAAATATCAAAAGTTAGAGCATTTTTTTTTCTTTTGTAGAAGAAAAATATCAAAAGTTAGAGCATTTTTTTTTCTTTTGTAGAAAAGTAAAACAAAACTACATCTAGAAAAACAATTTAAAAGCTAATTCATGGATGTCACTTACATCAATAATAGTTGCTGAGTTAGACTTTTCCGTCATTCTTTGGGCATTCAGCCTAACATAAATTTCATACGCTTCTTTACAGGAATATAGCATATATTTGTATTTTTTCACTTTTGCACTTTTAAAGGTACATGAGTGATATGAGGATATAGTTAAAGCTTTAACGATTTCCTTATGAAGGAAGACTTAAAATTAGATAAACTTAAATTGTTTTCGTATGTTCATAACTTTTAGCTTATCCAATTTAAAGTTCTCTTCAATAAAAGAATCATTAAAATTAAAAAAAAACTGATGCTCAGAAAAAACGTTTTATTCCGAATAGTTTTGGTAGTGACCGTATATAATTTTCATAAAATGTCAGAGGCAAACTTTTAGAAACTATTGCCTTCTTTCGTGAGTTATTTCGTTTTGCTTATGACAGATGCACCGATACTGCTCTGTGTAAGGAAACATTAGTTTTCATAAAATGTGAGTTGCAAAGTTATTCAAATGATTGCTATCTTTCGTGCTATGTCGTTTTGCGTGTGATATATGTTGCCCTGCATAAGGAAATATATAGTTTTTTTTTAAACGTTGGTAGCAAACTTTTAGAAATGATTGCCTTCTTTAGTGAGCTATTTCATTTTGCTTGTGACAGAGGTTAAATGTTTAAGACGAATGAATCGCTCGAATCTGCTGTTATAATTATTCAAGTTGTTTCTAAAGCTAGCTTTATATAAATAAATATTTACATAAAACTCAATAACGAAATGAACTATTGTAAGGATTTAAGTTTTTCCTTCAATCGACAAGAAAATTAATATAAATTTTTGGGTCAATAGAAATGGAAGATTTTTTAAACTCATTCGTTTATTTATCTGAGTTCTTGGTTATCTCTATTACATCGTATTATAAGATTTGATTAAAGAGTTAGGTTTTTATAAATCCAGCACATGACCCTTACGACTCATATATTCAGGTAAAATTGTACAGGCTGTGAAGAATACGTGAAGTGTATCAACTCATTGAAATTTGTACATGTCTTTTCTGATTTGGGAATGGCCTAGTGGGTGGAGTGCTGGACCGTTGATTGGGAGGACGTGAGTTCAAACCTCGGGGGAGTCAAATAAAGTAACATTTTTTCAACTAAATAAAATTCTTCATATTTCAGAATAAAGAAAAACGCAGTCCAAAACCATAAACAGAAAAATAAAATTAATAAGAATAAAAATTAAATAATTGAAAGCAAGCATTCCTTTTTAACACTGCATTGAAAGGCTTTAATAAGGCCTTAATGCAAAGTCTGTATATGGCCTTTCAAAGGTCTTATAAGACAAGCCATTTGCTTTCAAATAATAACTTGTTTACCTGAGCAATATTTTGTCTTCTTAAGGCTTAATTACACTGTTGATCGGAAGCTATTTGATTGTATAGCACTTGTGATGACAGGTTTTAAGGGAACCAAATAGCTTGTTTAATGTCAGCCAAAATGATTTGTGTAAGGTCTGTTTTAGTTTTAATACAAGCCAGAATATAGCTTGTATTAAAACTTTAACAAGTTAAATTGTTAGTTGGGAGCGGATGAGCTGAAGAAGTAACGAGTCAGGTGGACACTTACTTGTTTCCAAATGAACAACATAACATCTTTACTTAAATTTCACCTTAACTTTACTAAACTTAACCTAATAACTTATTGTAGACATTTTGGGTAGTTAACGCATTTTCTTTAATTCTTTAATTTTTAAAATCGTATCTTTATTTTTAATTACTAAGGTCTATCGGAATTGAAAAAAAAGGATAAAGTTTGTAGTTTTTAAATTATGCCTCACTCTCTCGTCTCGAAATGTTTGGTTTTTGAATATTTGCTTCACGCTTCGAATCACCCGCGAGTATTTTGTATTAACTAGGAGAACGCCTAGCGAAGGCCTTTTCTCGATTTGGATTCTTTTTAATTTTTCTCAAAAGTTTAGTTTGACATAGGCCTGAACTCGACCATTAAGTTTCGGCAAGTTTTGGAAAGACATCCAACAACTCGTTGAACTAGTGTTTGTGAGAGATTGAGATTCAGCAAGTTTTGGACAGACATTCAATAACTTGTTGATCTTGTGTTTGTGAGAGTTTCGTTGAGATTCAACAACGGTAGTTTTCTGGGGAGTGAAAAAGCCTTCCAGGAAGCCGTTGTCCCGTGACCGATGATCACGAAAACGTATGGCTGAATGTATGAATGTGTGAGTGATTGGAATGGCCAAGCGAAGGATTGGGTTAATAGCTGGGAAGTTCACTCTTGTGAGAGCTTACCAAGCGAAGAGAATTTTTTTTGTTATACGAGGAAAATTTGAAGATTAAAAAAAAATCGAGGAAAAGTTTTGAACTTTTAGAATAAAGTAAAGTTCGAAATTTTTTAATTTGTTAAAAAGAAAAAGAGGAAAGGAGATTCGAAGAGTGAGGAAACTAGGAAGGAGTTTCGAGAAGACAGAGGAAAAATTTTTATGCGGAAAATTACGAGGAAACAAGAGATAAGTACAGTGATAGTCTTATGTGAATTTTGGAACAAGGAATTCCGTAGGACCTTATTCGGTTTTATTTTAATTAATAGTTTTACCTTTGAGTAATTGCGCTCTTATCCCTATTAGTTTTTGGGACGTGGTATTTCTTTTTTACTGTGCGTTAACGGCCCATTTTGCGTTTCATTTTCCTTGTTCTTTTTTTTAGCTCAACGGTTCCCCGTGAGTGGTTATAAAATACTTACTGTTCTCTTTTATAATCGAAAAAAAAATTTGGGTTTTTATCCTGGTTTATCCAAGGTTTCCCAAATAAAAATAATTTAAAATCCCCATCTGGGAATATAAAACATTGTGTTTCATTTCGTTTTCTTTTTTTTATTTCGAATTATAATTAGATTTGGAATTTTGCTAATTTAGCCTAATTAAAATTCCTGGCGCCCATTATTTATTTCAAGTACCCCACTGTACTTGTAATAAATCATATTCTTGATTAATAAAATCTTGATTAATAAAATCAACGATCCTTTTTTTTTCATCGTCTTTTTTTTTCCTTCGCTGAACCCAGCCCAGCTGAGCAGCCGTGGTGGTAGCTTTTATAAACGAGCTACTGTTTACACTTTTTCGCGTCTCTTAATCTTCTCTTCTTTCGTTATCTTTTTTTGGTTGGTTTGACACTTCTGTCAAAAGATCCAAAATTCATAAGTCGTAAGTAATAGTTTAATCGTGGTGCGCAGTACATTTAATAATTTTTCTTAATAATTTGTTCGCGATCGTCTACTTGGTTTATCATTTCGATAAACCAATTATATCATAATTAAAGGTGTTGAATACCCACCCACCCCATTGACGAGAAGAAAAAGTGGAAAAAAAAGTGTCTTCTCCTGTGCAATCAGGGAAGTGTGTTTGTACTCAGTGTCTTATTAATCATTTTGTTAAGCTCGATTTACTTTTTAAATTGTTTTACTTTCCCTAGGTAATTTGCTGAAAAGTTTTTAAATCAGAATTTTAAAGAAGTTGCGGCACAATTCTTACGCATACCTCTTGTTGTTTTTGCTAGAGGAAATTGGAAGTTCGTCATACATAAGGTTTTTTTACAATATATACAGATATATAAAAGTGCATTTGGTTTGTCGTGAGTATAATTTAATTCATTTTTAATTGAATCGAATCTTATATTTCTCATTATGTTATTCATACATACGAGTACATACATATTTCATATTTTGTTTTGTACATACGGTACTTTTTCGAGAACAAATAGAGTAGTTTTTTATTGCAATTTTCCAGTTTGTTTATGTTTCTTCTGTGCAGAGTTGAACATAAAGGCCCTGTATTGGGTTTTTAATTTTTTTTCAAAAAAATTTTACGAGTCGGCTTAGTTAATTATTTTATTAAATAATTTTCGGTGATATTTAAATATTTTGATACTCCCTTCGTTAATTTAACTAATACAAATTTTCGGAAAAGTGTTAATTACCTACACCTTCGCTTGCATTTTTGTCGCTTCGTTTTGTCGTGTGAGATTCCTATTCTTTTCTCGTTTTTATTGGAACAGGATTTCGGATTACGGAAGAAATAAGCTGTGCATAGATTTGTAGAGTTTTTAGAAAATATTTTTGTTTTGGTAGAAAGTTTTTCTGCAGTAATAACAAAGTGAATTGGTACTGTGGAAGAATTTTTATATATATTTTTTTATTCTAATAATTTTTTGAAGTTATTTTATATAATACTAGAGTTACCAACGTGTTAGGAAAAAAAAATTAAATTTTGATGAGGGTTAGGGGTTTGAAGGTAGACACCGTAGAGGTTATGAGGAAGGCTCTAAGATCGTCAAGACTACTAGTTAGGCAGGATTCGTTAGAGAATAGCAGAGTATATCCATTTACTTTTGATGAGGATCGTGATGCCGTTAAGGCAAAAATCGATGAAATTGAAATATTGCTCAAGGATCCACCGCATAATCCAAAATCTTCTGAGTACATTAAAATTAATTCAAAGATAGAATGGAGTATAGGAAGGTTAGGTAAAACCCCATGTAAAATAGAGGAACAGGAAGATGAGATTAGTGCCCTCAAGAATGAGCTTTTAATTTTGCTAGGTGATCTCAATGGTGAGAATGAAGATAGTGAATTGAAAGAAGAGCCACCGAAAAAGACTCCAATGAGGGGACAACTGAAAGTTCCAACGGAGCAAATAGTACAAATTAGTCCGGTAACACCTACTGGTTCCAAGGAAGTTGTTCATACAGTTAGGCAAACTGTCTCAGGATCTGAACGAAATACAGAAAGTGCTAGGGTTATAGATGTAAGGATACCAGAGCGAGGTATAGAGCGTGTAGTGCTCCAAGAAAGATGTTTCGAACGGTTAGGTAAATGGGGTGTTAAGTTTACTGGTGAGTCGGATAACTCATCAGTAAATTCTTTCTTAGAACGAGTTGAAGAACTTCGAATTGCGAACAAATGTTCCAGATAGTCATCTTTTTAAGTCAGCGACTGAACTTTTGTCAGGTAGAGCCCTCATGTGGTTCAGAACTGTCAGAGAGGATATAGGCAATTGGCAGGAATTTGTTAGAGAACTTAAAGCTGAGTTCTTACCCGCGAACTACGATGACCTTCTTCTAGAAGAAATCAATCGTCGAACGCAAAGTAAGGATGAGTCTTTTGGAAGTCATTTGAGCATAATGAGGACTTTGTTTAGGCGATTATCAGAACCATTAACTGAGGGAAGAAAATTAACAATTCTTAAAAAGAACGTCGATCCATTCTTCCAAAAGCAAATTGCGTTTGCTAATCCAAGCTCAGTAAAGGAACTTGCCGTGCTTGGAAGGGAAATGGATACTCTTAAAGTAAGCGTGGACACATTTACTCCGTCTTCTAGAGGGAAGAATCTCTTAGAACCAGAGTGTGGATACCGTCCAAGCACGGCTTCACAGCCAAGAGTTGCAGTGGCTACTCCAGCTCTAGAAAATCCACCTCCACCTCGTCGTGTTATAAAGTGTTTCAGTTGTAATCGTGAAGGTCACTTTGCTAGTTCTTGTTCTGCTTCTAGGCGTTGTTTTGGCTGTGGTATGGTAGGGGTTTCTCGCAATAATTGTCAACGTTGTTCGGGAAATGGAAATCGGACTCTTGGACTAGCAGGACGAGAGGTCCGCAGAATGTGACAAAGTTGCCTGCTGGCGATCAGCTGGGAAATCAAGATCAATTAGGTTTCACATTAGCAGTAAATGGTAGGGACACTAGGCCATACTCAGATGTCAAGATTTAATGGGGTTAGGTTCTTAGGCTTATTGGATTCTGGTGCTTCAAGCACTATTATAGGAGGGGATGGCTGTAGTTTTTTAAAAGAGTGAGGGCTTAAAGTTGAAAAATCTAAAATTGGATCTGTAACACTAGCAGATGGGGCAGGTGTAGGAGTTGCAGGATGTGTAACTCTACCCATCGAAGTTGAAGGAAAATCTATCCTTTTGGAGTGCCTGGTAATTCCAAGCCTCCCACATCGTTTGATCTTGGGTGCAGATTTTTGGGCACTCTCGGGCATAGTCCCGGATTTGAGTTCAGGTGTGTGGAACTTCTCCGATCAAGAACGTTTAGCAGCGATATCAGATATAGGGGTTATTAGGAAAATTTCAGACTTAGATGAAGATGAGAAAAAAAATTTAGAATCTGTTTTAGTGGAACTAGTTAAAAGCATGAGTGAGGGCTTAGGATGTACGAACTTAGTAGAGCATAAGATTAGGACGTCAGCAGAACCAATCAAACAGAGATATTATCCGGTTTCACCGGCCATCCAACAACATATAGATAAAGAACTACAGGAAATGTTAGAGTGAGGTGTAATCGAAAAGCCCATGGGCCTCTCCGATTTTACTAGTTAAGAAGAAGGATGGAAAATACCGGTTCTGCGTTGACTATAGAAAGCTTAATGAGGTTACGGACAGAAATGCATAACCTCTTCCCTTTATAACAGAAATTTTGGACAAACTTCAGAATGCGAAGTATTTGTCCTCCTTAGGTATTAAATCCACCTATTGGCAAATTCCAATGGAGGAAGAATCGAAAAGGTTCACAGCCTTCACCGTGCCGGGTAGAGGTCTATACCAATTTCGGAGGATGCCATTTGGTTTGCATAACTCGCCGGCTACATGGCAAAGGTTTATTGATGAGGTTTTGGGTCCTGACCTTGAACAATACGTCTTTGTGTATCTTGACGACATTATCATCGTCACCGATTCTTTCGACAAACATTTAGAAATTTTAAAAGAAGTATTCAAAAGGTTAAGGGAAGCAAGTCTTAAAGTAGGTAGGGAAAAGTGTAATTTTTGTAGGCCCTCTTTAAAGTTTTTGGGGTATGTAGTTGATAGAAATGGACTCCACGTCGATCCAGAAAAAGTGCAAAGCATGTTGGAAATCCCAGCCCCCAAAAATGTTAAAGAAGTAAGAAGTTTCGTAGGGACGATTTCTTGGTACAGAAGGTTTGTACCAAATTTCGCCATATTAGTTAGGCCTCTTACTGATCTCTTAAAGAAAAGTAAGAAGTTTTTATGGACCCAAGAGTAGGTTACGGCACCGATTTTGACATATCCAGATTTTTCTCGACTGTTTGTCGTTCAGACAGACGCGTCAGACTACGGTATCGGGGCCGTATTATCTCAAAATTTTGAAGAGGGGGAAAAAGCAGTATGCTATATAAGTAGGTCATTAAATAAAAGCGAAAGAAATTATTCAACCACTGAAAAAGAATGCTTGGCCGTACTTTGGGCTATTGAAAAGTTGCGCCCGTTTACTCTTTGGTGTGGTTAAGCAATCTTAAAGATCCTCAGGGTAGATTGGCCAGACGGGCCATTAGACTTCAACAATTTGACTTTAAGATAATCCATAGAAAGGGTAAAGAACATGTAGTTCCTGACATGTTATCGCGAGGAGTTCCGGTTGTAGCTGGAATTTCGGAAGCGGAATCAGACCCTTGGATTCTCAAAATGATGTCTTCAGTAGATAAGAATCCGTTAGCGTACTCTTCTTGGAGGACAGAGGATGGGCAACTTTTTAAACATGTAAAGTTAGGTCATTTAGTATTTTACGATGATAAAACAGAATGGAAACTAGTAGTAGGAAAAAAAGATCGGTTGGCATTTTAGGTGAATGTCATGATAGTCCACTAGCTGGACACATGGGCGTTCGAAAAACTTTTGCTAGGGTCTGTGAGAAATATTATTGGCCTAAGATGAGGGGTGATATTACTAGGTATGTTAGAAATTGCAAAACATGCCAACAAGTCAAGCCTATAAACGATAAACCAGCTGGTCTTATGACAGAAAGGGTAGGGACTTCGAAGCCATGGGAAATGATTTGTGTAGACTTGGTTGGTCCACTTCCTAAATCTTCGAAGGGTTTTATGTACATTTGAATTGTTGTCGATTATTTTACCAAGTTCCCTTTTTTATTTGCTCAACGGTCTGCAACTGCTAAGGCAGTGTGTAAGGAATTGGAAGACAACTTGTTTTTGTTGTTTGGGGTTCGGAAATGTATCGTGTGTGACAATGGTCCACAGTTTCGTAGTAGGGAATTAAAATTGCTTTGCGAATCGTACGCATCACGAATTAGATTTACAGCGCATTACCACCCGCAAGCGAACCCGGCGGAGCTCATAAATCAAACGACTCTTCGAGCATATGTCTCTGAAAATCATAGAAGTTGGGATTCACAGCTGGCGAAGGTAGCCTGCGCGATCAGAACTTCTCAACATGAAGTTTTAGGGATGTCACTGTACTTTGAATTTTGGTAGAAATATGGCAACTAGTGGCCATGATGTAGGGTACCGAGGTAGTACAAGTGATGAGAATCAACAACCAACAGATTTAGGGGTTCAATTTAAAAAGCTACAGGAAGACATAGCTAAGAAATTAGAGTCGGCAAGTAGCAAGACCGCAAAAATTTATAATCTCAGAAGGAGAGACACACAGTATCAACCTGGCGAAATTTTACACTGTTCGATGCAGCAACATATTACGCATCAAAGTTGGCTACAAAATTTGTTGGGCCTTTTAAGATTAGCAAGCGTGTGTCACCATGGACATACCTGCTAATGGATGAAAAGGGGAAAGATCGGGGGACATGGCATTTAAGAGATTTGAAACCTTATGTTGATAACTGAGTCAAAAGTCCCTTAATATTTTTTCTTCTAAATTCCTTTTTTTTAATATCTTACTTTGTTAATACTTTTCTAAATAACGTTTTATAAAACTTTTTTAATACATGCCTTTCTTTTTCTCTTTTTTAATAGGTTTTTGTTTACCTATTGATGAAAGTCCTTATGTTGTGCTGTTCACCTTTCTTAGCCTTTATCCTGTTTAAGCCTCAGGAAATGGATTACTTTTCTTCGAAATGTAAACACATGTCTTCGGAGGAAAGGGTAGGATTTGTTACGGTAAAATTTACCGCAACAATGATCAGCCTTCGATTCCTTTATCCCTTTTTTTATTTGTCCGTTGTGGCTGCAAAATACTGGTGAACTTGAGGGCAACCATGGTATCATCAACCAGTGGTGTACTTCGCTAGCATATTGCAAAAGCAACAAATACAGGTGTACGAGTCATTATTGAAAGACTATCGAGTGGAACGGGTGGTTCCAAAAATCCATAAAAGAATTTGTCATACAGAAGAACGTCTCATGACAATATGCCAGCCCAACTAACAATTTAACTTCTATTAGGTCCGATGTTTTGAATTCGGTAAGCTATAGCTAGCATATAGCTAAAATACGGCTTTGTTATACAAATCAACAGTTTTCCAATATAAATTTTGAATAATAGCCTGTTTATTGGCTTTTTAATTGAGATTTGCAAGTTGTATACAAGGCTTGTATGCTTAAGTGTGAAAAGACCTTTTTAAGGCCTGTCTATGTTGTTTTATTAAAAGTAAATAAAAACATTTTGTATACGACTTACTTAAATAAGCTTGTTATACACAACAGCAAGATTTGACATTTCTCTTTAGTTGAATGTAATCTACAGCGGGCTAAGCAATTATTCGAAAGTTTTCGTCGTTCATTTCAAAAAAATATAGAATTAGTATATTTACGAGTATCAAAAGTGGTGAATAATTATTATAGTTATAAAAATATCAATAAACTTTATTTTGATTCACAATATAAAGCGTGCAATCGCCGAAGTGTTCCTTAGTTGATGTGTTTCTTGATAGAATTTGTGTTTTTTTTTTGTTTATTAAATGCATTACTATTTTTGTTTATTTTTGCATCTTTTCTCGTAAATTGTTTTAATCTTACAAGACTACGCGACAATACTAATGCACCTTTGAATATATGTTATTTATTTATATGTGAATAAGTTTGTTTATGTTGTGAAAATGTCTTTTTTCAAATATCTTCCAACCAAAAAATTGTTCGAAAATGGGTGTAAGGAATTTGACACTAAATCATTTATAACTACTTATGTTTTAAGTAATAATTCTGATTACCAGACAACAAAAAATTTGTTAAATGTATATACATATGTATACCTATTTGTTTTGAAGAATAAAATAAAAATTTTAAAAGAAAACCTATGGAAATTATTGACTTTTTTTTTAGCTATTTCGTTTTGCTTTTGACAGATGCACAGATGTTGCCTCTGTAAGGAAGGAATATAGTTTTCATAAATTGTTAGTGGCAAACTTAATTAAATGATTGCCTTCTTTCGTGAGCTATTTTGTTTTGGATATGACAGCTGTATCCCTCTGTGAAGAAATACAGTCACTCACAAAATTATTCGGAATACAAAGTTTTTTTTAAGCATGAGTTTTGTTTACATACAAATGCACAAAAGTAAAAAAATGCTTTGTCTTTTTTCAATAAACAACTCAATCCAATCTTTTATCCCAAGTTTAACAAAATATCAAAAGTTAGAGCATTTTTTTTTCTTTTGTAGAAGAAAAATATCAAAAGTTAGAGCATTTTTTTTTCTTTTGTAGAAAAGTAAAACAAAACTACATCTAGAAAAACAATTTAAAAGCTAATTCATGGATGTCACTTACATCAATAATAGTTGCTGAGTTAGACTTTTCCGTCATTCTTTGGGCATTCAGCCTAACATAAATTTCATACGCTTCTTTACAGGAATATAGCATATATTTGTATTTTTTCACTTTTGCACTTTTAAAGGTACATGAGTGATATGAGGATATAGTTAAAGCTTTAACGATTTCCTTATGAAGGAAGACTTAAAATTAGATAAACTTAAATTGTTTTCTTATGTTCATAACTTTTAGCTTATCCAATTTAAAGTTCTCTTCAATAAAAGAATCATTAAAATTAAAAAAAAACTGATGCTCAGAAAAAACGTTTTATTCCGAATAGTTTTGGTAGTGACCGTATATAATTTTCATAAAATGTCAGAGGCAAACTTTTAGAAACTATTGCCTTCTTTCGTGAGTTATTTCGTTTTGCTTATGACAGATGCACCGATACTGCTCTGTGTAAGGAAACATTAGTTTTCATAAAATGTGAGTTGCAAAGTTATTCAAATGATTGCTATCTTTCGTGCTATGTCGTTTTGCGTGTGATATATGTTGCCCTGCATAAGGAAATATATAGTTTTTTTTTAAACGTTGGTAGCAAACTTTTAGAAATGATTGCCTTCTTTAGTGAGCTATTTCATTTTGCTTGTGACAGAGGTTAAATGTTTAAGACGAATGAATCGCTCGAACCTGCTGTTATAATTATTCAAGTTGTTTCTAAATCTAGCTTTATATAAATAAATATTTACATAAAACTTAATAATGAAATGAACTATTGTAAGGATTTAAGTTTTTCCTTCAATCGACAAGAAAATTAATATAAATTTTTGGGTCAATATAAATGAAAGATTTTTTAAACTCATTCGTTTATTTATCTGAGTTCTTGTCATACGAATGTATAAAAAGATGTTAAAGATTTAAACATAATTTTGTTTCCACTTCAAAAATCAATTGATTCGTATTTTAAACTAAAAACAAAAGTATCAAGATTCACGTAACAGACCATTACACAATTGTCAATAAGAATTACAAGTTAGAAAATTTATAAACGCCAGCCGATGTTCGCCGCTGTTTATAAATATGGGGGTACATTTTTTGTTGTTTAAGGTGTTCTCTATTACATCGTATTATAAGATTTGATTAAAGAGTTAGGTTTTTATAAATCCAACACATGGCCTTTACGACTCATATATTCGGGTAAAATTGTACAGGCTGTGAAGAATACGTGAAGTGTATCAACTCATTGAAATTTGTACATGTCTTTTCTGATTTGGGAATGGCCTAGTGGGTGGAGTGCTGGACCGTTGATTGGGAGGACGTGAGTTCAAACCTCGGGGGAGTCAAATAAAGTAACATTTTTTCAATTAAATAAAATTCTTCATATTTCAGAATAAAGAAAAACGCAGTCCAAAACCACCTCATGAGGAGAAAAAAAACAGAAAAATAAAATTGATAAGAATAAAAATTAAATAATTGAAAGCAAGCATTTCTTTTTAACACTGCATTGAAAGGCTTTAATAAGGCCTTAATGCAAAGTCTGTATATGGCCTTTCAAAGGTCTTATAAGACAAGCCATTTGCTTTCAAATAATAACTTGTTTACCTGAGCAATATTTTGTCTTTTTAAGGCTTAATTATTTGATTGTATAGCACTTGTGATGACAGGTTTTAAGGGAACCAAATAGCTTGTTTAATGTCAGCCAAAATGATTTGTGTAAGGTCTGTTTTAGTTTTAATACAAGCCAGAATATAGCTTGTATTAAAACTTAAACAAGTTAAATTGTTAGTTGGGAGCGGATGAGCTGAAGAAGTAACGAGTCAGGTGGACACTTACTTGTTTCCAAATGAACAACATAACATCTTTACTTAAATTTCACCTTAACTTTACTAAACTTAACCTAATAACTTATTGTAGACATTTTGGGTAGTTAACGCATTTTCTTTAATTCTTTAATTTTTAAAATCGTATCTTTATTTTTAATTACTAAGGTCTATCGGAATTGAAAAAAAAAGGATAAAGTTTGTAGTTTTTAAATTATGCCTCACTCTCTCGTCTCGAAATGTTTGGTTTTTGAATATTTGCTTCACGCTTCGAATCACCCGCGAGTATTTTGTATTAACTAGGAGAACGCCTAGCGAAGGCCTTTTCTCGATTTTGATTCTTTTTAATTTTTCTCAAAAGTTTAGTTTGACATAGGCCTGAACTCGACCATTAAGTTTCGGCAAGTTTTGGAAAGACATCCAACAACTCGTTGAACTAGTGTTTGTGAGAGATTGAGATTCAGCAAGTTTTGGACAGACATCCAACAACTTGTTGATCTTGTGCTTGTGAGAGTTTCGTTGAGATTCAACAACGGTGGTTTTCTGGGGAGCGAAAAAGCCTTCCAGGAAGCCGATGTCCCGTGACCGATGATCACGAAAACGTATGGCTGCATGTATGAATGTGTGAGTGATTGGAATGGCCAAGCGAAGGATTGGGTTAATAGCTGGGAAGTTCACTCTTGTGAGAGCTTACCAAGCGAAGAGAAGTTTTTTTGTTATACGAGGAAAATTTGAAGAATAAAAAAAAATCGAGGAAAAGTTTTGGACTTTTAGAATAAAGTAAAGTTCGAAATTTTTAATTTGTTAAAAAGAAAAAGAGGAAAGGAGATTCGAAGAGTGAGGAAACTAGGAAGGAGTTTCGAGAAGACAGAAGAAAAATTTTTACGCGGAAAATTACGAGGAAACAAGAGATAAGTACAGTGATAGTTTTATGTGAATTTTGGAATAAGGAATTCCGTAGGACCTTATTCGGTTTTATTTTAATTAATAGTTTTACCTTTGAGTAATTGCGCTCTTATCCCTATTAGTTTTTGGGACGTGGTATTTCTTTTTTACTGTGCGTTAACGGCCCATTTTGCGTTTCATTTTCCTTGTTCTTTTTTTAGCTCAACGGTTCCCCGTGAGCGGTTATAAAATACTTACTGTTCTCTTTTATAATCGAAAAAAAATTTGGGTTTTATCCTGGTTTATCCAAGGTTTCCAAAATAAAAATAATTTAAAATCCCCTTTTGGGAATATAAAACATTGTGTTTCATTTCGTTTTCTTTTTTTTATTTCGAATTATAATTAGATTTGGAATTTTGCTAATTTAGCCAAATTAAAATTCCTGGTGCCCATTATTTATTTCAAGTACCCCACTGTACTTGTAATAAATCATATTCTTGATTAATAAAATCTTGATTAATAAAATCAACGATCCTTTTTTTATCATCGTCTTTTTTTTCCTTCGCTGAACCCAGCCCAGCTGAGCAGCCGTGGTGGTAGCTTTTATAAACGAGCTACTGTTTACACTTTTTCGCGTCTCTTAATCTTCTCTTCTTTCGTTGTCTTCTTTTGGTTGGTTTGACACTTCTGTCAAAAGAACCAAAATTCATAAGTCGTAAGTAATAGTTTAATCGTGGTGCGCAGTACATTTAATAATTTTTCATAATAATTTGTTCGCGATCGTCTACTTGGTTTATCATTTCGATAAACCAATTATATCATAATTAAAGGTGTTGAATACCCACCCACCCCATTGACGAGAAGAAAAAGTGTAACAGACTAACTATAAAAAGTTTGACCTATGACAACACTTGTTCGAAATTGCAAGCTAAATATTTGTTGTATGCACACTTTTTCCCTCCGACAAACAGGTATTGAAATAAATCTATACAAAAAAATCACTTCAATTTGTACTTCTGTTCGACACGTGCTTAGGTATCCAGACAAACGGTTATTGGTTCAACCCCCAAAAGGCTTTTATTGATATGAGCTATAATGGTACGCAAATGTCTTGAATTTTTATATCGTTGGGTTTCGGTTTAAAACAAATATAAAATTTTTAAGAACCATTAGATGAAAATAAATCGTTTGCATCGTTTGGTTCGGATGACGAATTTTACTGGGAGATACAGTCAACAAGGTAATGAACGCTATCTCCAAGAGCTTTTATTGCCTCGGCCAAAGAATTCTGCACTTTTAGGAATTCTCTATAAATCTCTTCATCTCTTTTTTTCTTTTTCATCTAATTTTTTTATTATGGATTGTACCAATTTGTGAGTGCAGTCGTTCTTTGTTGTTTTTGATGGTTGGTGAACCGGCTTCGAAACAGGTTTTTTTGTTTCCAAAGTGGCTGAAGTTGATTTAGAACCTGAAGATAGCAGTAACTCTTCCACATACTCCTCATCGTATTCACTTTCACACTAAAATGCATCAAAACTAATAACTTGCATTTCTACATACAACAAGAAAAGAATTATACCTGTATTATATCTGTAAAGCAATTGGTAATACTTTATTAGTATCAGAAAGGCCCAGAGTGGGCAAACCCGGTAGCCCATTCACCGCTATGGTTCGAAAACACCAGTGCGCTTTCCTCAAATTTCTTTATTTTTTTTCGGTTTGAGGACCGCCACCAGTCATCAGATTTTGAATTTTTAATTTCCTAGCTCTAGATCTCAAGGAATGTTTCCAAAGTAGGAAATTTTTTCAAAATTTGTATTTTTGTATGAAATAGATAGTCAAATTACTAAGAACACTTTAATTATAACTCGAACCCGTTTCAATCATAAAAATCAGGCTAGTAGTTTTGATAGAAAATCGTTTTATATCTAACAGTTACAAGCAATTCAAGGAAAATCATGGGAATTTCTTGTAATTGTTACATACAAAACGTTGTCATATCAAAACTACTTGCTCGATTGTAATGATTGATACGGTTTTTAGTTACAATTAAAGTATACTAAGTAATTTAATAGACTGTTTCTAACAACTAATAAAAATAAAAATTTCGAAAAATTTGCATATGGGACACGTATCATCATTTTCGTAAAAATTGAAAAAAATGAAGAAATTAGTTCTATATGAAAAATTTTTTATTTTAGTGTGAAATAGTTTGTTAAACTACTAAGTATACTTTAAACTCACTCACTCAAAACCGTTTTAGTCATCAAAATCAAGGTAGTAGTTTTGATATAACATCGTTTTATATCTAATAGTTACAAGCAATGTAAGGAAAATCATGGGAATTTCTTGTAAGTGTTACATACAAAACGTTGTCATATCAAAACTACCTGCTTGATTGTTATGATTGATACGGTTTTTAGTTAAAATTAAAGCATACTAAGTAGTTTAATAAACAATTTCTAACAAAAAAAAAAATTTGCATATGGGACACGTTTCATCATTTTCGTAAAAATTGAAAAAAATGAAGAAATTAGTTCTATATGGAAAATTGAAAAAAAATTTATTTTTGTATGAAATAGTTTGTCAAACTGCTAAGTATACTTTAATTGTGACTCAAAACCGTTTCAATCATCAAAATCAAGCTAGTAGTTTTGAAATAACATCGTTTTAAATCTAACAGTTACAAACAATTCAAGGAAAATCATGGGAATTTCTTGTAAGTGTTACATACAAAACGTTGTCATATCAAAACTACTTGCTTGATTGTTATGATTGATACGGTTTTTAGTTACAATTGAAGTATACTAAGTAGTTTAATAAACCGTTTCCAACAAAAACAAAAATTTGGAAAAATTTGCATATGGGACACGTTTCACCATTTTCGTAAAAATTAAAAAAAAAATGAAGAAATTGTTCTATATGGAATTTTTTTTAAATTTTTTATTTTTGTATGAAATAGTTTGTTAAACTACTAAGTATACTTTAATTGTGACTCAAACCCGTTTCAGTCATCAAAATCAAAGTAGTAGTTTTGATATAACATCGTTTTATATCTAATAGTTACAAGCAATGTAAGGAAAATCATGGGAATTTCTTGTAAGTGTTACATACAAAACGTTGTCATATCAAAACTACTTGCTTGATTGTTATGATTGATATAGTTTAATAAACCATTTCTAACAAAAACAAAAATTGGCATATGGGACACGTTTCATCATTATCTTGAAAATTGAAAAAAATGAAGAAATTAGTTCTATATGGAAAGATTTTAAATTTTTTATTTTTGTATGAAATAGTTATTTTTCAAAATTTTGTTTTTGTTAGAAATGGTTTATTAAATTACTGGTCATGACAACTCAATGCTTAGCTCAACCCTTTTAATGAGGCTAGCACGTCTGCTGATGCTTATTTGCTAGTGCACTATTTATTTTTCGTGTTTGCGACAATCATTCTTAAACTCAATGCTCAACAAAATAATGCATTTACCATCTTCACCATTGTTTGCATATATTGTAAAGGGTTCATTGCTAAAATAATAGTGTAATAGGCCAAACGATATAATATTTTTCATACAAATAATTAATATATTTACCTGAATAATAATTCTTGTTTTGTGCTTCATTTTGTGCAAATACAAAATTATAATTGGCGTTTAGAATTTCAAATTTGAAATTTCAAGTCAGAAATTTTACCATTGTGAATTGACAATAACATTGAACTTAGGTGTGTTCGATTTGGTTTCTTCACATTTCCAACCTAATTTGTGCAAATTAAGTTGAAATTACCTCATTTCGAAATTTGGATTTGTATGGGCAATGAGGTAATTTGGGACCTAATTTGCTAATTTTCAACGAAATTACTTCATTTGGTGTAATGAAAATGAAATAATAAAAGGCATGAAAAATAAAAAGGATCAAAATATGTTGTCAGTTAGCATGATCAGTGATTCGTTTCACATTAGTGGGGCCCACTTGTGCAAGGTTAGAAATGAGTCTTTAAAAGAAGGGTTTTTTCCCAGATTTTTGGAAGGAATCCTTGGTGGTTCCCATTGCAAAAAGTACCAATCCAGCAGGTCCAGAAGAGTACCGACCGGTTAATATGTTGCCAAACCATGGAAAATTTTTAGAAAAAATCGTACAAAAACAACTTCAACAATTTATGGAAGAAAGTCGACTTTTCGTGGAATGTCAATCAGGATTCAGAGAAGGACACAGTTGCAAATCTCTGATTAACCTAGTAATTGCTGACTGGAAGACAGAGAAAACTTAAAATTGAAAATTGTCGCTGTGTTTGTTGATTTGATCTCTGTTTGAAATAGTGGATCGAGAAATTCTTTTGAAAAAGCTGAGTAGATATGGAGTTGAAGGCAAAGAGCTAAGATGATTTCAATCATATCTACTTACAAAGGAGAACACAGAAAACAAGAGTGGAAGAAGTTGTATCTGATTCTATTCATGTGAATTTGGTTGTTCTGCAATTAAGCAAATGGTTTCATATGAACAAATTAAGTTTGAATATATTGAAAACAAAGTGTATGATGATAAACGAAGAAACTGATGCGGAAGCTAAGATCGAAAACCAGATAATAGAAGTTGTGGTCATAATTAAGTATCTTGGAATAATGTTTGACAAACAGCTAGAATTTAACTCTCACATTGATTATTTATCAAGAAAATTGGCAAAAAGATAGGTTTTTTTTCGAGAATAAGGAAAAGAATGTCAATTTTGAGTGCAGTAAATGTATACAACACGATAATAAAGCCTCATTTTGAATATTGTTCCACTATAATATATCTCGGTAACATAACAATGATTGATAGATTAGAAAAATTGCAAAATAAAGCTATGAGAATAATACTTCAATGTCATTGGTTAACAACAATTGTTTCTATGTTTAATATGTTAAGATGGCTAAGATGTGATATTCGTCTTCTTTTATGAGATCGCAATCTGCACAAAATACACGTATACACAATAGTCTTAAACTATTTAATGAATTGCCTGATGATTTGAAACTAGAACAAAATTTGAAAATTTTTAAGAAGAAACTAGTTACTTATGTTAAAACTAAATCAGTCGTATTTATAAACTTTCTCTAACTTTAGACAGCTATCCAACTCCAAAAAGTTATTAATAAAATTTGTTTGCTGTTATCCAAAAGTTGTCTAACTTGGACAAAACGGCATCGGCTGTGTAAGATTTGTCTAAATTGACGTTTTATTTAATTAAATAAGGCATCTTTCCAACTATTAGGGACTTCTTAAAAAACTGTCTAACTAGTCAGCCGTCTAAAAAATCTAATAAATAAGGCGGAATATGTTTAGTAATAAGTTTATTTATAATTATAAAGAAGTTTATACAAATAGCTGAAAATTGCTAAATTAAGAAATGAATTGAAAACATGCGCAATATATTACTTTTAATATAGGTGTGTTTTTTTTCTTGCCTAAATGGGGTTGGACGAAAAGAACTACGCTGGGCTAAGCAATTTACATGTTAAATGCAAAAACAACTAAGCCCAGAGAATTTTTGGGGCTTAGCTTTAGCCCAGATAAAAACTGTGTTACTGGCACGATATTTATACTTGTTATCGATAGTTTGTATGGAAAATAATTTTTTTTCAGTTCCTCGCAAGAGGCAGTACCTTGGAAAAAAACAATTCTGTTTTTAGGTGGCAGTGGCCAGGAATCGAACCCAGACCTTTGGCATGACAGTCCTACGCACTAACCATGATGCCCCGAGGTACTACTAAAACTACTAAAAATTACTTGGCATTTGAAATAAAAAAAAAACAAGTTACTAAAATAAATATATTGTTACGACTGTTACATTTGTACTATAACGACTCTCGAATGAACTATAACCACTATCGAATAAAAGAAACACCGAATTCGGGATTAGACATGACACAAGCCAACCTACGGAGATCTTTGGTGAGCTTTCGAACTTCCAATACTCGAACTGCTTTTATCAGAATGAAAGCTTTGGAAAGGGAAATTTATGGGAAATTTCCCCTATGGAAAGCTCTAGAAGCAAATACTAGAACCTTCCAGCTTTTTCGGGAACCTTGTGAAAAGTATAAAAGCACATGTCTGGCCAGCAGAGGACGCAGTTTATTTTTAAACGTGAATGAGTTAAGATGGTAGTAATAAAAATAAAGTGGTGAAATAATTTCAATGGTTGTAAAAGTAAAGTGCTTTTTTTGTAAAGTTAATAAGTGGAGAATTTAAATAAAGTGAATAAGTTTTTTTAACGAACCCACGAAAATACTACATTGGTGTCAGAAGTGGGATTAAACTTAATTTATTTGTGCTTAGATAATTGATTGTGCCTTAACAGACAATAGTTACAAAGAGTGAACGTGACTGTGAAAGTGGAAATAATAAATAACAATGGGTAAAACTCTAAATGATTTAAATTTAGTTGAACTTAAGGCAGAACTGAACAAGAGGGGTTTTCCGACTGCTGGAACGAAGAATGATCTTATAATTCGTCTGCAAGATGGTTTAAGAAATCGTGGAGAAAACCCAGATACCTTATTATTCGATACTGAAATGGAGGAAGAACAAGAAGAACTAAGCACGTAAGGCATGATCAATCTGATGTCTCAGCTGCTCGCCAAATTTGATAGTCAGGAAAAAAATCTCATAGAAAAACGTAATGAACAACGCAATGAACAAAAGAATTTTCTCGAACGATTCGAACAACAAAGCCAAGAACAACGCAATGAACAAAAGAATCTTCTTGGACGATTTGATCAACAAAGTCAAGAACAAAAGTATCTTCTAGATCAACAAAGCAAAGAACAAAAAAATCTAGAACAACAAAGCCAAGAACAAAAGAATCTTCTAAATCAAATGCATTTCACAGGAATTGGATAAAGTAAAGAAAATGAATGTTCGAGAAAGTTCTAGCGGCTGTCCAAAAAGATAGGGGATGCATCCACCAACCTTCAATGGACAATCTACAAGAAGCAGTTTGAGGCAGCCGCAGCAACAAATGGCTGGGATGAGGAAGACAAATATATAGCTATGACCTTTGCCCTTAGAGAAAATGCTGCTGATCTGCTACAAACCATACCAGGAGATAAGAATAGCAACTTCAGTGCTCTTGTTCAGGCCATTGACAAACGCTTTGGAGATGGACATATGCATGAAGTCTTCTGCGTTCAACTCAATACTAGCGTCCAGAAAAGAGGAGAAAGTCCGCAACAGCTCCAAGCAGAATTCGAATAGTTGGCATATCTAGCATAACCGGCTGCAGGGTATGAAATCATCAACCAATTTGCAACAGAAGCCTTTGTCCGTGCTGTATCTGATATCAACCTTCAGTGAGCAATTCGAGCGGCTGGGAAACGCACACTTCCTTAGGCATAAGCGTTCGCCCTGATTATGGAAGCAGCAGCATAAGCTTCTCAAGGAGTTCATCGAGTAAGGGATATAGAAATGGAGGAGTGTTCATGCCAAAGCATGTCAACATTGTTGAAGTAGAAATGGGAACAATAACATCAATACTCCAACTCTACCTGTTTTTCCAACTGTGAAACGAGTAAGAACCAACTTCGAGGGACAGAAGCTGGTTTCTGGTATCGATGCCCCAGAACTACTCTTCAGGTCTCACAGACTAAACGAAACAATAAAAGTCTGACTGTGGAGGCAACATTAAACGGCAAGAAACAAGTGGCCACGATCGACAACGGTCCCACTGCTTCCATTATTCGAAGGGGCTTGGTGAAGATGACAAGGCTGCATAACACAAACCCCTTCCGTCTGAAAAATGCAACAGGAGAGGCAGCCAGAGTGTACGGGGAGGTTCATCTCACGATCCGATTGGCAAAACTGGAGTTTTCACATCTGTTTCTGATAGCAGATATATGTGACAAATGAATCGTTGGAATCGACTTTATGAAAGAGCATGGAGTAATCCTTGATATCGGGAAGCAAGTTCTTAATTACCGAAATGTGGAGATTCGTATGGTTTGTGGCAATGAAACTACATCAACTCTGAGGACTGTCATAAAAGAAGATATATGCCTGCCACCTTCTTCAGAAGTGTTCGTTTGGACACAAATAAAGGGTGATTTGGGTAGCCATCGATACCTTATGGCGGAGTTAGAGTATGAGCAGACTTCCCAAAACATCATCCTAGGGAAGACTCTTGTGGCACCTAACAACAACATGGTGCCCATACGTATACTTAACATCAAACCTAACGAATTTAAGCTGAGAAATAACTTAGATCACAGAAGTGGACCCTCAGCAATCTGTGCACCCGAGGAAATTGAACTCTACGAAAACAAAAATTCTAAGGCCATCTAATTTAAGTGAACGACAGCTTAGTGTTGCTGAAAGTCTCCTTCACGAGTACGATGATATACTCTCCTCACCAGTGGGCAGTATGGTAATACACAACTGGTGCAGCATCGAATCGACACAGGAGACGCTAGACAAATTTGACAACCAGCAAGACGTCTCCCATTAGCCAAACAAGCTGAAGTTAAAGAGATGATATCGATGATGAAGAAAGATGGGCTAATGGAAAATTCTAAAAACCCTTGGGCATCTCCAGTCGTTCTTGTCAAAAAGAAGGATGGAAGTATTCGATTCTGTGTGGACTATCAAAGGCTGAACGATATAACAAAAAAAGACAGCTACCCCCCACCAAGAATCAGCGATACTTTGGATGCGATGAAAGGAGCTGAATAGTTTTCAACACTGGACTTGAAGAGCTACTGGCGTGTAGTAATCTATCCAGAAGATCGAGAAAAGACGGCTTTTTCCACAGGAAATGGTTTGTGGCAATTCAAAGTAATGCCTTTTGGACTATGCAACTCTCCGGCAGTATTTGAGCGTTTGATGTAGTGCGTTTTACAAGGACTTACTTGAAAGTCATGTCTGGTCTATCTGGACGATGTCATCGCTTATGGTAAAACATTTGACGAGCATTGTGGAAACCTTAAGGATGCGTTCCAGAGGCTTCCAAAAGCAAATTTGAAAGCGAATCCAGACAAGTGCGAATTTTTCAAGTCTGAGGTAAAAACCTTGGAACATATCATCTCGTCTCAAAGAGTGAAGACTGATCCGCAAAAAGTAGACACCGTAAATAATTGGCCAACACAACAGGATAAACATCAACCCCGGAGCTTTCTTGGCCTAGCTACGTACTATCATCGATTTGTGAACGATTTTGCTGGGATTGCGAAAAGCTTGCACTAGCTTACCAACAGAGGCAAACCATTCAAATGGTCTAGTAAGTGTGAGAAAAGCTTTCAGAAACTTTAGCAGCCCGTATGCAATACACCACTTTTGGCCTATCCGACACCAGGGAAGCCTTTCATCATCGATGCTGACGCAAGTAATGTGGGAATTGGAGCCCTACTGTCGCAAGTTCATGATGGAGAAGATAAGGTCATCGCCTATTGCAGCAAGGTACTCTCAAGGCCAGAAAGAAATGAATGTGTGACCCGAAGATAACTTCTAGCTCTAATATCGGCTACAAAACACTTCCATACGTACATCTATGGACAGAAGCTCCTTCTGCGAACAAACCATGACACATTTAATTGGCTTTTGAACTTCAAAATCCCAGAGGGTCAAGTGGCAAGGTGGATCGAGAGACTGCAGACATACGACTACCAGATTCAACATCGAAGAGCAAAGTTGCACTCAAACGCAGATGCCTTATCTCAGAGACCCTGTAAACCGGACTGCAAGCATTACAAACGTCAAGAAGAAAAGGAGATAGCTGCCATCCAGCGATTAAGAATCGGACTGCCCAACAAGAAGACTCGTAAATTCCATTCCATTCTTGCATGGAAAGAACACCAGAAGAAACCAGCATGGGGTGACATCTCCGATAGAAGTCCAACTCTTAAGGCTTATTGGGCACAATTGGACTCGCTTCGTGTGCAAGAAGGAGTACTAAGACGTAAGTGGGAGTCCACAGACGGCAAATCATATGTGATGCAGCTAATCGTACCTCGATCTAAAGTTAATCAAGTTCTTCAAGAGATGCATGAGGGAGCTTCTGGAGGACATTTGGGGATCAATAAAACACGGGAGAAGGTAAGGCAGTGATTCTACTGGCTACATGCAAGAGAAGACGTTGAAAAATGGTGCCAAAAATGTGATACCTGTGCTGTAAGCAAGAAACCAGGCAGAAAAATCCAGTGTAAAATGCAGCAGTATAACGTGGGAGCGCCTTTTGAGAGGATTGCAATAGACGTTGTGGGACCTTTTCCAGAAACCGAACTGGGTTAGCAGGTTTGGTGTACCGATGGAACTCCATTCAGATCAAGGAAGAAACTTCGAATCCAAAATCTTTCAGAAAGTTTGTACACTCCTTGGCATTAAAAAGACGATGTTGTGCCATTAAACTGGAGACCACACACAATTCCCAAGAATCGCTTACAAGACACATGACATAGTTCAATTGCTATTAAAGGTTCCTCATGTGTCATACGTTACACTTTAAAAGGAAAAGCAATCGAACTATGTGAACCAAACAACAAAACAATGACATGGGTCATATTGCAAACATAAACAATACTGACCCATGGAGTGCAAGTATGTCAATTACAACATATGGCGCATTCATTGTTTAAATAAACAAACTGTGTCAAGGCAAATGAAGTAGGGTAGAATGCGTGGTTGACTTGAAAGAAGTGATAATCTAGGTTTCGGAATAGGTAACGAAGGAAATAATGAGTAGAGTTTGAGTCACTCTCATTTTAAACATAAAAGAAAGAAGTTGTTTTTGTGTTCGTCCAAGAACCCAACATTTGGTGGCAGCGGTGGGATATTAAAACTAAAGCATCTGGTCTTAATCCCGAAACATTTACATATATTTTTTTTTAAGTGAAAGCAAATAAAAAAAATCAAGTGAAATCAAATAAAAAAAATAAAAAAAGGAAGACAGTAACAATTTTAAGTAAAAAAAAAAAATATATAGTGAGTGAAAAAAAAAAAAATTAAAATAAGTGACTGAAAAAACTTAACAAGTAAAAAAAAAAAAGTGAACAATGTCCCACAGAGGTAAGCGAATTATTGTGGTCGAAGGAAGGAAGGAAGGAAGAAATTGCCACGCTGAGGCAATCAATATATCAACAACATCAACGACATCAGCAACACCATAACATCAACAATCAAAATATCAACAACATCAACGACATCAGGAACACCATACATCAACAAGAGCTAAAACAAACATGTTATCGTAAGATATAAATTAGTTATTATTTGTTATTATTCTGTTTATTATTTTGCATACAAATTCATTTTACTTAAGCCAGTTGTTCCTCCCAAGCTCATTGCCCATTTCCTTTTAAATTGTTTGTCCAATTTTTTTTTTTGTCTGTCGCCTTTAGTTGTTTTCTCCTCTTTTTGTTGGGCATTTTATATGCCTAATTTGAATTTAAATATTTCTCTAAGAAATAGAAAGATCGTGCGTCCTCGCAGATCTTCAGGCAGTGAGTTGACTGTTGCTGTTAAAACAAAACGTGGTGACATAGAAAAATCAACTTCTAGCCCTCACCCTTAAAAAAAAAGATATAATCGTAATGACATTCAATGCTTCTCAAGCTATTAAACTCAAACCAGAGTTTGATGGAAATATTAAGAATTTAGATAGATTTATTCAATAATTGATCTTCAATCAAAAAAAAACCCTACCGAACCCGAAAAAGCAGAACTTATTGATATAGTCAAATCAAAACTAACCGGCCGGGCATATAATGTTATAATAAAATATAACGATTATAATGCCTGGGAAGCGTTAAAAGAGGCTCTGATAAAGAACTTTCGGAAAACTAGGTCCGTACAAGTAATACAAACCGAAGTTTTCCAATTTAAACAGGGCTATAAAGAACCCATAAGTACTTACGCGGAAAGAGCTAATGCCCTTTTCGATGAACTTAATAACGCTAATGCTAGTACTAAAGATGACGCTGCTAATACAGCCATTAGAAATCTTAATAGCGTTACAATTCTTAATAGTTTCTGTAGCGGTCTAATCCCTCAGCTTAAAACCCTTGTTAAAAGCGCTAGATGCAAAGATCTAGATGAAGCTATAAACATAGCAATGGAAGAAGAAAAACTTTTTACCACTGTTGAAAACAAATATTGCCACAACTGCCGAACAGAGACACACAACACAATAGAGTGTCGCTTTCAGCAAAGCACGGACAGATATTTTAACAATTCAAGAACTAATAGACTGAATTCTAATACGAAACAGTTTGCGAAGGTTAATAATGTACAAAATACCATCACATGTCGCTATTGCAAAAATCTGGGTCATACAATAGACCAGTGCAGAAAAAAGCAATTCAACAATAGTAGGCAAGACAATACACCTCAACGTGGAATCTCACAAAGTTCGGGAAACTACCAAAGACCTGGCCCGTCCAACACCCGGAACCAGGTAAAGCACATGAATTAAGGTGTGAAAACGATAGTAAATCAGCTAAACCACTGTATCCAATATATCCACAATCTCCGAATCGAAATTCAATTTCTCTGCATCCACTGAATCTACAGTATCAAGAATCTCAGAATGAAGATTCCATTTCTCTGCATCCACTGAATCCACTGTATCAAGAATCTCATAATGAAGATTCAATTTCTCTGAATCCACTGTCTCAAAACAACAAATCAAACACTCTGAATCCACTGTCCCAAAACAAAAAATCCAATTCACTGAATCCACTGTCGCATTAAAATAAATCAAACTCACTGAATCCTCTGTCTCAAAGCAACAAATCAAGTTCACTGAATTCACCGACTCAATACAAAAAATCAAACCCATTTTGTTCACTGTCTCAAAATAAGAAACTAAATAATCAACCCAAATCGCAATCACTGTATCTAAATTACAAATCTATTAATTCAGAACGCGATATTATAAGAAAATTCTAAACAAAAAATACCTACATATCCCAATCCATTTAGAAACAAAGACGTTGAGTTGCTAAACTTCAATAGAAAACGAGACAACGTACCTAAAAATCTTGGATATAACAATGACTCTACAAGCAATAGAATTATTTTATTAAATCAAAGCCACCGGCAAAATAGAAGTGCCACACAAATAAATAGTCTACAAGATTTTCTGAAGGAACAGTTTAGCTATGATATAAATTCCACTTCTTCTCAAAACCCTAAAAGTATGCTAAATCAAAACAAAAGATCGAAATGCGTTGCTCATATAGGCTGTTTAAATAATGCTTCTAATTTCAAGAGTGAAATTAATATAAATTCAAGAGATACTATCTCCAACAAAAACATTATGCTTTTAGACACGGGTGCAAGCCTGAGTTTAATAAAAATAAATAAATTGAACAAAGAACTTTGGGTTCATACTAACAATATAACTGAATTAAAAGGCATAGGTAATACTACCACATCAACACTGATCACACTTTTTTTGAATATAGAAATAACACCAGGAGTAAAACTAAAATTCTTATTTCATGTAGTGCCCGAAAATTTTCCAATTATTCAAGATGGAATTTTAGGTGAAGACCTATTTCTAAACTTTAACGCTATACTAAACTATAAAGACAATACTCTAATATACCATTTCAAAGATAAAAGATATACAACAGATTTCATTAGTAAACGAAAGTCTATTACCATACCTGCTAGATCTGAAAAAAATAATTAAATATGGACCGATTCGCGAACCAACAAATCAAATATGTTTTTCACAAGAAATTCGTCCTCAAGTTTATACCCATTTTGTAAAGCAATAACAAAAGAAGTTTACCTCCAGGCATCAAATACCATACAAAATAAAACTCCTATTTCATACTTTTTAGGAGAACAAATAATACCTGAAAACATAATAATTCCCACCAATTTATCCCAAATTTCACCTCATACCACCCATAAAGAAAAACTGGATTTAGATAAGTATAGTATAAATATTAAAGATTTGTTAAAGAAAAAAAATTTGTTATTCCATGTCACACATGAACATGCTCACATTTCTGTTTCTATTATTTTTCTTCTTTGTGTAGCTCTAGCTTTATATGTAATATTTAAAAAAATCATTAAAATAAAATGTACATTTAATAAAAAGTCAACGGAAAATGTAAACAATCCCGACATGAATGTAACACCTGACCTTGAAGAAACATTGCAGGTATAATAATTTATAAAAACAAACCAAAAAAAAAAACTACCTAATCATTAAAAAAAAAAAAAACGTTTACAAATAAAGAGAAAACTAAAATTGTAATGTATGTATGTATATAAGTAAAAAGACAAAAAAAGAAAAAAAAACAAAACAAAAGATTGCAAATTAATAAATACAATTGTGATAAAGACCTATGAGTAATTTACTTCCGCACCTGAAGCCGAAAGACCTCACTCGTCACCTCGTACGCCTTTCCTATTTTAGGGGGGGAGGAGTGTTGTGCCATTAAACTGGAGACCACACACAATTCCCAAGAATCGCTTACAAGACACATGACATAGTTCAATTGCTATTAAAGGTTCCTCATGTGTCATACGTTACACTTTAAAAGGAAAAGCAATCGAACTATGTGAACCAAACAACAAAACAATGACATGGGTCATATTGCAAACATAAACAATACTGACCCATGGAGTGCAAGTATGTCAATTACAACATATGGCGCATTCATTGTTTAAATAAACAAACTGTGTCAAGGCAAATGAAATAGGGTAGAATGCGTGGTTGACTTGAAAGAAGTGATAATCTAGGTTTCGGAATAGGTAACGAAGGAAATAATGAGTAGAGTTTGAGTCACTCTCATTTTAAACATAAAAGAAAGAAGTTGTTTTTTGTGTTCGTCCAAGAACCCAACAACGAGGACAACAACGCTTCATCCACAATCTGATGGGATGGTTGAACGATTCAACAGAACCCTTAAAGAGCACCTTCCAAAGTTGTAAGTAACAACCAACGCGACTGGGATCGGCATATTCCATTATTCTTGATGGCCTATCGAAGTGCAGTACACACATTGACTTATTATAACTATATGGACTGCTAGTCGTATGTTTTTTCCATACAAAAGCTCGATAGAAAAGGGTTCAGCTTCTTCTTAGCAACATAAGAGCTTCCGTCGAACATGCGGCGAACAAAACAACTATCCTGTATGTCAATCACTGTATCATATTTGTCAGTCATAGTCAAATATTTATTATTATTTTTAATGAAAAAGTCATATTAATATTATTTAATTAAAAAAAATAACTAAAAAAACAATCATGGAGCAGTTGAACTTACAGGATAGGTATTTAACCTTCATCAATCACCAATCATCAACATGAGAAGCTCCTCTTCATTTTTTTCTTCGCCAAAGAAAAGGCGAATTTCTAAAAAAAAAATTATACAAGTGTCAAGCCACGAAGTTGCAATAAATGATGATTCAGAGAAGAAAAAAGAAAACTCAGTATATGTACATACATACTTAAGTCGATTAAATGTTTTAATAAATGGTTTTCAACACTTTTTTAAAAACTTAATTCATTTGTTTGTTGTTATTGTCTTTCAAAATAAAATAAAAAAACAAAAGAAACACTCAATTAATTTGTCAAAAGTTACACCATGTCTGCCACCTATTCGACGGCAGCGCTAGTGGCGTATATAATAGATTGAATCGAAGTGAATTTGGCTCCTGGCAGTCCATATATAAATAGTAGGTCAATGAGTACATAGCTCAACAGGACATACACCCTCAGAAATCCTGCTCGGGAACACAATACGGCTGCCAAGTGAAATAAAATTTGAATGTTATGGTAATGAGCCCCAAGAAATAGATGACTACGTGGAAGACCTGAAAGAAAAGCTTTTCTTCGCATTCACGAAAGGACAAGGGCAAGTATAAAGCTATCAAGTGATCGGATGAAAACACAATACGACACAAAATCAACAGCGAATGGACTCCAAGCGGGAGAACTTTTGTGGTTTTATTTCCCACCGTGCGTCGGAAGGTACTTTCACTGAATCTTCTACAAAATTGGGAAGTTGTAACTCGAATAAACGATGTCATCTACCGCATTCAGAGAGGACCTAGAAGCAAAATGAAAGTAGTTCACAGTGACTGTTTACACCGTTATAATGGTGAAGGATGTGATGGATTTGCTCAAGACGATCAATCCTAAGGAGGGGGCAGTGTAACGACTGTCACATTTGAACTATAACGACTCTCGAATGAACTTTAACCACTCTCGAATAAAAGAAACAAAGATTTCGGGATAAGACATGACACAAACCAGCCTACGGGGAGCTTTGGTGGAAAGTATAAAGGGACATGTCTGACCGGCAGAGGATGCAGTTTATTTTTAATGGTGAATGAGTTAAGATGGTAGTAATAAAAATAAAGTGGTGAAATAATTTCAGTGGTTGTAAAAGTAAAGTGCTTTTTTTGTAAAGTTAATAAGTGGAGAATTTAAATAAAGGGAATAAGTTTTATTAACGAAGCTGAGAAAACACTACAATATTTTTCAAATTAAGTGGGAACATAAAAGACGTGACGCGTGTGATTTTTAAAATATATTGAACACCTTACCTCAAGTTTGTATGGCTCTGCCTCGATTGTGACAGTTGGAAGCGCTCTTGAAATTGAATTTTTTTAGAAATATTTTCTGTATTCCTTAGCTGCTGTTTCATGGCGGTTGGGAATTCTCAAAAAACTAATAAATTCTTTCGAGCCATATCAAATTTAAAATGAAAATTTTCGCAGAAGTTTTGGTCTCAAAAGTAGATAAACAATTTCCTGATTCAAAATCATCAAATAAATGATTTCGATGTTTGTGATTGGAACGGAGAGAGGTGTATTGCCCTTTTAATTGGTAGTTCGGAAGAACTCTCTGAGCCGGAACACCAATAAAAAAAAGGCACATGCAGTTTGTTTCTGAAGTTTTCGTTCTTCACATTTGGAAACTAAGCAGACACAAATATGAACGAGTATGATAATTTGCAATAAAGAAAACGGGAAAATAATATAAAAAACTGGAAATAATTGTTCTAAGAAGCAGTAAAATGTGTGAAATTCACTTTATTTTAGCTAAAAATGTATGGCCTTTTCGATTGGTAATTCTGAACCGTTCGAATTGCGTGTAAACTGTTCGGATTGCGTGTAAGCCCTTCTGAAAGTGTTTTATTGGCATCCAGTATGACAGTTCTTCTCCTAAAAAGAAAAGAAATCGATTTTGGATTTGATTTTAGAATCAAAAACAGAAATACTCACATATTCAAACTTAAATAGTTGTCAGAGTTTTGGAACGTCATTTTATGTAAACAACAATTTCAACTTCAATTTTTAGCTCAAGATATTTTTTCAAAATTAAGTGACAATATTTACAAATTTGAATCAAATAATATAAACAAAAAAATAACCAAAGTTCTAAAAGGGTTAAATGGGATTATAGCATGGCCACAAGCGAATTTTTATCGTCCTCTTCATCATAATCAAGCGATGATGATATGATTACGATGCAATTTTTGCTGAAGGAGTTTGGTAAAAAACCACAAGTTGAAAGCTTTATGCTCGTAGTCGATAAATATTCAGAGGAAGAGGTAAGTTACCAAGCCCAAAATATAAAGATTCATAGCAAACAATTAATTTTATTTCATTCACAGTTTCGTGCACAGTTTCGAAGCAAAAGAGGAACTTCTGAAATCTTAACACATAGTTCATGGTAGTAGTAGTAGTGGGTAGTAATAAAAGTAAAGTGGTAATTAATTTCTGTGCGAACAATAAATTGTTTTGTGGTTGTAAAAGTAAAGTGTTTTAATTGGTAAAGTAAAAAAGTAGAGAATTTAAATAAAGTGAATAAGTTTTATTAACGAACCTGAGAAAATATTACATTGGTGTCAGAAGTGGGATAAAACTTAATTTATTTGTGTTTAGGTAATTTAAAGACAGGCAATAATTACAAAAAGTGAAAATAAGAAAAGGCAATGGGTAAAACTCTAAATGATTTAAAATTTAATTGAACTTAAGGCAGAACTGAACAAGCAAGGGCTCCCTACTGCTGGAACGAAGAATGATCTTATAATTCGTCTGCAAAATGGTTTAAGAAAACGTGGAGAAAACCCAGCCAGACACGTTTATATTCGACATTGAAATGGAGGAAGAGCAAGAACAAGTCAGCTGCTCGCCAAATTTGATATTCAGGAAAAGAATCTTCTCGAACGATTCGAACAACAAAGCCAGGAGCAACACAATGAACAAAAGAATCTTCTTGAACGATTTGCTCAACAAAGCCAAGACAAAAGAATCTTCTAGAACAACAAAGCCAAGAACAAAGGAATCTTCAAAATCTTCTCGAAGGTAAGTTAGAAGCCTTTGACAACATAATTTTTGCCCTCGACGAGCGTGTTGATAAACAATTTTCGACTGTCGATGCAAAGTTCGAAAAGGTCGAAGACAAAATCGAATGAATTATAAAGGAATTGGATAAGGTAAAGAAAATAAAGGTTCGCGAAAGTTCTGGCGACTATCCAAAAAGAAAGGAGATGCATCCACCAATCTTCGATGGACAAACTTCTTAGCCAATCTATAAGAAGCAGTTTGAGGCCGCCACAGCAACGAATTGCTGGGACGAGGAAGACAAATATATAGCTCTGACGCTTGCCCTTATGCTGCTGAACTTCTACAAACCATACCAGGAGATAAGAATAGCAACCTCAGTTCTCTTGCTCAGGCCATTGCTTAACACTTTGGAGATGGCCATATGCAAGAAGTTTTCCGCGTTCAACTCAATACTAGAGTCCAGAAAAGAGGAGAAACTCTGCAACAGCTCCAAGCAGACATCGAACGGTTGGCACATTTAGCATATCCGGCTGCAGGGGATGAAATCATCAACCAATTCTCAACAGAAGCCTTTGCCCGTGCTGTATCTGATATCAACCTTCAGCGAACAGTTTGAATGGCTGGGAAACGCACACTTCCTGAGGCATTAGCGTTCACCCTGATTATGGAAGCAGCAGAATAAGCTTTTCAAGGAGTTCATCGAGTAAGAGAAATAGAAATTGAGGAGTGTTCATGCCAGAGAACAGCGTTGCAAAGGAACCAGTGAGATGGACCTGCTCGATGCTAGAATTATAACAAGACTGGACATTTCCAACGTCAGTGCAGATTACCACCTAGAAGACCATGTCAACGTTTTGGAAGCAGAAACAGAAACCATAACGTCAATACTCCAACTCTTCCTGTTTCCCAACCGGAAAACGAGTAAGAACCAACTTCGAGGGGCAGAAGCTGGTTTCTGGTATCGATGGCACCAGAACCACTATTCAGGCTTCGCAGACTAAATGAAACAATAAAAGTCTGACATCTGTATCTGGCAGTCTTCCCAAAACATCATCACAGGGAAGACTCTTGTGGCACCTAACAACAACATGGTGCCCGTACGGATACTTAATATCAAATCGTACTAAGTCAAGCTTAGAAGAGGAGAAATTGTTGGAAAGTGTGAATCAGTGTCAGCAATGACTTAGATCACAAGGGTGGACACTCAGCAATCTGTGGAAAAGTGGAAATTGAACTCTATGAAGGCAAAAACTTTGAAGTCATCTAATTTAACTGAATGACAGCTTGGTGTTGCTGGAAGCCTCTTCCACGAGTACGCTGATATACTCTCTTCACCCAGTGGACAATATGGTCGAACACCTGGTGCAGCTTCTACATTTCTACAGGAAGTGGTCTGTGGCAATTCAAAGTAATGCCTTTCGGACTATGCAATGCTCCGGCAACATTGGAGCGTTTGATGCAGTGCGTTTTACAAGGGCTTACTTGGAAGTCATGCCTGGTCTATCTAGACGATGTCATCGCTTATGTTAAAACACTTGAAGAGCATTATGGAAACCTTAAAGCCGTGTTCCAGAGGCTTCGAGAAGCAAACTTTAAATTAAATCCAGACAAGTGTGCATTCTTCAAGTCTGAGGTAAAATACTTGGGCCATATCATCTCGTCCCAAGGAGTGAAGACTGATCCTGAGAAAGTGGACACTGTTAAGAACTGGCCAACTCCACAAGATAATAATAATAATAATGCAATACACCTGTTCTGGCCTATCCGACACCAGGAAAACCTTTCATCATCGACGCTGACACAAGTAATTCTTCAAACAGACCATGGTGCACTTAATTGGCTTTTGAACTTCAAAAATCCAGAAGGTCAAGTGGCAAGATGGATCGAAAGATTGCAGACATACGACTACCAGATTCAACATTGAAGAGGAAAGTTGCACTCAAACGCAGATGCCTTGTCTCGCAGACCCTGCAAACCAGACTGCAAGCATTGCAAGAAAAAAGGAGGCAGCTGCCATCCAGCGATTAAATATCGATTCCATTTACGGTTTGAGTAATGAAGAACTGAGGACCGCCCAACAAAAAGACTCAGATATTGAACACATTCTTGCATGGAAAGAACACCAGGAGAAACTAGAATGGGGTGACATCTCTGATAGAAGTCCAACTCTTAAGGCATATTGGGCACAATGGAACACGCTTCATGTGCAAGACGGAGTACTAAGACGTAAGTGGGAGTCCACAGACGACGGGGAAAAATAGTGCCGAAAATGTAATACTTGTGCTGCAAGCAAGGGACCAGGCAAAAAAATCCAGAGTAAAATGCAGCAGTATAACGTGGGCACGCCTTTTAAGAGGATTGCACTAGACGTTAGGGGACCTTTTCCAGGACATACACCATCAGAAATCCTGCTCGGGAACACAATACGACTGCCAAGTAAAATAAAATTTGGATGTTATGGTGATGAGCCCAAAAAATAGATGACTGCGTAGAAAATCTGAAAGAATAGCTTCTTGACATTCACGAAAGGACAAGGGCAAATATAAAGCTATCAAGTGATCGGATGAAAACCCGATACGACACATAAGCAACAACGAACGGATTCAAAGCGGGAGAATTTGTGTGGTTTTATAATTCCCACCGTCGGAAGGGACTTTCTACGAAACTTCCACAAAATTGGAGAGGCCCGTATGCTGTTGTAACACGAATAAACGATGTCGTCTACCGCATTCAGAGAGGACCTAGAGGCAAAATGAAAGTAGTTCACAGTGACCGTTTACACCGTTATAATGGTGAAAGGACTGATGGATTTGCTCGGGACGATCAATCTTAAGGAGGTGGCAGTATAATGAGCTTTAACCACTCTCGAATAAAAGAAACACCGAATTAGGGATTAAACATGACACAAACCAACCAACGTAGATTTTTGGTGGGCTTTCGAACTTCCAATAGTAAACGTCACAATGAAAGCTTTGGAAAGGGAAAGTTATGGGAAATTTCCCCTATGGAAACCACTAGAAACAAATACTAGAACCTTCCAGCTTTTTGGGGAACCTTTAGGAAAGTATTAAAGCACATGTCTGACTGGCAGAGGACGCAGTTTATTATTTATCGTGAATGAGTAAAGTTGGTAGTAATAAAAGTAAAGTGGTTAATTCATTTCAGTGGTGATGAATAAATTGTTTTTTGGTTGTTAAAGTAAAGTTTTTTATTTTGTAAAGTAAATAAGTGGACGAGTATTAAAGTATTAACGAACCTGAGAAAATATAATAATATTTATTAATGTTTTTAATATTGATTTTAAAAATTTTATCATTTCTGCTAATAATTTTAAATGGGCCTTCATAAGGTCTTTCCAATGGCTTTTTGACTGAGTCTGTTCTGACAAATATATGACTGCATGTCTGAAAATCTTAAAATATGAACGTCTTGTTGTTAGAGTGGTTCGAAGCTTCTACCAGCCGAATGGATGTCATTCTCGATTTTAGAGTTTGTAGAAAATCGTGAGAATCCGACATAGTTGTTTTTGGTGATTAATGGAAAAATTCGTCCGGAATCCGTAGAGTTGTACCGTATAGCATCTGAGCAACTGCTGCTTGAATATCCTCGTAGTAAGATGTTCACAGACCCAATAGAACTGTGGGTAGAACTTCGGTCCAATCAGAAAAGTCATGGCAATTTTATAGCTGCTTTGAGAGTTCTATGTAAACGTGCAATCATTCTATTTGCACACGGATGGTAAGGTGTAGTTTTAATATGTTCGATGCCTAGAATTCTGCTCAACTCCATGAATAGCGATGATTTGAATTGTCTGCCTTGGTCTGTAGTTATCCTCAAGGGCACTCCAGATCGACGAATCCAATTGTTGTAAAGTGCCTGACCCACTTTCCTCCAGGATGTGGAAGGGATGAAATTTCTCAAAAATTTCATGGCAGCTTGAGTTCGGGATGTAAGGTCGAATATTTCCGTTACCTATATCACAATATAGCTCCACATCGAAGCCAGGAATTTTAAGACGCTGCAACTTTAAGGCATTCGCACTGTTCAAAAGCTGATTTAAGTCTGCATCGGTTTGCTACTCAGCTGCCACTTTTTTTAAATCTATGGAACTAGTCATATCGAGAGTCTCAATGCAGGATAAACTGTCTGCCTTCACGTTGTCTTTGCCGGGAATATGCTGTATATCTATTGAGAACTGACTTGTGAAACCCAAATACCGTTTTTATCGAGGTGAAAGTTTTTCTGCTTTAAGCATGTATCAGAAATACTTAATTGTGAGATAGACCGCCAGCATCTCTCTGTCATAAGCGCTGTATTTTTTTGTAATGGTTTTAATTTCTGGCTGTAAAAACCAAGCGGCTCCTAATGATTAAATCGTTTTTGTTGCATTACCCCTTCGACCGCTGTATTTGATGCGTCAACTATGATTAAGAATCGAGCTGTTGGACAAGGATGAGTAATCATTACGGCTTCTCACATAGCCTTCTTACAATCCTCAAACGCTTTTTTTTGTTTTTCTTCGGGTTACCTTTTAAGAAGTCGTTCAATGGGCTTTAAAGATGAGCTGCCTTTGGTAAATACTCTCAGTAAAAATTGAGCGTCCCAAGAAAACTTCGAAGTGCTTTGATGTCTTTAGGCTTGATAAAATTTAATATGGCATCTACTTTGTGAAGAATAGGTTTGATGCCATCACGGGAAACTAGATGTCCTAAAAACTTTAAACTTTCTTTGCCTAAAAAGCATTTAACGATGTTGATGACAAAATTGTGATGGAAAAGTTGTTCCAAATGAGCCTTATGTTCTTCAGGAGATGACGAAGCAATCAAGAAATTGTCTATATGTAGGAAAAACAAAACTCCAAACCTTAAAATACCTCATGGACGAAACGTTTGGGTAGCATTTCGGAGTCCAAACGTCATCTTGCAGAATTCGAAAAGCCCAAATGGTGTAGTAATTGCGGTTTTCTCGATGTCCTGTGGGTCCATTGACCAGAACTATTTTGGAAAATTATGTTTTTCCATCCAAATACATGGATTGCTTCTTAGCTGCTGTAAGTTTTCCTGGTGGCAATCTAAGAACTTGACAGTGAACAGGAGGTCCCGAGGTCAGAATTTGATGCTTAATTTTGAGAGGGATGCAAATTTCCTTGTGAATGGTGTTAGGTCTTGTTAAATTTGGAAACTGGGCTAGTATATTACAATAAATACTATTTTCATCAACTGTTTTGATGGACGCGTAATTTTTTGCTTCTAGCAGCCTGTCTGGCGCAGTTTATTTGGTTTTATTGTCAATAAGACGTTGCCTTTTTAAGTTAACTAACAAATCATAATGGCTTAAGAAATCCACTCCAACGATTGCGTGGTTGACATCAGCAATAATAAAATGCCAACTTAAATTTCGCCTCAACCCTTAATCTAAATTCAATAACTTCTGTCCCAATATTGAAATTTTTGAACCGTTGGCCATAAAAAGATATGTTTCAGTTCGAATAGTATCATTTTTAGAACAAGGATGCACAGAGAGATCTGCACCTCTGTATCTATGAGGAACTTTGTTTACGTTTTAGGGTTTATGATAAATATTCTACAATTTTTATTTTTATGGCCACTGTCGTCAGTCGCCCATAACGACTGGCAGACCGAAAGTTGCATGGTGCCTTGCAATTTCTCGCCTGGCTCTTGAATCTGTGGTGAAACCAGCAAATGTCAGAATCAGGATTGAATTGTGACCAAAAAGAAATTCCAACTAGGGAAGCAGGGACACCTCAGATGATCAGCTCGTGAAACACGTTTCGTGCAGCTTCAAGATCCCAGTTTAAAAATAAGTTTCTTTCTATTATTTTTCTTTTATTATGATTAAGTTTAATTGGCCAGCTACTTGTGCAAGCGATGATGGTACGAAATAGAATGACTATGTTGTCAGATTTCAACGCGGTCAAATTGCACACCAAGTGACCAGTATTAAGGCCACTTTACACGATTATAGAAGTCATATGATTTCTTAAATGAGCTGCCAAACAAATCAAACCAAACCGTCTGAATACACTCATAGATCTCACATGACTTCTCAAAAGCAAAAAGCATATGACTTTTTTGACATTAGAACTGCAGCTAATTCCATTTGTGAAGTCAAACAGGAATTGTTGTTTTCATGGAAAATAGTGAATTCAGAGTATTGAAAATAAAAATATTTCTACAAAAAAATTAGAATTTTGAATGAAAACAACAATGGATAGTTCCCAGAAAGTAATTTTGCTTTACAAGAATGTATTTGTTTACGAGTTTTTTTCCTTTATATTGGTTTTGACAGATAACCATAGAGAAAATCAAATGCGAAGTAAAGACGTGTAAACATAAAAAATGATAAAAGTATGACTTGACTTGAAATGACAGCTCATATGAGAAATCATACAGAAAAAATAGCTGACAGGTCATATGATTTCTATTATCGTGTACAGTACACTTTATAATACTAGGGAAATGGGTGCGTTCGACTGCGGAGAAATCTATTTTGGAGGAGGGCGAGTTCAGACGTCACGATTACCGACTCTCCGCATTCCGACTGGTGCGGACCGCGCACCACGGACTGAATTCGAAGTGTCTACGCAATTCGCATGAACGGTAATAATAAATAATAATGACAATAATCGTTCGACGCAGACTGTTCTTAACATAATCATAAGCTGCGTTTTTTTGAATGTCCATATGGGCATTGGCGAAAAAACTGACATCAGAACATTTCAACATTTGCCTTGGTCTGCCATTTTGTATTGAATAATTTTACCAACAAACATTTGACACCTCTATAGAAATTATGGATGGCACAATGACAATAGAAGTCTGGCAATACCGTTTTTATCGGGACAAAAGTTAAATAAACTTAATTATCTCGACTTAGCTAACTCTATATAGACATAGTTGTTGTTGTATTTGATATGTAAACTGCTTTGTTTTGTTGTCGTTTTTTTCAAACAGAATTTACTGGAACTGCAAAAAAACACAGCTATAATTTAACTTAGTAATACCTAACAATCAAATATAATGTAATTTCTAATACGTACATATGCATTACGCACTATTAATATAGGGAATTGTACATGACGTGGTATGTTTCCAAAGGCCACTTTACACGATTATAGAAGTCATATGACTTCTCATATGACCTGACAAAAAATTCATACAATATCGTCTGAACACACTCATATATCTCATATGACTTCTCAAAAGCAAAAAGCATATGACTTTTTGGACATTAGAACAGCAGCTAATTCCATTTGAGAAGTCAAACGAGATTTTTTATTTTCATGGAAAGTAATGAATTCAGAGTATTGAAAATGAAAATATTTCTACAAACAAAATTTATTTTGAATGAAAACAATAATGGATAATTCATAAAAAGTAGGTTTTCTCCACAAAAATTTATTTTTTTATGACTTTTTTTTCTTTTATTTTGGTTTTGACAGATAACCATAGGAAAAATCAAATGCGAAGTAAAGACGTGTAAACATAAAAAAATTTTAACCGTATGACTTGACTTGAAATGACAGCTCATATGAGAAATCATACAGAAAATATAATGACAGGTCATATGACTTATATTATCGTGTAAAGTGGCCTTAACATAGGTATTGCATGATGACCAACAGTAACAACAACCGCTTATCTCCTCTCGTACGATGTAAGTACATACTAATAAAAAGTAATGATTGTGTGCAAGAATTAACTAAAACTATAACCTAAAAAGAAAAAAAAGCAATAAGAACTTACTTTTACAAAATAAAACCCCGTGTGTCTGCTTAGCAATATCGATCGTATATAGTAAAACCAACGATACTAAACTAATAAAGGGAAACGCTATTATTTACCTTTACTAATATCTACTACCTAGCTATATTAAACCTGAAAATTAGAAACTGAACTCTGAAACAAAAAAAAAAAAATAGAAGAAAAATAACTTACCTTACCTATATACTTACCTGGAAAAAATAGACTATACTCACCTGAAGGAATTAATCTTAAAACCATTTTCTCCTCTGGGAAAGCAATCTGAAAAGGGAATTCTCACCTGTGACCATCAAATGAAAAGCGGAATACCCTGTGAAAACATAATTTATCCCCAGTGTACCTACCATTTTCATTCTTCCCCTATACGTGTTTTCCCACCCTCCGTACTCCTATTGTGTCAAGTGTTCCGTTTGGTGTTTAACTTAAGAAAAAGAAAAAAAATATAAATTATTAATTTTATACAGTGTGGCCAGAAAATAATAGGTTCATTTGATTAAATTAAAAAAAAGGAAATGAAGTTTGATATTTTGTATCAAGTATAAAAAAAGGAAAGGAAATAAGATATAAAACAAAGAGAGAAAAGAAAAATATGTCATTATAAATTAAATCAAAAGAGAATGGTGCTAAGTATTATAATCAACCGTAAATCAAAACAAAACAAATTCTAATCTTTTTTCACCAGTGCGTCGACAACTTGACAGTAGGCAAATCAACGTCATCTCCACCATTTTTTCACCAGTGCGTCGACAACTTGACAGTAGGCAAATCAACGTCATCTCCACCATATACATATAAATGATTTTTTTCTGTTTTGGTTTTGGTATTTGAAATTGAAGTGCCTATTTATATTTCACCTACTATTACAAACTTTCTTACTATACAATAAAATTAAAGCACAATAATATATAACCATACAAAAATAAATAAACCTGAGTCTACCAATTTAATATATAAATACTCGTACCTACAAAAACAATGAAATATGATTATTTATTTGCTATAGAATAAAATTAAAGTAACAATAATATAACTATACACACAAAAATAAACAAATCTGAATCTACCATTTGGAATATTAATATCTACAAAAACAATGAAATAAGATTATTTAAACAAACCACCACTCAGTTACTACATACCTATATAATATATAGTTATAAACAACATTCCTCACATAGAAGGCAAAACAACTCCCTTTTGCTTTTCTTCTTTTGTAATCTACTGCGACAAAAAATAATTGAGCAAGCGAATCCAAAAAATTTCAGTCTCAGTTTTTAAGGGAAAAAATGAGGAATTTTTGAGAGGAATCCTGTTTATATTTCTGAGCCCTCTGAGTCCTCTGAGATCTCAGAAATATAAACTGGCTAATTCTCTAAACATGGTAAGTAAGGATTTAAATTCAATTCAATTTTGCTTTATTGAACAATTATATTTACAATTGGCTTTAAAGTAATTAATAACAACAAAATACATTGATAAATGAAAGGATTTTGTTGGCACATAAGGGACATAACGTTATACATTGAAAAAAAAATTTAATACAAATAAGATTTATAATTTTTGAAAACTTGTTCAGTCTCGGTTGTCAAGTGGCTGTATTGGTTAGGGTTGTGATAGGATTGGCGTTTAGCCACGATAATGGGCTGACCCTGGATCAGTGTAGATGTGTCAGGCTTCATCGTTGATTGTTGTTGTTATATCCAAGATTTCTTGAAGTGCTTCGCCACCCGTTAACGATAATAAAGTCTAGTACAGATCCTCAGGATTTTTCTCTCGAATATTTGCAGTTCCTTCATAGCTGTTTTGGAGATGGTGAACTAAACTGGGAAGCTATAACTGATAACTGTAGCCCAGTCGGGATAGCATTTTAAATGCAAAAAGTAAATAGGTTTTTTTGATTTCAATCCGTAGAGGGGATCATTAAGAGTTTAAAAAAACGTTTTCGACTTCCTAGCTCCATTGCGTTAGCCACCATCTTGAATTTAACGAAAATCGGTTTTTTTGAAGCAACTGGCCTATTTTCAAATTTTGAGCAAAAACGAACTTAACAAAAGTTGTTCTAAATTTAATTATCTACAACTTTGGTCATAATCTTTTTTTGGCTACCATTGATATTTTTCGACTAATTAAAAAAAAAACCTATTTTATAATTTTGTTCTGAATTAAAACGCATAGTAAACATTTTTTAAGTAAAAAAAAGTTATATACTTTTTTCTACTCATTAGCAGAGGATGACATAAGGAGTTTGAAAACAAGTTTTCGACCAGCCACCCCTTGAGGTTGGCCGCCATCTTATTTTTAAAGAAAATCGATTTTTGAGAAATAACTCGCTTAATTTTAACTTTTGAGTATATATATATATACATATAAGTATATATTTTTTAGACTCATTGGAAGAGGATGACATAAGGAATTTGAAAACAAATTTTCGACCACCCACCCCTTTAAGGTTGGCTGCCATCTTGTTTTTAAAGAAAATTTATTTTTGTGGAATAACTCGCTTAATTTTATCTCTTGAGTAAGAATTAACTCAACAAAAGTTGTTCATAATTCAATTATCTACAACTTTGGCTAGTATCATTTTTGTCTACGGTTGATATTTTTTAAAGTTGTAGTTTATTAAATTTTGAACAACTTTTGTTGAGTTAATTTTTACTCAACAGTTAAAATTAGGCGAGTTATTCCACAAAAATCGATTTTCTTTAAAAACAAGGTGGCAACCAACCTAAAAGGGGTGGCTGGTCAAAAACTTGTTTTCAAACTCCTTATGTCATCCTCGTCTAATGATTAAAAAAAAATATATAACTTTTTTTTTTTACTTAAAAAATGTTAATTATGCGTTTTAAATGAGAACAAAATTTTAAAATAGGTTTTTTTTTATTTAGTCGAAAATTATCAATGGTAGCTAAAAAAAGATAATGACCAAAGTTGTAGATAATTAAATTTAGAACAACTTTTGTTAACTTCATTTTAGCTCAAAATTTGAAAATAGGCCAGTTATTTCCCAAAAAGCAATTTTCGTTAAATTCAAGATGGCGGCTAACCCAATGGAGCTAGGAAGTCGAAAACTTTTTATAGACTCTTAATGAACTTCTCTTACCATTAAGATCACAAAAAACCCCTATCTAATTTTTTGCATTTCAGATAATTTTTTTGTCTAATCCGACTGGGCTACTGGTCTCAAAAGTTGCTTGTAGATTAAAATTCTTGTCTGCTGGCCTGGCCCAGTTCTCTTTTTCATCAGCTGGTAGAGGCGATGGAAAGCAAAGTTGGCCTTTTAGAGTACAGAAAGTGAATGTGGGTTGAATCTCAGAAGCTCGTTGAAGTTGATGCCTAGGTACTTGGCGCTACGTTTGGCTGGTAATCTGGTACCATCTATGAGTGCAAGGGAGATGCTTCTGCAGCTTCCAGCTGAGCGACCGCGTCTACCCCCTGGTTTTCTGAAGCAAACAAGCTCTAATTTGGATGAGTTGATCCGGATACCCCCTTTGGTGTAAAACTGAAATAGTTTGTGGATGTGTGCCTCGACTTCTCGAACAGCTATCAATGGAGAGAATGATGAGCAATATGTTAGCGAGTGATCAGCGAAGAGAAGGTTCTCGGATTCATTTGAAATTGGTTGGTCAGAGGTCATGATGGTGTAGAGAAGTGGTCCAAAATTTCGACCCTTGGACATGATTATCTTCACTGTCGATTTGCAGTTCTCCAGCTGCACGAAAAAGTTAATGGAAGAAAGAAAAAAAGAAAAGAATTTTGATTAGAGCTAAAGGAAAGCCTAGTATGTGAAGTTTGTGGATAAGGACTTCATACACTGTCGAATGCTTTCTCGTAAAAGTAAGGACTTTTCAAATAGGGAGCTTTAACTTTCGTACCTCTCACCCTCCATAGCCCATTTCATTGCATTGTTGTTTTTAAATTTTTTTTCGAGTCGAACATTTATGTGAATTGCAACACCAACTTTCAATTTGTTTTGACTGTTTCTTTACTTCCAAAATAAAAGAACTGCGATTCTTTTTTGGTTCGTCTCTGTCGTTGCAAAAGATTATTTTATATACCTTCCTATCGTTTTAACTTTACAATATTAATTGAGTTTACGTGTAGGTACGTTTTTATTTGTGAAAACAACAGAAACTACAGTGAATGCAAAAAAGACTTCAAGTCCTAGTAACCAGTTCCTGAACCTGATTTTTTCGCACCGCCTTATCACATACAATATCCTTTTCACATCTGAACATGGTTATGGTGCCTCTGGCTGCTCATCGAATGGGTTTATTTTTAATTTATAAACTAATAAATTAATGAGAAATATTAGTTGTTTATAAAATAGTAGTGGGCACTCACATTAAAATCTTTATTACCATGTTTAGAGAATGATTTTTTAATTTTGCTTATAAAATTTTTTATTTTGCTTTTTCACTTCTTTGACGTTTGAAATTGTCAGTCCATGCGTTCAAGAATCTGAATTTTTGGGCTTCTGACAGCTGGCTGTCACAAAAATTCTAAAAAATCAGATGACTTTTCGTTACGTTTGCTTACGTTTTTCAGATAAAAATGTTCATCTAAAAATTCAGATGATACCTAAAAAACAAGCAAAAAAGATGAATCTGCCGAATTTCTGTTCTGTTGTCGACTTGGTGTGGCGTGTTGGTTTTTTATTTTTTGTTTTTTTGTAAGTGAATGAAATAAAAAAAATGGTTTAAAAGTAGTTTTTCCAATTGCATTTCGGTTTTAGTTTTTCTTTTTTCTTCTTTTTCAAAAGGTGAAAGTTTTCCTTGTTTTTATTTATAATAATTATATTTGGTGGAAAAACCCGATGAAAATGTGCGTTTGGGAGTAAATTGGGCATTTGGAAGTAATATCTATTTATATTTTTTGGTTGCAAGTGAAAAGTGTGGCTTTACTATTTTCGAAAGAATTATAAATCGATTAAAAAAAAAGAACACTCGTTTTCCAGTCATCTTATATATAACTTCATCGCTAGAGTCACTAATTTTTAATTAAAATTTTGATTTCTGAAAAAAAATCTGCTTTATATTCTTTTTCAGTAAAATCAGCAAGTAAACACAAGATTTTGGTAGAAAACAAGTATAAGACATTTGGCTAAAAATTCAGTTATTTTGTGCGTTCAACGTTAGGATTCAAGACTGGATTTTTAGATTTCTGCCGATGAACGCACTCAGTTTTCACATTTTATGTTATACCGGCATACAATATAAAAAAAATAGTAGGCAACACCACTTATAACAGTTCTTCAAATGGAGTCAAATTTTTTCTATGGATACGCTATCCACACTGATCTCTGTAATACACTGGATAACGTATCGACATAAGAAAGTTGCTTCTTTATACAAAATAATCCACTATGAAGACGTCAAATTTCCGTTCGGTGCTTCCCCCCAAAATCTGTTTGCTAATATTGTTGTGTTTGTAATTTTATTTCATTCACAAATGGTTAAATGAAATGGAATTACAAATGTAAAGAGTGTCACAAGGAGGTAAAATCGTAAAAACACACAGACTATATAATCGCATTCTCTTCATCACACTTATCAGCTGTTTTGTACAACTTGTTTGCATACTGAAATAATGAACGAAGTCGATGGTTCCCATATCCCATTTACATATTTACTATTACCTATTTAAACACCTTTCTATTGATATAATTCTAGTGCTATTGGAAAATAATAGCACAAACAAAATGTACACAATGAATAACTTATTGAAAAAAAAAATATAAAATAAACTCCCACCTAGTTTTTCCCTTTCATATCATTGGTCTGTTTCTTTTTCTTCAGATTGAAATTTTGGAAACAGGTTTTTTTGTGTTAATGTAGACGTCAAATTGTGAAGCTGACCACCTAATTGTCATCTTCAAATGGAAGCAAAAAAACTGTTATACATTATAAGGAATACACTATCCAGTGTATATAGAGATCAGTGGTATGGATCCTCTTTTTTCTTTTGCTATGAAACAGTTTCGAAATGCAATGGTGGTTGTTTTTTTTTTTTTCTTAGTTTTTGTTCGATCCTCTTTTTTTCCCGCGTTCGTTTTTTCTTCGTTCTTGATGAATGAATTTTTGTTTGTAACTATTTAGATATTTCTTATGTTTGTAAAACAGAAAAATATATGAATGATGGTTTCAAGCAGAGATTATAAATATAATAATAATTAATAATCTCTTGCTTCAAGGTACCTAAACTTATTTATTTTATAAATTTGTGTATTTTGACTTCTGGGGGTGGAGAATATTGATTTCGTTGTATACATTTTTGTTTCAGTAGGTATGAAAATTATAATAAATAGGTACCTATACCTTTTAGGTAAATGACAGAGGTGATTTAATTTAAAAACAAAAATGTTTCAATTGACAATTTGGCAAAGAAAAGAATACAAATACCTAAATAATTTCAAAAAAGTATTTACCTATTAGTTTAAACTTCAAACAAATTATTTATGTGGATGTCTCTACCTAATTTTCTTTTCGTAGATGGGTAGGTACCTGGATTAGGTTAATTTATTTGTATTTGCGAGAAAGTCAGATCTAGTATGTTTGTTTTAGATACAAAAATTTCTTCAGAAGAAACCAATTTTAGGATGATATATGATATGGGTATATATCTGGGTATATACATATGAAGATAATTTTAATTTCGAAAAAAACATCCTTTGAATACCATTTAATTGATATACATAGGTATGTAATCATAGTAGGTGCTTTTACGGCCATTCCAAAGCGTTTTTTTTTTTTGAGAAGGTAATATTTGTTCACGAAACTGTGATTTTTAAGAATAAATCACAAAGTAGATGACACATGCTTCACCAAAAAATAATTAAATGTAGCAAGTTTATACCTATGTACAAAAAAATAAATGGTTACGCAGATTCAATTTAGAGATTTCCGGCCTTTTTTTTAAGAATGTTCCGGACTCAAATGGCGATTTTGAGGAAAAAAAGATTGTGAAGCGCGTAGTTGTCCGATCAAAATGAAAACGCATCTTTGATAGTCAGTTTCCTATAGCTAACGGTATTTTTTGAAGTTTTTTTTCGTAGTGGATATAAATTCAATTTATTAACGATTTTCATTTAGATTATAATTATATCATTTGATATTGATATTTTAAGTTCTTAAACTTAACTTTTTGACAGAAAAGTCATGTAAATTTCGAAATTAGAATCAGTTACTTCTACAAAATGATTTTTTTAGTGCATAAATACCCCTACCAGTGACCAATTATTTAAAAATAAAAAGTTTTATAAAATAAAGTATGTGATGAAAGTGAAAAAACGACCTTATATATATGCAAAAAAAAGTTAGCAAATTACTGGTTTTGTTCAGTTGGGAACACTCTTAAAGTTAAAAATTGTGCGCAGTCTATCAAGATGAGAAGTTGATTTTCTTGCACACTTTTACTAAGCTTACATATTCTAAGAACCATCTTTGGTGTAATGCTTAGTTTCATTTAAAATATTAAAGATGGTAACAGAGAAGATAGCTAATGGTAACGAAGGAAACAAGTACGATTTAAAATTTATTTTATTCCTAGGTATATATTTTTACTTGAATTTTTAAATTATTGCTATCAATGAGAAAAGTAATCAAGGTTATTAATCAAATTTGTGTAAAATTTAATAAAAATCGGTTAATGTTAACACCGTACAAAATACATGCGGTTTCCACAGTTTTTACTCAAAATATCAGCAAAATTGTAAAAATGTATGGATATCTTTCATCTTGGAACATAAATTAGGTAAGGTGTATTAATAAAATATTTTCAACAATTTTTTTTGAATATTTGCCCTATTAAAAATAAAATTAAATATTGTTGTTTTTATGCATTTGTTGTTATTTTTAATGGAATAGGTAACTGTTGATTTTAAAAATTTTTAGAAAATATATTTGTATAGCTTTTATGGTACTTAGTATATGTGCCAAGTTTACGCCTACACTTTTACCGATACTTTGAGTAAAGGCTGTGAAAACACCATGTATTTTGTATTAAAAATTAGAAGTACCCATAAGCACGAGTTAACATTAACCTATTTCAATGACATTTTACACACATTTTTTTTTAAAACCCTTGATCACTTTTAAGCATGGGGGAAATTCAGGCCTTTAAAAAAAGTGCATATGAGTAGTTGAAATTTGGGGGGAAAAAAAAGCAATTTCGTCTTCTCCGCAACACTCTTCTTCTCAGTTAGAAAATCTATTCAAATCTATAAACAAAAATCCACAATAACAAGCTTTGCATGCGGAACAATTTTAAAAATGCTAATATTGTTAAAGTTAAAGTTAAAAATTCATTTAAAAAACAATCATCAATCGAGAAAAACTGGCGAGGGTGAGCTTTATTATCTTTAATCGACTTTAGGCACTTTAAATTGAAGCTAATTAAAATTTTGTTGACTTCTTTTCTAATTTTAAAGTCTTTTTTGATTAATTAAAGTTAGTTTTTAATAATTTATTTGTTTCAAATTTATTTGAAAAACGACAAACACTTAAGAATATTTGTTAAACCCGCCGCAGAATACTTTTAACTCCAGAGAAATGTCAAATCTTGGTAGTGTGTGTGAAATCTATCTGAAATCTTGCTCAAAATGCAATATTACCATTTCGACAGAATAAAATCGATTTTTTAAAGATAAAAAATTAATTTCTTGGTTGTAACATCGCGATGTGCATCACAGTTTAATGAGAAATGAAACCAAGAAAAAAACCGAGGAATCGTGTTTATATTTCTGATTCCTCTGAGATTTGAGATATTAAGCAGTAAGCCCCATCCTACAGATATCAATTTCATAACACAAAATGAAATTCAAATCGTGTTTAACACCCATTTCACCCTACAATTAAAAATGTGTACAAAATTTTAACACGAAGCTGAGAATAGCTTTTCAAGCTCCAATGAAAATTTTCGAATTCGGATCTGTAGTACACTTTAGTTTTTAAAAATATTAAAATCAAAAACTCACAAATACCCAAAAAAAAAAAAAAAACAAAAATTATATCAGAATGTATGAAAATGAAAACTTAATAAGTGTATGAAATGTAAGCACTTTATATAAATGAGTTTGATTATCAACCATCAACCTTAGCTGATTCCTCCCTAGTTATTTGGAAGACAGAAAGAACGGATTATTTATATAATTCATTTTTATTTTTCATTTTCTTAAAACTATCTTAAAGCTAGACAAAAATTCATAAAAACTAGCCTACTTATCAATATTTTAAAACTAACTTACTGGCCCCAGTCGGGCGCTCTAAGTTAAACTATAATAACTTAATGCAAATGCCTTTCGGCCGAAGAACTATTTTAACTAACTAAATCCAGGTCGGTTTTATTTTTTACCGAGAAGAATTTAGAAAAAACTTACAAACTACATAAAACTTAATTAAAGCTAGTTAAAACTAATTAAAACTACTTAAAGCTACTTAAAACTATTTACAACTAATTATAAACTAATTACAACCTACTTATAAGCTACTTACAGACTACTTACAAACTAGAACAGCCACAGCAAGCATTTTCCGGTTTTATATATTTTTTTTTTTGTGCCACCCTGACTGTCCCTACTTAAAACTAACTACCTAAACCTATGTAAGTCGGCCATACAAAAAAAAATAGCAAGGTCAACTATTAAATGTCTGAAGGAACTTCGTCTTCGTTTTTCAACCACCAGAACTGGTTCTCCTGCTTTACCCTATCTCTTCGGTCTCGTTCGGACACAGTCCTACTGAACCGAAGGTGCTCAGCTTCGCCTTGTGCGAGGACGCCTCGACTGTAAAGGAGCCGCCGATCTACAGTTCTACGGCCGACGTGGTAGATAAGCGGAACCGCCGCTCTATCCTGGATCAGCCCTCGACTGTCTAGGTGGAGGAATGCATCCGGCGGAATAAAGCCGCTTAGACGCACACTCTCGTAGTATTTGTATTTAGGGTAATAAGCCCCGAAAATTAAGCTGTTAGACGAGGACATCGCTCTTGCAATGTGACCTCGAATAAGCTTCAGCAAGAAATTATCTATCCTGTTTATGTTGGCCCCGTTGTATAGAGCCAGGTTGGAATAGTAGTGTTTGTACTCCGACTCTGGTGTTCTGTGCAATCCAAGGCAGCGTCGAAGACACTGCCTCTCAAACACCCGAATCTTTTCCATTTGAGATGGGGCAACGTTGAATCAAACGGGGCATCCATAGGCAATCATCGGCCGGATAAGGGCCATGTAGCAAATCACCTTCACCCTGCTGCCAAGCCGGTTGCAATAAAATAACCGTTTCGTCAGGGCAAAAGTTCCCCTAGTCCTTGCCAGAGCAGCATTTATATGTCTGTCGAAATACAAATACTGATCCATCCAGATGCCAAGGTACTTTACTACGCTTTTACTCGCCAGTGGATGTCCATTTGGCCCTACGATCACCAGCTTGCGCCAGTTCTTTCTCGTATCCCTTGTGGCTCCACGCAACGGAGTCCTAAACAAGATAGTTTCCGATTTCTGAAAGTTGATTTTCATCTTCCAGTCATCGCAATATCGCTGAATCTTCTCGAAGTCACGCTGCAAAGGAATCCTGATGACCTCGACTTTTGGAGTTGTTCTGTACGCAATTAGATTGTCGGCATACGCATTTGCCAGAGTTAGACTACTTATCAGATCGCTGGTGTAAATGCTGAATAGAATCGGCGAGTTGACTGCTCCCTGCTGAAGACCATTTTTAATATTAAAGGTTGTGGCAGAAGTTACATTGCCACTCTTGACAACAAACTTTCTGCCATTGAGCATATCATAAAGCATATACAATAGTGGTTTACTAATGCCAAGTCAGGTCAGCTTAAGATAAAGACCTTCTAACCACACGGTGTTGAAGGCCTTCTCCAAATCAACCAGACAGGCACCCGTCCACTGCTTCTTAGATTTGTTCCATTGGACATGAATGGTGTCATGTCCCGCCTTAAAACCGAACTGATTGTCCGGTATGATATTATTGTCCTCTGCCCACTTAGACAGAGCTCTATTGATAATTTTTTCGAATACCTTTCTGATACTCGGAAGAAGACTTATCGACCAGAGATTCGCCGGATTGGAGTTGTCCTTTCCCTTTTTCAGGAGAGGATGCACCACAGCTGTCTTCCACCGCACTGGATAATATGCATTATTCAGAGCGTTGTTAAACAGAGTGGTATAAATGTCTACTGCTTCTTGAGGTAAATGTCGAAGTACAACGTTGGATATGCCATCGACTCCTGCTGACTTCTTCTTCTTTAATGAATCAAAGATGAGCTGGAGCTCCACATTCGTAATTAACAGGAAACTGGGCCCATTTCGCTCGGCGATTATGGCGTTTGCCAAATGATCTTCATTGAACCCGGTGAAACCAAGGTTCTCTGATCGCCATTGCGTGATGTTATTCCGAAGGTAGAAGTGATGGAGCAAGGCTCTGTTTTCCAGGTCATGATTCGGGCGAATGCACGCATTCACCTTGTACACTTGCTGGGAAGCAGCCCCCACAGCCTCCACTTTCTCCTGCGGATCTTCGACAACAAAGAGGTCATCGTCCAAGACGGCATCCTCTGGATTAATTCCTGCTGTCAGAAGTACGTCTCTGTTGTCTGTCGTTCTCTGAAGCTTGAGACACGGAAGATCGTTCTGATCATTCCTTCTAAATATCTTGTTAATTTGCGGAAACATGCTCGGGTCACTAGCATTAACGGCCCGAATTTTGTTGTCCCAATACAAATTAATTGACAACCGATAGTTCTCTTTAATTAGTTGGTTGATGTTCTTGATCGACGACTTCAGTGTCCCAATCTCCAGATCGTGAGGGTCAGTAAACCGTCGGTACAAGAGTTTGAGTCTTGTCAGCAGTCCGCTTTTTTGTCTGTGTAATGCATCAATGGTTGCGTTTCGACACATGTCGGTTGCGTCCCGTTGTTTGTATTTCAGTATTGTTCTGTTCATTGTTCGTTTGATTGTCTCATCCATTTGTTGTAGGTATTGGTCTATTTCGTTATTTGTCAAATTCCTGTCATTTGGTGGGGATATGTCATTCGAACTGATTTCGCTCGATAAGGCGTTGGTGAAGCGTGGCCAGCGCACCTTACTGTAATTGTAAGTATGCACAGGTACATACTCTTCCAACTCTACGAGCTCGTTCGGAAGCTGTATTACGGCGGCGAGTCCACAGTGATCACTGTCGTACTCGATCGTTCGTAAACAGTTTCTTGGTCTTTGACCCACAGTGTCAGTAATTGTCTGTCTTGCGTCTAATAACAATAGATCCAGATAGGCACCGCTTCTTGGAAACGATGGCCGATCGGTAGCCAGCAGGTCGACACCATATTCAGTGTTGTTTCGACTCATCCAATTGAAAAGATGAATACCTCTTTGATTTTGAATTTGATTTCCCCAATCTTGGTGTTTGGCATTCAAATCACCGGCCATGAGAAAGTAATTTTCTTTCAAGCTCAAGCGTAGACACTCAAAAAGTTTTTCAAGCTCTGTCATAAAATCAGTTGGCTGAGGTGATGCCGGTGCATAGGCCGCGATCACATACATTCTCTTCCCCTGTTGGAGAGGAATGCATACGATGCACGCCTCTAACAGCCGAAATCTGCGCAGATCACTATTATATATAACTTTATGATTAATGCCTTTTCGTATGAAGATTGCGACGCCCCCCCCTTGAGTGGAGTTGGGTCGATCTCTTCTAACGATATTGTAATTGTTGTTAGTCAACTTATGTTTCTGGTTCAGCTTAGTTTCGCTGCCCATAAACACATCTGGACTTTGGTCTTTCAACAAGTGGAAAAGATTAGCTCTACTTTCGAACCTAATCAGCGAATTTACATTCACAGCAAGGATCATAAGAAGCCTCTCCGACAGCGCGCCTTTAACCTCTAATTTGCGTAAGGCCAAGCAAAACAGAGTAGAGATAGTCTACCCTAGTCGCCTGCTCCTTTATCTGATTGTGAAGTCCTGTTAACTGGCCTTGAATTGCCAGCAACATGCTTCTTATTTCGGCCTGAGTGTCCGGCGCCTTTGGCACTAGGGCCGGTTGGGCTACCTTGGCTGCAGGCTGTACCGTTTTTCCCCTCCCTGCCGCCATTTGGGCGTAGAAAATTCGGGGATTAACGGGCGTTGCTGTAGGAGCACGCGTTGATGGGCGTATCTCTACCGCTGTCTGCTTAGCTGCTTTGTTATTTCTTATTTGCTGAAAAGCTGAGCAACTCCGATAATTAGCAGGGTGCCCCTCCTTTCCGCAAAGTGCACATCTAAGCTGGGTCATGCCTTCGACCCGTTCTTCTCCAAGCTTACACTCCCCCTTTATGTGGTCCTTACCACACTTAACGCAGCGTGACTGCATTTCGCAGTTTGCTGCATCGTGGCCAAACCTTTAGCAGCGCATGCATTGCATGTCGCCGCGTCTCTTTAATTTGTCCCAAGTTACAACCTGGTAGTTGAGGACGGAGATCCTCTTCAAACTATCCAGTTTGCTGCTGAGCGATAGCTGAACTAGTAAGAACGGCAAAGACCGCTTCTCCCGTCTGGCTGTGACTGTAGCGAACGGCTTGACCCCGATAAAGTCGAGATCGTCGCTTGCTTTTTGACGGAGCTCATCTAAGAGCACCTGTGGTTCTGTGCAGGAATCTATGCCCTTCAAGAGGACCGCCTGGAATTTATCCACTTTGGGGGTAAAACTGAAGAACTCAATCGTGGATTTCTTTCATAATTCTTTTATAATTTTATGCTGTGCCACTGTGGAGCAGTGGATAGCGTGTCTATCTTTAAAAAAAGTTTTGGCGTATGGCCGACTTATATAGGTCAATGGTTTCCTGAAGTTCCATTTTGTATGTATTTATAGGTGGCACCTTTTCATTTTTATTTTGGGGCGGCTGTGGCTGCTGCTGGTGATCTCCCTGCTGCTGCTGCTGCTGACTTCGCTCCTGTGGTTTTCTTTGCTGTTGTGGCTGTTGTTGTTGTTGTTGATGTTGCATTTGCTTTTTTGGACGTTTCTCCTTCGGCTTCTGCTGTTGTTGTTCAATTGGCATCTGTTGTTGTTGCTGCTGTTCTTTTGGATTTAGATCCTGCTGCTTGTATTTTGAAGGCAGCTCTTGCTCTGGCGCTGCATTTTTTGGCGCTTGGCCCGCTTCTTTCTGCTCACGCTCCTGTTTCTCTCTTTTGCGTCGAGCTTCTTGCTTGCTTTTGAGAGCTTCTATTAGTGGGGTCACAATGGAATTGAGACGTTCCATCTCCCCCCGAATGACATCGATTTTTTGATTGATGGCCTGCTCGTCCATTTCTTCTTGCGCCTCATTTTCCTCTTCAGAGGACGCCTCTGGTGAAGTTAAATCCACAAGCAAATTGCTATTGGAATCCCCCGTTGTATATAATCCCTCGCCACCTTCGGACATATACTCGATGTCGTCATCGGATGGCGAGGTATCCAGTTGTTGATGGATTTTGGCTGCTGCTGTAGTTTTGGCTGTGCGCGCCGTCTCCTTCACCCCGGCTGGCAGCTGGGCTGAGGTGGTGGTGGAGCGGTGTTGTTAGTTTTCATTTGCTGCTTTTCCCACTCAATGAAGTTTTCGACTTCGCGATTGTGGGAAAAAAAAGCCAAATAATAATTGGTGCCCGACTGGGATTCGAACCCACTACCCCTGGATTCTCGGTCGGCCACCTCTACCTTTGCGCTATTGCAATATTGAAAATAGCTTGGTATAAATAGTACTTTGACAAGTCACTCCGAATTTTACTTAAAGAACACTGTGAAAGCCTAAAACGTGTGTACACTTTCACAGATCGAGATCGACTGGCCACCCATCCATCAGCAACCAACAAACCACCATCGCCAACAGCCAACATGCCTACATTACATTCATAGGTACCTTTACTTACTGCAACAAATTTTAATAATAATTTTTTAGTAGTTAGTATCTCTATGTGTAGGTACAATACAATTTGTCATAATAAAAGTGAAAAAATCTTTCTATAATTATTAATCCTTATTTTCAATTTCAATTAAAAGTTCTTACCAATAACATAATCGCTTCATTTCTCAACATAGTGTTATTAGCAAAGCGCGGATTGAGTATAGAGAACATTTTCAAGTTTTTCTATGTCTATAAATGTCCTAAAATAGGTACCTCCAGAACAAAAATTCTTTTCTGAAATGAACTTACTAAATCTGTCTTTCGCAACTGCAAATAAATAATTTTGGGAACCCATCTACAATGAAAAAGATCAAGCAGATATATATATGTATGTATGCTATTTTAAACAAAAATTTTAAATTAATTTGTTTTCTAAATTGTCAAAGAATGAAAAGTCCACACTAACCTTATCAATAACGTATCTACAACTAATTTATATCTTTGTTTAGGTTATTGTTATTATGTATGTAGGTAGGTAGGTATTTATTTAGTTTAAAAAATCAATATCCTACAAAATTACACCCCAACTCTACATGACGTACAGATGCCTAACATAGCGACCGTTATCCAATCAACAAACAGCAGATCTTTTCTCGCTGGGCAGGCAAATGATGTCATGTCGTTTCATTTCTGTCTCACCACATCTTCTATCTTTTGCAACAATATTCAATTCAAATTATAGAAACAAAGGTCACGGTAGTAAACAACAACTTTTGCAGCTATATTTATCTTCAAATACAACGAAAATCAGACAAGAAACTCACACGCACGTGAATTCTCAAATCGCATGGCCAAGCTTTGAACAGTGTCAATATGCTGTTCAAAAGTTGGTTTTCTTCGACATGTCGTCGACAAGACATGGATTTTTTTGCCTCCATTGGTTTTTTTCTCGACAAGTTCATAGTCCGAGCATTGCTCATGTCTAGTGGAGCCGGCATGTTACATCAACTGATTTTTATAAGGTACCTACATATTTTCTTTTTCAAATTGTAAATGTAAATATAACCTTCTATTTTTTTATAAAAAAGCTTTCTCCACTTATGCCTACATCATTTCTTTAAGCAATTTTCTTAACTAACTGAAGAAATAAATAAGCAAATAAAACAAACATACCCACTTCTCACCCTTACCCTGAGGCCACACGAGCCAGTACTGGCTAGCCAGTCGCAATACACTCACACTTTTTTACCGACACATACAAGCCGAAGCAACTGGCTCGTCAACTGGCTTGCTTTTTTCGAAGCCAGTTGGGAAGCCAGTAGAGCAATCAGTTACAGGGTTCGGCAGTACTTTTTCGGAGCAGATTTGGAAAAATTGGTCTTGAAACTAAAATTGACTCGCAATTTATTTCACAAAATATTAATAAAATAAGATTCAGGGAGTCAAAGTTTTATAAATTTGCTAATGCCCATTTTATTCACTCGTTTAATGCAAAATTGGATTTAAACTGCATTCCGGAGATCAGTTTAAGTTATTAAATCCAGATAAATACTGAATTTCATATTATTCACTTTTTTGACATTTTAATTTCAAGAAGTGATATTAAACCTAAAACTTTTCAACCAAGTTTAACCAAAAATTTGTTATAATTTTCATGCACTGTTTTAGAAAACGAATTGGCTTACTGAAGACTCGCATGTCTCGCCGTGGTCGTCGAAACGTAGTTCCCAGTATCGTGGTCATTAAGCTCGTCTCGCTATGTTCTCACGGGAATCTATGCCGTGGTTTTCTCGCTATTTTCTAGCTTTGGTCTTTCCATCACATTTAGACGCTGTTCTTTGTATTGAGCATGTTTTGCCATCATCTCGCTTGAGTCTCGCCAAATTTTTTTTCATTTGAATTTTTCAAAGTGGTTAAAATAAGCTATAGGTCTCGTGTGGTGTGTTATTGGATCCTCTTACCATTCGAGGAGAGAACCAAAAATTGGTGAAAAAAATTGATTAAGCGGTGAGAAGGCTTTCCCAAACCAAAGTGAATAAATATTCAAGTGAATTCCCATCGCCTCATTGTAATTGCTTTCATTTAACGCCATGTAAAGAAATTCTGACCAATAAAATTTTAGTTTTCTTTCTGATGGTTTCGCGTTGTTTTGGGAGATACAAGTAAAGGCGCTCCAGAACCAACGCAAAACATTCGTAACGTTCTGTTCTTTTGCTAGTTTTGTCGGATAGCATTAGTGTGTTTTTAGTTCATTTAATTTTGAAAGAATAAAATATCATAGTACTTCTATTTGTTTCCCTAAATTCGGAGTAGATTTATTCCATTTAGATTAACATCCGAACCCTGGCCAGTATAGAAGCCAGTTCAGCATGCCACCTACGTCACAGCCAATACACGAATAGGAAGTTGACAGTCAATGTATATAGCCAATTGGCTAGCCAGTACTGGCTCGTGTGGCGTCAGGGTTAAAAATCAAAACGGAGAAATTTTTCAAAACAACTTTAAAATACAGTGGAGGCCCAGTTTAACGAATGCCGATATAACGAATGATCGATATTACGAACAATTTCTTCAAGTCTATTAGGTATTCTATATAACGAATAAATACGAATTTCAAAAATACACTCAAACATTTCTGAGAATAGTAATTTTTCCTGAATTCAGAAATTTAATTTGTGTAAATTAACTCTTGACTTACGATGAATTATGGTAATGTATCCTTATAACATGAAATTTGTTTTGTTGTGTCCAATTAAATCTCTCGTCTTTACTTATTTGAACTACGAAAATGCTTGAATTTTTATTTTGTGTTACGGGCTTGAGGATTAACTTGGATTGCATTGAAAAATTATATAAGATAGGAGTTTTTTTTTATACTATCCGATCTTTGCCGAAGAGAGCTTAGTATACAAGCGACATTTTGCGACCAAAGAATTGTCAACACAAATTAAGTGCTCATCAGGCTCATCACTTAGTGTAGTGTAAGTAGTTAGTAAGCACCAAACTATTTAAGACATACACTTAACAAAATAAAATTAAAAAAATGATTATAAGAAAACAAATACATATAATGAAAATGAAATGATAAACAATTACAAACATTTAAGAGCGTGGTACACTGGTCTTCAATATAGCTTTGAGACTATTTTTGCTTATGTTAATATCGAAAAGGTTTGAGTTCAAATTCAGAAGTTTACACATGCTGGTAAAGGGCTCGTGCATTCCATAGTTAGTACGGTGTTGAGATAGATACATTAGTTCTAGAATACGAGTGTTGTGACCTCCACCACGGCAGTTAAGGCTAGTACGAGATAATAAATCAGGTGCATCAATAACACCGGTTAAAAGTTGATGAATAAATACATCAATTGAATCTGAAGAAGCTTAACCCGATGTTCTTAAGGAGGAAGATTATAAGGATCGGACCACGGTAGCCCTTTCACGGCAAAACGTATGAAATTACGTTGCTCTGCTTCTAATCTATTTTTATGAATCTCATAAAAAGGAGTCCATACCTGTAATGCGTATTCAAGATGGGGGGCGAACAAGGCAGTTGTAAAGAGCCAGGGTAACATAGGGATCCTGAAATTCCTTAGACCATCGTTTAACAAACCCTAACATAGAGTTTGCCTTGTTGACAATTAAATTGATATGCTTCGTAAAATCAACATTGCAAGTAAAATGAACTCCTAGGTCTTTGAAACTATCAAACACAACGCAATGTGTGCTGCGATATTTCAAAATCAAATGAACTAGGAACTCTTCTTTTAGAAAAAATCATCGCCTGACACTTAATAGGGTTGAGATTTAAACCATTTTTACCACACCAAAGAACAAAACTGTTTAGATCATCTTGCAAAAGTAAACGATCACTCACAGATTTGACGGTTTTGAAAATGTTTATATCATCCGCAAAAATAAGAATTTTACTATAACGTATACAGAGGGACACGTCATTGATAGCTAAGATAAAAAGAAGTGGGCCTAAATGACTACCCTGGGGAACTCCAGATTTGGCAAGGAAAGGGTTGGAGACAGAACTTCTAAATCTAACCTGATAGGATCTATTTTGGAGATAAGAAGAAACCCAAGTAATGAGCTTAGGAGGAAACCCAAACACCTTTAGTTTAAACGTGAGTGACATTTCAACTGTCAAAGTGAAATTGCAATACTTTTCGAAGATCTGTCTTAAAAATAAAAAAAAAACTACTTAAATAAAAGTTATTTCTTTAGTAAACTGCACAAAAATATTCCTTTAACACTTTTAACTGGAATCTGCAAAGTTTGCTTTAAGTCGTTAAAATTAGCAATTTTTTTGCAAAAAATATTTCTGCCCTCAATCAAAATCGAATTGCGGTACAAAAATTTTGTCGATGAACCGCAAACATAATTTATTTGAGGTATCTCCGGAACAAAACACTACCAACAAAAGGAATTCTGTTGCCAAAAAATCAATAATGGGAGTAGGAGAACTAACTGTTGCCGAATTGAAAACCATCTTAAATGAGTCTCTTGAGGAAAAGCTTAAGGATCTGGCCACTAAAAGCGATTTTCTAACTCTTTCGAATGAGATAATATCTTTGAAGACCCTTAACGCTCAACTCAACAACAAACTCACTGTCATGACGGAAAGGTGCGATCTTCTTGAAACTCAACTGGAAATTCTTTCGCGCAAAACCAACGAAAAGTCTATTGTGATACACCTTCCCTTAGACACAAAAACCGATGCAATCCAATTTGCTAAACAGACTTGCAAGGGGCTTCTGAAGTTAAGCGAAGGCGAAGAAATGCAAGTAAATAGATCTAAACAAATACACAACAACAACACTGAACTAGGTACCGTCATAATGGAGCTTCCATCAGTGGAGATCACCGATAAACTAATTGCCGCCGCACATACACTCAAAGGCTCCGGCATTAGCATATTTCGCGAGCAATCACTTTTATTTCGGAAAAAAAGACAATCACTTGTGGAAACCAAAAACAAATTACTGCAACTTAATCAAAATGTAAAAATTCTGGTTAAAGGTGACAATAAACTACTAATCAACAACAAAATCTTTATTTATAAAGTTTCGCGTGGTTTGATTGTCAAATCTGCAGCTGAGATATCATTTTTAAGTGAATTGTTTGGTGACAGATGCTACGAGTTCTTTGACTGCAGCGAGGGAAAGTTGGCTCCGGTTCCGAATAGTTCTTCCTTTTTTGGCCACCTATCGCAGCGAGCGCCACCTGTGGATCGGATTTCGCAACATGTTAGAGAGAAAAAACAATAGGTAAGTTCTGTCGTCTGCCATAATTCACTTATATTTCAAAAACTTAGTATATGTTCTTATAATATTACTGGTCTCAAAAGTAAACTTTTCCAACCAGACTTTTTCAAGTATTTACAACAATTTGATATAATAATTCTAATAGAAACCTTTGTAGAAGAAAAAAATTAAAAATATTTCAAAGATTTTAAAGTAATGTTTACACATGCGGTTAGATCAAATATATACGGAAGAGCCAGTGGGGGTATTTTATATGGGATTAAGAAATGTTTATGGGGTAATTTAGTTAATTTTAAGATTATTGAAAGAAAAATCATCTTTCATATGGTTAGCACTTAACTTAAACTTTTATATTATTCCTATCTACTTGAATTGCAACAATTGGGTAAACGAACTTTGCTGCGATATCAGAAAACTGGCTGAACATGTTTGAAGACTTCGAAGTAGCTCTAGTTAACTACTCGGCTCATTTTCCAATTGTTATCAAAATACAATTAGCGGAATTAATTCAACAGTCTACATTGACAAGCTTTAGTAAGCTCAAATGGTCGGAAAACAATGCAATTCTCTACAAAAAATTATTAAGTAACCACTCGCATTCTCTAATTAACCAATCCATACATTCTGTTGAGGAAACATGTGAAAGTATAGAACGTGTCATTAAGGCCTCGGCCCCTTTTGCGGTGAAGAATTCACAAACATTAGCACCGAAAAATGTATGGTTTGACAATGATTGCAAAAGTCTTCGCAAACTTTCATTTGTTTACCTTAAACTCTTTAGAAGGACAAATTCACAATTTTTCAAAAATATTTACCTACGTGTCAATAATGATTATAAAAAAATGTGTTCATCTAAGAAAACCATCTATTTACAAAATATAGCTAAAAAATTGGAGAGCTGTACTAACTCTAAATTATTCTGGGATACAGTGCGTGAACTCGGTGGCCGAATTCAAGGTATGAAGTACTCTTTAGAAGCTGAGACGTTAGCGGCTCATTTTAAAACTCTACTCTCAGCTGATGAGGATCTTCATACCTATGACTATGCGATGCCTTATACTACAGTGAGAGAGTTAGATATGGCTATTTCACTATTAGAATTGGAAGCAATACTCCAAAAAATGAAAAATAATAAAGCTCCTGGCATGGACGGCATACCTGTCGAGTTATACAAAAACTCCACTCCCGAATTTAAAAATTATCTCATCTCGTTCTTCAATAGACTTTATAACGATTCATGTGTCCCCACCAGTTTCAATGTTTCTGTTATTTTTGCCATTTTTAAGAAAGGTGATGCGAATGCTGCTGAAAATTATAGAGGTATTTCGATACTAAACACAATAAGAAAACTGTTTACTGCGATTCTGAACGAAAGGCTCACAAAATGGGTTGAGGAAAACAACATTCTAAGCATTTTTCAAGCTGGTTTCCGCCCAGGTTTTTCGACCATTGACCATATCTTTGCTATTTCGAGTATCGCAAGACAGTTTATCGATATTAAAAGGAAGTTATACGCGTGCTTTGTTGATTTTAAGGCTGCATTTGATAGATCCAATAGACAAGCTTTAATCTATAAGCTCTCATGCATAGGTTTTTCACGAAAGTTTCTTCAAATGTATGCCAACTTTATGTCATCAACAAATGCCGTTCATTCTCGAACAGATTTGAAACAACTGCTGGTGTCCCCCAAGGATGTATCCTTAGTCCTTTACTGTTTGCTCTATTTATTGATGATATCTGTGATGTTCTTCCTGGAGGGGTTAATTATGCCAACATTAAAATCAAAGTCCTGTTATACGCTTATACACTACAAATGCAACTTAACCGACTTAATTCATTTTGCGAATCTTGGGGTCTTCAAATTAATAGCCAAAAAACGAAGATTGTCATATTTGAAAAGAGAATATCGAGAAGACGACCAGAAGAAAACTGGTCTATTAATAATGCAAATATCGATGTTGTACAGCAGTTTAAGTATTTGGGAGTCCTTCTTACCCACAATTTAAGTTTTCTCAATCACTCCAAAGAAAAAAGTAATGAAGCTAAAGTGGCCCTAAATATAATGTGGCCAAAGTTTTTTTCCAATCAAAATATCGATTTAACCTCTAAATATAAAGTTTTCAATGCGACAGTTAATGCTTGCATGTCATATGGTGTACAAGTATTCGGCTATACCCACCTCGAAGTTTTCGAATGCGTGCAAAGGAATTTCTTCAAGAGACTATTTCGTTTACCAAATTCAACACCAAATTATGCCATATACATAGAATCAGGTATAACTATATACATACATATATTCTATAATTTGAAGGCAAGCGCGGACTATATTACTAAAGTAATGAATAGAGGTGATTCCTGTCCTCACAAAATCATTTTGAAGAAATTGCTCCAAGTAAATGCATCTCCGTTCAAAGACTGGAATCAACTAGCTATTCGCCACGACACATCACTGAATTTGTCAGAAAATAATGTTGACAATTGGCAGGCCCAGTTTGCAGATTTAATTTCCAACGTTGATCATAAATTATTTGTAGATAACCTGTCGAGAGCAACTTCTTCTGCATCAAGATGTATCTACAGAAATTTAAATCATCAACTGCAATCGGATGCCAATTACTTTCGAAACGAATATTCAGCATCTGTTATAAGCATTATTATTAGAACGAGAGTTGAAATTCTAAACCTCAATTTTATACCTCATCGCGATGACCTGCCCCAGCTCTGTAATCTATGTAACAGAAGAGAGAATGAAGATATCTACCATTTCGTGGCTGCTTGTCCAATTCTACAAGAAATTCGTCGGTTATATTTTCAGGAAAGTTTTATAACGCTTCAAAAACTTTACGAAATTTTAAACGGAGCATCAGGCTGGCTCAGCCTCTTTAAATATTGCCAACATGCTCTTACATACAGAAATAGTTTCCTTTAACATAATGCGATCGATTCCCCACTTGCTGCAATTTCATGCTAAATAATCCATTTTTGGTTTAAATCACGGCAAATTGATTCGTAAAATTGAAAAAATTTTATTGCTAACCTAATCGAAATTGATGCTTTTTCTTTTGTGTTTCAAATCACGTTAAAATTGAGAACTTTGGTAAAAATAATTGATCTAATAAGTAATTTATTCAAATTGTTAAATATCTTGTGTTTCAAATCACAGGTAAATTGTGGTATAAATAGTTAATAAACTAAGTAATAAAATTGTCAAATATTTTATAAATGGCTTTTTTAAAAATAGTTAATCATGTAAGCAAATAATATTTGTTTAATATTTTGTGTTTCAAATCACCCTTAAAATTGGCCACTTTGCTAAATATATCTAATTAAATCAGCAAATGTATAATAAAATTGTTAAATATTGTGTGTTTCAAATCACGACAAAATTTATAACTTCAAATATGCTACATAATTATTGTTGCGATTAATTGAACATTTTTGTTTGCAGTTACTTATGTATGTATGAAAAAACTCTTAAATTAAACGTTTTTTAAAATTATTTTTATGTTTATATTATACTTATATTTTCTAGAATTTTGCAATTATCTTTTTTTATTTTTTAAATCATGTAATGTTATCTCAGGCAGACGGCAGTATTCCCAGGTCCGATATTCTTAAGAACACAAATTGTAAAATCTGATGAAAAAAAAAAAATAAAGAATCTATCTATCTATCTATCTATCTAATTTAAACGTGATAATGTTATTAGAAAGTTGATCAAAAGCCTTAGAACAATCTGTATAGATACAGTCGAGTTCTTTACCATGTTCCAACGCAGTTGAGCACTTATGCAAAAATGCAAGTAAATTGGTTACCGTCGATTGCTTCTACATGAATCCATGTTGTAGGTTACAGATTATATTTTTACAGTTGAATGTCAAACTATCACACATTACCTGCTAAAAAAGCTAGGGAATGCAAGACAGTTTGGAGATTGGTCTGTAATTGCATATATCAGATCTGTTGCCCTTTTTAAAAACAGATGCAATAAATGCTTTTTTCCAAATACTTGGAAATTTACCTGAGCTAAGTGATAGGTTAAACAAATTAAGAAGAGGGGGTGCTAATATAGTTTTGCATTTTTTCAAGATTATTGGAGGGATACCATCAGATCCAGATGAGTAATCATCATGAATTAGGGACATACAATGTAAAATTTTTTCGATTATAATTGGTATATTATTGAAGGTAGTTTGTGGACAGTCTTTTAAGTAGAGAAAGAAGTTCTCATCAACATCGACAGGGATATCAACGAAAGATTGGCGAAAGTTGTTAGCAAACGCATCAGAAATATCTGGAGGACTATTTTAAATAATATTGTTATAAGTAAAATTGACTGGATAGCCATCAGATTTCTTTTTCAAGTTAACGAAATTTCAAAAACTTTTTGGGTCAAGCTTAAGGGAACTTCCCATATTATTAAGATAATCAGCGTATAAATGATTGGAGAGGTTTTTAAACTCATCAAAGGAGGAAATGTACAAATAGCGGTCATCAAGGGACGTACTTTTTATAAAATTCATCCAAGCTCTGTTGCTTTCATTACGGAGAATTTTGAGTTCTTTCGTATACCATGGATGCCAAGAGCTAGAGTATTTGGGTATTTTTTGTGAAACTATGTCATTTATATAGTTATTCAATACTTGATAAAAGTATGAAACTGCAACGTCAATGTCACTTGAAACTGGTATATTTTCGATACCAGATGCACTTAAATGCTCAGAAAGCAGCAGCAGCTGGAAATTGGCTTTCCGAACGTCAAAAGAATATGAATAGTCTTTGTGAGTTACTATTATTAAGTAAATGCCCGTCCAAGTCAAGAAAAATGTCAAGAGGAGGATGGTATTCATCTATGTTTGATATTGCAGTAGTAGATTTTACCACTACAGTACTAACGCCGTCAGATGAAAAATCTAAATCGAGTATTCGATTTAAGAATTTTTAATACAAATTACTTGCTGTAAGTCCGTAACTATAATATGGTCTAACAATTGAAGCTCCTGTTGAGATGAAGTCAACGAAGCTTGTTACGGCAGCCTTGCACTTACTAGGACTAAAGTCCAACGATCTAAAACCCTAGTGTAAATTCATAGTCGTCAACATAGAGTACCTATATTATCTAGAGTCGTGACTCAGGGGGTTAGTTCTCTTTCACCCTACAAGCTGAGTTGAGAGCACTTTTTCCAAATTTCCTAGCATGTATTGGTTGTTCCGTGCATTTTAAATGGGGACCGCACCAACACAGTGAAAGAAATGTTGTTACAGTGCTCAGTGCTCAAATTTTGTGGACTACCGCGCTCAGATATTTAAAATATTAATCCGTTGAATTCAAAAATTGAAAATATTTTTTGTTTTTTCAATACAATTAGATTTTGAACTCTTTAGGAACAAAAAGTATATAAAATATAGCTTTTTGTTGCTTCTGGCATACAAATAAAATAATATTTCTGTATATTTTTGTTAAAATTAAAGAAAATTAATTCAAAAAGTAGAAGTGTACCCTTAAAACTCAGTGCGTACGTGCCCAACATCTACCATATGAAATGTACAAGTAGCTCAATATTTTGACAGATCAAAAAAGGGTAAAAAAAAGTTTTATAATTGTGGTAATTTAATGAAGTTATTTTAGCTCTCGTGATTTATATTCAAAAGAAGTGATTTTGGCTTTCGTGACACATATACAAATAATAATAATAATAATAATAATAATAATAATAATAAGTGATTTGTTCTTTCAGATTAATAGTAAGTTTTTATTTACATACATATACCTGATTACAGATGTAGGCATACAAACAAAACTGCAAAAAAAAATTGTGAATAGAAATTTTTTGGCTAGAAAAAGTGCTAGGTCCCAGGTGTTGTTTTCGCGCTATTGTAGTGGCCTTTGAAGCCTCGGCCTTTTTCGTTTTTCAAGTGCTAAAATCCCGGTTAGCATTTAAAGCCAGGTCAAACAGAGCGCGGGCCGACGGAATGGTTAGTCACTGGAAAAGAAAGAACGTGGCGGTCAATCTTTTTTTCTAAATTTTAAAGACACCGCCGCCCACCCTGTTTGGAATATGAAAAACTCGGAACATTTAGCTCCCGGAGATGTTATTTTCACATAGTGTTGAGTATTTTGAGTATTTTTTCGGTATGGTTTGGATCATTTTCTTGTTAAAATATCCCTTTCAGAAAGAAGAAGATCCTCCTCAGTGCGTTAAATTAAAATATTTTCCATGATATTCTTGAATACGAACAGGTTCATAAATCCATATATTTTTTGAATAGAATGCACTCCATGTCCAGAGAAACATAGCCAAACATTCAATTTTCCTTTCCACGTTAAAAAGTACCCTTTGTTCATTCGGAATCTGGTATGAGCTTGATTGATTGAACAATTGACTCGGCGAAGTTTTGATCCACACGTTGGAATTAAAATTAGCTAACGCTTTTTTCAAGATGATTCGAATTAAGATCTTGAAAGGTACCAACTATTGTCCTAGGATAAATACTTTGGGAGTTACATCCAAGAACAAAAAGAACAAGGGAAACAAGGCATTTGTTCTTGAGCGTAACTTCCAAAGTAATTATCCTAAGACAAAAGTTAATGCATCCCTAAATTCTAATTTGAATCCTCTTCAAATTGGCGTTTACCAATTCCAATTCCAGTAAGCGGTTCAAAATTTAACTTTTGGTAAGAGTGTACCTATGTACATTTATATTGGAATTTGAAAAAAATTATATTTGATTTGGGTGTAACTTCCAAAGTTATTATCCCAGGATAATGGTTGATACATCCCTAAGCTTTAATTTGAATCTTCTTCAAATTGGCTTTTACCAATTACAATTCCAGTCAGCGGTTCAAAATTTGACATATTCTAATTGAAACTTTTTCTTTTCAGAAATTACATCTTCTCATAGCAGAGGCGCAATAATTTTCTGCAGCAAGTACAGTCTGGCTGACATCAACAGCCTCCCGGCTCACAAATAAAGCCTGAGGATCTACCAATGTCGACACAACAACAACAGCAGTTTGGTCTCCAGCAATCGCAACAAATGTAAGCTCAACAGGAAGCCCGACAACAAAAAAAAAAGACAAAAGGATGTAAAAAAAAACCCAGAGCTACAGAAGCCCACAATAGAAACTCAGGGGCAAGCTCATCTTACATTAGTCCGAGTCTTTTTGGTTTCGATGCCAGTCACCCAATGCATCGAAACGTGTTGATATCTACGCCCTACATTATATCACCATATCACCTGCCGATGGCACGTTATAATGCTCCCAAAGATATCTCCCGGAATCCAAGTACTAAGGCACTCGATGCATTACATCATGCCGCCAGCCAGTATTACACAACGCATACAATTCAAGAGTTAAGCGAGCGTGCTCTTAACAGTCCAACTAGTGGCAACGTCAAAGCGATCTAGTCCGAATGTGTCGCAACTGGTGTTGGAGTAGGGGAGGCCCGGCAATAATCCTGTGACAGGGGGACCCAATTCAGGACTTGGGCTTCCGTCGGCCAATCCGTCGGGTCCATTAAACCTACAACCACCCTCAATGTCAATGCATCCAGGCCTGAGTGCTGGTGGTGGCCTGGGACGGGTGATATTGGTGGTTGTGGCTGGTATACCTGGTAGTGGCAGTGATAATCCAGTCGATAGTCGAAGTCCGCCCAAAGACATGTGCACACACACCATCATACGCACGTTGGACTTGGCTATCCTATGTTTCCGGCACCCTATGGAAGAGCTTTAGCCTAAAATTGCTTCAATTTAAAACATAAACTTGCTCGATCCCAACGAAAAATAAAAAATATATATCAGTCATGTATGTATGTTTTATTTTTAATTTACATTTTTGTTTTCAATTAATCAGTGATTTGATATCTGCGTTTTAACGTCTACTTTATAACGAGCTGGAGGCTTAATGTGTGAAACAATTTTCTTCAAATATAGAGCATAATTTTTCAAATAACATATTCATAAATGTTCCAAATTTAAAAAAAAAAATCGGTCTACCCGTTTAAGCATTAGCTCGATGTAAAGTGGACGTAAACATGAAAATTATTGTATGGAGTTATTATGTTTCTACGAAATACCACTGATATGTAATAAGTAGTTTTAGATTACTAAAATCACTTTTTATGAGATTAATGTTTTTGGGTATCTCACTTTGAGAATCAATGTTGAGGAATTGAATTTCATTCCGCGTCCCAGTCAAATATTTATCTCTGAGTTAAATCATGTATGTGAAAAAAGGCAATTTAACTGTGATAATTTTTCCAAACTCTTTGACCCACACAGATGATTCTTATGCTTTCAGATTAAGTATTTAATAGTGCTACTAATTGCATTATAAGATTTGTATTTGGAACAAATTTCGAAAAACTCACAGAACAAAAGAAGTTTACTATACATTATTTTTGAAAACCTAAAAGGAAACTTCTTTTAATGTAGGGTTTTTTGAAATTTTGCTTCAAATTAAAAATAAATAATGTAAATAGTAGCACTATTTAATATTGAATTCAAAAATAAATAAATCATCGTTGTGAGTGAAACCATTAGGAAAAATCATCACAGCGTAATTTACTTTTTCAGAAATTAAATAAAATCTTTTTAAATTGCTTCAGTTTAAACAGAAGCTTGCCCGATCCCAACTAACAATTAAAAAAAAGGCTGAGTATAGCACACACTGGTAACTTCCCATTGATGAACTCGGAAGCTAGTTTTGAAAAAATCTCCAATTCAAGAGCTTCGAAAATGTTTTTAGGTGTTTGATATGGAATCAAGTAAAGATAAGCTAGTAGAATAAAATTAACCCAAAGCCAATGTCATTCATTGTTTTTAAGATATTTGAGAAGAAAAAAGTGGTTTAACAAATTTTCGGTAGTTTTTTATCTTTAAAAAACAATGTTTGTTAAATTATTTTACAAAGCCAATCAAATATTTTTATCATAGCCAACATTTTCTTATTGAAACTAAATCTTTTCAGATATTACATCTTCTTGGAGCAGAGACGCACTAATTTTCTGCAGCTAGTACAGTCTAGGTCACATCAACAACCTCCCGACTCACAAATGAAGTCTGAAGATTTACCAATGTCGGCACAACAACAACAGCAGTTTAGTCACCAGCAATCGCAGCAAATGCAAATTTAAAATTTGTCACACAAAGTAATTAAAAAATGTGTCCGAGTTGATTTTCGGAAATAGTAAGAACTCGTTTATTTTCAACTACCATTTAAGTCCAAATGGGTTAACAGAAAAAACCTTAAATAGAGATTTATTGAAAATTGTATATACATTCAATTGTACTTTGATGAAACTTACGAATAATTATAACCTCAACCTCAAAAAATGCATTGCTAATTGTTTTTTTGAATTTTGTTTTCTTGTTGCGTTACGAAATTTTAGTCACAAATTTCAGAAACGGATTCAACCCCGAATATATAATGCAGGATTAAAATCAAAACTACCCCCCAATTTGCATGGCAAAAACACAATGGGACGTATTTATAGATATTGTTTAAGCTATTGCTTGACAAAACTGGGGCTTAGCTCATAATATTAATTAACTCCAGATTTGCTTCGCAATACTAAAGGTGACATCTATGAATATGCGCCAATATGACGAGCACAGCGAAACTTGTTAATAAATAAATTTCACAAAAAAATGTTTATAAAAAGTTTTACAGCTTCAACAGTCACATCGAATTTGTTGTCAAATGTCATGGCCACAAATCGGTCTTAAATCTTGTATGTGATTTGACAGCTTTTTATACATGATTTTGAATATTCCAAAACAGAATATATGAATTTACGATTTCCTTGGAAGTAACAATATTTTCTTTTTGTATTTTTATATAGATGAGCTTAAGTTGCCACACAGGTCTTTGTGTTCTCTTTAGTTGCTTGCAAAGTCTAAGGAAGATATTTAATGTAAACATAGGTTGTTTGAAAACAAAAAGTTTTAATACAAAGAAAGAAATACAAGTCTTTTTACATTGACAATTGATAAATATATTGGTAAGCTATGCATCTTGTCTTTTATTACTGAAATATAGAAAATCACTGAGTCGATCTCGATCTGTGGAAGTGTGCGCACGTTATCGGCTTTCACAGTGTTATTTACTTAAAATCGGAGTGACTTTTCAAAGTTTTAATTTAACCCAGCTATTTTCATTAGTGCAATAGCACAGAGGTAGAGGTGGCCGACCCAGTCGATCTCGATCTGTGAAAGTGTGCACACGTTTTCGGCTTTCACAGTGTTTACAAATAAATTCGGAGTGTCTAGTACAAGTTAGTACCACAGCCAAGTTTTTTTAATAGTGCAATAGCACAGAGGAAGAGGTGGCAGACCGAGAACCGGAGGATCGCGAGTTCGAGTCCCAGTCGGGGAAAAATATTTAGCTGCTTTTTTCCACAATCGCGAAGTCGAAAACTTCATTGAGTGGGGGAAGCAGCAAATGTCATCCAATAATATAGCGGGGACATCGAAAGGTGTCCCAGCAACAACAACAAAGGCAGCTATGGCACCACCAAGCAAAACCACGGTTAGTGCAATAGCATCAACAACAACCAAGCAAGTCATGGCACCACCAGCCATTCCATCAACCAGTGCCGTAGCAACAACGGCACACCCTCCAACGGCACCAACAGCCGATGCAAAAAATAAAAGGAGGAAGAGGATAAGCTGTGTACCCAACCTGGTTAAGCGCCGCTCCAGCACCACCTCAGCCCAGCTGCCAGCCAGGGTGAAGGAGACGGCGCGCACAGCCAAAACGACAGCAGCAGCAAAAATTCATCAACAACTTGATACCTCGCCATCAGATGACGACATCGAATACATGTCCGAAGGTGGCGAAGGTTTATACACCACAGGGGAATCGAACAGCAATGTGCTTGTTGATTTAACCTCACCAGAGGCGTCCTCCGAAGAGGAAAATGAGGTACAAGACGCCCTTGATGAGCAAGCCATCAGCAAAAAAATAGATGCCATTCGAGGGGAAATGGAACGCCTTAATGCCATCGTGACCCCTCTGATACAAGCTCTTAAAAACAAGCAAGAGGCCCGTCGTGAAAGAGAGAGGCAGGAGCGCGAACAAAAAAAAGTGGTACAGGCGCCGCAAAAAGCAAAGCCACAACAAGAGCTACCGAAAAACAAGCAGCCAGATCTTAATGCACAAGAGCAACAGCAACAACAACAGATGCCAAGTGAACAACAACAGCAGCAGCCGAAGGAGCAACGGCCGAAAAAACAAACACAGCATCAACACCAGCAGCAGCAACAAAAACCACAGGAGCGGAGTCAGCAGCAGGGAGGAGAACACCAGCAGCAGCCACAGCAGCCCAGAAATAAAAAGAAAAGGTGCCACCAATAAACACCTATAAAATGGAGCTACAGGAAACCATAGACCTGTGTAAGTCGGCCATAGGCCAAAACTTTTTTATTAAAAGATTAAGTAAAGATAGACATGCTATCCACTGCTCCACAGTGGAACAGCACAAAATAATAAAAGAATTATTAAAGAAATCCACGACTGAGTTCTTCAGTTTTACCCCCAAAGTGGATAATTATCAGACGGTCCTCTTGAAGGGCATAGATTCCTGCACGGAACCACAGGTGCTCTTAAATGAGCTCCGTCAAAAAGCGAGCGACGATCTCGACTTTATCGGGGTCAAGCCGTTCGCTACAGTCACAGCCAGACGGGAGAAGCGGTCTTTGCCGTTCTTCCTAGTCCAGCTATCGCCCAGCAGCAAACTGGATAGGTTGAGAAGTATCTCCGTTCTCAACTACCAGGTTGTAACTTGGGATAAATTAAAGAGAGGCGGCGACATGCTTCAATGCAAGCGCTGCCAAAGGTTTGGCCACGCTGCAGCAAACTGCGAAATGCAGTCACGCTGCGTTAAGTGTGGTGAGGACCACATTAAGGGGGAGTGCAAGCTCGGTGAAGAACGGGTCGAAGACATGACCCAGCTTAAATGTGCACTTTGCGGAAAAGAGGGGCACCCTGCTAATTATCGGGGTTGCTCAGCTTTTCAGCAAATAAGAAACAACAAAGCGGCTAAGCAGACAGCGGTAGAGATATGCCCATCAACGCGTGCTCCTACAGCAACGCCCGTTAATCCACAAATTTCCTACGCCCAAATGGCGGCAGGAAGGGGAAAAACGGTACAGCCTGCAGCTAAGGCAACCCAACCGGCCCTAGTGCCAAAGGCGCCGGACGCTCAGGCCGAAATAAGAAGCATGTTGCTGGCAATTCAAGGCCAGTTAACAGGACTTCAGACCCAGATAAAGGAGCAGGCGACTAGGGTAGACTATCTCTACTCTGTTTTGCCTAGCCTAACGCAAATTAGAGGTTAAAGGCGCGCTGTCGGAGAGGCCTCTTAGGATCCTTGCTGTGAATGTAAATTCACTGATTAGGACCGAACGTAGAGCTAATCTTTTCCAATTGTTGAAAGACCAAAGTCCAGATGTGTTTATGGGCAGCGAAACTAAGCTGAACCAGAAACATAAGTTGACTAACAACAATTACAATATCGTTAGAAGAGATCGACCCAACTCCACTCAAGGGGGGGGGCGTCGCAATCTTCATACGAAAAGGCATTAATCATAAAGTTATATACAATAGTGATCTGCGCAGATTTCGGCTGTTAGAGGCGTGCATCGTATGCATTCCTCTCCAATTAAAGAGAACTATCGGTTGTCAATTAATTTGTATTGGGACAACAAAATTCGGGCCGTTAATGCTAGCGACCCGAGCATGTTTCCTCAAATTAAGAAGATATTTAGAAGGAATGATCAGAACGATCTTCCGTGTCTCAAGCTTCAGAGAACGACAGACAACAGAGACGTACTTCTGACAGCAGGAATTAATCCAGAGGATGCCGTCTTGGACGATGACCTCTTTATTGTCGAAGATCCGCAGGAGAAAGTGGAGGCTGTGGGGGCTGCTTTCCAGCAAGTGTACAAGGTGAATGCTTGCATTCGCCCGAATCATGACCTGGAAAACAGAGCCTTGCTCCACCACTTCTACCTTCGGAATGACATAACGCAATGGCGATCAGAGAACCTTGGTTTCACCGGGTTCAATGAAGATCATTTGGCAAACGCCATAATCGCCGAGCGAAATGGGCCCAGTTCCCTGTTTATTACGAAGATGGAGCTACAGCTCATCTTCGATTCATTAAAGAAGAAGAAATCAACAGGAGTCGATGGCATACCCAACGTTGTACTTCGACATTTACCTCAAGAAGCAGTAGACATCTATACCACTCTGTTTAACAACGCTCTGAATAATGCATATTATCCAGTGCGTTGGAAGACAGCTGTGGTGCATCCTCTCCCGAAAAAGGGAAAGGACAACTCCAATCCGGCGAATCTCCGGTCGATAAGTCTTCTTCCGAGTATCAGCAAGGTATTCGAAAAAGTTATCAATAAAGCTCTGTCTAAGTGGGCAGAGGACAATAATATCATACCGGACAATCAGTTCGGTTTTAAGGCGGGACATGACACCATTCATGCCGCGTCGAAACTCGTTTCTGATGTCCAATGGAACAAATCTAAGAAGCAGTGTACGGGTGCCTGTCTGGTTGATTTGGAGAAGGCCTTCGACACCGTGTGGTTAGAAGGTCTTTATCTTAAGCTGACCAGACTTGGCATTAGTAAACCACTATTGTATATGCTTTATGATATGCTCAATGGCAGAAAGTTTGTTGTCAAGAGTGGCAATGTAACTTCTGCCACAAGCTTTAATATTAAAAATAGTCTTCAGCAGGGAGCAGTCAACTCGCCGATTCTATTCAGCATTTACACCAGCGATCTGATAGGTAGTCTAACTCAGGCAATAGCGTATGCCGACGATCTAATTGCGTACAGAACAGCTGCAAAAGTCGAGGACATCAGGATTCTTTTGCAGAGTGACTTCGATGAGATTCAACGATATTGTGATGACTGGAAGTTGAAAATCAACTTTCAGAAATCAGAAACTATCTTGTTTAGGACTCCGTTGCGTGGAGCCACAAGGGATACGAGAAAGAACTGGCGCAAGCTGGTGATCGTAGGGCCAAATGGACATCCACTGGCGAGTAAAAGTGTAGTAAATTACCTTGGCATCTGGATGGATCAGTATTTGTATTTCGACAGACATATAAATTCTGCTCTGGCCAGGGCTAGGGGAGCTTTTGCCCTGACGAAACGGTTGTTTTATAGCAGCCGGCTTGACAACAGGGTGAAGGTGATTTGCTACATGGCCCTTATCCGGCCTATGATTGCCTATGGATGCCCGATTTGGTTCAACGTTGCCCCATCTCAAATGGAAAAGATTCGGGTGTTTGAGAGGCAGTGTCCTAGACGCTGCCTTGGATTGCACAGAACACCAGAGTCGGAGTACAAACACTACTATTCCAACCTGGCTCTATACAACGGGGCCAACATAAACAGGATAGATAATTTCTTGCTGAAGCTTATTCGAGGTCACATTGCAAGAGCGATGTCCTCGTCTAACAGCTTAATTTTCGGGGCTTATTACCCTAAATACGAATACTACAAGAGTGTGCGTCTAAGCGGCTTTATTCCGCCCGATGCATTCCTCCACCTAGACAGTCGAGGGCTGATCCAGGATAGAGCGGCGGTTCCGCTAATCTACCACGTCGGCCGTAGAACTGTAGATCGGCGGCTCCTTTACAGTCGAGACGTCCTCGCACAAGACGGAGCTGAGCACCTTCGTTTCAGTAGGACTGTGTCCGAACGGGACCGAAGAGATAGGGTAAGGCAGGAGAACCAGTTCTGGTGGTTGAAAAACGAAGATGAAGTTCCTTCAGACATTTAATAGTTGACCTTGCTATTTTCTTTTGTATGGCCGACTTGCATAGGTTTAGGTAGTTAAATTTAAGTAGAGACAGTCAGGGTGGCACCAAAAAAAAAAAAAAAAAAAAAAAATTAAATCAACAAAAATACAAAAAAAAATAAAAAAATTATAAAAACGGAAAATGCCTGCTGTGGCTGTTCTAGTTTCTAGTTCTAGCTGTTCTAGTCTGTAAGTAGCTTATAAGTAGGTTGTAATTAGTTCATAATTAGTTGTAAATAGTTTTAAGTAGCTTTAATTAGTTTTAATTAGCTTTAATTTAGTTTTATGTAGTTTGTAAGTTTTATATAAAACCAAAAAAATAAAGACATAGATACCGAGTTTTTGTAAATTCTTCTCGTAAAAAATAAAACCGACCTGGATTTAGTATTAAGATAGTTCTTAGGCCGAAAGGCATTAGCATTAAGTTTATTATAGTTTAACTTAGAGCGCCTGACTGGGGCCAGTAAGTTAGTTTTAAAATATTGATAAGTAAGCTAGTTTTTATGAATTTTTGTCTAGCTTTAAGATAGTTTTAAGAATATGGAAATAAAAATGAATTTCAAAAAAAAAAAAAAAAAAAAAAATAGAAAATCACTGCCAATTGTTGATAGCGTTCCACTTCCGCTTTTGTAAGCTTATGGCTTTTTCGATTGGCGATCCAGAAGCATTTGTAATGTCTGTAAGCCCTATATTAAATAATTAGTAAAATAAATTAATGGGTATTTTTCGATTTACCTACACCAACTGATCCAAGTTGCGTCTTTTTTCAAAGCAGACTGGCCAATATTTTTGATAGTCCACAATCACTGATTTAGAGTTCTTAGTTCTGGGAGCAAACAAGGTGCCATGGGAAGCTTTTTGAGTTTAGCATGATATCGTGGTTTAACAGCTAAAAAGATGACGAAAAGGTTGAATTATATTTAACAAATTATAAATCAGCGATGGATATATAGATGAAAGTTAAATTATCTTAAAAATAATGTCTAATATATAACACAAATAAAAAGCAAAAAAAACCTTACTTACCTATTGTCATTCCTGTGGTTGGAACATTTTGATAACAATGCGCATACAAGAGCGACTGGGTACGAGAAATAAAAATCCTAATGACATATGCATAGCCATTTGAGAGCTATAGGTAACTTGGCAACGATCTATTCCTATTCTAGGTCGCAGATATAAAAAATCGTTCGTATTATTACCAAATTTTCATTCCAAAATACACAAGCTATGCATATAGAGATTAGAATCAGCATCAGGGTTCTCTCTACAGTTGCTCGTCCAGCATATTCTCCAACAAACTTTCCCGAGAATCCAATGAACAATTTTATAGTATTTTTTAGAGACTTAAAAGCTTCTTTGTTCTGAGTGCCTGCACATTTGAGACATATGCACACAGCTTACAGAAGGCTTGTCTAAAATGGTAATATTTTTGACATCAACATAAGAAATACTTACGTAATCGCTTCACAATCTTTTAGATCTTTCTATGAATTGCTGGAAATTGATTGAACAGCAATTCTCAGCTTGGTTTAACGTTCTTGCAAAGAATTAAACTTTTGGCAATTGTTCTTAGGAGAAATAGATCTGAGTGCCCAAGATCAAATAAACTGTTTGTATCAGGTGGGTCTATCGATTCAGCAACTGCTTTATTATCAGTGTTGATAAACATTGAAAAACTAGAGTGACATCAATGTTAATAGTATCACCTTCTCGCAGTTGGAATTTGGAATGAAGGTAGTTCTACTTCTCCTTTTTGGGGCCGAGTAATGGTCATTTTTTTGGCGTCAACTATATAATAGAGTGTGTCAGGAAGTTGGAAGTGTATCAGACCAGCTGGTGTTTCACCACCCCCCAAAGTTACCAGGCCTAGGCCAAACCATTTGTCAAGGCGAATGGTCCACGTTCATCTTTATTTTCCATTTCCGGACCAGGGAGTCGACTTTAAGTTAATATAATATGTTTAATTCGATTGAAAGAAAATTTATAAATGGAATTTTACAAACACAACCGAGAATTGTCATTTTGACATTACATAATGGAAAAAACAAAACGTGACCTTTTGAGCTACTGATGCCATTTTGTATTTTCACACGTATTCACGGACAGGGAATTTAAGAGAGTTTTCTCTTAATTAGCTCAAATAAAATTTGCGGGTGTTTCAGGTAAGAGGAGTACGAGTCGCGACTCTAGATAATATAGGTACTCTATGGTCGTCAAATGTTCCCTCACCACTGCCTTTTTTTTGCGATGCGGATGCCGATACAATTACATTAGCAACAACACTTCAAGAATTGTTTTTTATTCTTTTTGTTTGGAATTTGTGCATCACTTGATGCAAGTTTGCAATAAAACAAACCTAATATATTCATAAATATAATGAACACGTTACGCAAAAAGAGATGCGGGTTAGATGCTTTAAGGAATATAGGGTGGAAGTGATTGTGCATCATTTCTGCAACGATGCGTTTGTGCATTTACACTATGCCAACACAAGTAGTTTTCCTTTGGGTGTGGCGAAGTACTGGCGAGTATCTTGCTAGCAATAAGTCTCAATGGAACACATCAAACTTTCATTCGCACGATGTATCCACTCGCACGCGAGAGCTTGTGCAATCGGTAGTAATAGATTAGGGTTATTATCTACTCACAAGTGCTTGGCCACCTTCAGGAGAAATCACCGAAGTGCCTATCGCCGAGAACAGGATAGCGCAGATGTGGGATCTTAAGCACTATAAATAGACGCCCAGCACGAAGCTAGGGTCATATAAAAACTTGCCTAGGGCCTACCAAAGACCGATGACCACCACTTACCTTTCTGGGTCTGTCTGAGAACCCAAAATGGCAGCAATCCTCGGTATGGCTCGATACCTGGATGGGCATAGGCGAGGGAGTTCCCTCGTTCAGAGGGTCTTATCCACACTCCTCCTGTTGAGGTTTTCTTTTTGTTTTTTGTGGCGCATAAAATGGATGTGCAAGCAAACCACGGCAAAACCAAAACATTTTTATTTGATTTTTTGTTGATTTGTCAAAGTATCATCAAATTTATTTGACAGCCGGTTGGCTTCGTTATAAATGAAACCATTCGAGGTAATTTATGGGGAAAATTTTAAAAATGGTTTCGATACGAGATATCGAACTGGTCGCTGGATTCATTTTGGTGAATTCAGGTGTAAGGTTCGACGGTCATAAGGGGGAGGCTAGGTGGAGAGAGAGCTCCTTCAGAACGATAATGATAACCCAAACGGGTCCCATACACTGATCTCTATAATACACTAGATAGCGTATCGACATAAGAAAGTTGCTTCCATTTGAAGAATTGTTATATTATGAAGCTGACCACTTTTTTCTATAACAATATGACTGTATAACAATTTATACAAAATAATCCACTATGAAGACGTCAAATTTCCGTTCGTTGCTACCCCCCCCCCCCCAAATCTCTTTGTTAACATTGTGTTTGTAATTTTATTTCATTCACAAATGGTTAAATGAAATGGAACTACAAATGTAAAGAGTGTCACAAGGAGGTAAAATCGTAAAAAAACACAGACTATATAATCGCATTCCCCTCATCACACTTATCAGCTGTTTTGTTCAACTTGTTTGCAAACTGAAATAATGAACGAAGTCGATGGTTCCCATATCCCATCTACATATTTACTATTACCTATTCAAACACCTTTCTATTGATATAATTCTAGTGCTATTGGAAAATAATAGCACAAACAAAATGTACACAATGAATAACTTATTGAAAAAAAAAATATAAAATAAACTCCCACCTAGTTTTTCCCTTTCATATCATTGGTCTGTTTCTCTCTCTTCAGATTGAAATTTTGGAAACAGGTTTTTTTTGTTAATGTAGACGTCAAACTATGAAGCCGACCACCTAATTGTCATCTTCAAATGGAAGTAAAAAAACTGTTATACATTATAAGGAATACACTATCCAGTGTATATAGAAATCAGTGGTCCCATATACCCATCAAAGAAAGGAATACTGGTTTCTTGTTGTAGGATGTGTGGTGAAAGTGAAAGTCAAACGCTGTGGACATAGTCGGTGCTCAATAATTTAGTTCTATTAGAGTGGTAAAGTAATTTTTATTTTGTGTTATACGTATAGACCATTGACATACTATATATGGACTGCTAGTCGAGTTTCATTTCCATACAAAAGCTGTATTAAAATGTGTTCGAAACTTTTTATCGACATAGCTGCTTGTTGGAGCAAACTGGCAAAAAGAGTTATTATTACTAATGCCATCTCTTGGCAATCTTAGCCTAAACAAGCTTTGTTGACATAGAAACTAAGGCCATCTATTATTATATTCAAGTTTATTCTTTGAAGTCTGACGTTTATTACCAATTTTGTTATTTCATTTTTTTAGTTTATTAAATTAAATTAAATTTATTTATATATATTTTTTTAGTTTTTTCTTTCAGTGTTTTTTTTGTTGTTGATGGGCGTGGGTGAGTGCAAGCTTTCATTCCTTCACAGTACTTGCTTGATGCACAACAGTGCAGAAGTATGTTCCTTAAAATTTGGGTGAAGTGATTTAGTGATCATGGACGTAATATATTGCTTCAGATGCCACTCGACAGTTTATTCTTTACCTCAACTCGCTCCAGCATAAAACCTTAATCTACTTTAGGGTGATAGTTTGGTTGCCAATAATCTTCTCCAAGAATTAAATAAACTTCATGCGACTCATCGAAAAACATTAAAAAAGTTGAAAAACTTAAAATGGACGTAAGTTTTTGCTTGTATTGATTGTTTTATGTTTTTTCCTTAATATCCCGACTCCACAGAGCATACAGATGTCCAACATCACAACCACAACCCAATCAACAAGCAGGTTTTTGCTCGCTGGGCAAATCATGTACTGTCGTTTCATTCCGTTCTCACCACTCCTTCAACAATATCCAACTCAAATTATAGAAGAAAGGTCATGTAAATAAATAACAACTTTTGCAACAATATTTACCTCCAGACACAAAGAACCCGAAGAAATTAAAAAAAAAAAAACGCACGTGAAATCGCGAATCTCACTTTCTTCGACATGTCGTTAGCAAAACATGGATTTTTCTGGCTCCATTGGTTTTTTTTCTCGCCATGTTCATAGTCCGAGCATTACTCATGTCAAGTGGAGCCGGCGTGCAATAAACTCTTTCAGATTCATCAGTTGCCCGAACCAGTTATAGAGTAGTTGACTAAAAAAATGTTTGTAATCTCAATATTCAGTTTTGTAGAATGAATCTATACAAATTAAAACAATGCTGGGTGTAACAAGGAACCAATTACAAACCAGCAAAACCAGCACCTTAAACAAATAAAAGTGAAGAGCTCATTGCTCAAAAAAAGGTTCGCAGTGAAATGATCCAATTGGAGGACGTATTGGCCCAGATTCGGAAGAATTATTAAACATTTAGGATCGAATTTGAGCAGAATATAGCTGCTAATGAGCAAACAGCACAAATTATCTGAGAAATGTGGCATTTGATAACTCCTTTACAGAATCACAACGGAAAGCTGAAAGGCGAAGTGCAGCGTTACAAACATAAATATAAAGATACATCTGCCGATAGCTTAGAGGTAATATTGTTTAATTGAAAGGGAAGACCGATTTTTTTGTTTTTTTTGCAGATAAGGAAAGACCTTGAAGATATGGTTATTAAGTTAGAGAAGGCAGTCAAAATAAATCATCTATAAATGATGAATTTAAGCAAGAAGGATCAATTAAAGAAGAAATTAATGCCGATGCAATGCTGTCTGTCAAGGAGGAAAGCACTGAGGCACATATTAAAGGTATGCTCGTCTCTACTTTTTAATTGTCGTATGGGCAAAATGTCATATTTGTATTTGTTGAATTCAACATTATTTGTTGTTTTATTTTGGAAACATATTTAGTATGAAGCCAGATAAGAAAAGAATAAATTAACAAGGGGATGCAAGGGACACTTGAGTGAGCTGCTTGCGCCGTGTCGCCTCGTCGGTGTCGTAGGTCATAGCAAACAGCAGAAAAACCTTTCTGCACAGATTTTGTTGTAGATGATGTGAATGAGAAACGTAGGTATAACTATAGGTATATTTTCTCATATTATTATTGAGGGTAGGCATTGTTTTTATTGCTGATTTAAAATGTTCGAGGAAATCTTTTCGTATAGTTATTTAGATATACATTTTCTCGTATAACTTCGATGGCAGGATACCTATAACTTTTGGTGGGTATTTTAATAAATCTGAATTGTAATCTTTATTATGCGAGGGTATATGTATAGGTAGGTATATATTTTGGTAATAATTTTTTCTATTATTAATCGTTTCGAGGATATGTTTTTTGGTAGGTGTTTAAATAAAATATGTAGGTAGTCTTAGGTTTAGGTAAAGATACCTTTGTATATATAAATCATAGTACTATCATGGACGCACTAGAAGAGGGTGACATCTGTAGGCAGTATGGGGAACCCTCTAGCGGAGAGATGCAATTTTGGGTGGAGACTTGCGAATGCTTGAGAATTTGAGAATTGAGATTATGATTTGAACGGGAAAGACGTATTTAGAATTTACTAGGGTGAGACTGAATCAGGTAGAGAGCATTTTTGAAAAGAATATACATAAAAATCTTTGAGTATAAGATGAAAATGAAGAAAATAGTCAATTTTGCTTTGGTTTAGTTTTGTTTACATTTTTGTATTCTTTATGATGAGATAAGATGAAAAGGATTCAAAAGTGTGTCAAATAAAAAATATTTTGGGTATTCTTTCTGTTTGATGGTTTTTTTGTGGATAAAGTTTATATTTGGAGTTTTGCAAAGCATTTGGAAAACCTTGTTTTTTTTAAATTTCTTATGTCTTCATGCACACAGCTGATGCCAATGCTTTTGAGCGGTGGCGCGGCGCGCGCGGCTCAAAGGATAGAAGGGATGATTGGTTTTTATTTGGTAGGTATCCCATATTTTTTCTTATGGCTGTTTGTATGTCAGCGAGATATGAAAGGTATAGAGTATAGGTTTAGTACGTAGGTATGTACATATTGTTCATTATGAAAATCTATAGTTAGGAATGTGCATATGTACCTATGTATAGTTATTATATTACTGTGTAGTTTAATGCGTATTTTAATTTGCAATGTTAAGTAATTTGTTTGTTCATTCGATATAAATGTAGGTAGGTAGGTAAGGTACCTGCATAGGTATGCAAGAAAATATAAAATAGGTAGGTATGTAGGTAAGTTGGAAGGTACATTTACGACTATAAGAGAGTGCTCAAGCAGCTTTTCTTAAGTTGTTTTTATAAAATTCAACTTTCATTAAAATCAAAGGACACATTTTTTAAAGAAAATATTTAATTATGAACAAAATGCAGCAACAAATTGAAAAAAAAATAAAAACTTAAACAATTTGAAAAATTATACAAAAAATGTCATATCATTGATGAATAGCTTTAAAGGTACCAAATTTTTTCAGAATTTAAAGTTGTTAAGTACCTACTAGTTTGGCATTCAGTATTTAATGCTCTTAGACCCGCTTGCTGAAATGAAACCTAAATATTTAAGTGCAACAAAAGCGATTATATGCCAAGCTTAAATAAAACATAAATGTTTAATTTTTGTATCAGTAAACGACACTTAATAATTTTTTGTTGAATTCTTAAAACTATAATGCTTTTGTTTTGTCTTTAACAAAAATTAAAATTACGAAAAATGCTAAATAAGTATTTCGAAATTTCAATAGGTGTGTTCTTATACCAAAAAGGGGTTGTTGATTAGTTTGTAATTTAATATTAAATGTTTATAAATAAATGCTCAGATTGGAATACCTACTTAATTTTATTTAAAATCTTACAAATATTTCATATTCATGTGTAGGTATACAAATTTCACAGTTATATGTATACTAGGGTAGTCGTCACATGCTTTTTTAGTTTTATGTAGAAGAGATAGGCCTAAATCAGCTCTAAATGAAGAAAAGAAAACTGCCCATATTTTTATATTTTTTTTTATCCCCCATAGTAGGTATGCTTTATGTGATTCGCGTTGAATGTAGAAAGAAAAAATCCTGTAGGAGGGGGTATATCTCCTCCACTTGGACAGTAAGCGCAATTTTATAAAAAAAAAACAAAAATATTGAAAAACAACGGCAGCACTTACAGTTGATTTTTGAAAAGCCAGAAATGGCTTTTTTCAAAATTAATATTTTGAAAAAAAAATAACAATTTTCTCAAAAACCAGAAAACATACAACCATAGATTCTAACAATCGAATAAAAATTAGTAAGTTATTAAGAACAATTGAATTTTCTCATTACCTATCTCTGACAAATGGATTTATAAAAAATTTTGTATACAAAAACTACAAAAAGCTAAATAATAATATATTTATCAAAGCTTTCAAAAATATTTTCTTTGAATGAAAAGCTTTTAAAAAATCCACTATTTTCTTACTACAGTAATTTAAAACAAATTCACTATAAATGTTTTAATTACCAATTAGAAAAGTAAATTATTCATACCCATTGCAAATGCTTTTCGCAGATAATTAAAAGTTCTAAATTATGTGTGACAAATGTAATGGGTAATTAAATTAAAACACACAGTAATGGGTAGTTTGTAATCGGAGAACTTTATATTACACAACGCTGGTTATAAAAAAAACCTGTGATATGAAATGCATAGAAAATTAGGGTGTTCGAATATAGGAAATACATCGTATCTTCGAACACCAGGAACACCTTTTTGAAAACACCTGTTCGAAAACAGGATCACTTCCAAGGAGGCAGTTGCCTATGTTCAAACATTTGTTTGGGTATAGCAAACTCGATAAAAATTCGTTTCCAAGTTATATTTTATCTTTTTATTGGAATTTTTGTTGCAATATTATAAACTGATATACTAATCATAATCAGCCAAGTAGAAGACTTAGCATTATTTCATAGCCGGACGAAACGCCAATTTGTAGGACTAAAGGCCATAAAAAGCTATTTTGGATAAATAAAAAATGTTCAAAAGAAATAAAGAGAAAATATTAGGCTTTGGCTTTAAAAAAAACTTTCGCATGAAAGAGTAAGTAGGTATTAACTTTGTTGTATCAAATTTAAGCCAATTTCCTACATAAATGTAGGTAGGTATACATATCTCAATGCATTGGCACTCCCACTTACGTATAAACATTGAAGAAATAAAAACATTTGACGAAATTTTTTCTGCTACTGCCTTTTTTTTTTAATTTATAAGTAGGTACCTCCCTACACTAGAATTTAGCAAAACAAACTTTAATTAAAATACCTACCTACCTAATAAAAGAAATATTTATGTACCTAGGTACCTATACAAAAACCCACCCCCATGTTCAACAAAAATATCTTAATAGGTATCTTTACCTAAGCCTAACTCTGAATTTTGCATAAGAATACCTAACCTACATATTTTATTTAAATACCTACTAAAAAACATATCTTCGAAACAACTAATAATACAAAAATTATTTATACCAAATTGAAATAGAAACTAGTCCACTACCAAAATAAATACCTACCTATACATACCCTCGCAAAATACAAATTACAATCAAAATTATTAAAATACCCACTAAAAGTTATCGGTATCCTGCCATCGAAATCATACAAACAAATTTATAGGTATCTACATAAATAACTATGAAAAGATTTCCTCGAAAATTTTAAATCAGCCACAAAACAAAAACTACCCTCAATAATAATAATTATGAGAAAATATACATACCTATAGTCATACCTACGTTTCTCATTCACATCGTCTACAACAAAATCTGTGCAGAAAGGTTTTTCCAGAGAATATCAATTACCAAGAAGCCAATCTTTCGTACGTTTCACCCTCCAAAACCCATTTGTTTACATTGTTGTATTTGTAATTTAACTTCGTGTCGATGAATAGATGTGAATCGCAACAACAATGTAACGCGGTGAGATTTATTTGTTTTGACAGCTCAGTTTTTTTTCTTTGAAAATTGGAAAAAAAAATTTGAGAATTTTACTTCGGCTGATAGCAAAACATCGATGTGAAATTGTTTAGTTAATTTAAAGTACACAAGCAATTGTAATTGTCAGTTAATATTCATCCACGATTATAATAAAATACAAAAAATGAATCCATAAAATGTCTTCAATCACACAGATTTCCAAATATCTTCAATGCATATTGCATATTATACAGGGTGGCCCTTTCTTCTTCCAGAATAATTTTAAAATTATTGTTGGATATATTCTAAGGAAAAAAATAGTTAAGAAAAATAAGAAGTAAAAGAATAGTTTTTCTGCAACCTGACACCAGAACTTTATTTTTTTTGTTTAAACTCCACTAAACTGTCAATTTCCAATTTATAAGTATTAAAGTTGATATCAGGTGGGTTTTATTATCTTCTGTCGGGATTCGCGTTTTAATTTGGATTTAACTTTAGTACAAAAAAGAAATAATGAGGAGTTTTCAAAATCGTTTTCGTAGCACGTGTTAAAAGTAAATCCAGCCCTCTTTTGCGGATAATAAAACAGCAATAGTTATTGTAATTTTTTTTTAAAACTTCATGGCATCTAAGCATTTGGTTTTGAGTGTTTAATAGGAGTATTGAATACTTGTTACTGAAATTTTACTTCATACTATAAAAGAAATGAAATAGTTTTAACAAATACAATAACTTTTTTTAAGTTTTAAGTTGAATAATTATTTTTTTTAAATGATTATGAAAAATCTTAATTAGAAAAATTGATTCGAGAATGGTTTTAAGAAATTTTGACATGACCTTCTAACTGTTGTTTTATTTTTTAGTTATTTTTATTTGGTCGTAAAATTCAAAAAAGTTAATTAAACAAAAATAAAGAGCATAACATTGCAAGTTGCAAGTTAGTAGTGCCGTTGATTTTCATTTTTTTAAAGAAAGTTTCTACTCTTATCTAAAAGCGGATAAATAATCCCCCCTTCCCATACGATTTTTTTTAATATCATTTCATAAATTATCCTCCATGAAATAGGGAACACCATGTATTTTGTTTTGTTTTGACATTTAATTGACAGACCGAGGTGAATAATTTTGACCACGGGACGTGTTCAACAAACAGAAACCCAACTAGGGCCAGGTTCACATTAGGTGTGTTTTTTCCTGGTCTGAATGGGCTTGGACGAAAAAAAACGACGTCGAGGCTAAACAATGCTCCGTGGTTCAAAATTTTTAATCCATCAATTTCTGTAGATTTAGTGGGTTTTTATGATGATTTAGGTTTCATGTAAGTTATAAAAGTCAATTACATGCTTGAACCACCCTCAGTTAAACCACAAAATCAGTGAGCTAAAAGTGCGGAGCTATGGATCAAAACAATAACCCTGTTCAATTAATACGAACACATATCGTTAAATAAATAAATATATAGATATAATAGATTAATTAATAAATACAAATCTAAAGCATTTTGGCTTACAGTAATGAGAAATAATAGAAATATGCTCGGGTGCCAAACTGAATTAAAATTATAAAATGGCTAGTAGCTCCTAGCGTGACCATACAAATACAATCAAAATAGAAATGAAGTAAAACAAACTAAAAGCTCTCCCAAGCCAACGCCAACAAGGAGTGACGATGAATTTTTGTTGTTGTTAAGTATTGTTTATGTTTTTGTCATATTTTGTACTATTGTGAATGATTCACTGCGAATCCATCGGTATTCGAGTTGGTTTTGGAAAGCCTTAATACTACGTTTTCGTTAGACCAAATGAGGAAATTTCGTTGAAAATTTTCAAATTTGATACGAAATCATCTCATTTTCCACACAAATTCAAATTTCGAAATGAGATAATTTCACCCAAACTTGCACACAATTTTCTAGGAAATTAAGTCAAAACCTAACGAACACACCGAATTGGGCACATTTTGAATAGCTCTGAAAAGATTTTGAACGAAAATGCTGAATTAAAAAATTAACAACAAAAAGTGATTTACAGGCAGGGTTGAAACTCAAAAAATTAAATGAGCTGTCAAAAGAAATACCAAATTACAAATGAAAACACTTTTTCTGTAATTTGCAAAATTACCTCATTTGGGCTCTTATGAAAACGTTTAAATATGCATTATATTAATATTATTACTATTAATAACCAATTGATTAAAAACTATATAGGGCTCATTGTAGAGTTAATTAATTCAATATTCAGTAATTTTAACTAATTAATTAGGTACAGCTGGTTAGCTGATGCTTAACGATTATTAAAGCAAAACTATATTTGCCCACAAACAAGCAAATAAACAGACCATAATGCAATATCTGTAAGACTTTCTCGTTGATCCAGGTTTTTCGTCACAAATTTCGACTCGACTCCGCTCCTCGAACGAGATCTAGTCATATCAAGCTCATTTCGACTCGACCCAGGCTTACAAAAAATGACGCGAGCTTCAAGCTGGTTTAACAACACATGCAAGCGTAGTATATATGCCAAAATTCTAGTTTGTGAATATCTTTTTTCATTTCGCATAATTATTTAAAACTTTCTTCTTACTCACTGTAAGTTATTTTAGTAAATTTTCTACAATTCCTTATACATTTCGGGAGTTGAAAAGAAAAAAAAAACAGAAAAGACAAACTGTTTATCGAAAAAAAAAGTAACTAAAGATATTTATTTTCCAGACAGGCGGGAATTAGTAAAAAGCGACTACAATTTACATTTAAAAAAAAACCACAACTTATTTTCATAAGGTCCGGTCAGCACTATATATATAATTTCTCCCTTTTTTATACTTTTTGAACAAGCCCATTGCATCCCAAGTGAATTTCAAAATAACTGAAGATTTTCAAAAATAACCGACATATTCGCGGTGGGTTGATGCCAACTGTCTATGTGTGCGAATAAATCAGTGGTGGGTCGATGCCAACTGTCAATGTGTGCAAAAACCTAGTGATGGACTTAGCCCAACTGTCTATGTGTGCGTGTTTCAGTTTGTAGGCAAAGCCGGATGACAGCCAAGGATTGGCTTCTTGGTAATTGATATTCTCTGGGTTTTTCTGCTGGTTGTTACTACCTACGACACCGACGAGGCGACGACGGTGTCTCTTTTATCCCCTTGTTAAATTTTTCTTTGCTACTCTGGCTACATATGAAATATATTTCAAAAATAAAAATAAACAATTAATGTTGAATTCAAAGAGGATACGAGAAACATTTTCTCATTTCCTTCACCTTTTTCTAGTTTGTGTCATTTCACAATCAGCTGGGTTGCTTATCTCACTTACTCCCTTTATTTTTTACTAGAATAGAAATAATTAATCCTCTTGCTCTTACTACTTATCTTCGATTCTTTAATTGTTGTCTCCACACATGTCTCCACATGTCTCCACCACAATATTTGCGGTCAAATGTGGCGCCCCCGCTGGCAGTATGTAATCCTAAAAAAAATCGTTCATGATAGTACTATGATTTATATATACAAAGAAGATACTTATTATCTTTTGGAAAGGTATTAAGATATTTTTGTTGAAGATGGGGTGGGTTTTTGTAAACCTAATTACATAGGTATTTCTTTTGCTAGGTAAGTAGGTATTTTAATTAAAGTTTGTTTTGTTAAATTCTAGGGTAGGTAGGTACTTAGTAATTTATAAAAAAAAGTAGACAGTAATAAAAAAGAATTTAGTGAAATGTTTTTATTTCTAAACTTTTTATAAATATATTTTGAATAAGTTTATAAGTTGGTATTTAGGTACCTCGTTATTCAAAATACATTTCTAAAAATGGTAACAGATACCTATGACCAATAGCAATACTTATGAAAATGATTGCTGGACATGTCTGTATGTGCACAACTGTGTTTTCCCAAATTCTGTCTAAAAAAAATCTCTTAACACAAAATATTTGTTTTTATGATTCTATTATGACCCAGAGCTCACAGCAAATTTTGGATGTCAGTGATATCAAAAAATGAAGTATAGGCATACAAAACAAGAGCTAAAGCTATTCAAAAAATCAAAAGTCTTGGAGTTCATTGCCAGTTTTGGACTGCAAGACTTTTATTTTGGGAATAATCTTGACTGAAACTTTCGACACCTACCTATACTTTATATTTTGCTAATTATCCCTCACACAAAACATATTTACGAAGCTTAAAGTTTTATTATGTTTACGTCGCGTTTTTCAAAATTCAATAAAGCATAACACTCAATAATGCATTTAATTTTACTTATACATAGGTAGGTACTATACTATATGGCAAGTTCTGCATTCGTAAAAAAATTAAATCGAGATTTTAATCAGACTTGTCATTACGATGATAAGGAAGATAAAAACGTAGGTCTCACAATTCTCTTTGTCTGTTCGGCTACAGCCTAAACGACTGGATTGGTTTTCTAAAAACTTGGTACATAGTGTTTTTTTTAGTGATTCTCACAACATTTTTTTCTCATTTTTCTTAGAACCAAAACGGTCCTGTCAATACAATTTTTTCCAAGCAATTTAACAATATCTTATTTCCCTAAGAAACGGGTCCAAAACTTTTCTTAAGTAAATATTTTAGTAAAGGCTACCTTTAGATAGGTAACCATATATCAAAAAATGGTTATTAATGCTACCTCTTAAGGAATAATTTTTTTAATTTTCTTCCAAACGATATTATGATTCTAAGAAATGTAAATAGTTTTTAACAAAATTTTCCGAAAAATAATTTATGGATTTTTAAAAATGTAATTTTCTCCTTTTTGAAAATCTAATATTTTGAAAACCACATGGTAAATTTTTTTAAACTCAGTATTGAACGGTTTTTAACACTCTAGAATATTTTAAGAAAAAATGTTACTCTTATGTAATAATTAATCACAACTTACACATGTTGTTGCCTGGGCCTTTGGATTGGAAATGATCAGCTCAACCAATGCATAGTGCAGACTTTATTGTTTACCTTTTTATTGGATGACTTTGTCCTAACGTTTTGACAGTGGTTGCCATTTTATTTAGAGGAAAAAGATAAAAACAAATACCGCATTTCAAATTATTCAATAACATTTATTTTTTAACTTGTATTCAATATAATAAGTTTATAGATATTTAAAAAAAAAAACAAAAACAAACAAATTTCTTATTATATATTAATAATTCTTATACTTATTTGTTGCAGAATATTCTGCTTCACGAAGATCGAATCGAGCCAGAAAATCACCTTCGTTTTTGTATAATCCATAGTAAAAGAATTCACAGTGTATAGTAAAATAAGAGTACAAGTGGTTTTAAGGTAATTTATCATATTTTAAATAACATAAATAATATATGTAATTAATTAATATTTTAGCTCAAGATCGATATTCTAAACTCTTAACAACCAAAAAAGCAATGAGCACATTAGTGACGGAGAAGAGGATGACGATCAAGAAGCTGATGACCACCACTACCATGATTATTATTCAAGCGAAGCAGTTGTTAATGGTAATAGTATTAAAGATGAAATGAGAGCTCAAGATTGTATGACAAAATTGCAGCTTGATGCCACGAAATGTTTTTGGGTATATCTTGATTGTACCTATTATTATTATTATTAATTTTTCAACTTTGATTTATGTTTATTTTGAATTTATCAAATTTATTATTTTGTATTATTTTTTCGATTGCTCTAAAAATCTATGATAAAAATAATAAAATGTAAAATATAAACAAAAATATGTCCATTTTTGTTTTAAAAACAATAAAGAAAGTGCTTATTTGCAAGACAATACAAATAAATGTAAACTTATATTCTAAAAAGAGCCTCGGTGCGACCCAAATTGGTAACTTCCCATTGATGCGGTCGGAAGCAAGAGGCCCGATATTATTTTATTTTCAAAACATCGCCTGTTAAAGCTCTTCGAAAAAGTTCTTAGATATTCAATATGAAATCAATTGAAGATTAGTGAGAAGAATAAAACTAACCCAATGCCAATATCATTGGTTGTTCACAAGTTATTTGAGAAGAAATAAGTTTAATAATTTTTGGTAAGGTTTATAGTAGTTTTTTTTACTTTAAAAAAACAATAGGGGTATTCATGCAACAGCGTAAAGTCGTCGTAAATGTAGTTAATTTGTATACTTCGTATATCTGTCAATTTTTCTATAAAAATTGTGACAGATATAACGAAGTTTAAAACTTTACAACATTTACGATGAGTTTACGCTGTTGTATGAATACCCTTAATGTTTGTTGAAATATTTTATAAAACCAATCAAATATCAATTAGGAACTAGTGTACAGAATTTAATTAATTAAAAAAATTCAACGATTTTGGTAGTTTCTTGTTTTTTTTAACTATTTGGCGAATTCTTTTTTGGAAATCCTATAATTTATTAATTTAAAGCAAGTCTGTAAAATTAAATTAACCCAAAGCCAACATCATTGTTTGTTCTCAAGATATTTGAGACGAAAAACAATTTTCTACAATTATTGGTAAAGTTGTGTGTAGATTTTTTCGTTTAAAAAAAAATGTTAATTTTTTTAAAAAACCTATCAAATATCAATTACTAACTAATATATAGGATGAAATCAACCGGTGAAATCAAAATGGTGTAACTTTTGACAATTTGGTTGACAGTTGTGTTGTCGTTATTTGCTTATTTACTTTTTTAGAAAATAGTAATAATAGTTTAAAACAATGGTTTAAAAGCCATAACTTTTCTTTTTTAAATTAATCAGTTTTTATTTTAAGTTTTCTGTTTTCATTAAAAAAATAGCGTTGGAAAAACTAAAAGAAAGGATCTAAACGACGCTGTCTCATCCTGCACTACCAACATCCAATGGACCTGGACCAATTTCATTGCAGTACAGGAGTTAACGACGTAGTTTATCACACAGCCACATCTAGTTTGTAATCAATCGCCACGGAAATCTACAAGCAATAAACTACAACCATTCTGCTAACAATCTATTCATCAGCTTTCTTTGTTCTTGGAAAGTGTTCGCGTCCATTTGATAATGCATGATGACTTTACATTAAAAGGTTCTAAGGAAAAGCTCAATATTAAAAAAAAAACAAATGGCCTCAGGCAATGAACAACAAATAGATCTAAGATTTGTGTAGAATGTGAGTCCGACTTGGGTGAAATGTGTATTTTTCAGTAAAATTTGTGGAAAACCAGCTTGGATGGATTTGGAAAAAATTCGAGCAACCGAAGATTTGAAATGCAGAAAATGTGGTGCTCCACAATCTTTTCTGTGTCAGGTAAATTTTTGGTCAACAACTAAACTTCTCTTCTTTAATAGATCTATGCACCCATAGAACAAAAGTCCGAGTGTTTCCATAGAACGATTTACATCTTCATTTGTCGTGAACCTTGTTCTGCTCAGAACTCAGCAGAGTAGGTATTTGGATATTTTCCTATATATTTTAAATTTGATTGTATTGTTCTCTATAAAAGATAGAAACTTCTCAGCATTTCAATCTCAACTTCCTCGACAAAATCAATTCAACACAGCAGTTCACCCAAACGAGGATGAGGAATTAGTAAGAACATCAATTCAAACAGTTTTTACGCTAAATGACAAATCATTGCTTTTAGGCTGCTGTTGAACCACCTTGCAAAGTTTGCTCCATTTGTGGTTGTCGAGGTAATTTAGTGTGTCCGCTATGCACAGCATCAACTACTGCTCCGCCAAGCATCAGCGGGGTCATTGGCCGCAACACAAAGACCATATCGATCCGGAGCTTCAATCCCCACTCACGAGATCAACTTCCCATATGTTTCGTTTTTTGAAACCAATAGCCAAAGTCGACCAAGGAAAAGCTGGAACTAAAAATGAGATTCCCGGATCGAATCAGAACCGACTTCTTCTTCCTCAACTTCAAATAAAGCAGCGCAGATTCTTCGTTACGATCTATGTAGACTGCCGATAATTGTATTTTATGCACAAGTTTACTAATAAAAATTGGTAAAATTTTTAAAAATATAAAATCAATAGTTTTTTTAAAGCTAAAAAACTGTAAGTAATTTTACCAATGCTGAAATTTTTTGCCTCAAATATCTTGAGAACAGACAACGATATTGGCTCCCGGTTGATTTCATCCTATATATTAGTTAGTAATTGATATTTGATAGGTTTTTTAAAAAAATTAACATTTTTTTTTAAACGAAAAAATCTACACACAACTTTACCAATAATTGTAGAAAATTGTTTTTCGTCTCAAATATCTTGAGAACAAACAATGATGTTGGCTTTGGGTTAATTTAATTTTACAGACTTGCTTTAAATTAATAAATTATAGGATTTCCAAAAAAGAATTCGCCAAATAGTTAAAAAAAACAAGAAACTACCAAAATCGTTGAATTTTTTTAATTAATTAAATTCTGTACACTAGTTCCTAATTGATATTTGATTGGTTTTATAAAATATTTCTATAAAAATTGTGACAGATATAACGAAGTTTAAAACTTTACAACATTTACGATGAGTTTACGCTGTTGTATGAATACCCTTAATGTTTGTTGAAATATTTTATAAAACCAATCAAATATCAATTAGGAACTAGTGTACAGAATTTAATTAATTAAAAAAATTCAACGATTTTGGTAGTTTCTTGTTTTTTTTTAACTATTTGGCGAATTCTTTTTTGGAAATCCTATAATTTATTAATTTAAAGCAAGTCTGTAAAATTAAATTAACCCAAAGCCAACATCATTGTTTGTTCTCAAGATATTTGAGACGAAAAACAATTTTCTACAATTATTGGTAAAGTTGTGTGTAGATTTTTTCGTTTAAAAAAAAATGTTAATTTTTTTAAAAAACCTATCAAATATCAATTACTAACTAATATATAGGATGAAATCAACCGGGAGCCAATATCGTTGTCTGTTCTCAAGATATTTGAGGCAAAAAATTTCAGCATTGGTAAAATTACTTACAGTTTTTTAGCTTTAAAAAAACTATTGATTTTATATTTTTAAAAATTTTACCAATTTTTATTAGTAAACTTGTGCATAAAATACAATTATCGGCAGTCTACATAGATCGTAACGAAGAATCTGCGCTGCTTTATTTGAAGTTGAGGAAGAAGAAGTCGGTTCTGATTCGATCCGGGAATCTCATTTTTAGTTCCAGCTTTTCCTTGGTCGACTTTGGCTATTGGTTTCAAAAAACGAAACATATGGGAAGTTGATCTCGTGAGTGGGGATTGAAGCTCCGGATCGATATGGTCTTTGTGTTGCGGCCAATGACCCCGCTGATGCTTGGCGGAGCAGTAGTTGATGCTGTGCATAGCGGACACACTAAATTACCTCGACAACCACAAATGGAGCAAACTTTGCAAGGTGGTTCAACAGCAGCCTAAAAGCAATGATTTGTCATTTAGCGTAAAAACTGTTTGAATTGATGTTCTTACTAATTCCTCATCCTCGTTTGGGTGAACTGCTGTGTTGAATTGATTTTGTCGAGGAAGTTGAGATTGAAATGCTGAGAAGTTTCTATCTTTTATAGAGAACAATACAATCAAATTTAAAATATATAGGAAAATATCCAAATACCTACTCTGCTGAGTTCTGAGCAGAACAAGGTTCACGACAAATGAAGATGTAAATCGTTCTATGGAAACACTCGGACTTTTGTTCTATGGGTGCATAGATCTATTAAAGAAGAGAAGTTTAGTTGTTGACCAAAAATTTACCTGACACAGAAAAGATTGTGGAGCACCACATTTTCTGCATTTCAAATCTTCGGTTGCTGGAATTTTTTCCAAATCCATCCAAGCTGGTTTTCCACAAATTTTACTGAAAAATACACATTTCACCCAAGTCGGACTCACATTCTACACAAATCTTAGATCTATTTGTTGTTCATTGCCTGAGGCCATTTGTTTTTTTTTTAATATTGAGCTTTTCCTTAGAACCTTTTAATGTAAAGTCATCATGCATTATCAAATGGACGCGAACACTTTCCAAGAACAAAGAAAGCTGATGAATAGATTGTTAGCAGAATGGTTGTAGTTTATTGCTTGTAGATTTCCGTGGCGATTGATTACAAACTAGATGTGGCTGTGTGATAAACTACGTCGTTAACTCCTGTACTGCAATGAAATTGGTCCAGGTCCATTGGATGTTGGTAGTGCAGGATGAGACAGCGTCGTTTAGATCCTTTCTTTTAGTTTTTCCAACGCTATTTTTTAATGAAAACAGAAAACTTAAAATAAAAACTGATTAATTTAAAAAAGAAAAGTTATGGCTTTTAAACCATTGTTTTAAACTATTATTACTATTTTCTAAAAAAGTAAATAAGCAAATAACGACAACACAACTGTCAACCAAATTGTCAAAAGTTACACCATTTTTCTGTTTTGCTCCAACAAGCGCTGCTGGCGCTTAGTTGTTGAAGATGAACTGTCGTGAAGTTGGCTCCTGGCAGTCCATATATAATAGGTCAATGGTATAGACAGTGAAGTAGAAGTTTTTTTGAATTTTATTGTTTTTTGATTTTTTGAGGGCGTTAATCATCGAGGGAAAAATTAAAAAGATTTAAAGCTAAAAAGAGGTGAGTGATAGTGATGATTTTTGTGAAGATTTAAACCTTAACGGTTATAGGTTTCGTTGAGAACGGCTGGCGGTCATCGACAAGGGCAAAAGTCGGTGCCGCCATCTTCTTCTTTTGTTGGCAATACGAAAAAAAATGGCAGCCAATAACAACGGGTATCACATAAGAACCACCTTATCAGGAACTCGTAAGCCGTAATCATCATTTTGCACAGATAAGTACAAAAATATTTTATTTCTATTTATTGTTATACAAGTGAAAAACCAAACACCAAAAAAGAGTACCCTAAACAAAAAACACATAAGTTGAACGAAATTTAAGGCACCAACCGTTCAACGAAACCCCCATTTTTAATTAAAATAACGATATCCAGTACACCAACCTAAAATATTCGAAACAACGAAACGTTCGAAGATATATTTCTCGAACATACATTCGAACCAGAAAAGTCAGGACAGCAACCCAAGTCGAAGGAAATCGCGAATTTAACCAAAGCCGCGGCATATACAAAGGAGTTAATATTTTTGAGCGTTGGCATATTTAAAAATTTGAATATTTCTGATATATCATCATACCTTGAAAACAGATCTTACCAGGTAAAATTTAGAAACTGTTTTACTAACTCATTCAAGGCTCACTCCGGTGTGCCCCAGGGAAGTCATCTAGGACCATTTCTATTTATTCTTGCTATTAATGATGTTGTCTCTTGCATACGTTTCAGTGATATTCTTATATTCGCTGATGATATGAAGATTTTTAAAACAATAAAGGCTAACAACGACCGCATTTTTTTGCAAGCCGATATAGACAGTTTCGCTACTTGGTGTGTTAAAAACGGTCTTTCCCTTAACCCTGCCAAATTCCAAACAATTACTTTCTCAAGAAAGCGACTTGCAAATGCTTTTAATTATTCTATTTCACAACACAAACTCTGTCGAGTCTTTAGTTTCAAGGACTTGGGTGTTAACTTTAGCTCAGGTTTAGAATTTACTGAACACATTAACTTCATTGTTAACAAAGCAAGCTCTATGCTTGGGTTTATAAAACGTTGGGCAAAGGAATTTGACGATCCGTACGTTACTCTTTCCTTATACAACTGTTATGTACGTCCTCATCTAGAGTACGCCTCTCAAGTATGGTCTCCCTTTTATGAAATTCATAAAAATCGTATTGAATCAATTCAACGTAAATTCATTCGCTTTGCTCTGAAAGGTCTTCCTTGGGCTGATCCATTCAACCTTCCACCATATGAACATAAGATCCAGCTACTGCAGATCCACACCTTATATCAAAGGCGGGTGAATAATGATCTAATATTTCTTCACCAACTTATAAATGGTCAAATTGATGCTCCTGATTTGTTAGCAAATATTGGCATAAATTACCGCGGAGGATCTCACCATCTGCGAAGATTTGAACTTTTACATGTAAATTTCCATAGAACTAATTACGGTATACATGAGCCTCTTAACCGTATGTGCAAGATCTTTAATTTAAATGGCTCCTCTGTTGATTTTAACATTAGCAAGATGGGATTAAAAAAATCGTTCCGAACCAGTGCTCCACTTTTGTGATTGTTTTTTAACTTTTTAATTATATTTAATTTAAATGTTTTATACTGTATGTTTATTGTTTATTTGTTTAAATTAGTAATTGTATTATGTAGTTTATTCTCATGCATGTGTTAGCTCGCATTATTTTACTAACCACTAACACATGCACTTATGATGAGCCTCTGATTGTAGGTTTGCAGCTTGCTCTAAGCTCACTACAACAAAGAATCTGAAGTGTAAAAAAAATATGTATCAGTTTTTCCTTTTTATTTTTGTATTAATTTATTTTGATTGTGAGTGATTTGAAGGGTGAGGAAAAGGTGAAGATATCGTCGTGCCAATACGTCGGCAGGCCGAAGCTGGGTTCCTCCGTATAAATTTGCGATGAGAAAACACGAAAGCGTGTAACTCCCTACAGAGCGCTCTTTAGGCAGGTTCCGGGTACAAGACGGTTGGTCTTCGTATGTGAAGGGACGGACGAGGCTAGGCTCGACCCAAAATTTTGTTGTCGACGGGTTGAGTGAGGGTGCTGGGCGTTCATTTGAGTTTCAGGCGTGCCACTCCGAGTGTGACATAAAGGTCCACCGGCGAAGTAGACTTTGCTCCTTTTCTATCACAATTTCGATTACGATTTTTTTTGGTCTTTTTTATTGATTTTTGTTGTGTTAACTAAATCTTCATTGTTTTTTTTTATTATCTATTTTTTATTATTTTTTTTTTATCATCGCTATTTATTTTTTTTTAACTTTTTGAAGTTTTGTTAAAAGGATAATTTCAATGCTTCATTTTTCTTTTTAAATTGGCATTAATAGTAACGATAATGAGTATCTTTTTAATAAAAATGTGCGAGCCACGCCCAAGCATGACGTTTTTCTGGATTTATTTAGAGTTTTAGATATGTCGTTTTAAATTTTTGAATTTTCAGGGGGTGTGGAGGACGAGCGGTCCATGAGCGATGAGGTGTGAAATAGGGGCAAGATGGTAAGCTCTCAAGGGGAATCTGTTTTGTTTTCGGCCCCAGATTCCAGGTGTGGTGAGGGAAGGCCTATCGGTACTAATACCAACCGATACTCTATGGGTGGGAGCTATACGTATGAGGGAATACGAAAATTTAGGCATGATATTTTTTTTGTAGCAAGGTGAGGTTAAGTGAAGGAGCAAGATCCCCCCCTATATCCGGTGAGCTAAGCCGTGCATCGCCAGAATGCCACTGCCCCTGCCACTTAACATTCGGGCCCTTCCATTTCCTATCCAAATTCAATTTCTTCCGTTTTGGTCAATAAATAGCCCTATATTGGGTGAATAAATTTCTTTTTCGCTTCCGGCCCGAATCCCTTTTCCGGTTCCTATTTTTATTCCTTTTAGTTTTCCAATTCCTACACCCAGGTCCTCATCCTATTGCTCTGTTACAAGCTTCAAAGGAATCCAGTCAATGTTTGGAAGGTTAAAGTCTCCTAATAGAATAATAATACTATTGAATCCAGCAACGTCGAGAGCCAGGGAAAGCTCAACATATACTGAAACTGAACTTTTTGGGGGAATATACATGTTAAGAATAAATAAATCATTTGAATGCATGGTTATTTTTATGCAAACAAGTTCCAATGAAAGAATAAAAGGGAAAACGATAAGAGTTGTATTAAAATGATTTCTAGCAGCAATTAAGACACCACCTCCTAATAAATTTGTACTATCCACATGACGGTCTTTCCTGAAAACTATGAATTCTTGATCAAATAGTTCCAATCTTAGATCGTGTCACTAAGCCATGTTTCAGTGAAAACAAATACATCATGTGGAAAAGCTTGGGAATTTTGAAAAATATTGGCAGTTTTACTGCGAAGCCCTCTTACATTTTGGTAGTAGAGGGAGAACCTACCAAGTTTTTTGCAGTTATATTATTATTGTTGTTTGCAATTTTTCTTTGCCTAGGAGGGATTGTAAATTCTTTTACCAATGTATTAGGAGGCCAAGAGCTTTTGAAAATTGAATCGAACAATGAAATGGGAGCTGTTTTGAATGATGAAACGAAGCTGTTGGGTTTACTTATTTTAGTACATTTAATGGATGACACATTGGGTATGGATTTACAGGCAGTAAGATGTTGCAAAATGTCTCCGGGTTCAATTTCCGGTAACAGACGAGAGATGAATATTGATTTGGGTTTAGAAACCGATGCTAGTGCTCTAGGAGCAACAAAATTAGTTTGAAGGCTGGGATCTATTATTTCTAAATCAGAAACTAATTGAAACAACACCCACTTCTTTAAAGGAAAAACGTATTCAATATAACGAATGGAACTTGGACATTATATCATTCGTTGTACTGGACCACCACTGTATATGTTAGGTAACAACCTACCTACATAACATACATACCCGCTTATTCCGAACAGAAATCCTTTAAATTATATATTTAAAAAAAATGAAAACTCCTGCCATATTATTTAAGGATCGAGAAGAACAGTAATAAGGGTATACCTGCAAGTGTATACACGCACCTGCACAAAAAAGGACAAGGGAAAGCTAAAAATTAATAAAAAACAACCGCCAACAAGGCTACCATAATGTTTTCCCCCCTCAAACGAGAAAAATCCCTCAACTTTTCTTTAAAATATTTGTATGCCTCACAAAAATTCTGAAAAGAAATTACGAAATGAAATTCTTGTCAAGATCGAGGCATATGAAAATAAAATAGATAGATAGATAGATACAAAATTTTATTTAAACTAAAAAGGTTCTTATAAAATCAAAGTTTTCAATTTTCAAAAAATTAAGTTAGCTGACGATAACTTGTAAAGTTGCCTGTCAGGTTAAAGTGTTTTCTCTTACTTATAAATTAAAGCTTAGCGATGTTATAATTAAAGTTTTTTATATAAATTACGAAAACTCATTAATAATTAAAATTCGATATCCTAGTGCACATTTCAGGAAATTGTAGAGTTCAGTGTAGCTAAATCCGTTGAGAATGTTGAGAAATTGGTCACGGTTAAGCACCTCAGACCCAAAAAATTGTTTTCTGTATGATCTGTACATCGGGCAGACTCCCACAAAATGATATATGTTCTCTGTAGCGTCGAGGTTGCAGATAGTGGAGATGAAAATAAAATATACACATACAAGTAATGAGATTCGTTGGAATTCATTTTTATTATTATTCCTTTATTGAGACTTGTAAAAGACTACCTAACTTATTACAAACTTAATATCTAAAACCCTCAAACATGCAATGCTTTGGATACCTTGCAGCTCGTGCCAGATATCGCATTTCATCCTTCTCGTCGTCGGTTCTTGACACCAGTCTGTCTCGTTTATAGAATCAGCTGTGTCAGCATGGTTCGTTATTGATGACGACGATGTGTGGCTCGGCGGATGTTAGGCGATCGTGTTAACTCCTCCCTCACTTAGATGAAGGCCGTCCTCGGGCTTCTTGAGAGCTTTGATGACTTTTTGAAGGTCGACATTTTGGCGCTGCTTCTTCTGGCATTGCTTTAGTTTAATGATGGTATAAAAAACTGTAATGAGTGCAAGTGTCGTGAGGCAAGCTATAAGTGGATGGGTCGTCAATTTTGTCTCCATCTCACCAATGTAATGCAAATTGTCCATGTTCATTCTGTGAAGGTATGGTAGGCTCAATATCTCTCTATGACCGGTGATATTAAGGAGCGAAGATGTTGCACTACCGGGTTGCTTTTTCTGGACATTATTTCGATTGATAAACTTGGACCCATTGATCCACACAGCATCATCAAAAGTCAGCAAATACGTCCCGTTGATGTCCGTCTCAAAATCATTCTCCCTTATTCTGGCATTTCTGTTGTTTATTATAACTATGCCATCATCAATAACCAACACGGATTCCCGATGGTCCGGCTGTGTGTTGCAATGAGCCATGCCTCCAGAGTGTAATTGTTGAGCACATGTCTTGGTCGGTAATTCCTTGCAAAATGTTAACGTTGTTGCTACGTTGCAGTCCTCAACAGCTAGCACTTGTCTTCCACATTCCGCCACCACATCATCTCCATTGAAGAATAAAATATTGCCGTTATGAGCAACAGGGTAGATTATTACTTTCTTACAAACTAACTTAGGTCTAGGATAATTAATTATGAAATGTAAAATATAATCATTTTGCAGAACCTTTACATTTGCAACTTCCATAAGTTCTGTAACACTAACATTAAAAAATTGTTCATTTATTATGACTTTTAAGTCATCATCATCTAAAATTACTGGGTTTATGACCCTGAGCTTTGCAAGTGTTATAGAGAACATTAAATTTTGAATTTCTGAAATGAGCATTCTATTTCTTGCTAACAAGATTTCATAAACATGGACAGTGTCGATTTCTGATTTTTTTGAATAAGCCAGAATATTATTTACGGTGTCTGTTAATCTATTAATTTGCTCCTGAGATTTTGTGTTTATTACAGATTGTCTATTGTTGGAATCGATCAATTGGGCTTGATTAAATTTAATTTTTTCGAAGTCGTCGAAGTCAGGGGTGCCAGCCACAATTTTCAAACCTGTGCCTAAGAAATTTAAACTCCTTGCGTTTCTATGGTGGATACTTATACTCTTGAAGAGTGTTTCTAAGTGCTTAAGGTCTATTTCCACAATCTTTCGCATATGAGACTGTGGAGGGAACAGCTCGCTCATGTTTTTTGATTCGTTTATTATTTGCTTAAAGGCAGTCAAATTTGTTGTGTGGCGTAAGTATCCGTTACCCTCCCAGACAATGACATCCCCGTCTAGTATTGGAAGATAGTTAGAGCTGGTGTAGTCTGTTAATTTAGCCACGACTGTTGTCATCATAAATAATAGAAGAATCCTGAAAGATTAATTGCAAGAATAGAAAATAATTAAGGTTCTATTTTAGATTGTCTTTATGGACCACCCTCCCTTTAATTAAAACCGTTGTTCCTAAATCGGCTTCCACTTTTTCTTCAACGTATAATGGAGTTAGCTTATTACCTAATCGTCTATTTGTTTTTACTAATACCTTTTCTCCTACTCTGAAAATTCTGTTCTGCCTTGTTTCATTTTCCCTTAGCAACTGTAATTCTTGGGCCTTTTGAACTTTATTTTTAATTTTTTCTCTAAAATCTGTCGGGGAGGAGTGTATTACATCAATTGGTCTTTGGTTTGTAACAGAATGAACGGTCCTATTGTATTCTACTGTTGCTAATAGTATCAATTCGACTGTTTCTTCGACTTTTCTGTCAAGTTTTAGACATCTTGCAATTTCTAATAGAGTGCTGTGAAATCTTTCTACCTGACCGTTGGATGTACTGTGTAAGGGTGGAGCATTTACTATGTCAACATTAAAATGATTGAGCAAAATTGACCTAATTGTCTCGGATTTTAAAGAAGCCTCATTGTCACAAAAGATTTGTTTGGTATTTGGGAAGATGTTCATTATCTCCAGGATTGGAACTTTTACGTCTATTATTGTACGCGATGGTATTGGCATCACAACCGTAAATTTGGAAAACTTGTCAATGCAAGTTAAAAAATATTTTTTATCCGTGGAGAATATGTCAATGTGAAGCATTTCTCCAGCATACGAGGGAACTGGTGTCTCGCCAATCAATTGTTTTTTTGGATGCCGATCGTACTTCGACTTTGAACATATTTTACAGTTGGCCACAATCTCGTTTGCCTGTTTCGTCATTTTTGGAAAGAAATAGTCACATAGGATTTGCTTAACGTTTTCCTGAGCCGCTCTATGTGCTCGGTTGTGTTCAGTAATTAAAATTTCTTTTTGTTCATTCGGGTCGAATATATCTAACACAAATTTATTCGTATGCCAAAACTTAGTTGATGGAAATAACTCGACTAAATTGTGTTGGACAAAAGCTAGAACTGGCAGATCACAATGAATTACGTTGACGACATCTATTTTAATCACATTTTTTAAAGTGTTTATCAATGTATTCCTGTCTGAAAAATTAATGAAATGTCTAGATTTTTTACCAAATATTATAAATGTACGAGTTGAAGCAATTGGGTCTTCCTCTATAACTATTTGATTTCTGAAGCAGTTTAAAGGTTTATCTGTTGTTTCGATTACATAAGTCAAGGATAACTCGCTGTGAATTGTAGCGGCATCAGAAGATGCCTCATTCTCCAGTGCATGAATATTTTGTCGCGAAAGTGCATCAGCGACATAATTCTCCTTTCCTGGCTTGTAAAATATTTGAGCATTATGCTCGTCTACATAAGCTTTCCAGCGCTTAATTTTTGCATTTGTATTTTTATCCGAAACTGAAAATGAAAGAGGTTGGTGATCTGTAAAAATATTTAGAGTTTTCACTCCATAGAGATAGTTACGTAGATTCTTTAATGACCACACAATGGCCAACAGTTCTCTTTCATTTGTTGCAAATTGCAACTCTTTACCTTTGAGTGTTCTTGAAATCATTGTTATAGGCTTTCCGTTTTGTGATAAAACAGCTCCAAGACCATGTGATGAAGCGTCCGTCGTAAGATCGAAAGGCTTCGTGTAGTCTGGATATAACAATGTGACGTCTTCTGACGCCAAAATTTCTTTTAGTTTATTGAATGCTTGGAGTTCTTTTTCTTTTAATTCTATTTTAATTTTTTTGATTGATTACCACTTATTTTGCCATTCTCACCCTTTAATAAATTAGTAAGTGGTTTAGCTATTGATGCAAAATCTTTAATAAAGCATCTATAATAACTAGCTAGACCTAGAAAGGATCTTATTCCAAAGAGTGTAGAAGGTTGTGAATAATTTTTAATCGCCTCCACTTTAGCAGGGCAAGTTTTTATACCATCCCTCGACACTATAAAGCCTAGGTACTCTACATCCGTCTTAAAAAAATTTGATTTTTCTCGCGAAACCCTCATGTTCGCTTCATACAATTTTTTTAAAACCGAATCAATATCTTTGACATGTTCATTCTCAGTTTCTGAGAAAACAATTACGTCATCGACGTAAACATAGCAATTTTTTCCAATTTGTTCACGAAGGACGTCATCTATAGCCCGTTGGAAAATACTGGGGGCGTTTTTCAACCCAAACGGAAGGCGACAAAATTCGTATTTTCCACCGTTAACGGAAAAAGCAGTTTTTTCCCGACCCCTTTCCGCTAATTCAATTTGGTGAAACCCTGATTTTAAGTCTAGAGTTGTAAAAAATCGTGCTTTGCCTAAATTTGACAAAATCGTTGTAATATTTGGGATAGGATATTTATCGTCTATGGTTTTTTGGTTGAGCTTTCGAAAGTCCATTACTAAACGTTTCTTTTTATTGCCCAACTCATCTGTTCCCTTTTTATCAACTACCCAAATGGGATTATTGTAAGGTGACCTTGACGGTCTAACAATGCCATTCTTTAGAAGATCCTTAATTTCATTATTTACGAAATCTGTCACACCCATAGGATATGGGTAAAATTTTGAGTAAATGGGGTCTTCACTTACTGTACGAATTGTGGCAACGATGTTAGTGTTATACGGCAAAGATTCATTTGAATCTGCAAATGTTTTTATTCTATTACGTATCATATTTCTAAAATCTACGCTTACGGATGATGGAACCTTAATGTCCTCTACTTTCGTAAAGTTCACATTGTCACATTTATGGAAGAGAATAGTTTCTAACCCTGAATCGAAGCGAATTGAATTTTCTTTTAAGCAAATTGTGGCGTTAACTTGTGTTAACAGGTCAAGACCAATAATTCCGTCAAAAGTTGACAGATTGGGTAAAATAAAAAAAGTGCTATTTCTCCCAAAAATATTTATAAAACATTTGAGTTCAATATTGTTAAAACCATGAATTGATTTTACTAAAAAAGATGCGTCTACTGGCACTAAGCCTTTTATCTCTTGTAATGGCCTGATGTAATTTTTCGAGGCACCTGTGTCAATTAAAAACTTTACTAACCTCCCTCCTACTGTTTTTTGAATAAACGGTAGTTGGGAGCTTCCCCTAAAAAATTAACATAGTCAAAATCATGTACCTCAGCTTCCACTTCATCTACCTGCAACGCAGCTGTGGCTTCATAGTCACCTTCATTATTCCGTGGAGGATTTTCCTGCAAATAATTTACTCTTTGGCGACGCTGTCCCGATTGTCTTTGAAAGCTACTTGGTCTTTTATTCCTTTGTTCTTGCCCTTGATCATAGGTATCGTTACTATTTTGGTGTTGATAGCTATTAAATTGGCGTAAACGTGATGATGTCGGATCGACATCCATTTTTTCACGACTGCTGGGGACTTTAGAACTGTTAAGTTCCAATTGTTTGTCATTTTCATAACTTTGCCTTTTGTTAAAATAGGGATTTTTGCCTTAATTTGCTTATTAATTTGGCTGTTATAATTGAAGTTATTACTATTATTATTGTTTTGGTAACGGTTCGGCGATCGTTTGATCTCGGACCTTAGAGATTTTTCTTCAGAATTTTTCGCATAACTTGCCGCAAACAGATACCTTTCATTGTTTGCTTCAACTTCTTGAGCTAAAGCCAAAGCAGTAGGCATATCAGACGGACGCGCCGAAAACAATACATCACTTAATGGTTTTTTTAACCCAGATATAAAAACTCTAAGGGCGTCTCTTCTGTACTTTTCGTTAAATGCAATGGCTAATGCACTGTCATATGACATATTGGCTTTGTTTGTAAGGAGGGTAAGTTTTTTTTCAATCTCGTCATAATATTCTAGAACGGTAAGGTTTCCTTGCCGCAATGTACTGAGCTCTTGCTCAATTAAATAAATTGGACGTACATCGGCGTACGTAAAGTCTAACCTAGCTATGATAGCTTTAAAATTTAAAACTGTATTGAATGAAGCCAGAACAGCATCGGCTGGGCCTCTTATTTTATTTCTTATTATTCCAACTGCCTGGTAATGTCTAGAACTACCATCGTATTTTTCGAAAACTTTGTAGGCAGAGTGAACCGCTTGACGCCAAGAGACATAAGTGCCCTGTTTGCCCTCAAATTCCGGGAGAGATTTAACTATGTCGAGACACTCTTCACACCTATGACCTTCCACAATTTCAATTTCTTTAAAAATTTCAACTTCAGGTTTATTTTGTGTCACTGTTAAATTTTTCACTGCATCACTTAACTTTCGTTCAAAATCCAATTTTTGTGCTTCAAGGGCACCACTGACTGCGGATTCTACTAACACTTTTAAATCTGTAGTATTCATTTTTGTTTCTATTTTTTTTCCTATTTGTAGGTAATTAAACTTTTCTAATAGTGTTTCAATATTCTCAGGTTCACTCATTAACGGTAGATAATATTTATATGCAGTTTAATTAATTTCAATATCAAAAAAAACTCACAAACAACAAAAAAATAACACTTGCAAGCTTTACAAATAAAAATATTCAAAGTATAGAAAAATTCTTACATTTTTACATAAAAGAAAATAATTCTTAATGCTCGTAACCGATGAATGATGATTTTTTTTTCAGTTGGTTGATTCCGGTTGATATTGTTTAGTATTCCAAAAGTTCTTTCAAGTTGGGCGCCAGTAATGAGATTCGTTGGAATTCATTTTTATTATTATTCCTTTATTGAGACTTGTAAAAGACTACCTAACTTATTACAAACTTAATATCTAAGACCCTCAAACATGCAATGCTTTGGATACCTTGCAGCTCGTGCCAGATATCGCATTTCATCCTTCTCGTCGTCGGTTCTTGACACCAGTCTGTCTCGTTTATAGAATCAGCTGTGTCAGCATGGTTCGTTATTGATGACGACGATGTGTGGCTCGGCGGATGTTAGGCGATCGTGTTAACTTACACACGCAGATGCACAAAAAAGGGATAGAGCAAAAGTAAAATAAATCATCAGAATGAAAACGTCACTTAACAAACCATGCACCCTACCAACCATCCAACAGAACGAACCACAGACGGCGACCAGCCTGCCTATACGACCTACTTACAGTAAACAACAAAAAATGTATTCATTTCTGGAGCGCTGAGCGGCGACTCATCCCTAACCAATGCATTCTTATGACTGAAAATAAAAATACAAAAACACACCAAAGTAGAAGAAGAAAAATGAAAAAAAAATATCCAAATGTTTCCCTCAACATTTTGTTGAGAGTAGGCAACATAGCGTACCTATACTATCTAGAGAACCGACTCGTACCCCTCTTGCCGAAAACACCCGCAAATTTTATTTGAGCACATTATGCGAAAATTCTCTTAAATTCCCTGTACGTGAATACGTGTGATAGCTCTAAATGTGACGTTTTCAATTTTTCGATTCAATTTGTTGATGTTTTCAGTCTAATGAGCCAAAAATCCATTAAGTTATCATTGTATTGGTGAGGTTCCATTTAAAAAGCATAGGTAGCTAACACATGCTCAGCCATGTGGAGGAAATACACACAGTGCAGTTTGTAGGGTGAAAGAGAAAAAGCCCTGAAGTCGGTTCTCTAGATAATATAGGTACTCTATGGTAGGCAAGCTGTTTGATCGCTAGTTGACGTTAAAATCAGCGATGTTCATGATATTACTTTAAAGTTTATATAAAAGGCCTGGGTCGTATATTCAACCCTATTTTAACTCGAGCTCTCAAACCTACTTGTAAACGTAGTAAAAGTTAAGTGACTTATGTATTCTAAATCCAAATGCAAAAAAACAAAAAGAATTTCAATAAAAAGTACTATACTATACTAGTACCTACACTATCTAGAGAACCGACTCGTACGGTCGTACCAATAGAGTACCTATATTATCTAGAGTCGCGACTCGTACCCCTCTTGCCTAAAACACCCGCAAATTTTATTTGAGCACATTAAGAGAAAACTCTCTTAAATTCCTTGTCCGTGAATACGTGTGATAGCTCTAAATGTGACGTTTTCAATTTTTCTATTCAATTTTTTGTTGTTTTCAGTCTAATGAGCCAAAATCCATTAAGTCTTCATTGTATTGGTGAGGTTCCATTTAAAATGTATTGGGCAGCTAACACATGCTCAGCCATGTGGAGGAAATACTCACAGTGCAGTTTGTAGGGTGAAAGAGAAAAAGCCCTGAAGTCGGTTCTCTAGATAATATAGGTACTCTATGGTCGTACCCCTCTTGCTTAAAACACGCGCAAATTTTATTTGAGCACATTGAGAGAAAACTCTCTTAAATTCCCTGTCCGTGAATACGTGTGAATTGTTGATAGCTCTAATACCCCGACTCCACAGGAGATAATTTCTCTCCAACAAAATATCAGATATTTATATCTAACATTTATAAAATAAATAAGTTTGTTGGCACAACAGCTCGTGGAGAACAAAGGCCTAGTGACTTACAACTCTCAACCATTCCTGTGTGCGTGTTGTTGGCAGGAATGGAGGGGACCTACAATTTGTTGCCGAGTTCGAACGGCTAATGAGAAGTATTATTTATGACAAGTATACTCTTGGAGGATTTGTCAGTCCCTCGCAAGAGGCAGTACTTGGGAAAAAAATATTTCTCACATTTTGCCAGTTTATATTTCTGAAATCTCAGAGGACTCAGAGTGCTCAGAAATATAAACAGGATTCCTCCCAAAAATTCCTCGCTTTTCTCCTTAAAAACTGACTGAAGTTTTTTGGATTCGCTTGCTCAATTACTTTTCGTCGCAGTTAATTACATAAGAAGAAAGGAAAAGGAGTGTTGTTTTGAGTTCTATATGAGGAATATTGTTTATATTTTATTCTCCTGCTCTGCAAAAAAGTTGAGGAAGAATACTGAGCGCTCAAGAAATAACTATAAACTGGCCAATTGCCTTCTGTCTGCGCTGGGCAAATCATGTTATGCTATTTCAAATCACGAAACCGAAAATTACAGTAAATAACATACAAAAACTTAATTGTCACACGCAAAATCAGACATTAACATCAACACTGATATAAGGATACAAGATAATACCCGTGTATTTTTGGGATTTCATAGATAGTATATTAAGAAATTTCCAATTCTAAAATTGATTTTGCTGCTAATAATAGAAACAAAGGTGTAGGGGTCTGTTGGTAGAAAGTCGTCATTTAGTCTGCTATTACACGCGGACTTTTAAGTCAATTTTTTTTATAAATTAAATGAGTGCGAAGATAAAATCATATATTTTTTTTACATTTTAAAACATTCAATTGTTACTTAGAAGTCTTCGTATAATAGCGGTCTTATTACACATGGAGTTGTTGACGTTATTAGTGATAATTTAAAAATAATTAATGATTGTATTGCTTCCTTTAATGTTTGTACCTAGTTTTCCATTGGTAATTCTTGCTCACCAATGTTAGCGGAATACCTGAGGTTCAACGACATTTCAAGTATGTGATAGTAGCAAAATATGCTTGCTAAATTCCAGTTGTATAAACGTGGGTCAAAATTTGATCCGTGGTTCAGCATTTTTAAAATCGTATAACCACGGATCAAAACTTGAACAATATTTGTACATCAAAACCTGAACCACATTTGTACAAACTGGTCTTAAGCCAAGATTACATATATAGGTTTTACTTACTATCAGTAACGTTAAGGTGCTTTTAATAAAGCTGCGAATACATCATGTGAATTGCATGAGCAATTTTTTGGTTGCCGATTGGTGCGAATTGTCATATATGTAAACTACGCCATGACGATGAGTTTGTGGGTAAAATTGTATCCTCACTGATTTCAACTTCAAAAGCATCGTCATGACGAAGCCAAAAGTAACAATCTAAACACTCAACATAACTCTACTCTACAAACATAGCCATCGAGAATTCGAGATACCTAAAATTATCAATCGTACCAATAACGATTCACAAAAATTCTATTCAGTTGAGTTCGATACTCGAACAAACGTCAAAGCTTTATCCGTAGTAGGAATCTACTCTAACTTTTATCGGTAGTGAGCCTGCTGCCGATATTGTTTTTGTTATTTGTGCAAAATCCTACTATACTATGGAGAGCTTTTCCAATAAAACACGGGTAGTGAGACAAAAAGATATATCTAGTCATAAAGCAAACATTTTTCATCTGTCAAAATTCATGTCAGAGATCTCTGTCAAGATATAATCGCGGAGATATCGCTGACATCCCAACAAGAGTTGAAACGAGTGACTCCATTGGATATTTCATGTTAAGATAAGCATTCTGATAGAAATTATCTCCTGTGGAGTCGGAGGGTAAATGTGACGTTTTCAATTTTTTGTTTTTAGTCTAATGAGCCAAAATTGTATTGGTGTGGTTCCATTTGAAATGCATAGGACAGCTACCACATGCTCAGCCATGGGGAGGAAATCCTCTCAGTGCAGTTTGTTGGGTGAAAGAGAAAACGCGCTGAAGTCGGTTCTCTTATAGTATAAGCACTCTATGCCAGAGATTGTGGTTTGGTATATGAGTAATACTCTTTATATTTAATTCTCCTGTTTAAAAATTGAGAAAAATACTGAGCGCTCAAGAAATATAAACAGTATATAGAGTCCTCCGAGATCTCAGAAATATGAACTGGATAAATGATAAATTACGTGCACGAGCACTTAGCTCTCATTTGTGTGCAAATATTTTTGCCTGTGGCTGGTAGTCTGTCATTCTGCTTGGACATTCCTCCTTCCTTACTGGGCAGCATAGAGTACCTATACTATCTAGAGAAGCGACTCGTACCCATCTTGCTTAAAACACCAACAAATTTTATTTGAGCACATTAAGAGAAAATTCTCTTAAATTCCCTGTCCGTGAATACGTGTGATAGCTCTAAATGTGACGTTTTCACATGAGCCAAACTTCATTAAGTTATCATTGTATTGGTGAAGTTCCATTTAAAATGCATTGGGCAGCTAACACATGCTCAGCCATGTGGAGGAAATACTCAGTGCAGTTTGTAGGGTGAAAGAGAAAAAGCCCTGAAGTCGGTGCTCTAGATAATATAGCTACTCTATGCTGGGCAGTGAGAGCAACTACATTGAAGAGCAATCGCTCCTGCTCTCTGCTCAGTTTAATATAGAAGCAACTAACGCAATAACATCCGCACTAGAAATAAGGACGAATCAGATTTAAAGAATGGTTTGAAACCGAATAGCATTTTATTTCAATTTGTTACCCGCTTCACCTTGCATTTTCTTTGTTTTCAAAAGAATTTTTAATTCTTCAACCTTTTTTCTGGCCTCCATCAGATCAGAATTTAAAAATTCTAGTTTGTGAGATTGAACGAGAGAACTACCCAGATGGTGCTTTATAAATTGCAACGGGTTAGCGGGCTCAAATTCTTCCGATAGAAGTTTAGAAAACACTTTTGTGAGCGCGTCAATTGTTCCGCAACTTTCAAGATATCGCCGAAATTCATCCCGTTTAGGTTCGATTGGCTTAAAAAAAAACAATTAGTCTTTTTTTGTAATTCAAAGAAAAACTTACTTTAAAAGCCATTTGCTAAAATTTGGAATTCCTTGTTAACTACGGGAAGAAATTACTATTTAAATATTTATTTTATTTTATTTTGTCGTTATTTATTTAAATTTTATAGTTTCGTTCGAAAACTAAGTATAAACGCTGACTCCAAGGAATACAATTATGATCATTATTACTAACAATTGAACAAACAGAAAATTACGCCACTTCAGTTTTTTTCATGATTTACACTTTATGTCGTGATGGTTTTGGAGAGAAAAGGTGCGTGAACCCTTCTACACTTAGAGCCTGATTACACGATGCGTATTTTCGTTTGTTTATTCATTTTGATAGTTACGTCAGCGGCTCCCAAACTTTTTTTGGCAGTGGAACCCTAAACAGTCAAAATAAATTTTGGAACCCCATAACTATACTTAATGGTAGCCAAAAATTAAAACCCAAAATTTTAAAATCTGTTTATTTCTTATTTAAGATAATCCATCAAAGCTAGTGAGAAGAATTGTTTGATTGATAAACTGTTAAAAATTAAGTTCTATGCTCGCAAACTATATTCGAAGATGTGGAGAGCATCCAATTACGGTCTCTATTAAGTTGAGAGGACAAAAAACGTATTTTAATGAAAAAGAACAGTGCAGCAATACATATCAGAAAAGAGTTTTTCTGCATACTTAGGGCCAGTTTGTTCACGGTGGGTCAAATCTGCAATTAGAGATTATTACTGATTTTGTTAATTCCATAGTTATGTATCTGTGATAATCAAAGGGTGTTTGTTCACTTAAATTTCAGTATGATTAATAAATCATGGGGTTTCCAATCATTTTTCCATTTCCAGTCTATCTGTCAAGACAATTGTCAGATGTTGTCTCTCTTTAACTGGTTGGTGTGTGTGTGCTTTCGAAGAAGAATGTTTTGTGTACGGATAATCGGCGTCCTGAGATATAATTTTGTGTTTTAATTTAACAGCCCTATTCTGGTGTTGTGAGGTCTCACAAGTCACTAGCTCTTGTGAGGTATTCCTTGTGAGGTTTGTTGTGATTCGATAACATTTTTGGTATTCTTGGAAATTCCTCACAAGAAACCTCACAAGAAACTCACCACAGTAAATGGGCACGTTCATGCTTTCAGATTTTCATGATTTTTTGATTTCTTGGTCTCTGATTGGCTGACTGTCTTTAAAAGATATATAAGTGAAATTAATAATTTTCTCGATTTATGTTGAAAGCACCTATTTACTACGAAAGAAGAAACATATGATTTGTTAGATTGTTGTTTTTAATAATATGTAAGCTTAAATCAAATAATACATGCATGCATGTTTATTTTTCAAAGTAAAGTGAAAGTAGAAATAAATCCAAATGAACATGGTAACACCCCGACTCCACAGTAGATAATTTCTATGAGAATGCTTATTTTGACATGAAGTATCCAATGGAGTCACTCCGCTTCATCTCTTGTTGGGATGTCAGAGATATCTCTCCGCAATTATATCTTGATAGAGATCTCCGACATGGATTTTGACAGATGCAGATATTTTTGCTTTGTGACTAGAAATTTCTTTTTTTGTCTCATTATCTTATTTCCCTTTACCAATGTTGATGTTAATCTTTGCATATGTGTGTGGCAATTAAGTTTTTGTTTGTTATTTGATGTAATTTTCGGTTTCGTGGTTTGAAATTACATAACATGATTTGCCCAGCGTAGAAAGAAGACAATGTTAGATATAAATATTTGATATTTAGTTGGAGAGAAACTATCTCCTGTGGAGTCAGGGTTTAATGTGGTTATATGTGAAATCAGAGGTGTTTATTTTTAGTTGTGACCTCATCCGAGGGAGATCACAGTTTCGATAGTTTTTGTGAGGATAACAACTTGTAATGTCGCTGCCAGAATTCGAAAACCTCATAAAACCAAATTAACCTCACCTTATGAGTTTGTTGTGACTTGTGAGGTATCAGTGAGGTTTGACAGAATAGGGCTGTAAGTCTACCCACGTGAAATAAGATTTTTTTTATTTAATATGGCTAATTGATTTTTGTTTTGCAACCTGTTTTTTTTGAGCGTGGAGATAATTCAATTTTAATTAATCTAAATCGAATGGTGTTTTGTAAAAGAGGAAAAAAAGAGTGGTAAAAGGGGGGCATTGAGTTGTGGTACTTCGCTCGACGGGGTAAGGCGGTTTTCCCCCCAAACATATAACGGCGTAGTGTACCCATAGCGTACATATTCCACCCACAGAGCGCTCTATAGGCAGGAACGGGAAAAGATGTTTAGTCTCGGTTTAAGTAGCACGGGTAGGACTTAGCCTAATCCAACTTTTTGTCGTTGACGGTGGTGCTAAAGGTTTAAGTTACTTTTCTGGCACAACTGAACCAGAAACGTAACACCTAAGCTGGACAAAAAGGTCCGCCAAAGAGTTACGTGTCCTTTTATTGCTATTTTGGTTACCCTTCACTCTGTATTTTTTTTTATCATTATCCTTTTTATTATTGTATATTTTTTTTATTTGCGTTACATTGTTTCATAATGCTTACTCGCATATGTTAACTGTCATTTTTTCTGTGCGATTAATTATTTTTATATTTTGCTTCTCACAATACCGTCTGGTTTTCTATGGAATGTATTTAAGTCCAGAAATAGTTCCTTGTGTAAATGTTCAAGTATTTTTAAATAAAAGCTTTTTTCAGTTGTGTGAGCCACGCCAATTTTAATGTTTTTTTTTCGGTTCGCCCCAGCCTAAGCAATGGTGTTTAAAGTCCTCAATTTTTAGGGGGTACAAGGGTGAGTTAAATGGACGGTGATGGAGCGTGAAGCTACGGTCAGGACAACCGTCATAGGGGAATCTGCGGTTCCAGGTGAAGTGTGGGAAACCCACTCTGCAACCAGATCTGGCAGAGTTCTTGAAAGTGGTGAATAATAGCATTGGAGAGAAAGGAAGATTAGATCGTGTTTGACATGAGATTATTTTTGCAGCGTGGTGAGGTTTTATCCCCCCCTTTATCCGGCGAGCTAAGTTGCGCACGCCAGCATGCCACTGCCACGCCCATAGAACATTCCATCCCCTTTTATCCTAACCTAGTCAACTTTCCAAATATTTCCGCTTCCGGCCCATTCCTAGTTTCCTTTCCTGAATCAATTTCCTATCCAGATCCGATTCCTATCCCTAAATCCTCATGCTATTGCCCCGTTACAAATGGCACCCAGAGTGTTTTCGCTGATATCTTCGAAGCAACTCGTAAGTCTTGATAAGGAAAGCAGTATAGCATACCAAATTAATTGCAACGAGGGTTTTCTTGGGTGACAGCGGAAATAGTTAGAAACTGTATTTGTGCAATTACACTTGCAGCTGGAGACCGACTTCGGGTATGACTTCGACAGGAAGGTCAAGTATGTACCTGTCGAATAGTGTGGTTATAGTCCTGTCTATTTTTAAGGTTGATGCTGCTATTAGAATCGGAATGAAATGTATGTCTTGATCAGGATAGCTCGTTAGACCACCCGATCAACCGTGACACAGAATTCCGGTTCTGATAGTAGTAACAATGGTAACCTGGATGTTAGTAAATCGTTGAGTTTTTTTTAGGTTCACCACTCTTAAGGAATTTTTATTTTAAGGTAAATGTCGGACTGTAGCTTCAAACCTTTAGGAAGAGAAAAAAAAGAAAAAAACAAACACCTTAGGAGAGAAAAACAAATAATCAAAAACCAGACAAATATCAAAAAATTGTATTCAGTGAATGATTCTTTATTAATTAGTTAAGTTATGGTATAAAAAGCTAATCAAAAAAGGTTTTCCGTAAACACAATTGAGTTTTTATGAAAGAAAACCAGACAAACATCAAAAAATTGTATTCAGTGAATGATTCTTTATTAATTAGTTAAGTTATGGTATAAAAAGTTAATTAAAAAAGGTTTTCCGTAAACACAATTGAGTTTTGATGAAAGAGGCAACAAATCATTAGTAGAAAAAAAAGGATTTTTAGAGCAATAGAAGAAAGAGTATGATGATAGTATATAGGTGAAAGTTGAATACAAGTATTAATAAAAAGTAAAGTATAGATAGGTAGAGTAAGTTTCAAGTCTAGTTTAGAGCTCAGGAAAGAAATTACAATTACAGAAAAAAAGTAAATAAAGGTTAGATATAAGGTGGGTCTAGGTGGAGATAATATAAAGTCTATTGGAGGGGTTAAGTAATTTAATAACCTAGATATAAGAGAAAAGGAAAATATTTAAACACTACAGAAGAATTTAAAAAAAAGCTAACATACATTAGAGTGGTAACCTCAACCTGTACGAACATCAGCAGCGGTGAGGCAGTCAGTTAAGATATTCCATTAGGGCATGATCACTAAGGAAGGTAAAGAGAAGAGAGAATACGTACAACAACACGGTCTCAATACTCAAGCATTTTAAAAAAAACGTTACGAAGATGAAACGCTGGCGGCTTTCAATCACACGAGCGGTTGACCAAAAACTTCTCGTAGGGCTGGGGAAACTAGTTCAATGGCGTGTTGGAACTGCAAAAGTCGGGGCCACACATTCATGAATTGTCCGTCCGCGACAAGAAATATTTTTTGTTACCGGTGTGGACAAGAGGGGGTTATAACTCCCAAATGTCGAAATTGCAATCCGGGAAACAGGGCCAGGAACACGACATCGATGGGGGAGTCGTGTTCCACACAAACGCCCCAGTGGCCTCCAAAGGAGGGTTAAGTAATTTAATAACCTAGATATAAGAGAAAAGGAAAATATTTAAACACTACAGAAGAATTTAAAAAAAAGCTAACATACATTAGAGTGGTAACCTCAACCTGTACGAACATCAGCAGCGGTGAGGCAGTCAGTTAAGATATTCCATTAGGGCATGATCACTAAGGAAGGTAAAGAGAAGAGAGAATACGTACAACAACACGGTCTCAATACTCAAGCATTTTAAACAAAACTAGTAGTCCGAAGATCCGATTCCATCCAGATCCCAGCAGGGAATCCCTGGTGGGGGTGCACCTTTATATTCGTTTCCTCCACCTCCGACGTCAGGATTTAATCAAGAAAATATGACGGATTCCGAGTCGTCTCCGGCTTATAGTAGCATAACGGAAGACGGGGCCGTAGACAGAGACATTCAAGTGGAGGTAGTCGGTCAAGTGGCGAAGGGGGTTGGAAATGCTCAGAACTTAGGTAAGGTGACTGACAATTTCCTTCGGGGTAAAACACCAGGTAGTAGTGGGATCATTACCGCCGAGTTAATTTCAGCTATAAGTGCATGTCACCAATATACCAGCTCTCTGAGAGGAGAGCAAGCAGAATCTCTGAAATTAGAGATGCGGAAAAATATCAATGAATTAATAGATAGGAATAATCAAATCAGTCACACAGCAGATCCACTCGTAGGCGGGGGGGCAGACTCCAGGTGTTAACGAGGTAGCGGGTGAATCATCTGATAGGCGGTCAGTGCGGGAAATACGGGGAACATCACAGCTAGATCCAACATCAAGACCCTTCGTACCAGTAGGAAACTTGAACGGGGAAGGCCATTCAATACACTTAGGGAGTGAAAGATCTGAGAGTCGAAGGATCCAACCCATCGATCAGCACTATCCACCGTTCTTGGGAATGCGGAATCCTCACGGTGGGTATCTTCACAATCCTTGGGCATTAGTAACCACTCCTGTCAGAATTCCGATAAAAATAGATAAATGGGGTTTGAAATTTAATGGGAAATTAGACGTACTCACCGTAGAGGATTTTGTTTTCCGACTAGAAACGTTTTAGTGTCAGCATGCCTGTCCCTGGACGGAAATACTGAGAGATTTTCACCTTCTGCTCACGGCTGCGGCTCATGACTGGTACTGGCAGTTTCAGCGATCCCATTATCGTTCCGACTGGCCAATGCTACGGGACGCATTAATGCGCCGATTTCGGAACTCGAAGTCCGATTATGAAATTATGAGGGACATGATGGATCATGAGCAAGGTGTCAGGGAACCCAGTGAAGATTTTTTCGCAGCCATGAACAAGTTGAGGGCTCAACTCAGGGTTCCCACTCCAGAGGTAGACCTGGTTCGGATTCTGAAGTGTAACCTGAACGAGCGGGTCGGTCGCTTCGTACAATACGCGGCCAACGAGCTGAATTTTGAAGAATCTCGTTACGAAGATGAAACGCTGGCGGCTTTCAATCACACGAGCGGTTGACCAAAAACTTCTCGTAGGGCTGGGGAAACTAGTTCAATGGCGTGTTGGAACTGCAAAAGTCGGGGCCACACATTCATGAATTGTCCGTCCGCGACAAGAAATATTTTTTGTTACCGGTGTGGACAAGAGGGGGTTATAACTCCCAAATGTCGAAATTGCAATCCGGGAAACAGGGCCAGGAACACGACATCGATGGGGGAGTCGTGTTCCACACAAACGCCCCAGTGGCCTCCAAAGGAGGACTAGGAGGTTCCGATCATGATCATAAAATCCAAATATTATCCAGAGAGAAGGAAACCTGTGCAGAAGAGAAGAGACAAATATTCAAAATTAGGCCTTTACATATCCGGATAAGGGAATATAATACCGCAAGGGATAGAATTTTTAATTCAAATACAACAGTAGCGTAAAATAAAATTTTGAAAGCTAGAAAACGATACAAACTATACAAAAAGATACCAAGAGGAACATTTCGTCAACAATATTAGAAATTACTACCGATCCCAGACCCTATGCAAAAGTTCAAATTGCGGGCAAGGAGTTAATTGGTCTTTAAGATAGTAGGCTCAGTATTAGCATATTGGGCAAAGGATGCGAGGAATTCGTGAGGACTTCGAATATACGAATCTTGCCGCATAAGGTGGGGTAAGAACCCCTGACGGAAAGAACCAGGCGATAATAGGGAAAATTCAAACGGAGATACTTTTTAAAGACCAAAAACATATTAATACCTTTTATCTCGTTCCTAATTTGGAGCAAGAATTATATTTGGGCATAGATTTCTGGAAGGAATTCAAAATCGCCCCTAATGTCATCAGCGTTGTATCTGTTCCTGAAGAGGAGGCAGATCACGTGAATGCGCATCAGCTAACAGCTGATCAGCGGTCCGAATCGGAGGCAGCCAAGCAGAAATTTCTTGATTATGACCGTCATGGGCTCGGGAGGACATCGTTAATGGAACATGTTATCGAGACCGGAAATGCGGAGCCTGTTAAGCAGCGTCATTACCCTGTTTCTCCAGCGGTACAAGTCCTTCTCTACCAGGAAATAGATCGAATGCTAAAGCTCGGCGTTATAGAGGAGAGCGAGAGTCCTAGGAAAACCAGCAGTAGACGGTACTATCAAGTATCGTTTCTGTTTGGACTCTCATATGGTCAATGCGTTAAGCAAAAAGGACGCTACGGCTATCTAATACCTACTTTATAAGTAGTGTAGACTTAAAGGAAGCATTTTGGCAAATACCACTGGAGAAGGAGAGTGGAGAGAAATCTGCGTTTGCGGTCCCGGAAAGACCCTTATATCATTTTAAGGAAATGCCATTTGGGTTGTGCAATGCAGCTCAAAGGCTTTGTCGTTTAGTGGATAAGGTTATTCCTGCACGACTCAAGAACAATGTTTTCGTATATTTGGACGATTTGTTGACCACTGCGCCAAATTTCAAAACCCATTTCACCTTGCTGGGTGAGGTGGCCGAGTGCTTGAGAAAGGCCAATCTCACCATCAACTTTAAAAAGTCAAAATTTTGTTTTAAGGAACTGAAGTATTTGGGTTTTATCGTTGGTGGTGGGAAGTTGAAAGCCGATCCGGAAAAGGTTGAGGCTGTTGTAGACTTTCCGATCCCGAAAAACGCAAGGCAAGTAGGCCAGCAACTTGGTCTGGCAGGGTGGTACAGGTGGTTCATCAAGGACTTTTCTAGCTTGACCGCTCCCCTTACGGAGACACTTAAGAAAAAAGATGGAAAATTCACAATGACGGATGAAGCCATAATGGCGTTTGAGGAACTTAAAAAGGCCCTTACGACAGCCCCAGTTCTCTCACATCTGGACTTTAGTAAACGATTTTACGTTCAATGGAATGCATTGGACTCGGGGATAGGAACAGTGCTGTTCCAAAAAACAAGTGAGAATGAGGAGGTTCCAATTTCATACTTTTCGTAGAAGTTAAATTCCTGCCAAAGAAACTATAGTGTGACCGGGAAGGAGTGCATGGCGGTGGTAATGGCAATTAAGAAGTTCAGGCCCTATATCAAGTGTATGGACCTTACAGTCATCACCGACCACTCCCGTCTCAAATGGATGATGAACATGAAAGACATGAGTAATAGGCTGGCCCGATGGAGTTTAGAGCTCCAAGTTTATACCTTCGACATAGAGCACCGAAAGGGAACGCTTAATGTCGTGCCAGACACGCTTTCTCGGGCACACTTAGAAAGTATTGAGATCGGAGACATAGCTCCACTGATAGACCTCACTTCAAACGAATTTCGGTCAAAAGAATACTTAAGTCTAATCGATACCACCAAAAACCACCAAGATGAGTTACCAGACCTGAACATTGAAGATAACTTTGTCTACAAGAAATCGCTCCTGGTAACAGATGAAGAGTTAAATGAACACAATTGGCGATTGTGATTGCCCTCAGCCTTAACAGATGCTCTAGTATCCAAAGCATACGACTGTCCACAGGCAGCACATGGAGGAATTTCCAAAACGCTTCACCGTGTTCGCCAACACTTCTATTGGCCAAACATGACGATTCAAATTAGGCAATATATCTCTAAGTGTGAAACGTGTAAGCAGAGTAAGCCTTCATGTCAGATTCTATAACTCCTAACTCCTTTGCTATAAATCGTCCCTTTCAGAAATTGTATGTGGATTTCTTGGGCCCTTACCCAAGATCCAAAGCAGGAAATACCTACGTATTTGTGGTGTTAAAGCATTTCTCCAAATATATCTTCTGGAAACCTTGCGTTCAGCTAATAGTAGCAGCATTATAAAATTTCTGAGAAACGACATTTTTAATGCATTTGGAGTGCCACAAATAATCCATTCGGATAATGGGCAACAGTTTCTGTCTAAAGATTTTCAAAATTTAATGCAAAGGTATGGCATCAGGCACTTTCGGACCGCGTTTTATTCACCGCAGTCTTTTTTTTTTTTTTTTTTTTTCATTTTTATTTTTCAATTATCTTAGAACTATCTTAAAGCTAGAAAAAAAATTCATAAAAACTAGCCTACTTATCATTATCTTAAAACTAACTTACTGGCCCCAGTCGGGCGCTCTAAGTTAAACTAGAATAACTTAATGCTATTGCCTTTCGGCCTAAGAACTATCTTAAATCCAGGTCAGTTTTATTTTTTACCGAGAAGAATTTAAAAAAAAAACTCGGTATCTATGTCTTTATTTTTTGGTTTTATATAAAACTTACAAGCTACATAAAACTAAACTAAAGCTAATTAAAACTACTTAAAACTACTTACAACTAATTTTAAACTAATTACAACCTACTTATAAGCTACTTACAAACTAGAACAGCCACAGCAAGCATTTTCCGGTTTTTATAATTTTTTTGTATTTTTGTTGATTTTATAATTTTTTTGGTGTATTTTTTTTTTTTTTTTTTTTTGTGCCACCCTGACCGTCCCTACTTAAAACTAACTACCTAAACCTATGTAAGTCGGCCATACAAGAGAAAATAGCAAGGTCAACTATTAAATGTCTGAAGGAACTTCATCTTCGTTTTTCAACCACCAGAACTGGTTCTCCTGCCTTACCCTATCTCTTCGGTCCCGTTCGGACACAGTCCTACTGAAACGAAGGTGCTCAGCTCCGTCTTGTGCGAGGACGTCTCGACTGTAAGGGAGCCGCCGATCTACAGTTCTACGGCCGACGTGGTAGATTAACGGAACCGCCGCTCTATCCTGGATCAGCCCTCGACTGTCTAGGTGGAGGAATCCATCGAATGGAATAAAGCCGCTTAGACGCACACTCTCGTAGTATTCGTTGTTAGGGTAATAAGCCCCGAAAATTAAGCTGTTAGACGAGGACATCGCTCTTGCAATGTGACCTCGAATAAGCTTCAGCAAGAAATTATCTATCCTGTTTATGTTGGCCCCGTTGTATAGAGCCAGGTTGGAATAGTAGTGTTTGTACTCCGACTCTGGTGTTCTGTGCAATCCAAGGCAGCGTCGAAGACACTGCCTCTCAAACACCCGAATCTTTTCCATTTGAGATGGGGCAACGTTGAACCAACCCGGGCACCCATAGGTAGTCATCGGCCAGATAAGGGCCATGTAGCAAATCACCTTCACCCTGCTGTCAAGCCGGCTGCTATAAAACAACCGTTTCGTCAGGGCAAAAGTTCCCCTAGTCGTGGCCAGAGCAGCATTTATATGTCTGTCGAAATACAAATACTGATCCATCCAGATGCCAAGGTACTTTACTACAATTTTACTCGCCAGTGGATGTCCATTTGGCCCTACGATCACCAGCTTGCGCCAGTTCTTTCTCGTATCCCTTGTGGCTCCACGCAACGGAGTCCTAAACAAGATAGTTTATGATTTCTGAAAGTTGATTTTCAACTTCCAGTCATCGCAATATCGCTGAATCTTCTCGAAATCACACTGCAAAAGAATCCTGATGACCTCGACTTTTGGAGCTGTTCTGTACGCAATTAGATCGTCGGCATACGCAATTGCCTGAGTTAGACTACTTATCAGATCGCTGGTGTAAATGCTGAATAGAATCGGCGAGTTGACCGCTCCCTGCTGAAGACCATTTTTAATATTAAAGGTTTTGGCAGAAGTTACATTGCCACTTTTGACAACAAACTTTCTGCCATTGAGCATATCATAAAGCATATATAAAAGTGGTTTACTAATGCCAAGTCTGGTCAACTTTAGATAAAAACCCTCTAACCATACGGTGTCGAAGGCCTTCTCCAAATCAACCAGACAGGCACCCGTACACTGCTTCTTAGATTTGTTCCATTGGACATCAGAAACGAGTTTAGACGCGGCATGAATGGTGTCATGTCCCGCCTTAAAACCGAACTGATTGTCCGGTATGATATTATTGTCCTCTGCCCACTTAGACAGAGCTCTATTGATAACTTTTTCGAATACCTTGCTGATACTCGGAAGAAGACTTATCGACCGGAGATTCGGCGGATTGAAGTTGTCCTTTCCCTTTTTCGGGAGAGGATGCACCACAGCTGTCTTCCACCGCACTGGATAATATGCATTATTCAGAGCGTTGTTAAACAGAGTGGTATAAATGTCTACTGCTTCTTGAGGTAAATGTCGAAGTACAACGTTGGATATGCCATCGACTCCTGCTGACTTCTTCTTCTTTAATGAATCGAACAGGGAACTGGGCCCATTTAGCTCGGCGATTATGGCGTTTGTCAAATGATCTTCATTGAACCTGGTGAAACCGAGGTTCTCTGATCGCCATTGCGTGATGTCATTCCGAAGGTAGAAGTGATGGAGCAAGGCTCTGTTTTCCAGGTCATGATTGGGGCGAATGCACGCATTCACCTTGTACACTTGCTGGAAAGCAGCCCCCACAGCCTCCACTTTCTCCTGCGGATCTTCGACAATAAAGAGGTCATCGTCCAAGACGGCATCCTCTGGATCAATTCCTGCTGTCAGAAGTACATCTCTGTTGTTCGTCGTTCTTTGAAGCTTAAGACACGGAAGATCATTCTGATCATTCCTTCTGAATATCTTTTTAATTTGGGGAAACATGCTCGGGTCACTAGAGTTAACGGCCCGAATTTTGTTAACCCAATACAAATTAATTGACAATCGATAGTTCTCTTTAATTAGTTGGTTGATGTTCTTGATCGACGACTTCAGTGTCCTAATCTCCAGATGGTGAGGGTCAGTAAACCGTCTGTACAAGAGTTTGAGTCTTGTTAGCAGTCCGCTTTTTTGTCTGTGTAATGCGTCAATGGTCGCGTTCCGATACATGTCTGTTGCGTCCCGTTGCTTGTATTTCGGTATTGTTCTGTTCATTGTTCGTTTGATTGTCGCGTCCATTTGTTATTGTATTGGTCTATTTCGTTATTTGTCAAATTCCTGTCACTTGGTGGGGATATGTTGTTCGTTCTGATTTCGCTCGATAAGGCGTTGGTAAAGCGTGGCCAGCGCACCTTACTGTAATTGTAAGTGTGCACAGGTACATACTCCTCCAACTCCACGAGCTCGTTTGGAAGCTGTTTTACGGCGGCGAGTCCGCAGTGATCACTGTCGTACTCGATCGTTCGTAAACAGTTTCTTGGTCTTTGACCCACAGTGTCAGTAATTGTCAGTCTTTCGTCTATTAGCAATAGATCCAGGTAGGCACCGCTTCTTGGAAACGATGGCCGATCCGCAGCCAGCAGGTCAACACCATATTCAGTGTTGTATCGATTCATCCAATTGAAAAGATGAATACCGCTTTGATTCTGAATTTGATTTCCCCAATCTTGGTGTTTGGCATTCAAATCACCGGCCATGAGAAAGTAATTTTCTTCCAAGCTCAAGTGTAGACATTCGAAAAGTTTTTCAAGCTCTGTCATAAAATCCGTTGGCTGAGGTGATGCCGGTGCATAAGCCGCGATCACATACATTCGCTTCCCCTGTTGGAGAGGAATGCATACGATGCACGCCTCTAACAGCCGAAATTTACGCAACTCACTATTATATATAACTTAATGATTAATGCCTTTTCGTATGAAGATTGCGACGCCCCCCCTTAAGTGGAGTTTGGTCGATCTCTTCTAAAGATATTGTAATTGTTGTTAGTCAACTTATGTTTCTGGTTCAGCTTAGTTTCGCTGGCCATAAACACATCTGGACTTTGGTCTTTCAACAATTGGAAAAGATTAGCTCTACGTTCGGTCCTAATCAGTGAATTTACATTCACAGCAAGGATCCTAAGAGGCCTCTTCGACAGCGCGCCTTTAACCTCTAATTTGCGTTAGGGTAGGCAATACAGAGTAGAGATAGTCTACCCTAGTCGCCTGCTCCCTTATCTGATTGTGAAGTCCTGTCAACTGGCCTTGAATTGCCAGCAACATGCTTCTTATTTCGGCCTGTGCGTCCGGCGCCTTTGGCACTAGGGCCGGTTGGGCTGCCTTAGATGCAGGCTGTACCGTTTTTCCCCTTCCTGCCGCCATTTGGGCGTAGGAAATTTGTGGATTAACGGGCGTTGCTGTAGGAGCACGCGTTGATGGGCGTATCTCTGCCACTGTCTGCCTAGCCGCTTTATTGTTCCGAATTTGCTGAAAAGCTGAGCAACCCCGATAGTTAGCAGGGTGCCCCTCCTTTCCGCAAAGTGCACATTTAAGCTGGGTCATGTCTTCGACCCTTTCCTCTCCGAGCTTGCACTCTCCCTTAATGTGGTCCTCACCACACTTAACGCAGCGTGACTGCATTTCGCAGTTTGCTGCAGCGTGGCCAAACCTTTGGCAGCGCATGCATTGAAGCATGTCACCGCGTCTCTTTAGTCTATCCCAAGTTACAACCTGGTAGTTGAGGACGGAGATACTCCTCAACCTATCCAGTTTGCTGCTGGGCGAAAGCTGAACTAAGAAGAACGGCAAAGACCGCTTCTCCCGTCTGGCTCTGACTGTAGCGAACGGCTTGACTCTTTTTGACGGAGCTCATTTAAGAGCACCTGTGGTTCCGTGCAGGAATCTATGCCCTTCAATAGGACCGTTTGATAATTATCCACTTTGGGGGTAAAACTGAAGAACTCAGTCGTGGATTTTTAGAGTAACTCTTTAATAATTTTATGCTGAGCCACTGTGGAGCAGTGGATAGCATGTCTATCCTTACTCAAACGTTTAATAAAAAAGTTTTGGCCTATGGCCGACTTACATAGGTCAATGGTTTCCTTCAGTTCCATTTTGTAAGTGTTGATTGGCGGCACTTTTTCTTTTTTATTTTGAGGCAGTTGTGGCTGCTGCTGGTGTACTCCCTGCTGCTGCTCGTTCCGCTGCTGCTGACTCCGCTCCTGTGGTTGCTGCTGCTGATGCTGTGTTGTTTTCTTTTTTTGCCGTTGTTCCTTCGGCTGCTGCTGTGGTTGTTTCGTTGGCAGCTGTTGTTGTTGCTGCTTATTTTGGTTTTGTATTGACAGTTGCTGTTGCTGTTGCTCTGGCTGCTGGCTTTTCGGTGGCAGCTCAGGCTGTGGCGCTGTCTTTTGTGGCGCCTGTAATGCTTTTTTCTGCTCGTGCTCCTGCCTCTCTCTTTCGCGTCGAGCTACTTGTTTTTGCTTTAAAGCTTGAATCAATGGGGTCACAATGGCATTGAGACGTTCCATCTCCCCCCGTATCATATCGATTTTTTGGCTGATGGCCTGTTCATCCAGAGCTTCTTGCACCTCACTTTCCTCTTCAGAGGATGCCTCTGGAGATGTAAGATCAGCAAGCAGGTTGCTGTTGCTGTCCCCTGTTGTGTACAGTCCCTCGCCACCCTCTGACATATATTCGATGTCATCGTCGGATGGCGAGGTATCCAGTTATAGATGGATTTTAGCTGCTGCTGTGGTTTTGGCTGTGCGCGCCGTCTCCTTCACCCCGGCTGGCAGCTGGGCTGAGGTGGTGGTGGAGCGGCCCTTGAAGAGGTTCGGCGCACAGCTTATCCTCTTCCTCCTCTTGTTTTTCGTATCGGCTGTTGGTGCCGTTGTTGGTTTCACCGTTGCTACGGCACTAGTTGACGGTACGGCTGGTGGTGCCATTGATTGCTTGGTTGTTGTTGTTGTTGCTACGGCTGCTTGTTGTAGGCTACTTGTTGTAGCTTTGGCTGGTGGTGCCATAGCTGGCTTTATTGCAGTCTAACGCGTTGGAAAGGGTCAACAGAACTCTATTTTCTGCTATACGTTCTTATCTGAAGGATGATCAACGTGACTGGGATATACACCTTAGTGATATTGCAGGCGCTTTGCGAAGTTCGGTTCATTCTGCTACTGGTGTGTCACCGTATTTTGCTCTGTTTGGAATGAATATGATGACGCACGGTGGCGGATATTAACTGGCCCGGAAGCTGAGTGTGGTGGATGATGGAGAGCTGTTGACCCTTCCCAGGCATAACAGACTCCAATGCATTAGGGAAAAAGTTAAAGAAGGTATTCTGAAAGCAAAAGAGAAAAGCGCGAGCAAATATAACCTACGAGCTAAGAATGTCCAATATGTACCTGGTCAAGAAGTTTATCGGCGAAATTTCGTCTTAAGTGACACTTCTAAATATCTAGCTGCAAAATTGTGCCCAAAATTTGTGAAAAGTAGGGTAATAAAAGCAATCGGAAAAAACATCTACGAATTGGAAAATCTAGGAGGAAAGAAAGGGGTGTACCACGCCAAAGACATTAAACAATAGCTTTCTAGTCTGTTATATAAATGTAACGGTGTTTGTCTTGAGTCTTAACGGTAGGTTCAAAAAAATACGAGTTGTGTGGATGACCTTTGGGGCAATCGTTTTAATTGTTGTAGTATCACTGTCAAGTATTGTGGTATCAGAGTCTATTTCATTACCTATTTATTGCTTAGTTTATGTACTTACGTATCGAATCGATTACTTATGTATTAATTTATGCATATCATAGAGACCATTTAGTTATTTATATGTCTTATAAATTCAAAATAGCATTTTATATGTCAGATATGTAGATTATTTATTTATTGTTTGGTATTTAATAGCGTAATTATTTATTTGTTATATATTTATTTAGCTATATGTCATACTGATTTTATATTTATTTATTTATAGGTAATATAGATTATAAATAGCTAATATATGTAGATTATTTATTTATTTATTTGTATTTCGTAGTGTATTTAGTTAATAGTTATATATTTACTTATTGGTATGTCATACGGATTATATATTGATTAATTCATATAACGTATAGTATTACTTATATTCATATCATAGTTATTTATTTATTAAATTATCTATGCATAGGCCATAGTTTATGCTTGTATTTATTTATACGTATGTTGTATCTATTGATTTATTTATTTGCATATCAAAGGTTATTTTTATATGAAATTATTTATGCATGTGTCAAATAATTACTTATTTATATGTTATATATATGTTTTTATTTATTTATTTTATCGGATGTTACCGAGTAGGTATTTATTTATTTGCATGTGATTGTGTTTATTTATTCAAATGTTTGGTAATATAGATATATATCCTAGTTATTTATTTATCAATCAGGGTTGATTTATCGTCGTTATTTAATGGTTATTGTGTAGTATAAAAATGTATTTAGTAGGTACTTATGCGTATTATTATTTATGGTCTTTGATTAACTTTCGATATCTCTTGTTTTACCCTTACTCAGGAAACCTGCCATAGGTGATTAAACTCGTATTTTCCCCAGCAAATAAAACTAATACAAAAAAAAAAAAACAACTCGTGATTTATTGTACGTGCCGGATGTAGCCAATTAATTTTTTTTCTCGTTCATCTAAAACAAAAACCAAATTACTAAGAACCTTTTTGTAGTGTCTCGATTATTTTCATGAATAAAAAGAAGAAACAAAACAAAACAAAAAAAGAAGAAACCGTTGGCTCGAGATTGATTAAAATGCAATGAGGACCGCACTAGCGCGAAAACATTAACCTCTTTTTCACTGTGTATTAATTCTCCATGATGCTTATCTAGTAATTAGTGAATACGAAAACCTAAAATGGAACACAATCTGATTACCAGAAATAGGGTAGTCCGATTTTCTGAATTAAAACCATCGGTCGAGCGACATCATAGCGAGGAAAATTGGGTTCACCGGTCAACCTGCAACTAACATAGATATTTTTTTCGTTTTAATACTATTTCAAATAGATTAATGAAAAATTGAAATAAATAACAACCTAGTAGATAGAAATCCGATCCTGGAGGAATGTAAAATAAATAGCCCGGCTTTAGGGGTCGTGGTTTCATTCCCAGCGTCTAAATTTATGGGATGAGGTAGCCGCTCACCGTCCTTGCCACGTTCCCAGAACTTTCAAATCCAGAGATTTGTTACGGCTGCCTCCGTAGAAAATGGTGATGACAGATATAGATGTTCTCCATGCAAATCCCCTTTCCATGTATGATCTGCGTCTAGGAAAGATTAGGTATAAAAGAAGATATCGTTTACTCGGATTTCAGTGCTTGTTTCCACTTACCCTGTTGACGGCCGACGCCGGTTGTTTGCCATCTGACCTACGATTGGTTCGTACTATTTTTGTTGCTTGGGGTGGGATGCATCTTTTGGGATTCCACCTCTAGAATCCTTAGAATAGAATTCAGTAAGCTATTATATAGCTACAGATGATGGTAAATTTTAGATTTCCAAAGGTATATTGGCCAACACAGTTTTCTTCGGACTGAAATAAAAACAACATTGAAGCTCGCGGTTGAAAACGATTTAGAGCTAAACGTCATAGCCAAAAGAGCAGTCCACTGGTGAATGAATGAATTCAGGAATGAAGTCAACAATAGGGTTGCAGAGCGAGGTGAAAATATGGCATGGTGAGACGGGTCAAGACGGGGCTACGTGGAGGGACAGTTTCGCCATACGGGTGTTGTGAACGCAACGGGTTTCATTTGTATAAGCCCCGCCTAGAAACAGAGGTTACCGTATGATTTCGAAGATGACGATATGGGTGATGTTCAGCTAAGTCGTTGAGAAAGTGTTCAGTAGATAGGCATACGTCCTCGGCGCTGAAATTGTGTCGTCATTCTATGTGTGGCATAAATATAAAATAGGTTATATACTTTTTTTGTGCGGTTAAAAGGAGAAGAGTGTAGAGTGGTTATGTTGTTTTTGTTCACAGTGCATTAAAGAATTGTACATATATGTACTTTGGAATTTTTGTACCGAGGATAAGGAAAAAGAGTTTTGCTGTTTTTTCTGGGATAAGGGTGAGTAATAACTGATTACTTAGATTTGTAGCAAGAAATGCTAAAATGATCTTGAATGATTTTGGTATTGCAGGCGAGCCTAGATGTCATCGGAAAGGGCAAAGTCGAGGCGGCCATATTTTTTTCGTGGTGAACTAAAGTGTATCTTGCGTCTGCAATCACATTTCCACAAATTTACAAAAGTTAAGAGAAGTAGCAGCGTAATGTTAAATACACAAGGAGTATCATTTCCAAGTAATACTTATGCTTTTATATTATGCCAATTTGTTTTCATTCTGATGGGCGAAACCCCGAAGTGCCTGACGATACCCTATTGATAAAAAAAATAATAATTCAAAGAAATTCCTTTTAAAATCCGCAAATGTGGCTGTGGGCTGAATCTACAAACCGGAAAAGGGAAATTTAGTACGGGGTTGTGGTTCGTACTACAAACGAGAGTATCCCATACCATAACCGGAATTCGCCAGATAAGTGCCGTTGAATGTAGCCTACTCTAAGGGGATTTGTAATTGTTCCTTTTGACTGTTTTTTTTTTTTGAGAGTGTAGATAATTATATTTTAATTAATCTAAATCGAATGGTGTTTTGTAAAAGAGGAAAAAAAGAGTGGCAAAAGAGGGGCATTGAGTTGTGATACTTCGCTTGACGGGGTACCCATAGCGTGCATATTCTACCCACAGAGCACTCTATAGGCAGGAACGGGAAAAGACGTTTGGTCTCGGTTTAAGTAGCATGGGTGGGACCTAGCCTAATCCAACTTTTTGTCGTCGATGGTGGTGCTAAAGGTTTAAGATACTTTTCTGGCACAACTGAACCAGAAACACCTAAGCTGGACAAAAAGGTCCACCAAAGAGTTACGTGTCCTTTTATTGCTATTTTGGTTACTCTTCATTTTGTATTTTTTTTATCATTATTCTTTTTATTATTGTTAATTTTTTTATTTGCTGTTTGCGCCCACCCGTGTGCAAAATATAAGCGCACCTACACATATAACACATCCAGTTACTTTTTTGACCTTTTGTAAGTTTCTCTTTAATTTGTAATTTTTTGATATAGTCGAACGTTAACCAGCGAAACTACACCACGCATTTTTGCTCTTTTTTTTGTAAGCCTTGGCTCCAGGCATAGTGAGCCACAATAAATTTTTAATTTGATTCTTACTGCACAAACTATATCTTTCATTTAAATTACAGTCCATTTTACAATCGAGAAAAACATTGGTCCTAATCGAGCACGGATATACCGGTGAAACTAATTAATTGTGTAATTTGTGTGTGCTAACAAAAAATCTAAATACTTAAAGTGCCTATAAAACAAAAAACACATTTATCATTTCAACTGATGCAGCTCTCCTTTAAAAAATTATCTTGTTAATCAGTTAACTTAAAACCGAACGAACGGTAATTTTGTGTGAAGAGTGCCATCAACATTCAGTTTTTTTGTGCAGCCTATGCAAAGCAAATAAAAAAAAATAGTTACTCTTTCAAGTCGTGAGTGTATTTTTTCTTTATGTGGATTCCCCTCGCCAAAATTCACCACACATAATTGTATGTAAATGCACACATGTAATTGTTCCTTCGCTGCGTTCTTCCCCTTTCTTTCTCTGCGTCTCCACTCCATCAGTCGTTTTCGCTTCATCGTCAGTGTCAGTTGCCATCAACAGAAAGCTGCGTGAATTTGTACTTTTAGACAAAAAAAAAAACATTTAATTTTCGTCGGTCGGTGCCGAAACTATTTATAAACACCAACAACTACTTATTTAGTTTGTAATTGCTATCCATTTGTCGATGCATTTTGGTGGTAATTGCTAGCAAGTGTTCGTTGTGCGGTCGAATAAAAAAAAAAAAAAAAAAAACAAAATCACTAGCATAAAAAAAAAAAAATTCAAAATTCGCAAATATTGGTGGTTATTTGACTGGCATTGTTGTTGTTGTTGTTGTGTTTGCCAATCTGCTGTTGTTGCCTCTCTTACGGATTCGTTGTTGCGGTTCGATAAAAAAAAAATTAACAGTACGCAAAGGCACATACTTTTGCATTAAATTCACTCGGTGGTGAAGTGGTATTAGTGTGCATAAGCGGATTGAATACCGTGCGTCGTCGTCGAGTGCTCGTTGTTCTTGTTGCTGTTCGTGGTTGCCAACTAGTTTTCTTTATTTTGGTTGACATTTTGTGCGGTGCGATATAAATCAATAAAATTATGGATGCTCTCCGTCGGCAAAGAGCTACCGTAAAAGGCCAAATTACGCGGATAGATACGGGATCGAAAAGTGAGGCACAAATTGGCAAATTAAAAGCATTAAAGCAAAGACTCGAGCATTATATGCTGGAATACGAACGCATTCAATCGGAAATTGATATGTTGTGTGACGAGGATGATGACGTAGAGAATCAATATCGGTCCGAAATTGAAACCATATATTACAACGCGTGTGCAACACTCTCCGAAAAAATAGAGGAGTCGGGGCCACGGGGCAGCACAACGGTGCCAAATGATTTGAACGATACCATCCAAGCGTTAGTGAGTAGCCAAACCGCGCTTAACGAGTTGGTTAAGGGAATGGGCGAAACTGTGAAACGGCCAATAACCATCACAAAGGTGGATCCCCATATCCGTCTCCCGGAAATAAAGATTCCCGAATTTACGGGAAATTTATGTGATTGGGTACGGTTTCGCGATTTATTCACTGCGTTGGTGATATCGAAAGACTCATTAAGTGGTATTGAAAAATTTGAGCATCTTCAAACGCGTTTGAAAGGAAATGCTCTTTCAATAATAAAACACCTCACACCCAGCAACGAAAACTTTGGGGTAGGTTGGAATTTAGTAAAAGAGCATTTTGATAAGCCAAATTTAATTACGAACGCCCATCTCGATAACATTTTCAATATTTCGGTATTAAAATCAAACACTCTCGATGAGTTAAAAACGTTTTTCAACACAGTTTTTGAAAATTTGAACGCGTTGCGAGCCCTTAAACAACCGGTCGATTCATGGGAGTTAATTTTAGTTTACGTGCTTGTAAAAAAGCTAGATGAACCCAACAACGTGTTGTGGATTCGAAGACAAAAAGGTAAACAAGCTTCCAGTGTAAAGGATTTTACTGATTTCCTTAAGGAAAGAATAGATGAGCTCGAAAGCCTCAACGTCTCCCGTGTAAAGCAACCTATTCTAAAACCATCGGTTAAAACATCTGTTAGTAAACGTGTCTTTGCGTCGGTAGTGCAATCGTGTATCAAATGTAAACGGAACCATCATTTATACCAGTGCGAACAATTTCGTGAACTATCGGTTCCAGCGCGTATTGAGTTTATGCGTCATAAACAAATATGCATTAACTGCCTATGTTCTAAGCATAGTTTGTCGGAGTGTAAATTTTCGGTTTGTCGTCAGTGCGGTCAACGACATAATTCGCTCCTGCACGATAACAATGCAGTAGCTCAACCAACGAACGATAATGCTAATTCAGTGTCAGTTAATATGTCCCAGCGTGTGGGTGCAGATACGTTCACCCTTCTACCAACTGCAATTATCCTAGTAGAGGACGGAGCTGGTAAGTTACACAAATGTAGAGCCCTACTAGACTCGGGTTCGCAGGCGACCCTCATTTCTGAATCCTGCGCACAAAGACTATGTTTGAAACGCAGACATGCGAGAGTGCCAATTACAGGGATCGGATCCGGTGGTACTGTGCACGGCACTAGAGGCGAGGTAAATTTGGTGTTGCATTCGGTTAATGCTGAAACTATATCAATATCGACAAACGCGTATATTTTATCCAAATTAACCAGTGATTTGCCAAGCGTAGCCGTTCCAAAAACCAAAATAAACTTTTTTGAAAATTTAACTCTTGCCGATCCAAACTATCACTCTCCTGCCAAGATAGACATATTAATTGGTTCAGGCATATTTTTCGATATTTTGTCCGAAGGCAAAGTCGTTCATCCGTCAGGCGCACCGACAGCTCATAAAACGGTATTCGGTTGGGTAGTTGCGGGCAATATTTGTTTTGATAACGGGCAAAACGTAGTGTGCGGTCATACCTCAATCGATTTAGACTTACAGTTGTTGCAAAGGTTCTGTGAGGTCGAAGACTGCCCAGAAATCCAGCAGCCTACAAACGATGCAGATATGCAAGTCGAAGAACATTTCATGTCGACTCACACTGTTGAGCCCGATGGTAGGTACGTTGTGAGATTACCCTTTAAATCAGAGTCAGTTGAATTCGGAAATTCACGTATTTCGGCTTTGAAAAGACTATATGCAATGGAGCGACGATTTGCTCAAAACGAAGAACTCAAACGCGAATATATACAATTTTTGCGTGAATACGAAGCCTTAGGGCATATGAAATCAGTGTCGGTATGCGAAGATCAATCGAAAGTGTTCTATTTACCACACCATGCGGTGATAAAGTCGTCTAGCACGACAACGAAACTTAGGGTCGTGTTCGACGCCTCGAATAAAAGTGATAACGGTGTATCCTTAAACGACCTTCTTGTAGTCGGACCTACAATTCAAAATGATTTACTAACGCATTTGATAAAATTCCGTAAATACCGCGTTGCCATTAAGGCAGACATAGCTAAAATGTATCGGCAAGTCGCTGTTAACGATAACGATGTAGACTACCAGCGAATCGTCTGGAGGAAAGATGCAAAGCAGGAGCCTCGCGATTACCAACTCCTAACTGTCACCTACGGCACCGCATCGGCATCCTTTCTTGCCACCCGTGTTCTGAAGCAAGTTGGGGTTCGCAGTCTATATCGATATCCGAATGCTGGTAATAGTATCATTAATGACTTTTATGTTGACGATTACATGTCCGGTTATGATACTTACGAAGATGCTTGTCAAATTAAAGATGAAATATGTATAATATTAAGTCAATCGGGAATGGAACTACGAAAATGGGCCTCGAATTCGGCAGATTTTCTAGACAAAATCGATTCAGAGAGCCGAGAACTCTCAACTGATCTGCCGATTGGGGAAAACAGCGTTAAAACCTTAGGCTTGCTATGGGACACAAAACTCGATAGTTTTAAGTTCAGTTTCTGCCTACCTGCTTTAGCATCTCAGATTACCAAACGACAAGTACTCTCCGATATTGCGCGCATTTTTGATCCTATGGGATGGCTCTCCCCAACGATAATTAAAATGAAAATTTTCATGAAAAAATTGTGGGTTAGAGGAATAGGTTGGGATTCGTATATCCCTTCTGAGCTATATCAAGAATGGTCTGATTTCACGAATGACCTTCACCATATCGGTAACGTTAGAATTCCACGATGGATCAGCTACCAACAAGGGATGCACCTCGAACTTCATGGCTTCGCAGACGCTTCTGAATCCGCGTACGCAGCGGCAATTTATTCAAGAATGATCAACCCAGACGGAAGCGTATATACTACGTTACTTTGCGCAAAATCCCGTATTGCGCCGGTTAAACCTGCTTTAACCGTACCCCGTCTCGAACTTTGTGGCTCTTTGCTGCTAACCAAGTTGTTTAGCAAGGTTAAAGATGCTCTCGGAATTCATGACATTGAATGCTATGCGTATTCGGACTCGACAACAGTTTTACACTGGATTCAAGGTCATCTTCGACGTCGAAACGTCTTCGTAGATAACAGAATAGGACAGATTGTCGCCAGTCTTCCAACATCGTCATGGCATTATGTTCGATCCGCTGAAAACCCGGCAGATTGCGCAACAAGGGGTTTAATGCCCAAACAGTTGCCCAATTTAGACCTTTGGTGGAACGGGCCTTTGTTCATCCGGAAACCTGAACTGGAGTTCGAGAAACTCATGGACTTTCAGGAGACGCCCGAGGATGACGTTGTCGTGCTTTTTACCTGTGCGACCGAGCCCGACTGGATTCTAATAGATAATTTCTCCTGTTTTTATCGATTACTGCGCGTCGTAGCGCGCTGTATTCGGTTGTTCCGATGCTTCAGTGCTCAATACAAGATTGAATATGGCCACAGGTTTAATAGTTTTTCTGTTCGAGACATCAATTCAGCTAAAATAGCACTTTATAAACTTTCGCAATCAACGTCTTTTGCAGATGAAATTACTTGTTTACAGCGAAACAAAACTCTTCCCAACAAAAGTCGAATCTCTCAATTGAGTCCCTTCATCGATGAAAATGGTTTATTACGAGTCGGGGGGAGAATAGAAAACGCTAATGTCCCATTTAGTCAAAGGCATCCTGTAATTCTTCACAAGGATCAGCATCTTACAGAGCTCTTGGTTTTGGATTATCATTTGAGAAACATGCACGCTGGTATTCGCCATATGACTTATCTTCTATCTCTTGAGCATTCCATAGTTGGTGTTCATCATGTCATCAAACGATGCGTTTATAAGTGTGTCGCATGCATCCGGCAACGAGCCATTCCGTATAAGCAACAAATGGGTAATCTGCCTCGTCAGCGTTTGGAGCCCGGGCTAGCTTTCAACAACACTGGAGTTGATCTTGCGGGTCCGTTTTTGGTTAGTTCGTGGAAAGGGCGAGGAGCGAAGCGATTTAAGGTGTATATAACACTTTTTGTCTGCATGGCCACCAAGGCGCTTCACCTAGAAGCAGTAACCGAGTTATCTTCAGCGGCATTCATTGCAGCCCTACGTCGATTTGTCTCCAGGCGAGGCAAATGCCATACGATTTTCAGCGACAATGGCACTAATTTTGTTGGTGCCAATCAGCAGTTGCGCGAGTGGTCAAATCTTCTTGATTCAACGTCATTTCAAGATGATATTAGTAACGAACTGAATACAGAAGGCATCGAATGGCGGTTTATTCCTCCGCGTGCCCCCCATTTCGGTGGACTGTGGGAGGCGGGCGTCAAAACAGTGAAGCATCACTTACGCCGAGTCCTGGGAAATGCTTCCCTCACCTATGAGGAATTTTGCACCATTTTATGCCAGATAGAGGCGTGTGCCAATTCTAGGCCTATATGTTCCAGATTCGAAGGAGATATCGACCCTCTAACTCCGGCCCACTTTTTGATATTGCGCCCGATGAAGTCTGTTCCGGATGAAGATCTTTCTGGTGTGCGTATTTCATCACTTAAGCGTTGGCAGTTTGTTCAGCGAACGGTACAAGATTTTTGGACCAGATGGTCTAACGAATACCTTAGTCAAATGCAAAAACGAACGAAGTGGATAAAACCTACTAAGAACATCGAAATCAACGACATAGTAATCATCAAAGAAGACAATCAAGCGCCGTGTCAGTGGTTGATCGGAAAAATTATAAAAACCTTTCCAGGACGAGATGGATTGACCAGAGTAGCTCTAGTTAAAACCTCAAAGGGTGAAATCAAGCGTTCATACGATAAGCTGTGTCCATTACTAGTGGATTGCTGAAATAAAATTTCAACCTGGGGGAGTATGTTTGCGCCCACCCGTGTGCAAAATATAAGCGCACCTACACATATAACACATCCAGTTACTTTTTTGACCTTTTGTAAGTTTCTCTTTAATTTGTAATTTTTTGATATAGTCGAACGTTAACCAGCGAAACTACACCACGCATTTTTGCTCTTTTTTTTGTAAGCCTTGGCTCCAGGCATAGTGAGCCACAATAAATTTTTAATTTGATTCTTACTGCACAAACTATATCTTTCATTTAAATTACAGTCCATTTTACAATCGAGAAAAACATTTGCATAACATTGTTTCATAATGCTTACTTGCATATGTTTACTGTCATTTTTTCTGTGCGATCAATTATTTTTATATTTTGCTTCTCACAATGCCGTCTGGTTTTCTATGGAATGTATTTAAGTCCAGAAATAGTTCCTTGTTCAAGTATTTTTAAATAAAAGCTTTTTTCAGTTGTGTGAGCCACGCCAATTTTAATGTTTTTTTCGGTTAACCCCAGCCTAAGCAATGATGTTTTAAGTTCTCAATTTTTAGGGGGTGCAAGGGTGAGTTAAATGAACGGTGATGGAGCGTGAAACTACGGTCAGGACAACCGTCATAGGGGAATCTGAGGTTCCAGGTGAGTTGTGGGAAACCTACTCTGCAACCAGATCTGGCAGAGTTCTTGAAAGTGGTGAATAGTAGCATTGGAGAGAAAGGAAGATAAGATCGTGTTCGACATGAGATTCTTTTTGTAGCGTGGTGAGGTTTTATGGAGTGGCAAGATCCCCCCTATATCCGGCGAGCTAAGCTGCGCACGCCAGCAAGCCACTGCAACGCCCATAGAACATTCCATCCCCTTTTATTCTAACCTAGTCAACTTTTCAAATATTTCCGCTTCCGGCCCATTCCTAGTTTCCTTTCCTGAATCAATTTCCTATCCAGATCCAATTCCTATCCCTAAATCCTCATCCTATTGCCCCGTTACAAATGGCACCCAGACGTAAAGCTCGAAGTTAGAATTGTAATAGTCCGTTGTCGTATTCAATTTCTGAGTGTTTTCGCTGATATCTTCGAAGTAACTCGTAAGTCTTGATAAGGAAAGCAGTATAGCATACCAAATTAATTGCGACGAGGGTTTTCTTGGGTGACAGCGGAAATAGTTAGAAACTGTATTTGTGCAATTACACTTGCAGCTGGAGACCGACTTCGGGTATGACTTCGACAGGAAGGTCAAGTATGTACCTGTCGAATAGTGTGGTTATAGTCCTGTCTATTTTTAAGGTTGATGCTGCTATTAGAATCGGAATGAAATGTATGTCTTGATCAGGATAGCTCGTTAGACCACCCGATCAACCGTGACACAGAATTCCGGTTCTGATAGTAGTAACAATGGTAACCTGGATGTTAGTAAATCGTTGAGTTTTTTTTAGGTTCACCACTCTTAAGGAATTTTTATTTTAAGGTAAATGTCGGACTGTAGCTTCAAACCTTTAGGAAGAGAAAAAAAAGAAAAAAACAAACACCTTAGGAGAGAAAAACAAATAATCAAAAACCAGACAATTATCAAAAAATTGTATTCAGTGAATGATTCCTTATTAATTAGTTAAGTTATGGTATAAAAAGCTAATTAAAAAAGGTTTTCCGTAAACACAATTGAGTTTTGATGAAAGAAAACCAGACAAATATCAAAAAATTGTATTCAGTGAATGATTCTTTATTAATTAGTTAAGTTATGGTATAAAAAGTTATTTAAAAAAGGTTTTCCGTAAACACAATTGAGTTTTGATGAAAGAGGCAACAAATCATTAGTAGAAAAAAAGGATTTTTAGAGCAATAGAAGAAAGTATGATGATAGTATATAGGTGAAAGTTGAATACAAGTATTAATAAAAAGTAAAGTATAGATAGGTAGAGTAAGTTTCAAGTCTAGTTTAGAGCTCAGGAAAGAAATTACAATTACAGAAAAAAAGTAAATAAAGGTTAGATATAAGGTGGGTCTAGGTGGAGATAATATAAAGTCTATTGGAGGGGTTAAGTAATTTAATAACCTAGATACCAGAGAAAAAGAAAATATTTAAACACTACAGAAGAATTTAAAAAAAAAAGCTAACATACATTAGAGTGGTAACCTCAACCTGTACGAACATCAGCAGCGGTGAGGCAGTCAGTTAAGAAATTCCATTAGGGCATGATCACTAAGGAAGGTGAAGAGAAGAGAGAATACGTACAACAACACGGTCTCAATACTCACGCATTTTAAACAAAATTAGTAGCATGCCTATAGAACATTCTCCTCCACGTAAGCCCGAAGATCCGATTCCATCCAGATCCCAGAAGGGAATCCCTAGTGGGGGCGCACCTCTATATTCGTTTCCTCCACCACCGACGTCAGGATTAAATCAAGAAAAAATGACGGATTCCGAGTCGTCTCCGGCTTATAGTAGCATAACGGAAGGTGGGGCCGTAGACGGAGGAATTCAAGTGGAGGTAGTCGGTCAAGTGGCGAAGGGGGTTGGAAATGCTCAGAACTTAGGTAAGGTGACTGACAATTCCCTTCGGGGTAAAACACCAGGTAGTAGTGGGATCATTACCACCGAGTTAATTTCAGCTATAAACCTAGCCGTAGGGAGTGCATGTCAGCAATATACCAGCTCTCTGAGAGGAGAGCAAGCAGAATCTCTGAAATTAGAGATGCGGAAAAATATCAATGAATTAATAGATAGGAATAATCAAATCAGTCACACAGCAGATCCACTCGTAGGTGGGTGCAGACTCCAGGTGTTAACGAGGTAGCGGGTGAATCATCTGATAGGCGGTCAGTGCGGGAAATACGGGGAACATCACAGCTAGATCCAACATCAAGACCCTTCGTACCAGTAAGAAACTTGAACGGGGAAGGCCATCCAATACACTTAGGGAGTGAAAGATCTGAAAATCGAAGGATCCAACCCATCGATCAGCACTATCCACCGTTCTTGGGAATGCGGAATCCTCACGGTGGGTATCTTCACAATCCTTGGGCATTAGTAACCACTCCTGTCAGAATTCCGATAAAAATAGATAAATGGGGTTTGAAATTTAATGGGAAATTAGACGTACTCACCGTAGAGGATTTTGTTTTCCGACTAGAAACGTTTCAGTGTCAGCATGCCTGTCCCTGGACAGAAATACTGAGAGATTTTCACCTTCTGGTACTGGCAGTTTCAGCGATCCCACTATCGTTGTAACTGGCCAATGCTACGGGACGCATTAATGCGCCGATTTCGGAACTCGAAGTCCGATTATGAAATTATTAGGGACATGATGAATCGTGAGCAAGGTGCCAGGGAACCCAGTGAAGATTTTTTCGCAGCCATGAACAAGTTGAGGGCTCAACTCAGGGTTCCGATTCCAGAGGTAGACCTGGTATGGATTCTGAAGCGTAACCTGAACGAGCGGGTCGGTCGCTTCGTATACCCGCAGCCTAATTTTACTTTAAACCAACTCAGGGTAGTGTGTAAAGATGTCGAGTACTCGTTTCCTCTTAAAGACTGAGAAGCTGTAAAACTAGTTCAATGGCTTCTGAATTGTCCGTCTGCGACAAGAAATATTTTTTGTTACCGGTGTGAACAAGAGGGGGTTATAACTCCCAAATCGAAATTGCATTCCAGGAAACAGGGCCAGGAATACGACATCGATGGGAGAGTCGTGTTCCACACAAACGCCCCAGTGGCCTCCATAGTAGGTTCCAGTCATGATCATAAAATCCAAATATTATCCAGAGAGAAGGAAACCTGTGCAGAAGAGGCCTTTACATATCCGGATAAGGGAATATAATACCGCAAGGGATAGAATTTTTAGTTCAAATACAACAGTAGCTAAATAGTAAGTAAAAGATACCAAGAGGAACATTTCGTCAACAATATTAGAAATTACTATCGATCCCAGACCCTATGCGAAAGTTCAAATTGCGGGCAAGGAGATAATTGATCTTTTAGAAAGTAAGGTCAGTATTAGCATATTGGGCAAAGGATGCGAGGAATTCGTGAGAACTTCGAATATACGAATCTTGCCGTATAAGGCGGGGTAAGAACCGCTGACGGAAAAAACCAGGCGATAATAGGGAAAATTCAAACGGAGATACTTTTTAAAGACCAAAAACATATTAATACCTTTTATCTCGTTCCTAATTTGGAGAAAGAATTATATTTGGGCATAGATTTCTGGAAGGAATTCAAAATCGCCCCTAATGTCATCAGCGCTGTATCTGTTCCTGAGGAGGAGGCAGATCACGTGAATGCGCATCAGCTAACAGCTGATCAGCGATCCGAATCGGAGGCAGCCAAGCAGAAATTTCTTGATTATGACCGTCATGGGCTCGGGAGGACATCGTTAATGGAACATGTTATCGATACCGGAAACTCGGAGCCTGTTAAGCAGCGTCATTACCCTGTTTCTCTAGCGGTACAAGCCCTTCTGTACCAGGAAAAAGATCGAATGCTAAAGCTCAGCGTTATAGAGGAGAACGAGAGTCCTTGGTGTTCGCCCGTTGTCCTTATACAAAAACCAGCAGTAGACGGTACTATCAAGAATCGTTTCTGTTTGGACTCTCGTAAGGTCAATGCGTTAAGCAAAAAGGACGCTAACCCTCTTACTCATATCGATGGGCTTATCAGTCGGCTACCTAATACCTACTTTATAAGTAGTGTAGACTTAAAGAAAGCATTCTGGCAAATACCGCTGGAGAAGGAGAGTGGAGAGAAAACTGCGTTTGCGGTCCCGGGAAGACCCTTATACCATTTTAAGGTAATGCCATTTGGGTTGTGCAATGCAGCTCAAAGGCTTTGTCGTTTGATGGATAAGGTTATTCCTGCACGACTCAGGGACAATGTTTTCGTGTATTTGGACGATTTTTAGATCATTGCGCCAAATTTCAAAACCCATATCACCTTGCAGGGTGAGCTGGCCGAGTGCTTGAGAAAGGCCAATCTCACCATCAACTTTAAAAAGTCAAAATTTTGTTTTAAGGAACTGTAGTATTTGGGTTTTATCGTTGGTGGTGGGAAGTTGAAAGCCGATCCAGAAAAGGTTGAGGCTGTTGTAGACTTTCCGATCCCGAAAAACGCAAGGCAAGTAGGCCAGCAACTTGGTCTGGCAGGGTGGTACAGGTGGTTCATCAAGGACTTTTCTAGCTTGACCGCTCCCCTTACGGAGACACTTAAGAAAAAAGATGGAAAATTCACAATGACGGATGAAGCCATAACACCCCAACTCCACAGAACATACAGATGCCCAACATCACAACCACATTCCTATCAACAAACAGCAGATTTTTTCTCGCTGGGCAAATTATGTCATGTCGTTTCATTTCTCTCTCACCACTACTTCTATCTTTTGCAGCAATATTCATCTCAAATTATAAAAACAATGGTCACGTTAATAAATAACAACTTTTGCATCAATATTTATCTCCAGATAATAACGAAAATCAGACAAACAACTCACATGTACGTGAAATCTGAAATCTCATGGCCAAGCTTGAACAGCATTCATGTGCTGTTAAAAATTTGGTTTTCTTCGACATGTTGTCGACAAGACATGGATTTTTTGCCTCCATTGGTTTTTTTCTCGACAGGTTCATAGTCCGAGCATGGCTCATGTCTAGTGGAGCCGGCATGTAATGGCGTTTGAGAAACTTAAAAGGCCCTTACGACAGCCACAGTTCTCTCATATACGGACTTTAGTAAACGATTTTACGTTCAATGGAATGCATCGGACTCGGGGATAAGAACAGTGCTGTTCCAGAAAACAAGTGACAATGAGGAGGTTCCAATTTCATACTTTTTACAGAAGTTAAATTCCTGCCAAAGAAACTATAGTATGACCGGGAAGGAGTGCATGGCGGTGGTAATGGCAATTAAGAAGTTCAGGCCCTATATTGAGGGTATGGACCTTACAGTCATCGCCTTCACCGTGTTCGCCAACACTTCTATTGGCCAAACATGACGATTCAAATTTAATTTTTAAATTTTTATGTCTGAATCATCAGCACATTTTAGTTTTCATTTTTGTTTGTCTATTCTATATTCTTAATAGAACAACCTAATCACATTCCTGAGTGTCATATAATGCACACAGTTTCATATCAATTTGTCTTTTGCATTTGATGCATTTTATATCCCATTTCAATTGTGCTACATTGTAGCCAATATTAAGTAGCTGCATAGAATTATTCCTCATTATTTCTCAGAATGGATTTAAAAAAAAAGATACTTGTTGTAATAAGCGGAATCATTGGCGTAGGAGTCGCCTTCAATTTTATTCTGAAAATATTATCATGGTACCGACTTTTAAATTCGCTGGGGCTGTGGAGTCTTCTTTCATTAAATACATTTTTTTTTTACTTGCCGTTCGACCGCTGAACATTACAGATCTACATAAATAAAATATATATTAAAAAATATGTAAAATAAAAAAGTGTTTTTGGAACCAATAAGTATCTACATAAATAAAATATATATATATAAAAATATGTAAAATAAAAGTTTTTTTTTTGGAATCGAAAAAGTGTACTGTCTTTTACTCATGGGTTGCATAAACCAATGCATCCCCATAAACATTTGGTGCCGAAACCCGGGGATTTGAAATATGGAACATTTAGATTTTAGTAATTTTACAGTTTTATTTTCAATAGTGACATTATTATATTTAATAATCATAATAATCATACTAATCAGTGGCAGCAAGTCATAACTCAACAAATACATATATTCTCGGTCGTATATTTTCGTTTATTCTTCTACCTCCCAATATTGTAGGTTGACAATATATGAGTCGTGTTGGTCGTCACGTCGCTCAAAATTTTTTGTGTGAATATAACGGGTGATTTTTTAAGAGGTTTAGAACTTTAAAAAAAAAAAACACAAAAAATTCGAAAAAATGAATGAAATATTTATTTGAATCGATAGTTTGAACCTTGCAATTTAATGTTTAAAGATAATTTCATGCAAATGTTGACCGCGGCTGCGTCTCAGGTAGCCCATCCGCTGAGTCCAATTTTGGCATACTCTTTCACACATATCGGCCGGTATCTCACGAATGAATGCTTGGATGTTGGCTTTCAGTGCGTCAATCGAAGCGGGCTTGTCCCTATAGACATTAGCCTTGACATACCCCCACAAAAAATAATCTAATGGTGTCAAATCGCACGATCTAGGCGGCCAATTGACCGGCCCGAAACGTGAAATTAACTGTTCACCAAACTCGCCTCTTAATTTCGCCATTGTTTCGCGTGCTGTGTGGCATGTGGCACCGTCTTGTTGAAACCACATATCATGCAAGTCAAGAACTTCCATTTCGGGCAAAAAAAAGTTTGTTATCATCGCTCGGTAGCGTTCACCATTGACAGTGACGCTGCGATTCGCATCATCTTTGAAGAAATATGGCCCAATATTGCCGCCGGCCCATAAACCGCACCAAACAGTGGCTTTTTCGGGATGTATTGGTAGCTGTAGCAATGCTTCTGGCTGATCTTCACTCCAAATGCGGCAATTATGCTTATTTACGTACCCATTCAACCAGAAATGAGCCTCATCGCTGAACACAATTTTTCGATAAAAAAGCATTTCGAACCGAGCACGAATTTTGATAGTAAAATTCAATAATTTGCAAGCGTTGTTTATTTGTAAGACGATCCATGGTTAAATTGCAAACCAAATTGAAGCTGTTTGACAGTGACACAAGGTACTAAACACACGTCAGCTGTCAAAACCAGTGTTGCCAAAACCAAACCAGCTAAAAAATCACCCGTTACATACATACATCTCATGTGCCAGTGCTGCATTTTTGGTTGTCTTATCGTTTGCTCATTCAATCGCATCTCAGTGTTTACATTTTTGTTGGTAGACAGATACATATGGTTCATGAAATCTATAATATAAAATAGACTTTTTATTTGTTTGGTCAAGTTTCGCATACCGTTGTATGCATAATCAAGTCTAATTCATTATAAAGCAAAATAGGTACCTACTTGCCAATTATTGTTTTGGTCATTATTGTTTGGTTTTTTTTGGCCGATTGACATAAATCACATCAATCAATACCTAGTTACTGTCATCGCTAAAATAATCAAAAAATTAAAAACCCGTCGGGGTGTAATAAAAGGATGATAAAATAAAATCAATGAACTGTTTCGAACTAGAAACAAAATTAGGTCTATTAGAAGGTTACTTTAACAATTTTAAAGGAATTCAATCCCAACTTGAGGAAGGCGATTCTAATGAATCACCAGAACGCTATGATTTTGAGGACTCATATTCAGATCTCAAATCCAAATTATTGCTTAATATAAGACCTTCCAAAACACAAATGAAAAGTGTTTTCTGGTGAACCTGACAAGTAGTTAGATTGGTGGAGAATGTACTCCAACATGGTTGAGGAAAAGGTTCCTGATCCTCGAGACAAATTCCAACGTCTTCGAAATTTACTCGAAGGCAACGCCTACGAATGCATAAGGTCACTAGAATCAACGGCAGAAAATTATCCAAAGGCGATACGCATACTGAGGAGTCAGTATGATAATAAAAGGTACCTGTATCGTATACATATTGGTCTTATAGTTGATTTAAAAAACATTCCATTTGCTTCAGTTAATCATCTAGTATCCATTAACAATAGAATTAATTCTAACAAAAGAACAAGTAGCTGATGGACTATTACTCGCTTTGGTAACATCAAAATTGGACTCTTTTACTGCTTCTTTATGGGAGGAGCATGTAACAAAGCTAGACGACTCAATGATAAAAGATCAGGCTGATTTGAATTCAAACTCTGAATTGGAAAAAGGTAATGCATATCTTCCAACATGGGAAGATTTCTCTAATTTTGTACAAAAAAGATGTAGAACTTTAGAACTAATTGAATTTAATAAAAAGCAACATTCATCAAACAAACCGCAGGATAAAAACCTCAAAACATTTCGTTATCAGCAAAGGCTTCACTCGTTGCAAGTATCGCAATCTACAAGCATCTTTTTGCACTCAAAATTGTCAAAGTGCGAAAACATGCACTAATTTTATATCCAAATCCCAGAATGATCGGTACAATCTAGTAAAATCTATATATTTATGCATCAATTGTCTCAAGCTGGGACATGGAGCTTGGAACTGCCAGTCTAGCAGGTGTAGAAACTGCCAAGGTAGTCATCGTACACTATTACACTGAGACCAACAATTATCTAAATATAATCCACATTCAAGTGGAACTAATCAAAAATTAAATCAAATACTATTTTCTTCTCGGGAGCCAGCAAGCTCAACTAACTCAATTCAAGAATTTCCAAATTCTTCATTAGCAGGAAATGTTCAACAAGCACTGCACACTCTTGACGATGAACCAAGCGTAAAAACTATCTCTGACAAATCTTAAAGTCAAGTTATTCTTTCTACTGCTCTTATCGAAAGTTAAATCTTCAAATAACCAATTCATTACATGTCGCGCTCTACTTGATATCGGCTCTCAATTAAATTGTATCACTAATCGTTTAACACAACTTTTGGGTTTGAAACGACTTTTTTCAAACACAAGCATTCATGGAATTAGTTCATCGAGTATAAGTTCGAACTATAAATCGTCACTTACTTTAAAATCTCGTATAAATGACTTCAGCATAGATATTGAAGCCGTCATATTGGAAAACATCACTGGAAATATTCCAGTTAACAAATTCGACATACACCAGCTGCATATTCCTAGTAATGTGCCCTTGGCGGATCCGTCATTCAATATACCTCAGCGAATTGATTTGCTTATAGACGTGGTAATATTCTATAGCTAGTCTTCTTTCCGTAGGCCAGATACGTTTGGGTCAGCAAACAACAGCAGTATTGCAAAAAATATTATTTGGATTGATTATATCAGGTGAAATCAAGATTGAACATAATAACTGCTTTTTATCTACTCAATACAGGTCTCAATCTGAAAATGATTCTGCATTGAACCAGCTAGTCTCACGGTTTTGGGAACTAGAATCATGTCAAACTCATCAAACCCTTTCTCCAGAAGAAGAAGTATGTGAAAAATACTACAATAGTAGTATAATACAACATATAGCAGACTTAGGAATGGCCGATTCGTAGTTCGCCTTTCTTATCGCAATCCTCCCATCACGATAGGTGAATCATATCAAACAGCCTTGAAAAGGTTTTTTAATTTGGAAAGAAGAATCAACAAAGACGCGCAACTAAAACATGCTTATGCTGAATTCATTCAAGAATATACTCGTATAAATTTGGGCCATATGAGAAAGATTTCCAATTCAGATCTCGGTAGCCCAAATTACTTCTGGCCTCACCATCCTGTCATAAAACCAGAAAGTTCGTCAACTAAATTAAGAGTGGTATTCGACGGATCATGCAGAACCAGCAACGGAATTTTTTTAAATGATCTACTTATGAATGGTCCAAAACTTCAAGATGATATTTTTGAAATTTTAATTCGTTTCCGATTGTTCAAATTTGCCATTACCGCAGACATAGTAAAAATGTATCGTCAAGTTTACCTCAATGAAAATGATCAAAACATGCAGTGTATTCTCTGGTGACATGATAGTAAACAACCAGTTGAAATCTACCGTCTTAATACAGTAACATATGGGACTACGTCAGCGTCTTACCTGGCCATAAAAGGCATGATCACATTTGCGCATGAAGAGAAATTACACAACACTATTGGAGCACACCATGTTCTAAACAATTTGTATGTTGACAATTTGATGGCAGGAGCTGACACTATAAAAGAGCTTCGTATAATTAAAAATGAAGTTACAAAACTACTACTCAAGGGTGCATTTCCACTGAAGAAATGGTGCTCAAATGCAGAGGAGGTATTGGCTGACATAGCTCCAGGGGATAAGGAAACACTACTGAAGATTGATAATGAGGAAGTCATTCGTGTATTAGGATTGCTCTGGAATCCTTCTATTGACAACTTTTCATTTAGCACTTTTAACTCAACCATTACTAGTACTAGCCTAACAAAACGCATTATTCTTTCCCAGGTTGCAAGCTTATTTGATCCTTTGGGTTTCATCAATCCTGTAGTGGTGAATGCAAAGTTGTTTCTACGTCATCTCTGGACCAAGGGCTTTGACTGGGATGAAAGTTTACCTCAAGATCTTCACCATCAATGGCACCTATATTATCTAGAGAACCGACTCGTACCCCTCCCGCCTAAAACACCCGCAAATTTTATTTGAGCACACCAAGAGAAAACTCTCTCAAATTCCGTGTCGGTGAATACGTGTGAATTGTGGATAAAAATACAAAATGGGGTTAGTAGCTCAAAATGACGTTTTGTTTTTTTTGTTAAATTATGAAATGTCAAAATGACAGATCTCGATTCTAATTTGTGTTGGGTGGAATTGATAATATTTAATTCTTCCAACAAAAACTCGGTTTTAAAAGAAAATTATACTTTTTATAGGTAAAATATTAGTAATTATTAATTCAAAGTGGATAACAATAGTTAATAACTTAAATTTCAAGTGCCAAAAGTCGACTGATCAAGTGAAACTCGATGTGTTACTCAACTTGATTTTTTTTTGTTTACTTCGGTGTTCCCAAATAAATATTGTTTATTTTGCAACTATCCTGTGAAATATATTTATTTTAAATACCACAAAACAATAAAACGTGAAAAACTAAATGCACTTTTGCATATTTCTTTTGATTTTGTGCGCGGAGTTTGTGTTTTTTTTTTTCAAATTCATTTTTATTTTCAATTTTCTTAAAACTATCTTAAAGCAAGGCAAAAATTCATAAAAACTAGCCTACTTATCAATATCTTAATACTAACTTACTGGCCCCAATCGGACGCTCTAAGTTAAACTATAATAACTTAATGATAATGCCTTTCGGCCTAAGAACTATCTTAATATTAAATCCAGGTCGGTTTTATTTTTTACTGAGAAGAATTTACAAAAACTCGGTATCTCTGTCTTTATTTTTTTTGGTTTTATATAAAACTTACAAGCTACATAAAACTAAATTAAAGCTAATTAAAACTAATTAAAACTACTTAAAGCTACTTAAAACTATTTACAACTAATTATAAACTAATTACAACCTACTTATAAGCTACTTACAGACTACTTACAAACTAGAACAGCCACAGCAAGCATTTCCCGGTTTTATAATTTTTTTTTGTATTTTTGTGGATTGTATAATTTTTGTGTGTTTTTTTTTTGGATCAACCCTCGACTGTCTAGGTGGAGGAATGCATCGGGCGGAATAAAGCCGCTTAGACGCACACTCTCGTAGTATTCGTTGTTGGGATAATAAGCCCCGAAAATTAAGCTGTTAGACGAGGACATCGCTCTTGCAATGTGACCTCGAATAAGCTTCAGCAAGAAATTATCTATCCTGTTTATGTTGGCACCGTTGTATAGAACCAGGTTGGAATAGTAATGTTTGTACTCCGACTCTGGTGTTCTGTGCAATCCAAGGCAGCGTCGAAGACACTGCCTCTCAAACACCCGAATCTTTTCCATTTGAGATGGGGCAACGTTGAACCAAACTGGGCATCCATAGGCAATCATCGGCCGGATAAGGGCCATGTAGCAAATCACCTTCACCCTGCTATCAAGCCGGCTGCTATAGAACAACCGTTTCGTCAGGGCAAAAGCTCCCCTAGCCGTGGCCAGAGCAGCATTTATATGTCTGTCGAAATACAAATAATGATCCATCCAGATGCCAAGGTACTTTACTACACTTTTACTCGCCAGTGGATGTCCATTTGGCCCTACGATCACCAGCTTGCGCCAGTTCTTTCTCGTATCCCTTGTGGCTCTAAGCAACGGAGTCCTAAACAAGATAGTTTCTGATTTGTGAAAATTGATTTTCAACTTCCACTCATCGCAATATTGCTGAATCTTCTCTAAGTCATGCTGCAAAAGAATCCTGATGACCTCGACTTTTGGAGCTGTTCTGTACGCAATTAGATCGTCGGCATACGCAATTGCCTGAGTAAGACTACTTATCAGATCGCTGGTGTAAATGCTGAATAGAATCGGTGAGTTGACCGCTCCGTGCTGATGACTGTTTTTAATATTAAAGGTTGTGGCAGAAGTTACATTGCCACTCTTGACAACAAACTTTCTGCCATTGAGCATATCATAAAGCATATATAATAGTGGTTTACTAATGCCAAATCTGGTCAGCTTTAGATAAAGACCCTCTAACCATACGGTGTCGAAGGCCTTCTCCAAATCAACCAGACAGGCACCCGTACACTGCTTCTTAGATTTGTTCCATTGGACATCAGAAACGAGTTTCGACGCGGCATGAATGGTGTCATGTCCCGCCTTAAAACCGAACTGATTGTCCGGTATGATATTATTGTCCTCTGCCCACTTAGACAGAGCTCTATTGATAACTTTTTTCGAATACCTTGCTGATACTCGGAAGAAGACTTATCGACCGGAGATTCGCCGGATTGGAGTTGTCCTTTCCCTTTTTCGGGAGAGGATGCACCACAGCTGTCTTCCACCGCACTGGATAATATGCATTATTCAGAGCGTTGTTAAATAGAGTGGTATAAATGTCTACTGCTTCTTGAGGTAAATGTCGAAGTACAACGTTGGATATGCCATCGACTCCTGCTGACTTCTTCTTCTTTAATGAATCGAAGATGAGCTGGAGCTCCACCTTCGTAATTAACAGGGAACTGGGCCCATTTCGCTCGGCGATTATGGCGTTTGCCAAATGATCTTCATTGAACCCGGTGAAACCAAGGTTCTCTGATCGCCATTGAGTTATGTCATTCCGAAGGTAGAAGTGATGGAGCAAGGCTCTGTTTTCCAGGTCATGATTCGGGCGAATGCACGCATTCACCTTGTACACTTGCTGGAAAGCAGCCCCCACAGCCTCCACTTTCTCCTGCGGATCTTCGATAATAAAGAGGTCATCGTCCAAGACGGCGTCCTCTGGATCAATTCCTGCTGTCAGAAGTATGTCTCTGTTGTCCGTCGTTCTCTGAAGCTTAAGACACGGAAGGTCGTTCTGATCATTCCTTCTGAATATCTGCGTCTAATAGCAATAAATCCAGATAGGCACCGCTTCTTGGAAACGATGGCCGATCCGTAGCCAGCAGTTCTATACGATATTCAGCATTATACTGACTCATCCAGTTAAAAAGATGAATACCTCTCAGATTCTGTACTTGATTTCCCCAATCTTGGTGTTTGGCATTCAAATCACTGGCCATGAGAAAGTAATTTTCGTCCAAGCTCAAGTGTAGACCTTCGAAAAGTTTTTCAAGCTCTGTCAAAAAATCAGTTGGCTGAGGTGATTCCGCTGCATAAGCCGCGATCACATACATTCGCTTCCCCTGTTGGAGAGGAATGCATACGACACACGCCTCTAAGAGCCGAAATCTACGTAGATCACTATTATATATAACTTTATGATTTATGCCTTTTCGTATGAAGATTGCGACGCCCCCCCCTTGAGTGGAGTTGGGTCGATCTCTTCTAACGATATTGTAATTGTTGTTAGTCAATTTATGTTTTTGGTTCAGCTTAGTTTCGCTGGCCATAAACTCATCTGGACTCTTGTCTTTCAACAATTGGAAAAGATTAGCTCTACCTTCGGTCCTAATCAGTGAATTTACATTCACAGCAAGGATCCTAAGAGGCCTCTCCGACAGCGCGCCTTTAACCTCTAATTTGCGTTAGGCTAGGCAAAACAGAGTAGAGATAGTCTACCCTAGTCGCCTGCTCCTTTATCTGATTGTGAAGCCCTGTCAACTGGCCTTGAATTGCCAGCAACATGCTTCTAATTTCGACCTGAGCGTCCGGAGCTTTTGGCCCGAGGGCCGGTTGAGCTACCTTAGCTGCAGGCTGTACCGTTTTTCCCTTTCCTGCCGCTATTTGGGCGTAGGAAATTTGGGGACTGACGGGCGTTGTTGTGGGAGCACGCGTTAATGGGCGTATCTCTACCGCTGTCTGCTTAGCCGCTTTTTTGGTACGAATTTGCTGAAAAGCTGAGCAACCCCGATAATTAGCAGGGTGCCCCTCCTTTCCGCAAAGTGCACATTTAAGCTGGATCATGTCTTCGACTCGTTCCTCGCCGAGTTTACACTCTCCCTTATTGTGGTCCTCACCGCACTTAACGCAGCGTGAGTGCATTTCGCAGTTTGCCGCAGCGTGGCCAAACCTTTGGCAGCGCATGCATTGAAGCATGTCACCGCGTCTCTTTAATTTATCCCAAGTAACGACCTGGTAGTTGAGGACGGAGATACTCCTCAACCTATCCAGTTTGCTGCTGGGCGATAGCTGTACCAGAAAGAACGGCAAAGACCGCTTCTCCCGTCTGGCTCTGACTGTAGCGAACGGCTTGACCCCGATAAAGTCGAGATCGTCGCTCGCTTTTTGACGGAGCTCATTTAAGAGCACCTCTGGTTCCGTGCAGGAATCTATGCCCTTCAAGAGGACCGTTTGATATTTATCCACTTTGGGGGTAAAACTGAAGAACTCAGTCGTGGATTTCTTTTATTATTTTGTGCTGCGCCACTGTGGAGCAGTGTATAGCATGTCTATCTTTTCTTAAACGTTTAATACAAAAGTTTTGGCCTATGGCTGACTTACATAGGTCAATAGTTTCCTGCAATTCCATTTTGTAAGTGTTGATTGGTGGCACTTTTTCTTTTTTATTTTGGGGTGGCTGTGGCTGCTGCTGGTGTACTCCCTGCTGCTGCTCGTTCCGCTGCTGGTTACTCCGCTCTTGGACTTTCTGTTCTTGCTATTGCTGCTGTTTTTTCGGGCGTTGCACCTTCGGTTGCTGCTGTGTTTGTTCGTTTGGTAGCTGTTGTTGTTGCTGCTCTTTTTAGTTCTGCTGTGGTATTTGCTGTTGTTGTTGTTGAGCTTGCTTTCGCTTTGGCTCTGCCAGCATTTGCTGTGGCGCTGCTTTTTGTGGTGCCTGTAGCACTTTTTTGAGGTCGCGCTCCTGCCTTTCGCGTTCTCGTCGAGCTTCCTGTTTGCTTTTCAGTGCTTGAATTAGAGGGGTTACAATGGAATTGAGCCTTTCCATTTCCCCCCGAATGGCATCAATTTTTTCGCTAATCGCTTGCTCATCAAGTGCGATTTGCGCCTCAGTTTCCTCTTCGGAGGACGCCTCTGGTGAGGTTAGATCAACACGCAAGTTGCTGTTGGAATCTCCCGTTGTATATAATCCCTCGCCACCTTCGGACATATATTCGATGTCGTCATCGGATGGCGAGGTATCCAGTTGTTGATGGATTTTTGCTGCTGCTGTTGTTTTGGCTGTGCGCGCCGTCTCCTTCACCCCGACTGGCAGCTGGGCTGAGGTGGTGGTGGAGCGGCGCTTAACAAGGTTAGCCGCACAGCTAATCCTCTTCCTTCTTTTATTTTTTGCATCGGCTGTTGGTGCCGTTGGTGGGTTTGCCGTTGTTGCTACGGCGCTTGTTGATGGCATGGCTGGTGGTGCCATTGCTTGCTTGGTTGTTGTTGTTGTTGGTGCTGCGGCACTAACCGTGGCTTTAGCTGGTGGTGCCATAGCTGTCTTTATTGTTGTTGCTGGGGCATCTTTCGATGTCCCCGCGGTGTTGTTGGTTTGCATTTGCTGCTTTTCCCAATCGATAAAGTTTTCTCCTTCACGATTGTGAAAAAAAGCAGCCAAATAATTTTTGCCCGACTGGGACTCGAACCTGTGATCCTCAGGTTGTCGGTCGGCCACCTCTGCCTCTGTGCTATTGCACTATTAAAAATAGCTGGGTAAAATTAAAACTTTGAAAAGTCACTCCGATTTTAGTTAAAGAAAACTGTGAAAGCCGATAACGTGCGCACACTTCCACAGATCGAGATTTTTTTTTTTGCGGAGTTTGTGTTTTAGCTAGCATGTAAGTTACTGCCAACAAGCACACAATGATAACACAAAATCGAATTTATTTATGAGGTTAAAAAGCCTGTGTGCCAAGTGTCCACTTAGGTGGTTCAATTGCAAGGAAGCAATCAAAACCTTCCACACAATAGCAAAGCACCGTCTCACATCAAGTTGGTGCAGGGCCAAATCGGTCGTTTAAATTACGAGCTTCAGGATTACAAGAACTCTAAATATTGCACTTCTAAACAATCCAAATTTTTTTTTCAAATTTTTGAAAACTTTTCTTCTTATTTTACGTTGTGATTATTCAAATTCGTGCATCTTACTATAAATCGACTCCTACCAAAATAAATTACATAAATATTTGCACTAAAGTAAACTATTAAAGCAATAAATAAATACTCATATCATACTTAATTAAATATTTTGTCAAATCTACGTTACTAATATTTTATTAAATTTATTATAGCGACCCAATGTTTAGTAGTAGCAGTGGAGGAGATTTTTCAAGTGCAAGAGCTTGTTGCAGCAGATCGCGCTCCATGTCTACCTCTTCCAACGCCACGACCATATCAAATGAGACATACTGGCCTCTGTGGTGGTCCTGATGTCCCTACCCACCACAAAACAGGTCACGATAGGGCTTCATTCTTAACTAGTAAGTTGTAATAATTACTATATCATCTTTAAATCTTATAAATTCTCTTTTTTTCAGACTCTAACCATAAAGCATCCGTGAGCACCGTTGGAAGCAACATCTCCATTACATCCTTCTGATATTGAGTACTCTGATTCCACACCTGACAATGTTATTGCAACTTGCTCCGATGATCAAGAAGTTGTTAAGAAAGTTCTTCAATATCAAAGACCAATGTGCAATACAACCAAATTGCACATAAGTGAACAACATACACCAACATTCGGTAAGAATTCCCTGTGAGTTACATAAGCTTTTGAAAAATATAATATATGGATAATATAATATGATATTTCAATTTATATTTTAAGTACAAGCTCTGTGGTTAGTAATAAAATACAATCATAATTTTTTTTCTCAACGTATCATCTGTGGCATAGATACTAAAACAATATTTTTTTTATTTTAGATTTCAGATGTGTCAAACAATAACAGCAAGATGAGGAACAGAGAGACCTTTCCACTGAATGCAAAAAAAAAGCATGATGTCCAATCGAAAAGTGATCCTTCTCGAATACTTACAGCGATAAGTACATTAAAACATTCAAGCCGCAATTCAAAAGCACCACTCATTCACATAATCCAAGAAATACACAATAATTGTGTGGTATCGGAGGTGCGTGTGAACAAACATAAAATTCATCGTAAAAGTCCTCCATCTAAGAAGCAAATGACAGCAGAACAAACGATTATTGACGGTGGTACCGAAAACATTCCCGAACAATCACATTCCCTCGTCTTCATGGATAGTGTCAGCGAAATTAATAGTCTAACCAAAGAATTTCAACAATCTTTATTGAACACAAATTCCAGGAGCAGTGACAAAAATGTTGGACGTTTGTTACAAAAACGTTTAAGTGGTACTCGTGTAGAGTATAAGCCAAGAAACCTATCTACTCCACCTCGTAAACCACGTAATATTCCAGTTGCTAACCCGAAAGCAGCAATGCAGTACAGGTAAACTCATTTAACATTTAACACAAAATCTGAAAAATTCCAATCCACCAATCCAGAGTGCGTTCCTCAAGTAGGTTGTAAAATTCTACCAAAGCTTAACATTGACACAGCTGATGGAGCTTATCATAGTTTAGTTGCCAACATGGAGTCAAAAAATACACCAGTTAAATCAGAAATGCTAAATAATAAAACCGAAAGTCAAAAATTCATCCTTGCTGAACAATTAAAAAACTGTTTCCCACTCTCCGTGGTCAACAAGAACAAGAACAACAAGAAGACAAACAAAATATAAAAAAATCTAATTCATTTTTGAATGCATCAAAAACAAAGCTTCTCCGCTAAGGCAAGAGAAAATTCCTCAACGTAAATAGCTATTTACAATATTTAATGCCCACGAAGAGAAACCTCCTCGTAAAATAAGCTCGCAGAAAAAACAAAATACAACTTATAAATCTTACAACAAGATTTAAACCTAACGAAGATGGGTCAGGTGCTTAGCAATATACGTAACCGATTAGAAGCAAGTGATGATCATGCCGTGGAAAAATTTCGTTAAACTAAACGTAAAGAAGAAGCTGCTGGTCAATCCTGCCTATGAGAATACAACTGGCATTCAACACAAAGTGTAGGAAGTGACCCAAAAGTGATCTTTGCTTATAAATAAATAAAAAAATATAAACTTCCAGCACTAGGGTTGAAAACGTACAGGTTGCTTTTTAACTCGGTGTGATCTTCTTATATCAGGTGTTGCTGGTGGTAGTACAACCTGGCTGGATGAACACGGTTGGCTTACAGGTTCTGAACCCAGGATCTCTTCTTCTCTCGAAACGGATTCATCCCCATCTTCATTGGTATCAATACCATCACTTTCGCCAACCTGTTTATAAAGATCGAAAATTTCATTATTATAACATTTAAATTTACCTCCCCCCAGAGCTTCTTTTCGATTATCCGCAGATCCCGGTGGTTCCATGAACGTAAAATTTGCATCAAAATGGTACCTTGACAGTCGAATCTGGTTTTGGTGACGTCTTACATAACCACTTTGTATTTGAACTCCATACATTCTATTACCAAATACTTCTTTTATAATTCCTTTCGACCATTTTTTTGACTTCAAGTATTCACGCACGAACACCTCCTGTGAACATTGAAATTTGGGAGCAGTGATCTTCAGTTTTAGCTGTTTATCTTCTGGAACAAAACATGATAGTAGGTTTCGATACTGACGTCCATGAAGTAGTTCAGCCGGAGACTTGGGTGAAACTCGATTAGGTGTTCATCGATAGGTAGCTAAAAACGAGTTGAGCACCATATGGGAGTCTTTTTTCTCTACCAAGTTCTTCTTAAACGATTCTTTGAAAGTCCGAACAAACCTTTCAGCTTGCCCATTCGATGCCGGGTGAAACGGAGCTGTGCGGTAGTGTTGAATTGAATGGTATTCGCAGAATTCTTTGAATATTTGTGCCGTGAACTGAGTTCCGTTGTCGGTGACGATCATTTTCGGAAGTCCCTCAATCGAAAATATGGATTGGATTGCCTTGATAGTTGCTTCGGCGGTTGTAGCTGACATTGACACTACAAACGGGAACTTTGAAAATGGGTCTACACAGATAAGCCACATTTTATTGAAAAATGGACCAGCCAAGTCTAGATGTATCCTTTCCCATGCTTCATCTGCTGGAGGCCAACTGCTATACTCGCGTTTTGGATCAGCTGCCGCTTCTTGGCAGATAGTGCATCCCGTTACCATCTTATCAATTTGTTTGTCTATTCCTGGAAACCAGAGATATTGTCTTGCTAGTCGCTTCATTCTTGAAACGTCCCAATGGCCTGATGATGTAACACACCCATAAATGGATAATATAGTTTCTGGTACAACTGTACCATATCAGCTAAATTTGTATAATACTGTACAATATGTCAAATGAATTATAGGTTAAGAATAAAGTTGTCTTTTTATCTGGAAGTAAGCGCGTTTACTTCAGTGGCGACGAGGATTTTTTGCAAAATTTTACGAACTTGAGAGTTTTGAGCGTTTATGAAAAAATGAGTATCGGTTAAGCAATGGATAAGGACGTAATTGAGGATATCCTTAAATCACAGCGTGATTGGATGGAAAAGATATTGTTGGATCAAAAATCGTGGTTTTCGCAAAACACGCAAGCAACTACCGCAACAGTTGCTCCAGTTATTCAACCATTCCCAGCGTATAAGAAGGAAGACAACTGGAAAACGTACCTCAAGCAAATGGAGCAGCACTTTGAGGCGTGTAGAATCACAGACGATAACCAAAAGCGGGCATTTTTCTTGTCATGGGTTGGAGCAGACAACTTCGAAATTCTCCAGAAGCTCTACCTTGTAGATGACGTGGCTACTAAGAGTTTCAAAGATCTCACTGGTAAGCTAAGTGAACGCTTCACTTCTAAAATTCATGTACTTGCAGCGCGCTACCAGTTTCACAAAACGGTTATGAAGCCTGGACAATCCTATGCATCATGTATTGCAGACCTCAGAGGTGTGGTTCGTAATTGTCTTTTCACATGTTCAGGTGAAAACTGTGGTAATTCTTACGTGGACAACATGATACGAGACATTCTGGTGTTGTATACACCTCACAATAGTGTTCCCACACAGGCGCTCCAGAAAGCAGATCCATCACTCGAAGATGTACTAGACATTGCGAGCGCATTTGAGACCACACAACAAACTTTTTCCGCAATTACTGATAACAGTAACATAGTCGAAGTTAATCAGCTGCCAGTGGCTACCGGTAATAGTGATTACCGTTCTTCTTCTTCCAATAAATCTTGCCCAAACTGTTTTGTCAACCACAGTAGGATCGAGTGTCGACATTACAAATCAATCTGTCGTAGATGCAAGAAAGTGGGTCACATTGAAGCAGTTTGTATGCTAGGAGAGAGTACGGCAGTAGGTGGAACAAATGAGAAGACGAGATGCAAAAACAAAAATCGTAAGAATCAGCGTTATCGAAAGGGCTCTCGCCAGCAAAAGCCGCAATCACAAAACAGGTTTTCTGGTAATTCAGCAGAGAGGTTATATTTTTCAGAAATGGTGCAATCGCACGATGACGGGCAACTTGGTTCAAGCTCGTGCATCATGATGGAGCTTTAGGTTAATGGAACGATGATGTCATTTCAAGTGGACACAGGAGCATCCTGCTCGTTAGTGGGGCACGAGGGTTATAAAGAACTGGGTCTACCTAAATGTTTTACTACAAACAAGGCTTTGCAGACATATGGTGGGTCACCGCTTTCCATTAGAGGAGAACTCGAAGTAGATGTGTTGTACAAAGAAAAAACCCATAAAGTCAATTTACTCGTGGTGGATAGTGGTGGTGCCAACATTCTAGGAATGGACTGGCTTAGGACATTTAATCTCACTATTCAACATTCTGTTTAATCAATCAACTCAAATGCCTCTTTGCTCAACAGCATTCAAGCATTGTGTAAGGTACATGCTGATTTGTTTTCATCAGGATTGGGTAAGTGCAAAGAGTATAAAGCCCATCTTGCACTCAAGGAAGGGGCCGTTCCAAAGTTTGTTCGACATAGACCAATTCCTTATGCACTAGTAGAGGACACGAAAAAAGAAGTTGATCGCTTGGTTGCAGCTCAGATTCTAAAACAGGTACATCGTACGCAGCTCCCGTGGTAATAGTATAGAAAGCGAATGGTGGCATTCGAATCTGTGGAGACTTTAAGTCTAGTGTGAACCCGCAACTTATTGCTAATCGACACCCTATACCACGTATTCGTGACATTTTTCATACACTTCGTGGAGGGAAAATGTTTACAAAGATAGATCTCTCGGATGCTTATCTTCAAATCGAGTTGGATGATGAGTCGAAGCAGATGGCGGTGATCAATACACCCTTTGGATTGTACCAATACCAACGTCTACCGTTTGGTATAAGCAGCGCACCGGGTGAATTCCAGAATATAATGGAGCAACTGTTTGCCGACCTTCCTGTAGCGGTATATCTGGATGACATCGTTGTTTCGGGTAAGGATGACATGGAGTATTTGCAGACATTGAAGGAGGTGTTTAGCCGTCTCCAAAGAAATGGGTTTCGGTGCAATCAGCAGAAATGTACTTTTGCTAAAACTGAGCTGGAATATTTGGGCCATACACTGTCTGCCGCTGGTATCCGTCCTTCCGAAAAACATTTGGAAGCTCTCCGTAACATTCCACAGCCATCGAATCTAAAGGAGTTAGAAGCTTTAATAGGTAAATTGAACTACTATAACCAGTTTATACCCAATTTCTCGCAGGTAGCAGGTCCACTTAATGCACTCCGTGCAAAAGACGCTGAGTTCGTATGGTCTGCTAGTCAACAAAATGCGATGGAAACTTTAAAAAGCAGTATATTGCAAGCTGCACGGCTAGCTCACTTTGATGATTCATTACCTCTAATCTTGGCTACAGATGCCTCCAGCTATGGCATTGGAGCTGTCATATCGCATAGATATCCAGATGGGACGGAGAGACCCATAGCATTTGCCTCCAAAACACTTGATAGACACCAAAAATTATATAGCCAGATTGAAAAGGAGGCATTGTCAATTGTATATGGAGTCAAAAAATTCCATTGCTACCTATATGGTCGTCTCTTTGAGTTACAGACGGACCATAAGTCTTTGACAACCATATTCAATCCCAGTAAATCGATTCCAGAAATGACAATGCGACGCCTTCGCAATTGGGCGCTAACGCTTATGGCCTACAATTACCAAATCAAATACCGACCTACAGCTAAACATGGGAATGCTGATGCGCTATCGCGTCTGCCAGTCCCGATGCAGACTTTGATAAGCTGGAATAAGCTGGAAAACGAATTTCATCAAGTGAACGCTGTTATGGAAGATTTGGAAAGAAGTCCGTTAAATGCTGAATCTATAGGCAAATACACATTAAAGGACGGAGTTCTGAAGAAAGTTGCCGCTTACATAAAAAATGGATGGCCAAGTTGGCTGGCTGATGACGAAATTGAAGTAAAACCTTATTTTGACCGTAAGTTTGCTTTGACAATTCAAGATAATGTTATTATTCTCAGTGCTGAATGGGACCGAGTAGTCATTCCGGAGGTGATGCAGCCCAAAGTCCATAGATACGTAAGGTGTAAGGAGATGATGTAACACACCCATAAATGGATAATATAGTTTCTGGTACTACTGTACCATATCAGCTAAATTTGTATAATACTGTACAATATGTCAAATGAATTATAGGTTAAGAATAAAGTTGTCTTTTGTTATCTGGAACAAAGCGCGTTTACTTCACTTATAAATTCTCCTTTTTTTCAGACTTTAACCGTAAGCATCCGTAAGCTCCGTTGGAAGCAACATCTCCTTTACATCTCCGCGGTTTTCTGATATTGAGTACGCTGATTCAACACCTGACAATGTTATTGCAACTTGCTCCGATGACCAAGAAGTTATTAAGAACATTTTTCAACATCAAAGACCAATGTGCAATACAACCAAATTGCACATAAGTGAACAACATACACCAACATTCGGTAAGAATTCCCTATGAGTTGTATAAGCTTTTAAAAAAATGTAAGGTTTAAGGACTCGAAAGCGTTTGTGGCTTTCATTATATTGAAAACGATACTATGTGTATTTTGTAGTTTTTTCTTTTTGTTAGTCTTCTATTTTGACAAAGAAAGACACTAGTGAGCACCTTTTGTATTATTTTAATTTTCAAATCAATTTATCAAATTAAAAAAAATTGCTTCTTAATCATAAGTCCTATTTTTTGCATATACATTTTCGCATAGCATTTTCTTCTCAATATGACCTACAATTGAATTTGTTGCTTTTGGCTTTTATGACTTAATTTAAAGTAAATTTTATCAAAACAAGAGGCGTTTTAATATTCCGTATAAGAAAATAATACTTTCAAAACAGAACAATCCTTATTATTTTCCATGTTTTTATTGTCTTTTTTTAAATACGTACCTTGAAAAAGTTTCATAGGAATACGATGAAAAACTTAAACTTGCCATCAACAAATTATATGAATACGAGTATGTTGCTGCTGAATTATTGTATTATTGTTGTCATATTTTTTGATTGTATGTAATTTAATATCCAAATTTACAATTTATTTATTAGATGCTTTTATATGTTTGCTTAAGAAGTTTTAATAAAATTCAAAAATTTTTTGCTGATAACTAAAAAATCTTTTTACTTGAGATATATATACATAGGTAATAAATGGCAAGTTTTGGATTGTTGAAAAACAATTTAAGGTAATAATCAAACATGTCATTACGATGATAGAACACCAAAAAAGTGGGTGGCACAATTCTCTCTGTCTGTTGGTGTTCGGTCTGTTTATCTGTACTTTAACGTGTAGCTCAAACCACGAAAGCGATTTTCTTCAAATTTTGGGAGAGGAAATCAATAGTAAATTGTAAAAATTTTAAGCTTACAAATAACGGTACTTTTGCAATACAACCATTTTAGAAGTTTATTTATTTCAAAAACGGCTCTAAAGACTTCGATTAAAAAATAGGTAAATTATTCTTTAAACTGTTATTAATGATTCCTACCATTTAACTTTTTTTTTTGATTTTCGATCCTCGCATGAACTGATTTGAATTAAAATATATATGAAATAATTTCTATCATTTTTGAAGGTTGCACTTCAAATCACCGACAATGTAACCACGAAGCAATTCCTTCACCGATACTTTAATTATGTTGAAATTATCTCCGGGAACAGCGTCGACTACAGCTACGTGATGCATTTCAACAGAATTAACTTTAGTGGTGATGTAAGCTGATGGGGCAAACACAACAAAATAACCTTGGTTGAAGCACCACTTTCCACCCGACCGACTAGTACTGTTCCAATACCATCTCCTTGTCCGTATGGTGGGATGGTGGAAGGATAGTATCGACAGTTTCAATGGAACACTTGCCTAAAAGAAAGAACAAAATTAATTAGCAGAGGTGGATCAAAAAAAAAAAAAAATTGCAATCCTCAACTTTTACGCAGTCACCAGCGCTTCAGTGATTGAAGTGGAAGTTATTTGATCTTCAGCTTAATATATTAAGGGTAATGTAATGCTTCCAGTTTTGGAGGAAATCATGCCCCTCTGACTTTCAAGTGGATACAGATCTGAATCCTAAAACCTTTCAGGTTTTCAATAATAACTGAAAGTAAACTTCTTTTCTTCTAGGATTTTTTCGAAGTTTCTTTCAAATACAAATCTTATTATGCAATTGGTAGCACTATTAAGTATATAATCTAAAAATATAAAAACCATCTCTGTGGGTCAAACCATTTGAAAATCTTATCGGAGTCCAATTGCCTTTTTTCACGTTTTAATGAAATTCTTAAAAAAGGCAATTGGACTCTTATAATTTTTTCATAGATGATTTTCATATTTCTTAACTCTATATTTAAAAGTGGTACTATATGTATTTTCAACAAATTTTCTTAATCTCAATGTTAAATAATTGATTTAAAATTTTATTTAACTTACATAAGATCCTCCAAAATAATTCCAATAAAATAGTCCCCTAATGACCAAAAATTCTAACTTAACAAACCTAATAACTATATATCACAAAAATCTTATCAAAATAATTTTCAACCAAAAAATCCAGTAAATATCAAACCACCATTCAATTATTATAATAATAATGATCCCAATCATAACTATAGAAATCCCAATTACACAGGTAATAATTACAATCCCAATTATTACAACAGAAGTCAGAGTGTAAGACAAATGGAAATAGATCCCACTAGTAGTCAACTAAAAAGAGTACAACCTCAACGAATAAACCATTCTATTAACGAAAATAATAACGAAATAGAATCAGGAACAAATCAAAATTTTCGGTATCCAGCCTCGGAACCTCCGGAACCGGATTGCCCTTTATTAAGTTAGTAAATAACAAACAAATTATTCGAATGTTAACAGACTCGGGAGCAACGAATAGTTTAATTAGTAGAAATAATGCCCCAAAATACTATATTATAAAAAGAGAAAAACCTTTAACTATAAAAACTGTTGAAACTCCAGTTATAATAGATCAAGAAATAAAAATACCTAAAGAAAAATTTATTTACAATGTCGTAGAAGATTGTGTATTCCAAATATTTGATTTCAATCAAAATTTCAATGGAATTATAGGAAATAATATATTAATCCCAAACCAAAGTAAGATTGATTTTAAAACAAAAACCTTAGAATTAAATAGTGAAATAATCCCTTTATTCTTCAGTATAGACGAAGAAAAAGAATATGAAAAAGAAATAAATCACTTTAATAATATAGAACCACAAATTTCTATATTCGACGAATTAGAAAATAAAAGGTTAGACCATTTAAATGCCGAAGAGTATAAAAATTTAACAAAATTATTAAAAAACAATGAAAAAACATTTTTTCACAAGGGAGATGATCTAAGTTTCACATCTCAAGTAAAACATAAAATAGCAACAACAAGTGATGAACCAATTTTTACCAGAATTTATAGGTATCCAGAAGTTCATAAAAAAGGAGTTGAAAAGCAGATAGATGATTTATTAAAACAAAAAATAATAGTAAAAAGCACTAGTCCATATAATGCACCTATAGTACCTAAAAAGGAAGATAAAACAGGAGAAAAAGAATGGCGAATTGTCATCGATTATAGGAAGTTAAATCATCACCTAGAAGATATTCTAGATAAAATGGGAAGAGCCAATTATTTTACTACATTAGATTTGACAAAAGGATTTTATCAGATAGAGGTAAAACCAGAAGATAGAGAAAAAACTGAATTCTCTACTTTATCAGGTCATTACAAAATCGCTAGAATGCCATTCGGTCTCAAAAACGCACCGGCGACATTTCAGCGTATGATGAACGAGGTATTAAAAGAAGTTGTAGGAAAAATATGTTATGTTTATTTAGATGATATAATAATATTTAGCACGTCACTAGAAGAACATCTTTCTTCTCTCGAAAAAGTATTCAAGAAACTCCAAAGCGGAAATTTAAAAGTATCTCTTAACAAATGCGATTTCTTAAAGAAAGAAAGTGAATTTTTAGGACATATAATAACTCCAGGAGGTATTAAACCAAATCCAGAAAAACTAAAAATAGTACAAAAATCCCCTATACCCACAACTATAAAAGAAATACAATCATTTTTAGGATTAACAGGTTATTACCGAAAATTTATAAATGAATATGCAAAAATTATAAAACCTATGACACTTTGTTTAAAGAAAGATAGAAAAATCAATATAGAAAACAGAGAGTATAAAGACTCATCTGAGAAACTAAAACTTGCGATGCAAGACACACTCATAAACAAACATCCAGATTTCTCAAAAGAATTTACTTTAACTACAGATGCAAGTAACTTTGCAATAGGAGCCGTGTTGAGTCAAAACCATGGGCCATTAGGATTTGCAAGTAGAACTTTAAACAAACATGAATGTAAGTATTCAACGACAGAAAAAGAATTGTTAGCAATAGTATGGGCAACGAAACAGTTTCGTCACTATCTTTACGGTAGAAGATTTAAAATATTAACCGATCATCGACCATTAGCATGGTTGCATAATTTTAAAGAACCTAATAGTAAGTTACAGAGATGGAAGATCAAATTAGAAGAATATGACTTCGATATAAGATACCTAGCAGGATAAGAAAATAAAGTTGCAGGTGCACTTTCAAGAATAAAGATAGATACAATAAATGCATTAGAAAAGGAAGAAGATTTAGTTAGCACCAGACATAGTGTAATACGAGTATCAGATAGTTCCAATCTAATATCAATCACAGAGAAACCCTTAAATACATTCAAAAGACAAATAATATTCGAAAAAGGTGAAATAACATAGAAGAGATAACTTTCCCATTCCCAGGAAAAAGAAGGACAAAAATAATCAGAAAAAACTTAGCAAAGAAACCTATGAATACATAATAAAAGAATTTGATACAAACATAATAAACTGTATATACACGGTAAAAGATAGATCATTTTTAGAATTCCAAGATTATTGGAAATTACATCATAATAATCAGAAACTTATTAGGACAAACACCTTTTTAATTGACATTAAAACTCCAGAAACTGAAGAAGAAATAAATAAAATACACTTAAATTATAATCATACAGGAATTGAAAAAACTTATTTAGAAATAAAAAGAAAATATTATTCACCAAATATGAAAGAACTAATAACAAAAGTAATTAACAATTGCGAACTTTGTAATCTTAAAATAGAAAGAAATCCAATAAAACTCCCATACCAGAAAACAATCACCCCAGAAGGTCCACATCAATATTATCACATGGATATATGGATACTTTCCCACGCTATAAAATATCTCACATGCATAGACAAATTCAGCAAATTTGTATGTGTAGAAAAACTCAAAACAAAGAACCAAATAGATGTATTAAATACCATAACAAAAATCTTTACATATATGACAAGGCCAAAATATATCGTACTAGATAACGATCCTTCATTTCAGACATATACAGTAAAAGAATACTTTAGAGAGAAAGAGATAGAAATTCATTTCACAACCCCATACAGACACACAGGAAACTCAGATATTGAAAGAGTGCACAGCACGCTAAATGAGCATTTAAGGATTTAGAAGGATCAGACAATTTAGTCGACAACGTTTTACGGGCAGTAGAGGTTTATAATCAAACAATACATTTGACCACTAAAGAAAAACCAGTAGACATACATTTAAACATAAACCGAGCGATTTGATAAACTAAAAACAAAAGTTATAAAACAAAAAAAACAAGAAAGTTACAATAAGACCACACGTACGAACACAAGTTTTGCACAAAGACCAATTCAGGAGGAAGAAAAAATTCGCGACCATCCAATACGAAAGCAGTAGTGATACTCCTAATGGTTATTCTGTACCAGCAAATAATGGTAGTACGACCGCAGGAAAGACAAATTAGTGAAATTAAACAAGAATTTTTAATAATAGAAAGTGAAAAGGTATAACTCATAGAAAAATTTAATACCATGATACATTTAATCAACTTAACCGATTATAAAGGACTAATCGAACAATTAAAAGCACAATATAAAATAATGCCAGAAAAACATTATAAACAATTAAGTGAAATAATTAAATCAGAAAAAAAAAACTGATTTCCTAATCCCACATCATATAATTAAAGAGGATTAATAAATTTAGGTGGTATTGTCTTAAAATTTATATTTGGAACAATGGATGACGGTGATAGAATAGAAATAGAAAACCAACTTAAAATAGTGGAAGAAAATAATCATAATGCCATGAATGAATGAATGAAGGATTTGGGGTATAAGTGCACTACGACCATTAAGATCTATTGTGCCCCCGTCTAGAGCTGGATGAGGTTAGTCATACTACAGCACGTTCTCCAAGTTTGTTTCCTTGAGTAACTTGAGTATTTGGAGTGTTTTTAGGGAGGCTAGTTCGCTCTCCTCTATCTGGTGATTTCCCAGATACCTGTGTCTTTGATGCACGAGTGCATCACATCTGCCTAGAATATGGTCCGGTGTCTCCTCATGAGCATTGCAGAATCTGCACGTGGCGCTGTTCTCTAAGCCAAGAATGTGGAGGTGTCTCCTAAGCTTACAGTGGGTTGTGAAGAGACCCGTTATTATTCAAAGTTTGTTCCTGTTTAAGCTCATACAGGGCTGGAATCGTTCTTTGTTGTGAGGCCCAAGCAGAAATTTGGCCTGTCCTAGCTTTGGGAGTTCGTTCCAGATTTTTGATCTTTTCACCTCCTCTTCTGTTTTGATTTTATGTTTTATCACGTTTTCTCCTATTCCGCAATAAGGCTCTGGTCCCGTAATGGGTTTATTGCCCCTATTTTTGCTAAGGAGTCTGCCTCTTCATTGCCTTGTATGCCAACGTGGCCAGGGACCCAATAGAGTGTGACAGAGTTATGCTTGCCCAGTTCGTTTAGCCTGCCTACACACTCTCATATTAGTTTAGAGCTGATGCTATATGAGCTGAATGCTTTGAGTGCGGCCTGGATATCCGACATGATTGCAATATTTTGGTTTTTATATTTTCTTTCGAGATTTCTTTCGGCACATTTTCCTATGGCATTAATTTCAGCCTGAAAAATACTTGTAGACTGTCCCATCGGTATTGAAAAGTTTGGTTCTAGGCCCATACATTCCAGCACCAGTCCCTTCCGAAGTTTTCGATCCACCAGTGTACCACTTGATGGAATTTGCCTTAAGAGTATAGCTTACGGTTTCATCCACCCACTCTTTTTTGCTACTTAACTCCACATGAAATTTTTTTTCAAAGTAATACTCCTTAATCATACCATCTCTTGGGATATCAAGAAGGTTCGATTCTGTGGACTTACAAATCGAGTCTCTTTGCCTGAGACTAAAGATTTTCCCTGTCCCAGTTCCCTCTTTTGAAAATCTTATGATGGCTTAGCAGCGCTTTCTAGGGCCACGTGTAGTGGGTTCATCCATCTAAGGATGTTTAGTTTACAGCCCCATGATTTACCTGCAAGTCTCTTGCATATCATGAGAGCTTTTGTGGCTTTCCCGACAGTTATTTCGACATGTTTGTTCCAGAGAAGTTTACAGTCTAATGTTATACCTAGATATTTAACTTCCTTCTGGATGTCGATTTCTTCACCAGCCAACCAGATTGGTTTTATGCGTAGTAGAAGTTTTTTCTTAGTAAATGGAACTATCGTTGTTTTTGTGGGGCTTATGTTCAGTCCCACAGATAGACACCATTTCCTTGTTATATTAAGTCCTCTCTGGATAATATCACAAAGAGTTTCTTCGAACTTCCCTAAGGCTGTTATAACAATGTCGTCGGCGAAACCGATGCAACGTATGCCTTGGGAAGAAAGACTTTCCAATAATTCATCTACCACAAGACTCCACCGTAAGGGTGATAAGACCCCTCCCTGAGGACAGCCTCTTGTTCTGATAACTTTCTGGACACTTTGTCCTGTATATGCTTCCGCAGTTCTTGTGCTCAGCATCCCACTTATCTATCTGATTATAGCGATGGGTACACCCTTCCTTAACAAGGCCCTGTTAATAGCTTCATGTGAGGTATTGTCGAAGTCGCCCTCAATGTCTAGGAACGCACATAAGGCCATTTCCTTAGAGTCTAAAGCTATTTGTACGGTGTTTGTGAGCTCATATAGGGTGGTTTCTGTAGATCTACTCGCCCTGTAAGCATGCTGGCGATGGTTCAAAGGCATATTTATTAATACTTCTGATCTGATAAAGTTATCAATTACCTTTTCCAAAGTCTTCAGTAAGAAGGATGTAAAGCTTATTGGTCTGAAGGACTTTGGATGTGTTGTATCTTTCTTCCCGTTTTTGGGAATGAAGATTACCTAAGCTCTTCTCCATACACTTGGTGTATACACAAGTGCGATACTACTTCGAAGTATATTAATAAGATAAGGCATTAGTTCATCTTTTCCTTTTTGTAAAAGGGCTGGAAAAATGCCATCTACACCCGGTGATTTAAAAGGTTGAAAGAAGCTTATAGCCCAATCTATCCTGTTAACTGTGCAGATAGCCTTGGCTATCTTCCAGTCCTCCCGGTTTGTTCTGAGAGGTATTCTCTCCATTGTGTCTGCTGCCATTGGTATACTACCCGGAAAGTGAGTATTTAGCAAAAGGGTTGACCTTTGCTCCTCATTTTCTGTATAGCTACCATCAGGGTTTCTAAGTGCTAACGATGTTAGTGTTTTCTCTTTTTCTATAGCTTTGTGTAGTCTTGCTGCTGCTGGAGTGGTAGAAATCCCCTCACAGAAATTTGCGAAACTATTTCTCTTGGCTTTCCTTATCTCCCCATTGTATTTGGTCATCTCTGCAGAGTAGTTATGCCACTCTCCATTTCTCTTTGCCTTATTGAAAAGTTTTTTACCTTGGATCTTAGTTTCGACAGATTATTGTTCCACCATGGAGCATCGGTCTGTCTTTTTATGGGTCTTAGGGGACAGCTGAGTACATATGCCTCGTTTATAGACCCACTTAACTCATTTACTGTATGATCTAGTTCCAGGTAGCTGTTTGTCGTTTCCACTGGTCCTAACTGATCAAGATTTATCTTGAGAGTATCTTTATAAAGACTCCAGTTTGTTTTCTTGGGATTCCTTCCAGAGGTGTTCTCTGTCAAAAGGTTCTCCAGGGTAAACACTATGATTCTATGGTCAGACATTGATGGTTCGTTGTAAACTCTCCAATCCCTGACCAAGCTATTTAAGTTCGGAGTTCCGAAGGTTAAGTCTAAAACTTCTTTTCTTATTCTAGTTACAAAAGTAGGGGTATTCCCTACGTTAAATATATCTAAATTTTTTCGATAATAAAGTCTAAAAGGTACTCACCCCTTTGGCTTATATCGGTACTTCCCCATGTTGTATGGTGGGCGTTTGCATCGCACCCGACCATAAGGGGTAGTCTTTTGCTATTGCAGTAGTGCACTAGTTTCCGAACTTCTGTTGGTGGTATATTCGCATCATCACCAGCAAAATATGCGGATGCTACAACCATCGTCGTCAATTTTATTCAATGCTTAGTACAAGCAGAGCTTAAAAACTAGATAACAATAAATACAATATATATGTACATATGTACCTACTAAAATTTACAAAAATATAATAACAAAAAATAAATAAAAGAAAAATAAGAATTTAAACACATTACTATGGAAGGCTTGAGAGGAGGGTATTGCGAAGGGCTGATTTGGATATGTTGAAGTCAAAAACATTTGAAAAGTTCTTAGCATTACGAAGCATACGAGACATAGGATTATAAAAGGAATAGTTTGTACGGTGATAAGGGATACGAAAAAGGGGTACTGTCCTTAAGTTACGGGGGTTGGTGTTGATAGAGATAGCATTCAGTAAGGCTGGGCAGTCAATATTACCAGTAAGTAAATCGTGAATAAAGATGATTTCTGAGGTTTCAAATCGATTTTCTAGGGAATTCAGATTTATAAGGTGCAAACGATCGACATATGGAGGGAGATGATAATTATCGTCCCACGGAAGGCTACGCAGTGCAAAGCGAAGAAATCTACGTTGAACAGTTTCAATCCGTTTAATTTGTGTAATTTGATGCGGTGACCAAACTTGAGAAGCATATTCGAGAATAGGTCTAACAAAGGTAACATAAAGCGCTTTAGACACATATGGGTCTGGAAATTCTTTTGACCAACGTTTTATTAACCCTAGCATTGAGTTGGCCTTATTGATGATGTTGTCAATATGGGAGTGAAAATTAAGCTCTCTATCGACTATGACCCCCAAGTCATGAGAGGAAGTAACATAAGGCACTACGTCCCCTTGAATGAAATAGGTACGAAGTGACCCAGGTTGGCGTTTTCTGGAAAAAGTAATAGTATGGCACTTGCTTACATTAAGTTCCAGGAAGTTTTTTTGGCACCAGAGAGAAAATCTATCAAGGTTGTCTTGCAGATAGCGAGAATCAGTGGGTGATGATATACGATTAAATATTTTCATATCGTCCGCATAAATCAAAAGATTACAATCCAAAATGTTAGCGACATCATTGATTGCTAAAATGAATAGCATTGGGCCTAGATGACTACCTTGTGGAACACCGGAAGGGGCGCTGAAAGGAAAGGGATGATCTGAAGTGGACAATGTAATTTCTGTTAGACAAATATGAGTCAATCCATGAGATGAAAAGTGAAGGAAAGCCGAGTATTTTTAATTTGAAAGTAATTATTTTGTGAGACATGTTGTCGAAAGCTTTGCTAAAATCAGTGGATACAACATCAACTTCGTCCCCTTTTTCCATAGTGCAAAGCGTATGAGACACAAATTCCACAAGGTTTGTTGTTGTAGATCTGCCAGCTAAGAAACCGTGTTGAACGGGAGAAAAAATAGGTTTACAGTAGAAAGCGAGTGCATCATAGAGGATACTTTCGAAAATTTTCGGTATGCAAGAAAGTTTGGCTATTGGGCGATAATTGGACACATTATTTTTTGGTCCTTTTTTATGGATAGGAACTATGAAGGACACTTTCCAAGATTGAGGAAAAACACCTTGACAAATAGATAGCCTAAAGAGAGAAGTCAATGGGTGAATAAAAGCATTTGAGCATTTTTTGAGGACAACTGCTGAAATGCATTCAGGGCCTGTAGAGTAGTCCTCTTTTAACTTATCAATTTTTGCACTTACCATGGTTGGGAGAATATTAAGAGATGAATAAGATGTTTGCGGAGAATCTTTTAAGTACTCGAAGTATTTTGTATCAGGCTCAGTATCACAATCCGAAAACGACTGTTTGAAAAAATTGGCAAAAAAATTAGCTATTGTTGTAGGGTCCGATGAAGAGTTGTTCAAGTACACGAGCGAAGGAGGGAAGCCATCGGATTTTCTTTTCACATTTATAAATTCATAGAAACGTTTAGGATTGGAAGTTATGGAGGATTGCATGCATACAATGTATTCATTATAGAGTTGCTCAGAGAGAACAGAGAATTGCATAAAAGCGTTAGAGAAAACTTGGTAGTCGTAGTCCGATTTTGATTTCAAATATTTTTTCCACAAATTGTTCTTGACGTTGCGAAGAGACCGAAGTTCTTTAGTATACCATGGCGGAGAAGAAGAATAGTTTCTTCGAGGCAGAAAAGGCACAGATTGAGAAAAACAATTGAAAATTTTGGAATAAAAGGTTGACAGCTCATCCTCAATAGATCTTTGGGAAATATTCAAGTTGGTTTGGCTAAGAAGGAAATTAAGATTATGAAAATCAGCTTTACGAAAATTGAAACTATATTCTGGGGCTATATTATTAAAGGACGCATCAAAAGAGAAAGAGGTTAACAAGGGTGGATGGAATTGATCAAGAGAAGATAGTAGTTGATCACTCCCAGTCACAACGGAGTTGGCGGGGTCAGAAGTGAAGACAAGGTCAAGCTGCCTATTCAGGTTGTTTGTGATTCCACTCACTTGAAAAAGACAGGAATCTTGTAAGCAGTCCATAAATAAGCTTTCTTTTTCACTTTTGACATTTACTGGGGAAAAGTAAGTTGCATCATCAGATAGACACCATTTGATGTTAGGAAGGTTGAAATCACCCAAGCAGAAAATATCATCATTTGAATCAGCGGTTTCAAAGAGAAGATCAATTGATTCGACAGCGAGTTGATAAGAACTAATTGGTTGTGCGGGGCGAATATAGTAACACATGACATATATATACCGACTATGTAGCTTTATTTTGATGGAGACAAACTCAAAATCGGTTGTATTTGAAGACTTAAAAATGGAAGCATCTGGGTTATTATTAACTGCTATTAAAACTCCACGACCGGAGGAGTCATTATCTTTATTTAGACCGTCACATCGAAAGGCAGTATAGTCAGAAGTAAATAATTCACTGCTGAGAAAATCAGGTGTAAGATTTGTTTTAGTCAGTGCAAAGATGTCGTAAGTAAGTTTTTGAGAATTTGAAAAGACAGTTGACGTTTTTGTCCGAAGCCCTCTTACATTTTGGTAGTAGATCGTAAGACACGTTGGATGATTTTTAAGGGGATTACGAAGGGGGAATTCAATGTTAAAGAGAACTATTATTACCATGGTGGTTACGATGACGATAAAAATTACTCCTAGAATTTACATAAGAAGAGTAGGCAGCCAGGTCATCCGAGACCATTTGATTGGTAACGTTAAAAGCTTCATGAAAGGAATTGAAAATCTTACGGAGGCTGGAGGTGTTGGTAGGAAGACCTTCTTGGTGAATAGAATGCAAGACATTGGTTTTGGTTTTACCATCGATGCAGATAAAATCAGGCTTATCATGTAGATAAGCTAAGTAAAGTCGGACGTTATCGTAGATTCGGCGATCTCTCAATCTAGCCATTGTGTATCGAGATTCAGTCGAGTCAGAAGTTTGCATGGCTAATTTAACATTAGGAGGGAAAAGTGGATCGAGAAATTGAGGTTTATGTGATGAGGGATTAGAGGCAGGTAGTGTATTTGAATGATTATTATTTTGTGGATAATTAACATGAACATGATTAAGAGGAAGATTATACGAAGGTGGAACATTGTGTTTGCTTGATGTTGGTACAGGTGGGTTAAGAACATGTGAGAGAAAGAAATTAAGATATTTGTTATTAGAAGTAGTTATAGCTTTGTTAGATAAAGGGGGATTGTTTGATTTGCTAGGTAAATTGTTTGAAGAAGGATATTTAAAGTTACGTATACATTTAGGATTAGACTAAAATTGAAATTAGGGAGAGATTTAGACTTATAACTATTCCTAGAATAAGACTTAGATCTAAAGTTATTATTTGAAGATGTTGCAACTAGCTCGGGAACCATTTTCATAAAACTATTTCTTAGACACAAAGAATGATGAGAGAATAACCATTTATAAGAATATGGTATAGAAATTTTAAATATTCCTGGTTTTTGACGGTTACAATAAATTGGGAGGAATCTATAGGTGTTTTGAAAGTATCTTTGAATCCAGGGTTCATTTGCATGTAGAGGTGCACCTTTGATGATATAGTTTGAAAGTTGATTAGATTTAAGTTTTTTCAGGCGATTGTTCTATTCGGCGGGAGTCCAAACCACATTGAATTTAATTAAGTTGGAAGAATGTTGAGAAGTGACAGCTTGCATTGTTTTTGTGGGATGTTGTGCAGCGATGGTTGGCTTCGGTGCTGGGGGTTGGTGTGAAGTGATGTTTGGTGTTGGTACTGGGAGAACAGTTGAAGAAGGAGAATTGCAGTCTTCGCTTGAATGTTCGACGGAGGTATCCAGGTCTTGAAGTTCCATGAGTAAGGATTTGTTGTTGTTGTTATGTAGCTGGGGTTGGAGTAAGCAATTCTGATTGGATGCACGTTTCATTTCTTCAGATATATCAGCGATGGCAATACGAGTGGCAGTGGATTCTCTTATCAAAACGTCAGCTAGTGCTAACGAATCACCGATCATTTTATCGTAAGTAGCTGTGTAGTCTATACCAATTGATCTTATAGCATTTGATTGCTTATTTAAGGAAACTTCAATCATTTCCAAGCTTTCCTTCATCGTGGTTATTGATTGGATACAGGTCGACAATTCTTGTAAGGGATTTATTGCAGCAATAGCGTTCTTTATTTTTATAAATTGGGTATTTAGGTGATTTGGGACCAAATTAATATTATCAACGCATTCTGTAAATTTGTTAAGGGCCTGTTTGGATAGACTTTCGATATTAGCAAGTTGGGAAGTAAATACAAAATGATGATTTTCAAGACTTCTTGTGGTGGATTCATTATTTTCGGCCATGAGATCATTAGTTTTACTAGAGCTTTACACGAACCAAAAAGTTCAGGCACTTGTACGTGGGTGGTTTAGTATAAATGTCGGTAATTACAGATGTCGGTAAGGATGAGCAATATGTTGACGTTGAATATTTTTGATGATTGATGTATACGAACATATGTAAATAGAAACATCCAAGGGGGTATTTATGTGGTAGTACCCAAAATTGGACTGCTTGGCAGAACACTACTAAACAAAATAGAACTCACCAACTCACCAAGGCAAGACTGAAAGCAATTATATGTTTTGTAAGCTCTTTCTTGCAATACAGTCTGAAGAAAAATTCCACGGTGGCTGATAGCAGTGGGATGAAGTTGATGGGCTGAGATGTTGCGCAGGTACTCAGTAGTATTGTAGCATGAAAAAGAAGGCAAAGAGAGATACATGTAGCCTCAATTTTGCTTCATAGGCAGAACATATACGAGTAAAAAATGCACTCAACAAGCAAGAAAGAAACAGCTACTTAATATAGGCCGATGGGTTAATTTTTGCGATGATATGGTTTGGAGAATACTTAATTAGCTCAGGCACTCAATTAATATTTTGTTGTTGCATGGAAATATAAACAATGCGGATTTGTGTAGGTTCACTTTTGCTTCTATGGCAGAACATATGCCAAAAAATGCACTCACCAGAGAGACAGAAAGAGAGAACAAATGTGGGTGATTGAGATAAAAAAAAAAAACACTTTAACTCAAAGAAATGTATTTCAATTATGTTTAATTTAAAACTTTAAAATGGAACTTTGGAAAAGCAAGCACATTAAAAAATGTATGGTATATTTCGCAAAAGTTAGGTTGTTCAAATGATGCACAGAAAATTAAATTTTCTTGGATAGTTAAAAAGGCTACAAAATTAATAAACTCGGGAGCTATCCAAAACGCAAGCAGCAGTCTACGACAAGGTGACACTCTAAGGGCTGCCGTCAGTGTAAATTTGGGCCTGTATTGGAACTAGATCCCGCGTCATAAATTCTAAAAGACATATAAAATTTATATTATTTCTTATTTTTATGCATGCTCTGGGCGAGTCGTGTCTCGTATCCCATATAACTTTAGAGTCCTTACTTGTTAGGCCTCTTATTTGGCCCCTCTAAATCCAGGGTTCTTGAATCAGCGCTAGTCCCAGGTTTTCAACAGTAAATTTCCGCGCAATGACAGCTGATGCTGCCTTAGCGTGGTGTAAATTCACCTGGGCTAGCCTGGTGCTGATCCCGCGTCCAGTCATTTCGTTGCCTTTTAGAAGATGGGGGTGAATGCCCCTTCATCTTCGAGTAGCATTTCTTCTTCCTCATTGGTAGGAAGCACTTCGCCTGGATCGGATTCGCTAGGAGAGAGGTCTATGCCCTCCATCTCTTTGCTTATCCGACTTCCTGCATCCATTGCCAGTGGTGTTACCTGGCTCTGGATTCTAGTTATGGGACGGGTTGGGGTATGGGGTGTGATTTGGGTTTTTTGTGAGGTTCAGTTGGTTGGAGAGGTTGGGTTTGCTGGGAAGTTTGGATGGTGTTGGGTGTGTTGGGAATCTGGGCTGTGTCAGGATTTTTGGGGTGGGGTATCGAGAGACTTTCAGTCCTCCCGGTTTGTTCTGAGAGGTATTCTCTCCATTGTGTCTGCTGCCATTGGTATACTACCCGGAAAGTGAGTATTTAGCAAAAGGGTTGACCTTTGCTCCTCATTTTCTGTATAGCTACCATCAGGGTTTCTAAGTGCTAACGATGTTAGTGTTTTCTCTTTTGCTATAGCTTTGTGTAGTCTTGCTGCTGCTGGAGTGGTAGAAATCCCCTCACAGAAATTTGCGAAACTATTTCTCTTGGCTTTCCTTATCTCCCCATTGTATTTGGTCATCTCTGCAGAGTAGTTATGCCACTCTCCATTTCTCTTTGCCTTATTGAAAAGTTTTTTACCTTGGATCTTAGTTTCGACAGATTATTGTTCCACCATGGAGCATCGGTCTGTCTTTTTATGGGTCTTAGGGGACAGCTGAGTACATATGCCTCGTTTATAGCCCCACTTAACTCATTTACTGTATGATCTAGTTCCAGGTAGCTGTTTGTCGTTTCCACTGGTCCTAACTGATCAAGATTTATCTTGAGAGTATCTTTATAAAGACTCCAGTTTGTTTTCTTGGGATTCCTTCCAGAGGTGTTCTCTGTCAAAAGGTTCTCCAGGGTAAACACTATGATTCTATGGTCAGACATTGATGGTTCGTTGCAAACTCTCCAATCCCTGACCAAGCTATTTAAGTTCGGAGTTCCGAAGGTTAAGTCTAAAACTTCTTTTCTTATTCTAGTTACAAAAGTAGGGGTATTCCCTACGTTAAATATATCTAAATTTTTTCGATAATAAAGTCTAAAAGGTACTCACCCCTTTGGTTTATATCGGTTCTTCCCCATGTTGTATGGTGGGCGTTTGCATCGCACCCGACCATAAGGGGTAGTCTTTTGCTATTGCAGTAGTGCACTAGTTTCCGAACTTCTGTTGGTGGTATATTCGCATCATCACCAGCAAAATATGCGGATGCTACAACCATCGTCTTCAATTTTATTCAATGCTTAGTACAAGCAGAGCTTAAAAACTAGATAATAATAAATACAATATATATGTTCATATGTACCTACTAAAATTTACAAAAATATAATAACAAAAAATAAATAAAAGAAAAATAAGAATTTAAACACATTACTATGGAAGGCTTGAGAGGAGGGTATTGCGAAGGGCTGATTTGGATATGTTGAAGTCAAAAACATTTGAAAAGTTGTTAGCATTACGAAGCATACGAGACATAGGATTATAAAAGGAATAGTTTGTACGGTGATAAGGGATACGAAAAAGGGGTACTGTCCTTAAGTTACGGGGGTTGGTGTTGATGGAGATAGCATTCAGTAAGGCTGGGCAGTCAATATTACCAGTAATTAAATCGTGAATAAAGACGATTTCTGAGGTTTCACGTCGTTTTTCTAGGGATTTCAGATTTATAAGGTGCAAACGATCGACATATGGAGGGAGATGATAATTATCGTCCCACGGAAGGCTACGCAGTGCAAAGCGAAGAAATCTACGTTGAACAGTTTCAATCCGTTTAATTTGTGTAATTTGATGCGGTGACCAAACTTGAGAAGCATATTCGAGAATAGGTCTAACAAAGGTAACATAAAGCGCTTTAGACACATATGGGTCTGGAAATTCTTTTGACCAACGTTTTATAAACCCTAGCATTGAGTTGGCCTTATTGATGATGTTGTCAATATGGGAGTGAAAATTAAGCCCTCTATCGACTATGACCCCCAAGTCATGAGAGAAAGTAACATAAGGCACTACGTCCCCTTGAATGAAATAGGTACGAAGTGACCCAGGTTGGCGTTTTCTGGAAAAAGTAATAGTATGGCACTTGCTTACATTAAGTTCCAGGAAGTTTTTTTGGCACCAGAGAGAAAATCTATCAAGGTTGTCTTGCAGATAGCGAGAATCAGTGGGTGATGATATACGATTAAATATTTTCATATCGTCCGCATAAATCAAAAGATTACAATCCAAAATGTTAGCGACATCATTGATTGCTAAAATGAATAGCATTGGGCCTAGATGACTACCTTGTGGAACACCGGAAGGGGCGCTGAAAGGAAAGGGATGATCTGAAGTGGACAATGTAATTTCTGTTAGACAAATATGAGTCAATCCATGAGATGAAAAGTGAAGGAAAGCCGAGTATTTTTAATTTGAAAGTAATTATTTTGTGAGACATGTTGTCGAAAGCTTTGCTAAAATCAGTGGATACAACATCAACTTCGTCCCCTTTTTCCATAGTGCAAAGCGTATGAGACAATAATTCCACAAGGTTTGTTGTTGTAGATCTGCCAGCTAAGAAACCGTGTTGAACGGGAGAAAAAATAGGTTTACAGTAGAAAGCGAGTGCATCATAGAGGATGCTTTCGAAAATTTTCGGTATGCAAGAAAGTTTGGCTATTGGGCGATAGTTGGACACATTATTTTTTGGTCCTTTTTTATGGATAGGAACTATGAAGGACACTTTCCAAGATTGAGGAAAAACACCTTGACAAATAGATAGCCTAAAGAGAGAAGTCAATGGGTGAATAAAAGCATTTGAGCATTTTTTGAGGACAACTGCTGAAATGCATTCAGGGCCTGTAGAGTAGTCCTCTTTTAACTTATCAATTTGCACTTACCATGGTTGGGAGAATATTAAGAGATGAATAAGATGTTTGAAGATTCTCCGCTTTTAAATACTCGAAGTATTTTGTATCAGGCTCAGTATCACAATCCAAAAACGACTGTTTGAAAAAATTGGCAAAAAATTAGCTATTGTTGTAGGGTCCGATGAAGAGTTGTTCAAGTACACGAGCGAAGGAGGGAAGCCATTGGATTTTCTTTTCACATTTATAAATTCATAGAAACGTTTAGGATTGGAAGTTATGGAGGATTGCATGCATACAATGTATTCATTATAGAGTTGCTCAGAGAGAACAGAGAATTGCATAAAAGCGTTTGAGAAAACTTGGTAGTCGTAGTCCGATTTTGATTTCAAATATTTTTTCCACAAATTGTTCCTGACGTTGCGAAGAGACCGAAGTTCTTTAGTATACCATGGCGGAGAAGAAGAATAGTTTCTTCGAGGCAGAAAAGGCACAGATTGGGAAAAACAATTGAAAATCTTGGAATAAAAGGTTGACAGCTCATCCTCAATAGATCTTTGGGAAATATTCAAGTTGGTTTGGCTAAGAATGAAATTAAGATTATGAAAATCAGCTTTACGAAAATTGAAACTATATTCTGGGGCTATATTATTAAAGGACGCATCAAAAGAGAAAGAGGTTAACAAGGGTGGATGGAATTGATCAAGAGAAGATAGTAGTTGATCACTCCCAGTCACAACGGAGTTGGCGGGGTCAGAAGTGAAGACAAGGTCAAGCTGCCTATTCAGGTTGTTTGTGATTCCACTCACTTGAAAAAGACAGGAATCTTGTAAGCAGTCCATAAATAAGCTTTCTTTTTCACTTTTGACATTTACTGGGGAAAAGTAAGTTGCATCATCAGATAGACACCATTTGATGTTAGGAAGGTTGAAATCACCCAAGCAGAAAATATCATCATTTGAATCAGCGGTTTCAAAGAGAAGATCAATTGATTCGACAGCGAGTTGATAAGAACTAATTGGTTGTGCGGGGCGAATATAGTAACACATGACATATATATACCGACTATGTAGCTTTATTTTGATGGAGACAAACTCAAAATCGGTTGTATTTGAGGACTTAAAAACGGAAGCATCTAGGTTATTATTAACTGCTATTAAAACTCCACGACCGGAGGAGTCATTATCTTTATTTAAACCGTCACATCGAAAGGCAGTATAGTCAGAAGTAAATAATTCACTGCTGAGAAAATCAGGTGTAAGATTTGTTTCAGTCAGTGCAAAGATGTCGTAAGGAAGTTTTTGGGAATTTGAAAAGACAGTTGACGTTTTTGTCCGAAGCCCTCTTACATTTTGGTAGCAGATCGTTAGACACGTTGGATGATTTTTAAGGGGATTACGAAGGGGGAATTCAATGTTAAAGAGAACTATTATTACCATGGTGGTTACGATGACGATAAAAATTACTCCTAGAATTTACATAAGAAGAGTAGGCAGCCAGGTCATCCGAGACCATTTGATTGGTAACGTTAAAAGCTTCATGAAAGGAATTGAAAATCTTACGGAGGCTGGAGGTGTTGGTAGGAAGACCTTCTTGGTGAATAGAATGCAAGACATTGGTTTTGGTTTTACCATCGATGCAGATAAAATCAGGCTTATCATGTAGATAAGCTAAGTAAAGTCGGACGTTATCGTAGATTCGGCGATCTCTCAATCTAGCCATTGTGTATCGAGATTCAGTCGAGTCAGAAGTTTGCATGGCTAATTTAACATTAGGAGGGAAAAGTGGATCGAGAAATTGAGGTTTATGTGATGAGGGATTAGAGGCAGGTAGTGTATTTGAATGATTATTATTTTGTGGATAATTAACATGAACATGATTAAGAGGAAGATTATACGAAGGTGGAACATTGTGTTTGCTTGATGTTGGTACAGGTGGGTTAAGAACATGTGAGAGAAAGAAATTAGGATATTTGGTATTGGAAGTAGTTATAGCTTTGTTAGATAAAGGGGGATTGTTTGATTTGCTAGGTAAATTGTTTGAAGAAGGATATTTAAAGTTACGTATAGATTTAGGATTAGATCTATAATTGAAATTAGGGAGAGATTTAGACTTATAACTATTCCTAGAATAAGACTTAGATCTAAAGTTATTATTTGAAGATGTTGCAACTAACTCGGGAACCATTTTCATAAAACTATTTCTTAGACACAAAGAATGATGAGAGAATAACCATTTATAAGAATATGGTATAGAAATTTTAAATATTCCTGGTTTTTGACGGTTACAATAATAGAATAGAATAGAATAGAATAGAATAGATTTATTAATTCATACGAAAATAGTGTTTACAAAAACAGTTGATTTTTAAACATAAATCCTTTAAGGCATGGCCGGAAGGGCCGTCAGCCAGATGATAGCCTTTATTACATTTTCAATTTTTGTAAATTAATGGTGCTTAGGTAACAATTTAAATTAAAAGTCTTCTCTTATTATTTGCTTTCTATATGTAAGTGCTATTTTTATATATTGCGATAATTTTTTCCAATCTATCCCATTTAACATTGCTATGAGGTCCGTTTGTTCCAAATAATTCCGTTGCCATATTTGACGCCGTATCTCGGCTAGAATTGGACACCTTGCGATGAAATGTAGTACGTTTTCCCTTTCGTTGGTATTGCATAAAGAGCAGTTAAGTGGTAAGTTGTTGCGATGTGGTATGTAATGTAGAGGTAATAGTTCACCTCTTGCACGGAATATGAGTGATATCGTTTCACTATTAAGGTTGTCGTTGAAGTAATTGGATTCTCCTAAATTGTGCTGGAGTACAGGATAGAATTCTCTATGTTGTGAACTTTTAGCTCGCTCTATATTTTCTTCTCTTGTTTTGGAATGGAGGCTTTCAAGAAGTTGTTTAGAAATGGCCTCCATTCTGCCAAATTATCCAAACTAAGATTGAAAGAGAGTTGACAGTAGTTTGCTAAATTCTTCCATTCCTCAAACCATGAGCTTTGCGACCTTATTATGGAGACTGCAATCTTTCTTGCAACTTTATTTTCGTGACTGTACATGAGTTTTATAATGTAATTGAAGTGAAGTTTTAGAGATGTAAGATACAGTGGTGATAGTCCAGTTTCGATGAGTAGCATGTAGTTTGGTGTTGTGTCTGGCAGTCGAAATTGTCGCTTTAGAAAGAACCTCAAAAGTTTTTCAGTGGTTTCAGATTGATTCCAACCCCATGATTCGGCAGCATAAAGCATTATTGACTCGGACGTTGCCAGAAAAACTTTATACTTTGCGCTAAATGTTAGGTCTTTGTTTCCATAAACATTTTTCCACACCGTCCCAATCGCATTTTTGGCAGATGAAAGTTTTTTGACTAAGTGCTTTTCCAGGTTCAAGTTGCTTGTCACAGTGTAATCCAAGTATTGGTATTCCTTTACAGTTTCGATAGACTCTACTCCATAATACCATTTTTCTTTAGCAGCGAGTCGTCCTGTACCTCTCCGAAAGACCATTGTTTTTGATTTGTTGAGGTTAACAGTTAGGTTCCACTTCAAACAGTAATCTCGTAATTTGTTTATCATCAGTTGGAGGGACTCTGGTGATTCAGCTAAAAGGACTAGATCGTCTGCGTACATCAATACTTTGATCAGAAGCCCATCGATTGTTATACCACACGGCAATTCTTGAATTAGGTCTTCAATATAAAGGCAAAAGGCTGAAGGGCTGAGATTGCATCCTTGTTTCAATCCTACTAACGCAAGGAACCAATCTGATAGATTTTGCCCATCCCATACAGCATAACGTGTTTCACTATAGATGCCCTCAATCATTCTTCCAAACTTGAGAGACATTCCATCTCTAAAAAATTTGAAAATTAAAGCTTTTCTGTCGATAGAATCAAATGCGGCTCGGAAATCCACGAAAAAGGCGTATAACTTTCTTCGTCTACGCAGGTATATCTCTGCGATATTGGTCAAGCTAAATATGTGGTCTACTGTGGAATATCCTTTTCTAAATCCAATTTGGAATTCACTAAGAAGAAGTTTTCTTTCAATCCATGCTGTAAGGCGGCGTCTTAGGATTTCCATGAAGATTTTTAGCGATGTGTTGAGAAAAGCAATACCTCGATAGTTGGATGGGTCCATCCTATCTCCTTTTTTTAGTATGGGAAAAAGTATAGATTTTCTGAAAGCCTCCGGTGTTTCCCCTGTTGTAAAAATGTCATTATACACTTTTGTGAGATGGTGTAAGAGCCCTGTTGTTGCATATTTCCAAAATTCATTTGGGATCCGATCAACCCCTGGGGCCTTGTTGTCTTTTATTTTTGCTACAACTAACTCTACTTCAGAAATCGTTATTTCTCTATCCAAAATTTGATTTTCGACATTTGGTCTAGCGTATTGGATTGATGGAGCAAAAAGTTCTACGTTCAATTGTCCTTCAAAATGATGTCATAGTATTGCTGCAGGTAAGAGTGTTTTTGTGGCGAAATTTCTTCCTTCTATATTTTGTATTCCTTTCCGAAATTCCGAGGAATTTTTACAGTGTGTTAAACTTTCTGCTTGTTTTTTGGAGAAATTTACTCTTTTGCTTCTACATAAAACTTTATACGCTCGATTTGCTTCGAGATAATCTTTTTTCAAGGAATCGGCATTAAAATTTCGGTATAGGTGCAAAAGTGCAAAGGATCTTTTCCGGGCAGAATCACAATCCTTATCATACCAGGGTGATTTATTTTTACAGGGCCCAGGTTTTGGCTGATGTGAGTTCGCTGTTGATGTTATTACGCTCTGTAGAACTTTAATCGTTGTCGTTGGTGCATGTTCATGAAGTCCGTGTGCTGTTATACTCCGATTTAAATTAGCTTGATACATTTCCACTTGGTTTTTTTCCCATTTAAGTTTTGGAAGAAGTGCATTTTCTTTTTCGAGCTGTAATTGATTATCAGATACTGTAGAGATAAGAGTAGTAATCAATGGCATATGGTCGGAGTAAATTTGACTATCCACTTCAAAATCATATAAATTATAGACTATATCAGTGGAAATGAAGAGATTGGCCTGGATTTCTGATGAAAGTAAGTTTACCTTCCTCATCACCTTTTTGTGTACCATTCATTATGTTCAAATCGAAAGAACTTCCCAATTCCAAGATGTTTTTCCCCCTTGCGTTGATTTCTGTGTCTTTAGACTTTCTTTCGAGGGAACAGTTTCCAAAAGATACGCATTGTTCTTGTCCGGTTCGCGCGTTAAAATCCCCTAAGAGAATGCAATGTTTTTCTCCCAATATTTGCATTGCGTCGAGCAGAATAGCGAAATCCGTTTGCCAATGTGAACAATTTAAATATACTGGAACTAAATTTACAGTCTTTTCATCTATCAATATTTCAAGGTATTTGAATTCTTCTATTTCTTTATAAGTGCAATGTATTGTCGACAAAGATTTTTTAACGCCATAGAGTGCTCCATCCGATGCTCTTCCTCTCGACGCTCCATTCCGTTTTACAGCTCCAATCCAACAAAGTTCATAACCGTTAAAAAATTCTTCGAAGTATTTTTGGTTTTGCTAAATGGTGTGAGTTTCATATAGCAAAAATATTTCGAAAGTATTTACATAATAAAAAAAATCGCAATATATTTTTTTGTTCGACAAACCATTAATATTGTAACTTAAAATTTTTATTTTCTTAAAACTAGCAACATTTTCTTTATTCTGGCTGACTGGTAATTCCTAGTGTGAACGTCCATCAGCTTGAACGGTTACAATAAATTGGGAGGAGTCTATAGGTGTTTTGAAAGTATCTTTGAATCCAGGGTTCATTTGCATGTAGAGGTGCACCTTTGATGATATAGTTTGAAAGTTGATTAGATTTAAGTTTTTTCAGGCGATTGTTCTATTCGGCGGGAGTCCAAACCACATTGAATTTAATTAAGTTGGAAGAATGTTGAGAAGTGACAGCTTGCGTTGTTTTTGTGGGATGTTGTGCAGCGATGGTTGGCGTCGGTGCTGGGGGTTGGTGTGAAGTGATGTTTGGTGTTGGTACTGGGAGAACAGTTGAAGAAGGAGAATTGCAGTCTTCGCCTGAATGTTCGACGGAGGTATCCAGGTCTTGAAGTTCCATGAGTAAGGATTTGTTGTTGTTGTTATGTAGCTGGGGTTGGAGTAAGCAATTCTGATTGGATGCACGTTTCATTTCTTCAGATATATCAGCGATGGCAATACGAGTGGCAGTGGATTCTCTTATCAAAACGTCAGCTAGTGCTAACGAATCACCGATCATTTTATCGTAAGTAGCTGTGTAGTCTATACCAATTGATCTTATAGCATTTGATTGCTTATTTAAGGAAACTTCAATCATTTCCAAGCTTTCCTTCATCGTGGTTATTGATTGGATACAGGTCGACAATTCTTGTAAGGGATTTATTGCAGCAATAGCGTTCTTTATTTTTATAAATTGGGTATTTAGGTGATTTGGGACCAAATTAATATTATCAACGCATTCTGTAAATTTGTTAAGGGCCTGTTTGGATAGACTTTCGATATTAGCAAGTTGGGAAGTAAATACAAAATGATGATTTTCAAGACTTCTTGTGGTGGATTCATTATTTTCGGCCATGAGATCATTAGTTTTACTAGAGCTTTACACGAACCAAAAAGTTCAGGCACTTGTACGTGGGTGGTTTAGTATAAATGTCGGTAATTACAGATGTCGGTAAGGATGAGCAATATGTTGACGTTGAATATTTTTGATGATTGATGTATACGAACATATGTAAATAGAAACATCCAAGGGGGTATTTATGTGGTAGTACCCAAAATTGGACTGCTTGGCAGAACACTACTAAACAAAATAGAACTCACCAACTCACCAAGGCAAGACTGAAAGCAATTATATGTTTTGTAAGCTCTTTCTTGCAATACAGTCTGAAGAAAAATTCCACGGTGGCTGATAGCAGTGGGATGAAGTTGATGGGCTGAGATGTTGCGCAGGTACTCAGTAGTATTGTAGCATGAAAAAGAAGGCAAAGAGAGATACATGTAGCCTCAATTTTGCTTCATAGGCAGAACATATACGAGTAAAAAATGCACTCAACAAGCAAGAAAGAAACAGCTACTTAATATATGATATGGTTTGGAGAATACTTAATTAGCTCAGGCACTCAATTAATATTTTGTTGTTGCATGGAAATATAAACAATGCGGATTTGTGTAGGTTCACTTTTGCTTCTATGGCAGAACATATGCCAAAAAATGCACTCACCAGAGAGACAGAAAGAGAGAACAAATGTGGGTGATTGAGATAAAAAAAAAACACTTTAACTCAAAGAAATGTATTTCAATTATGTTTAATTTAAAACTTTAAAATGGAACTTTGGAAAAGCAAGCACATTAAAAAATGTATGGTATATTTCGCAAAAGTTAGGTTGTTCAAATGATGCACAGAAAATTAAATTTTCTTGGATAGTTAAAAAGGCTACAAAATTAATAAACTCGGGAGCTATCCAAAACGCAAGCAGCAGTCTATGACAAGGTGACACTCTAAGGGCTGCCGTCAGTGTAAATTTGGGCCTGTATTGGAACTAGATCCCGCGTCATAAATTCTAAAAGACATATAAAATTTATATTATTTCTTATTTTTATGCATGCTCTGGGCGAGTCGTGTCTCGTATCCCATATAACTTTAGAGTCCTTACTTGTTAGGCCTCTTATTTGGCCCCTCTAAATCCAGGGTTCTTGAATCAGCGCTAGTCCCAGGTTTTCAACAGTAAATTTCCGCGCAATGACAGCTGATGCTGCCTTAGCGTGGTGTAAATTCACCTGGGCTAGCCTGGTGCTGATCCCGCGTCCAGTCATTTCGTTGCCTTTTAGAAGATGGGGGTGAATGCCCCTTCATCTTCGAGTAGCATTTCTTCTTCCTCATTGGTAGGAAGCACTTCGCCTGGATCGGATTCGCTAGGAGAGAGGTCTATGCCCTCCATCTCTTTGCTTATCCGACTTCCTGCATCCATTGCCAGTGGTGTTACCTGGCTCTGGATTCTAGTTATGGGACGGGTTGGGGTATGGAGTGTGATTTGGGTTTTTTGTGAGGTTCAGTTGGTTGGAGAGGTTGGGTTTGCTGGGAAGTTTGGATGGTGTTGGGTGTGTTGGGAATCTGGGCTGTGTCATTTTCTCATTTTTCTCATTTTCTGTATAGCTACCATCAGGGTTTCTAAGTGCTAACGATGTTAGTGTTTTCTCTTTTGCTATAGCTTTGTGTAGTCTTGCTGCTGCTGGAGTGGTAGAAATCCCCTCATAGAAGTTTGCGAAACTATTTCTCTTGGCTTTCCTTATCTCCCCATTGTATTTGGTCATCTCTACAGAGTAGTTATGCCACTCTCCATTTCTCTTTGCCCTATTGAAAAGTTTTTTACCTTGGATCTTAGTTTCGACAGATTATTGTTCCACCATGGAGCATCGGTCTGTCTTTTTATGGGTCTTAGGGGACAGCTGAGTACATATGCCTCGTTTATAGCCCCACTTAACTCATTTACTGTATGATCTAGTTACAGGTAGCTGTTTGTTGTTTCCACTGGTCCTAACTGATCAAGATTTATCTTGAGAGTATCTTTATAAAGACTCCAGTTTGTTTTCTTGGGATTCCTTCCAGAGGTGTTCTCTGTCAAAAGATTCTCCAGGGTAAACACTATGATTCTATGGTCAGACATTGATGGTTCGTTGCAAACTCTCCAATCCCTGACCAAGCTATTTAAGTTCGGAGTTCCGAAGGTTAAGTCTAAAACTTCTTTTCTTATTCTAGTTACAAAAGTAGGGGTATTCCCTACGTTAAATATATCTAAATTTTTTCGATAATAAAGTCTAAAAGGTACTCACCCCTTTGGTTTATATCGGTACTTCCCCATGTTGTATGGTGGGCGTTTGCATCGCACCCGACCATAAGGGGTAGTCTTTTGCTATTGCAGTAGTGCACTAGTTTCCGAACTTCTGTTGGTGGTATATTCGCATCATCACCAGCAAAATATGCGGATGCTACAACCATCGTCTATGGGCTGCCGTCAGTGTAAATTTGGGCCTGTATTGGACTAGATCCCGCGTCATAAATTCTGAAAGACATATAAAATTTACATTATTTCTTATTTGTATGCATGCTCTGGGCGAGTCGTGTCTCGTATCCCATATAATTTTAGAGTCCTTACTTGTTAGGCCTCTTATTTTGTCCCTGTAAATCCAGGGTTCTTGAATCAGCGCTAGTCCCATGTTATCAACAGTAAATTTCCGCGCAATGACAGCTGATGCTGCCTTAGCGTGGTGTAAATTCACCTGGGCTAGCCTGGTGCTGATCCCGCGTCCAGTCATTTCGTTGCCTTTTAGAAGATGGGGGCGAATGCCCCTTCTACTACTTACAGACTACTCACAAGCTAGAACAGCCACAGTAAGCATTTTCCGGTTTTTAAAATTTTTCTGTATTTTTGAGGATTTTTTTTTTGTTTTTTTTTTGGTGCCACCCTGACTGTCCCTACTTAAAACTAACTACCTAAACCTATGCAAGTCGGCCATACAAAAGAAAAAGCAAGGTCAACTATTAAATATCTGAAGGAACTTCATCTTCGTTTTTCAACCACCAGAACTGGTTCTCCTGCTTTACCCTATCTCTTCGGTCCCGTTCGGACACAGTCCTACTGAACCGAAGGTGCTCAGCTCCGTCTTGTGCGAGGACGTCTCGACTGTAAAGGAGCCGCCGATCCACAGTTCTACGGCCGACGTGGTAGATTAGCGGAACCGCCGCTCTATCCTGGATCAGCCCTCGACTGTCTAGGTGGAGGAATGCATCGGGCGGAATAAAGCCGCTTAGACTCACACTCTCGTAGTATTCGTATTTAGGGTAATAAGCCCCGAAAATTAAGCTGTTAGACGAGGACATCGCTCTTGCAATGTGACCTCGAATAAGCTTCAGCAAGAAATTATCTATCCTGTTTATGTTGGCCCCGTTGTATAGAGCCAGGTTGGACTTCCTGCATCCATTGCCAGTGGTGTTACCTGGCTCTGGATTCTAGTTATGGGACGGGTTGGGGTATGGGGTGTGATTTGGGTTTTTTGTGAGGTTCAGTTGGTTGGAGAGGTTGGGTTTGCTAGGAAGTTTGGGTGGTGTTGGGTGTGTTGGGAATCTGGGCTGTGTCAGAATTTTTGGGGTGGGGTATCTAAAGACTGGAGAGGTAAGTGTCCTAGGTGTTTGTGGCTGAGGTGATAGCAGAAGTTTTCTTCCTTGCGCCATCACGGTTGGGGACTGCTGCCTTACGGTGACCTGTGACGGCTATCTTCCCGAACTTGTAGTGGAGCTGGTGATCTGCCTTCATTATTGCCTCTGCTGACTGACCGTCAATGACGATCACAAGCAGCTGAAACTTTAACCTTGATCTTGCTCTTTAGGACTTTCCACGCTTTCACCGTCGGACCATCATTTTGGGCCTCTATGAGCGACAAGGAATTCTTATCGTCTTGCCCCGTGCTCCTAGGCAAGAACAGCGTAATTGTGTGCATTTTCGGGATGTTATCTCCCAAGCATGCCATCAATTCACTGCCTTTCCAAGTTGCCAGTATTGAGGCTTTCTCCTTTAGCCAATCCGCTGTGTTCTGGCCAGCACAATCGACTAGAAGTAGCCCAGTTCTAAAATGCAAGCCGTTGAATTTGAGCTTGTGCGTCCACCCAAGAGAGACCTCCTCAATTATGGCTTCTTCCAGTGCTGAAAGCTCATCAACAGTAAGAGTTACCTAAGGGTATTCCCTTGGTAGAACCGCAATTCTCACACTCATTGCCGCACTTGCATAAGGGAGCCTTTGTTCCCCAGCTTCAGAAACAGCGGTGCTTGTTCCCGCTACTGACGTCCTGGGCTTTTTGGCGTTCTTCTTGAGGGGTGGGGTTATATGGTGGCTTTTCCTCTTACCATGAACGTCGGTTGAAGAATCTGCCTTCTTTTCATCTACCTTCTTCCTTGCTTCCTGCGGGGACATCCCGTCAGAAAGAAATCGAAGGACGCACCGCTCAATCCTTTTCTTAGTGGGTCATCCAAGCCAACTGGCTGCCCCAGTTCAGGAAGTGGACCAGCAAAGCGATTACGTCTTCTAGCTGGCTTCTTAGACGGTTCAGAGGTCACCCGTGATGGTGTCTTCCCATTACTAGAGCCCTTTACTGTCTTAATTTCATCATTTGCTGGCATGGGAGGTATTCTTCCCTTGCTAGCGGTCGATGTGCCAGGAGTATCATCTTCCATTTGCCTGGGAGGTGTTCTCCCTTGGCCTATATTCAATGGTCCTCCTTGAGCTGCCCGGTGCTGTAAGTCCCTCTGAATTTTTCTCTTTAGGAAAAAGTTGCTCCCCGGTCTCGGATCGTCACCATGGAGGTTTTTCTCCATACGGTCCGCAAATTCGTTCGCGGTGGGATCCCGCGGAACGTTAAATTTGTTGTGGTTTTTGTTGTTTTTTCTTTTAAAAATTTTTGGGAATTGAATCCCACGAGTAGCTAGAGAAATATATGGCCAGCCATACCAGAGCTCCGCATAGTATGGTAAGGTCATAGTTACTCTTTGAAACGACCCCATCACAAAGAGGTACCGTTAGAATACAGCCGGTATACCCCGTGGCTGCAAACCATCCAATAGGCACGGTCCACTTAACACCCTGGATTAGGGGTGCATAGTGCAATATATAACTTAAATAAACAAATAAAGATAAATGATCATTTTAATAATCAATTTAAAACTTTAAGTGCCTTGATGAACCAAGGCATTGAAACAATAAATAAATTAAAAAATAGAAGTAATGATATTGATAACCTTAGTATAGAAATAGAATTCAATAACAACATAAAAGAAATTAAAGAAACTTTAGGGAAAATAGAAGACGTAATACTTACAAGCAGAACAGGAATATTAGCCCAAGACATAATAACAAGCCAAGAAATTAAAGAGAATAATATCACATTTGAAAAATTGAAAGAATTAAAAGTCAATTTAGCAACTTACAAAGAAAATATATTAGTAATTGTATTAATTCCACAATATTCCAACCAAAAGTTTAATAAAATATATATTCAAAACTTTCCGATTAATAATAAAATTATAAATTTACAAACAAATAACTTTTTAGAATTAAATAAAACATTATATTATGTAACAAAAGAAATAAAAAAATTCCAAATATTAAAAGACGATTGCATAGAAAATATATTAATAAGCAAACAAATAAAATGCAAAACTAAAGAATACAAAGGAAAAAATGTTATAATAGAAAAGGAAAAATATTTAATAATTAAGAATCTGGAAAAAACCGAAATACAACAAAATTGTAATAATTTAAATTATATATTAGAAGGAAATTACTTAATAAAAGCAGAGAACTGTAAAATTTCAATAAACAATGTAATTTATAATAGAAAGTATTACAAAGAAGAACAAATAATACATGTATTAAACTTTAACTTTTCAAATGAATATTTAGAAGAAATCAAGTATGAATCCATTGATAACTTAAAAGAAATAATAGAAATAAAAAATAAAAAGGAAACACAGTATATTTTTAGTTTCTCAACAATTATATTAATCATTGCGATCATTCTAATAATAATATTGTACAAAATAAAAAGTCAAAATAAAACTATAATAAATCTATCTCCAGTCATAAACGAACTGAAGGAAGACTCTAAGGAGGGAGGAGTTATGGCAGCAGCTCATCTTAATAAAGAAACTATCTTTTAAACATACGAGTATGAAAGTAATTAAAAACAGATGTACCAACATAGTTCAAGTAATTAAGAACAGATGTACCAACATAGTTCAATACAACACAAGAACAAAGGGATGCCTCATCAACCTTTGTTCATTCCAAGGAAAGGTAATAAAGAAGGATAGACCCAGGACGAGACAAAAGACAATAATAAAAACCAAACAGGAAACGATGCCTTACATTAAGTATAGAAAATGTATAAATAAGGATACTTCATATTTTGTAGAGTTAGATTCTAAGAAGACATTAATAAAGAAAGAGCTCTTGCTCTTAAAGTTATTTTAAAATCAAAACTTGTGTTTTGATTTACATCGAACATAAGATTTATATATGAAAGTATGTAAAATAAAAAAGTTTTTTTTTGGAATCGAAAGAGTGTACTGTCCTTTACTCAAGGGTTGCATAAACCAATGCATCCCCATAAACACTAAGTGTGAAACGTGTAAGCAGAGTAAGCCTTCATGTCAGATTCTTCGTCCTACTATAGATAAGTCCTTTGCTATAAATCGTCCCTTTCAGAAATTGTATGTGAATATCTTGGGCCCTTACCCAAGATCCAAAGCAGGAAATGCCTACGTTTTTGTGGTGTTAGAGCATTTCCCCAAATATATCTTCCTGGAACCCTTGCGTTCAGCTAATAGTAGCAGCATTATAAAATTTCTGAGAAACGACATTTTAAATGTATTTGGAGTGCCACAAATAATCCATTCGGATAATGGGCAACAGTTTCTGTCTAAAGATTTTCAAAATTTAATGCAAAGGTAATGGCACCAGGCACTTCCGGACCGCGTTTTATTCACCGCAGTCTAGCGCGTCGGAAAGGGTCAACAGAACTCTATTATCTGCTTTACGTTCTTATCTGAAGGATGATCAACGCGACTGGGATATACACCTTAGTGATATTGCAGGCGCTTTGAGAAGTTCGGTTCATTCTGCTACTGGTGTGTCACCGTATTTTGCTCTGTTTGGAATGAATATGATGACTTACGGTGGCGGATATTAACTGGCCCGGAAGCTGAGTGTGGTGGATGATGGAGAGCTGTTGACCCTTCCCAGGAATAACAGACTCCAATGCATTAGGGAAAAAGTTAAAGAGGGTATTCTGAAAGCAAAAGAGAAGAGCGCGAACAAATATAACCTACGAGCTAAGAATGTCCAATATGTACCTGGTCAAGAAGTGTATCGGCGAAATTTCATCTTAAGTGACACTTCTAAATATCTAGCTGCAAAATTGTGCCCAAAATTTGTGAAAAGTAGGGTAATAAAAGCAATCGGAAAAAACATCTACGAATTGAAAAATCTAGGAGGAAAGAAAATCGGGGTGTACCACGCCAAAGACATTAAACAATAGCTTTCTAGTCTGATATATAAATGTAAGTGAGGTCCCTCATAACGGTGTTTGTCTTGAGTCTTAACGGGTAGGTTCAAAAAAATACGACGTTTGTGGATGACCTTTGGGGCAATCGTTTTAATTGTGGTAGTATCCCTGTCAAGTATTGTGGTATCAGAGTCTATTTAATTACCTATTTATTGCTTAGATTATGTACTTACGTATTCAATCGATTACTTATGTATTAATTTATGCATATCATAGAGACCATTTAGTTATTTATATGTCTTATAAATTCAAAATAGCATTTTATATGTCAGATATGTAGATTATTTATTTTTTGATTGGTATTTAATAGTGTAATTATTTATTTGTTATATATTTATTTAGCTATATGTCATACTGATTTTATATTTATTTATTTATAGGTAACATAGATTATAAATAGCTAATATATGTAGATTATTTGTTTATTTATTTGTATTTCGTAGTGTATTTAGTTAATAGTTATATATTTACTTATTGGTATGTCATACGGATTAGTATTAGAATAGTATAGTTATTTGCATGTGATTGTGTTTATTTATTCAAATATTTGGTAATATACACATATAGCCTAGTTATTTATTTATCAATCATGGTTGATTTATCGTCGTTATTAAATGGTTATTGTGTAGTATAATTAGGTATTTAGTAGGTACTTATGCGTATTATTATTTATGGTCTTTGATTCACTTTCGATATCTTTTGTTTTACCCTTGCTCAGGAAACCTGCCATAGGTGATTAAACTCGTATTTTTCCAAGCAAATAAAACCAAAAAAAAAAAAAACTCGTGATTTATTGTACGTGCCGGATGTAGCCAATTATTTTTTTTCTCGTTCATCTAAAACAAAAAACCAAAATACTAAGAACCTTTTTGTAGTAGTTTCGGTCAGTCGATTTATTTTCATGAATAAAAAGAAGAAACAAAACAAAAAAAAAAAAGAAGAAACCGGTCAACCTGCAACTAACATAGATATTTTTTTTGTTTTGATACTATTTCCAATAGATTAATGAAAAACTGAAATAAATAACAACCTGGTAGATATAAATCCGATCCTGGAGGAATGTAAAATAAATAGCCCGGCTTTAGGGTTCGTGGTTTCATTCCCATTGGGATGAGGTAGCCGGTCACCGTCTTTGCCGCGTTCCCAGAACTTTCAAATCCAGAGATTTGTTACGGGTGCCTCCGTAGGAAATGGTGATGACAGATATAGATGTTCTCCATGCAAATCTCCTTTACATGTATGATCTGCGTCTAGGAAAGATTAGGTATAAAAGAAGATATCGTTTACTCGGATTTCAGTGCTTGTTTCCACTTACCCTGTTGACGGCCGACGCCGGTTGTTTGCCATCTGACCTACGAGTGGTTCGTACTATTTTTGTTGCTTGGGGTGGGATGCATCTTTTGGGATTCCACCTCTGGAATTCAGAATTCTAGAATTCAGTAAGCTATTATATAGCTACAGATGATGGTAAATTTTAGATTTCCAAAGGTATATTGGCCAGTACAGTTTTCTTCGGACTGAAATAAAAACAACATTGAAGCTCGCAGTTGAAAATGATTTAGAGCTAAACGTCATAGCCAAAAGAGCAGTCTACTGGATGCCTATAAAATGAATGAATTCAGGAATGAAGTCAACAAAAGGGTTGCAAAACAAGATGAGGGAACATATTATCGTTGTAGCGAGGTGAAAATATGGCATGGTGAGACGGGTCAAGACGGGGCTACGTGGAGGGACAGTTTCGCCATACGGGTGTTGTGAACGCAACGGGTTTCATTTGTATAAGCCCCGCCTAGAAACAGAGGTTACCGTATGATTTCGAAGATGACGATATGGGTGATGTTCAGCTAAGTCGTTGAGAAAGTGTTCAGTAGATAGGCATACGTCCTCGGCGCTGAAACTTTGTCGTCATTTTCTGTGTGGCATAAATATAAAATAGAATATATATTTTTTTTTGTGCGGTTAAAAGGAGAAGAGAGTGTAGAGTGGTTATGTTTTTTTTGTTCACGGTGCATTAAAGAATTGTACATATATGTAATTTGGAATTTTTGTACCGAGGATAAGGAAAAGGAGTTTTGCTGTTTTTTTCTGGGATAAGGGTGAGTAATAACTGATTACTTAGATTTGTAGCAAGAAATGCTAAAATGATCTTGAATGATTTAGGTATTGCAGGCGAGCCTAGATGTCATCGGCAAGGGCAGAGTCGAGGCGGCCATATTTTTTTTCGTGGCGAACCAAAGTGTGTCTTGCGTCTGCAATCACATTTCGACAAATTTACAGAAGTTGTGAGAAGTAGCAGCGTAATGTTAAATACACAAGGAGTCTAATGTCCAAGTAATATTTATGCTTTTATATTATGCCAATTTATTTTCATTCTGATGGGCAAAACCCCGAAGTGCCTGACGATACCCTATAGATAAAAAAAATAATAATTCAAAGAAATTCCTTTTAAAATCCGCAAATGTGGCTGTGGGCTGAATCTTTGTATATATAAACCATAGTATTCATTGTTAGTTTTTCGGTCTCCAAGTTGTGTTTGTTATATGAAAATAAAATAAAAAGAATTTTTGTTATATTTTATAGCTTTGTATATATAAACCATAGTACTATCATGGAAGCCATCGAAGAGGGCGATATCTGAAGTACCCAAGGGGTACCTTGACGGGGAGAATTTCATTTTTCGATGGAGACTTGTAATTGTGAATTGTCAAAATATAATGAGAACGGGAAAGACGTATACCGAAATCATGAGTGGTGGAAGGCATTTCCTCAAAAGGATATTGGTATAATGAGAAAACAGATAAAAGACACAATGAGGAAAATATTCAATTTTGTTTTGGTTTGTTTACATTTTTTTGTAATGAAGATAAACCTAAAGACATTAAAAGAACAATTTTGGATATTCTCTTTGGCTCCTGGGTGTTTGTGGTGCAAGAGAAAGGGGTAGGTATGCATGTGAAGGTGTATTTATTTTTTTACTGTTGCAGCATTGATAATATAAATAAGATTATATGTATATATGTTATATTATCCTTAGTTGCAGGTTTATTGTGCGCAGGATTTTTGGGTTTTGTGGTGATAGAAGAAGGAATTGTAGTATAGGTATGTGGGTTAGTTATTACAGATGTAGGTGTTTTGTGTGCAGGATTTTGTACATGCAAAGTTTACACTGTTTTGTCGTCATTCTGGTTCTTGCGTTGTTTTAGTTTTTTCCAAAACATTCAAGAAAATATTTTCAGATTTGCGGCTAAGCTTAGCGTCCTAGTGACTATAGAAATGCATAGGAAGGGCCAATTGATGCATCGCATTATATGAAAAATCGACTTTTATATCTAAAAGTGATTAGAGGCTGAACTAATAGCCCAGGAAAATTACAATAAAATTTACTATAGAAATGGATATAATTTAAAAAACATTTAGAAAGTTAAATTTTAAAAAAATCATTAAAATGGGTGCATTATTCATTCTTGACCATTAAAGTTAAAAACAATGGAAAATAATTTTTTTTCGCAGTTTAAGAATAGCGCCATCTGTTTTTTTTTTCAAAATTTGAAATTATAAGGGTGAGATATTAAATTCTCAATGGGAGTTTTGCTAGAAGGCTTAATTTTTTTCTCCAGGAAGATGTTAAAATTATTAGAAAGTTATACATATGTTTTAAAATTCTAACAAAATTATTAAAGAAGTTATGAGTGATTATAAAATGAAAATTAAAAAATTGGTATCTATAAAATAATTTATCACAAATCTGGATTTCAACTGATTTTGATTTAATATATATTTTTAGAAAGGTAATAAAACAAAAATTAACCATGTTTAAGAAAATTTTGATGCAACTTTTCTTCAATTTTTCTTGAGTAAATTTTGTCAAAAAATTTATTAAAAGTTCATTAATCGGTGGGTTGAATTTTTTGTACGATTTGAGATTGGCTACATCTCTTCTTTATAAAACCAAGCTCTTAGGGTGTCCGGGGTAAGGGGAAGACCACCTTCTTGGAAAAGAAAGTGATTTGGTTTTTGTTCTACAACTTGATGACATTTTATTTTACAACAAAGTCTTGAAAAAAAAACTTTTAGACGGTAAAATTATCTAAAAATTGAGTTATTAACGAACTCTGTAGGCTTATTAATCTTGAGGTCATACGATGTCAAAGTAACACTTTTGATTTTGTACTATAAATTTACAAATAACATTTTTTTCTTAATATCTCAGCAAACAATTTTTTTTTCAAAAAAACTCATGAGTTAATATAAGACAAAATTTACTCCAGCGTAAAGTTTTTGCATGGTTTTCTCAGAATCTTGCTTGTTTGAAAAAAAGTACATTAATCTTTCGTGTGTAAAATGGCAAGGTACAATATGTACCTTCACATATTTTTTCAAAAAAAATTATAGCTTTCGAGAAATTCAGAAAAAAATTTAATTGAATGATGAGTTTGATCCAAATCTCGAGGTATTTTTTTTTTTGAATGCGTAACCTTATTTAAAATATCGCGAATACAAATTGAACTTCATTGCAAAATGTCAATATGATATGAATTACATATAAGAAAAATAAGAAAATAAAATCAATTCTTTACGCTGAAGTTTGTACCTATAGAACCAAAATATTGTCTGAATCCGTGTATTAAGAATCCGGAAATCCGTGTATTAAAAATTCGTGTACTTATTAAGAATCCGTGCGTTAATAATCGGGGTATCTGGATACACGTAAAGAATAGTAGGCCCTAGTACCTTCCTATGTACCTACCTGCCTACCAAAACTACCTATGGGGATATTTGCCTAAGCTTCCCAATGTTGCAAACAAAATTTTATTGAAATACTGACCAACATGGTACACAGATAGGTACCAACTCAAAATCTATAGTGGTGATTCTACAAATGATGGAATTTTTGACGGCTCCGTTGATATTTTAATAACTGTTCAAGTATTTCACCTATAACTATAAATCTAATTGATGTCTACATGGCCAGACAAAATTATTAAGATCTGACATATTTTCAGTACTCAAAACATTTTTCAAAGGGTCTAATTCTCAGTCCCCGGAAGTGTCCCCGGCTCGTTTTCGAAAAGAAATTTCTTACAGTTCTCTAATTTAAGTTTCAAAACCAAAATAAACTTTCAATTATTGACGTTAGATAATATATCTTTTTATGATAAAATGAATATTTAGTACTATTATATTATATTACAAAATAAAATCATTGAATTTTGTCCCTCGGATTTCTAATAGTCCCCTGACCGATTGAAACAATCATAAATATCCTTAACTTTGAAAGCTATCCAAGTTTCAGATCTAGCAGCGTGAAGCATTAGGTGTGGTGACAGTAAAATCATTTTCGTATCCTACGCTTGTTGGCTATTTCATTTGTTATGAAGACATTTGTGCGAGAGGTCATGGATTGTGCTTTCAGTTTACTGAAAATATTTTTATGTAAGAAGGTATATGTTTTTAGCATTTTAATATAGGCTTAGTAAAATCTTAATTATATAAATGTTTGTATTTTTTGTGTATAGTACGTTAACATGTTTTAGTGGCAAAAACTATGAAAATACTCAACCCTCTGGCCTCAGTCCCCTGACATTCAATTACTGATTTAATCTCTTGATGTCCCAAAAATGCTCACAAAACGTTGCTTTTCTTCTAAAATACATGTAAAATAAAAAGGGGGAATCAATCGCATGATCTTACTCATATTTTCAAGTGGTTAAGAAATTTAAAGATAATTATTTTCACAGGGTGTTTTTCATAAATTGTATAAAAGTACTAGAGGCCACAGGTTCGGCCGACACAAGAAAAAAATTGTGTTGAAGGGGGTACATTTCTCCCCAATAAGGTGAGGGGTATGATTTTCTTAAAAATTGACTTAAAATAATAAAAAGTTAAAAAAATGTTCAGTTCTTTTGAACACCTGTTTTCAAAATGGCTATACAATCGTTGTTTTTATTTTCTTTGACTGGCCGTTTTCAATTATGTGAAAAGACTTTCTAAAGTTCATATAAAGTAAGGTCTTACGACTTTTTGTTTCCAAAAGTGTTATGTCGAAATTATCATCATTTTATTCCATTTTTTTAAGCTTTAAATTAATTTTGTGGTTCGATTTGGATAAATTTTATATATGGTTGGAAAGCCATTATTACAAGGAGTATGTGAATCACCAAATTAAACACTGACAGACAAATTTAGTTAACGATCACTGTGCACAAAATATTAAATCAAAAAAAAAAAACATCAAAAATCAATTTTAAAATATTACCTACCTAGCAAGCTTCTGAGTGGTGTCAAATGTTGGGGGCGAGACTTATAATAAATAATGGGTATGTAAGATAACAAAACACAATTACCTACCTAATACAAAAAAAAACTTGAAGACCAATAGGTACCTACCTAAATATCTACCAAAAGATGAACATATACCCACTTATTGGTAACAACCCAACCCATGAACGATTTTTCTTAGGATAACATTGGTCCAGCGACGGCGCCACATTCGGTCAGGGCTTTTTGCGTGGAGACTTTGTAATATGCCATAATTAAAGAATGGAAGATAAGTAGTAAGAGCAAGAGGAATGTATTTTTTACATTCTGATAAGAATGATAGGGAATAAAAGAGATAACCAAATCATGTGTTTGTGAAATATCAAACAATAAAAAAAGGTGAAGACAATGAAAAAACCAAAGAAAAATAGAAGAAAGTTGTGAACGAAATATCTGAAAATAAGCTGCTTGCGTCGTTGCCGTCGCGTCATAGCAACGAGGACACAAATAATTTGCCGAGATCTTGCTGTAGGATGTAGGCAATGTGAAAAAAGAAACGTATGATGGTATAAGTAAAGCTATATTTTCTTATATTGAGGGTAGGTTTTGTTTTTCTGATTGACCTTAAACATAATTGGCATATAGCTATATCTTTTGGTAGGCATTTAAATTGAAATTTTCTTTTCTTGCATGATATGCATGGTAGGCATATCTTTTGGTGGGTACCTATATTTGATTTTTTAATTGTAATCTTTTTTGCGATGATGGATATTTTGAAAAATACGAATGGTACCTCTTTGAATTAAAGTTTTTTTTTTTGCAATTATTAATTTAGTTGGTAGATTTTAGGGTTGTTACCAATAAGTGGGTATATGTTCATCTTTTGGTAGATATTTAGGTAGGTACCTATTGGTCTTCAAGTTTTTTTTTGTATTAGGTAGGTAATTGTGTTTTGTTATCTTACATACCCATTATTTATTATAAGTCTCGCCCCCAACATTTGACACCATTCAGAGGTAATATTTTAAAATTGATTTTTGATGTTTTTTTTTATTTAATATTTTGTGCACAGTGATCGTTAACTAAATTTGTCTGTCAGTGTTTAATTTGGTGATTCACATACTCCTTGTAATAATGGCTTTCCAACCATATATAAAATTTATCCAAATCGAACCACAAAATTAATTTAAAGCTTATATGGGTGATTCTGAAAAAAATGGAATAAAATGATGATAATTTTGACATAACACTTTTGGAAACAAAAAGTCGTAAAACCTTACTTTATATGAACTTTAGAAAGTCTTTTCACATAATTGAAAACGGCCAGTCAAAGAAAATAAAAACAACGATTGTATAGCCATTTTGAAAACTTTTTATTATTTTAAGTCAATTTTTAAGAAAATCATACCCCTCACCTTATTGGGGAGAAATGTACCCCCTTCAACACAATTTTTTTCTTGTGTCGGCCGAACCTGTGGCCTCTAGTACTTTTATACAATTTATGAAAAACACCCTGTGAAAATAATTATCTTTAAATTTCTTAACCACTTGAAAATATGAGTAAGATCATGCGATTGATTCCCCCTTTTTATTTTACATGTATTTTAGAAGAAAAGCAACGTTTTGTGAGCATTTTTGGGACATCAAGAGATTAAATCAGTAATTGAATGTCAGGGGACTGAGGCCAGAGGGTTGAGTATTTTCATAGTTTTTGCCACTAAAACATGTTAACGTACTGTACACAAAAAATACAAACATTTATATAATTAAGATTTTACTAAGCCTATATTAAAATGCTAAAAACATATACCTTCTTACATAAAAATATTTTCAGTAAACTGAAAGCACAATCCATGACCTCTCGCACAAATGTCTTCATAACAAATGAAATAGCCAACAAGCGTAGGATACGAAAATGATTTTACTGTCACCACACCTAATGCTTCACGCTGCTAGATCTGAAACTTGGATAGCTTTCAAAGTTAAGGATATTTATGATTGTTTCAATCGGTCAGGGGACTATTAGAAATCCGAGGGACAAAATTCAATGATTTTATTTTGTAATATAATATAATAGTACTAAATATTCATTTTATCATAAAAAGATATATTATCTAACGTCAATAATTGAAAGTTTATTTTGGTTTTGAAACTTAAATTAGAGAACTGTAAGAAATTTCCCTTCGAAAACGAGCCGGGGACACTTCCGGGGACTGAGAATTAGACCCTTTGAAAAATGTTTTGAGTACTGAAAATATGTCAGATCTTAATAATTTTGTCTGGCCATGTAGACATCAATTAGATTTATAGTTATAGGTGAAATACTTGAACAGTTATTAAAATATCAACGGAGCCGTCAAAAATTCCATCATTTGTAGAATCACCACTATAGATTTTGAGTTGGTACCTATCTGTGTACCATGTTGGTCAGTATTTCAATAAAATTTTGTTTGCAACATTGGGAAGCTTAGGCAAATATCCCCATAGGTAGTTTTGGTAGGCAGGTAGGTACATAGGAAGGTACTAGGGCCTACTATTCTTTACGTGTATCCAGATACCCCGATTATTAACGCACGGATTCTTAATAAGTACACGAATTTTTAATACACGGATTTCCGGATTCTTAATACACGGATTCAGACAATATTTTGGTTCTATAGGTACAAACTTCAGCGTAAAGAATTGATTTTATTTTCTTATTTTTCTTATATGTAATTCATATCATATTGACATTTTGCAATGAAGTTCAATTTGTATTCGCGATATTTTAAATAAGGTTACGCATTCAAAAAAAAAAAATACCTCGAGATTTGGATCAAACTCATCATTCAATTAAATTTTTTTCTGAATTTCTCGAAAGCTATAATTTTTTTTGAAAAAATATGTGAAGGTACATATTATACCTTGCCATTTTACACACGAAAGATTAATGTACTTTTTTTCAAACAAGCAAGATTCTGAGAAAACCATGCAAAAACTTTACGCTGGAGTAAATTTTGTCTTATATTAACTCATGAGTTTTTTTGAAAAAAAAATTGTTTGCTGAGATATTAAGAAAAAAATGTTATTTGTAAATTTATAGTACAAAATCAAAAGTGTTACTTTGACATCGTATGACCTCAAGATTAATAAGCCTACAGAGTTCGTTAATAACTCAATTTTTAGATAATTTTACCGTCTAAAAGTTTTTTTTTCAAGACTTTGTTGTAAAATAAAATGTCATCAAGTTGTAGAACAAAAACCAAATCACTTTCTTTTCCAAGAAGGTGGTCTTCCCCTTACCCCGGACACCCTAAGAGCTTGGTTTTATAAAGAAGAGATGTAGCCAATCTCAAATCGTACAAAAAATTCAACCCACCGATTAATGAACTTTTAATAAATTTTTTGACAAAATTTACTCAAGAAAAATTGAAGAAAAGTTGCATCAAAATTTTCTTAAACATGGTTAATTTTTGTTTTATTACCTTTCTAAAAATATATATTAAATCAAAATCAGTTGAAATCCAGATTTGTGATAAATTATTTTATAGATACCAATTTTTTAATTTTCATTTTATAATCACTCATAACTTCTTTAATAATTTTGTTAGAATTTTAAAACATATGTATAACTTTCTAATAATTTTAACATCTTCCTGGAGAAAAAAATTAAGCCTTCTAGCAAAACTCCCATTGAGAATTTAATATCTCACCCTTATAATTTCAAATTTTGAAAAAAAAAAACAGATGGCGCTATTCTTAAACTGCGAAAAAAAATTATTTTCCATTGTTTTTAACTTTAATGGTCAAGAATGAATAATGCACCCATTTTAATGATTTTTTTAAAATTTAACTTTCTAAATGTTTTTTAAATTATATCCATTTCTATAGTAAATTTTATTGTAATTTTCCTGGGCTATTAGTTCAGCCTCTAATCACTTTTAGATATAAAAGTCGATTTTTCATATAATGCGATGCATCAATTGGCCCTTCCTATGCATTTCTATAGTCACTAGGACGCTAAGCTTAGCCGCAAATCTGAAAATATTTTCTTGAAAGTTTTGGAAAAAACTAAAACAACGCAAGAACCAGAATGACGACAAAACAGTGTAAACTTTGCATGTACAAAATCCTGCACACAAAACACCTACATCTGTAATAACTAACCCACATACCTATACTACAATTCCTTCTTCTATCACCACAAAACCCAAAAATCCTGCGCACAATAAACCTGCAACTAAGGATAATATAACATATATACATATAATCTTATTTATATTATCAATGCTGCAACAGTAAAAAAATAAATACACCTTCACATGCATACCTACCCCTTTCTTTTGCACCACAAACACCCAGGAGCCAAAGAGAATATCCAAAATTGTTCTTTTAATGTCTTTAGGTTTATCTTCATTACAAAAAAATGTAAACAAACCAAAACAAAATTGAATATTTTCCTCATTGTGTCTTTTATCTGTTTTCTCATTATACCAATATCCTTTTGAGGAAATGCCTTCCACCTGACTCTATCGAACTCTCATAAATTCGGTATACGTCTTTCCCGTTCTCATTATATTTTGACAATTCACAATTACAAGTCTCCATCGAAAAATGAAATTCTCCCCGTCAAGGTACCCCTTGGGTACTTCAGATATCGCCCTCTTCGATGGCTTCCATGATAGTACTTATGGTTTCATATCGCCAAAAAATAATGAAAATCAGAATCCTTTTTTTTTCAAATGGAATATAATTTGTATAATTTCGTACCTATAGCTATTTTCAAAAGCAATGATAGATCCAGATCAAAAATAATTTGATTTATTTTTCCAATGGAAAATCCCAATATTTCTTATTATTATATTATCGAAACAATGAGTGATAAAGATATTAAGAGCTCTTTTTAAATTTACCGATGGCAAGATCAAGCCAGATTCACATTATAGTTCTGATGACAATAAAGTTTCGATATGATAAAATACTCTAACAATAAGCAATAAGTATATTTACATCATCGATACCTCATGCGATTTCAATCCTCTCATGGGTTCTTATGTTAAAATATTTTATCGTAGCGAGAATGTATTTGGCCTTAATGATCTAACACAAAAGATTTGATTTTACTCAAGTAGGTATATTAAAAAAAATAAACAATTTTCACTCAATAAAATTGAGAAACTTTTATTTAATAACAAAAATATTCAATGTTATAAAATCTTAAGGATAAAAATAACGTAACATACTCGTAATATGTAGCATGCATAGATAAATAAATATAGTTACTTATGCACGAATATTTATATACATTATGTACAGGATATGTTTCATACTTATAAGAATTATTCAACTATCGAACAGCTGCTGTAATAGGGCTTTTAGTTTAAGAAACATTAGAAAAAACTACAAATCTAATGACAAAGATTTGCATAACAAACATTTGACTAGAACTTTTTGTTTTTAGCTTCGTGCTAATTTGAAAACTCTGAAAATTCAAAAAACCTTGTTGCAATGTTTCCCGTTTTCAAAATGTTGACTCTTCCTAGACTGTATTTCCTTGTATCTTTATGTTTCATTTCCATATCGTGTCAAGCCAAGATGTGTGAAATGTGAATGAAAACAAGAAGTAAAGAGAATAGCATACTTTGTTTTATGTACACACATAGGTTTGAAAAGATGGATTCGGGTTGCCATACTACGCGAAAAACACAAAACATGAGATGTGAAATGTTTTTCATTTTCAGTTTATGTGCGTTGTTAAAAAAGTGTAGGTAAGGTTTAAGTGGGGAAATCTTAAATCTAAATATCAAAGTCAGCTGCAACTGCACTTTGGTAGAGATAAGAGAATGTAAGTTATGTCATTGTCATTTTTACTGTGCAAAATTCAATTGCATTTCTTTTTTACCCAAGAACGTAATCATAAATATACTTCATGAAAATCTGGCAAGCCTGATCCTCATGAACGACGTTACCATTTTGTTTGTGTGCATCTCTTAAGTGAGATGATTAACCGTTTTGTGTGATGTTTAGTTACTTCAATTCTGTTCCATTCCATACCTTCCTTTCATATCCAATGTTGTTCAGTCCGTTTGGCAACATAATACTATTGCTACTATTATAATTTGTGTATATTTTGTTGATTTGAATTTAAATATGCGGATTTGCACGACTGAAAATACAAAATACCACAAAAAAATGTCGTACCGCACGTATGACTGCAGCTGCGTCGCGTTGTGTTCGCAGCAATGAATTTGTGTGCATTCAACATTTTGACAGCAATTCCAGCTGCAGCTTCGTCTCCATTCTGTTGAGCCAGTTAGTTGTTGCAAAAAATTAAGCAGATCAAACAACAATAATTCCAAGAAGTTAAGAAACACTTCCTATTAGTTTGTTGTAATCAAAAAGGTGAGCAAACTAAAGCTCAGCCACATCACCAACGGGAATAGGTTACCAGTTTACCACGAAGCCAATGCTTCAACTTTTAATGTGTTTTCTAAGAAAAATAAGTTTCAAGAAACTGTAAAAGATTATTTTAATTTAGTAAAATAAATAGGTATAATAATGTTTGAAAATTATATTTATTATCTTTAGTAATTTTTTATCATTTGTATTTTTTTAATAATAATTCTAAATATATTGAGCCAGTAAGCAATTCTACTTGTAAAATTCAATCACTAGAACTATTATTCTATTGATTTTCAAAAATTTTGATTTCTTAATAAGCATCAAATTTATTTTTAAAAAATCAAAAGTTTAAAAATTCAAAATAAATTTCAATGGTTTTAAAGCAATTATGACTTTTATCGCTTTTTATGTTGCTATTTTTCTTTTCTTATACAGCGCTATTAATAAAACAGCTTATTCCTCCCTTAGTCCACGATTTAGCTAAACTACGGAATAAGTGCTAAGCCACGGGTTAAAATTTCTCATTAAAAAACTAAATGTTCGTGGAATAGGAAAGTGACGTTTACCCTAAGAGGCCTGTTTAGTTACTTGAAATTCTTACCAAGTTTCACAAACTTAATTTTTTTTGTATGGGTTTTGACAGCTCTAAATTTCAACTTACCAAACACATTTCTAAGAATTCTCTTTTGTTTATGTCTACCTAAATTATTATTTATTATTTAATTAAATAAGAAAAGAAGCGAGAAAATGGGCACCAATGACAAAGTAAGTTTATACCAATAAACTATGTAATTAACTTTTTTCTTTTTATTCTTCAGAACCTACTGAAATCATTGTACATAGAAATAAAAGTATATTATCGAAAATGTAAATCTGTTGATACCAAAACCAATAAAAGGCGTGTTTTATTCTGGATCTGGATTAACTTGTAACACGTATTACAAAAACAATTTCGAAAATTTACCTAAAGAAAATATTGATTCCAATACAAAAAAGAGTTTAGGCTAATTCCATCGGTAAACCATTTTCTTCGGTGAATTGGCTTTGTAAAAGTCACTTAGCAGAAATTTTGATTTATTATTAACATTTTGCACTTAATCCACGGAATAAGGCTAACCTTTCGCTTTTCCGCGTTTTTTTAATTCGGCTGAAAATTTTTAAACTTCACGAAACCAGTAGACTTCCTTAACATTTAATTTTGGTAAAATTTCCCAAGTAAAGATGCATTGAGTATCACCATCCATCAACACTGCGACAAAACAATGAAAATGAAACAGATACAGACAACAGCAACAGATACAGAATTCTCAACGTAGCGAAGTGCCAAAATGATGAACAGTGGTGCACTCTATGAAGTAGAACACCTTGGTATATAATTTTCTATATGAGGAAGAAAGAAGAATGAACTTTGTGTTGTTTTTTTGTGTTTTGTATCAAGGAATTTTTGCATGCATGGAAATTAGGATTTTGATAGGGAGTGCGGAGAATATCTATACCGTAGTAGGTACTTTAAAAAATTAATGAGAAAACTGAAGAAAAAATAAACAAACCGAATCATCATAAGTAGGCAGGTACACATGCAAATTAGTTGAAAATTTCTTATATAAGAAAAAATTTCTAATAGTATAGTAGTTCAAGTTCTCGGAGGGGGGGGGGGCATCATGACCCCCTCCCCCTGTATATGCCGTTGACGGCTTTAGTAGCATGTTTGATTGGTAAATCTTCTTCATTGGATATTTGCAGTTGTTGTAGGATTCTCATATGTTCATTTAAACTAGCATTTAGTAGCATGTTTGATTGGTAAATCTTCTTCATTGGATATTTGCAGTTGTTGTAGGGTTCTCATATGTTCATTTAAACTGCATCGGAGTTTCCGATGTGTCTATTTGCTGTACAATAATGTTATTTTGTTATTTTCTAAAAAGTTCCTTAGTGTTTCTGAAACAAATGGGTTTTCGTTGTCAAGAGTTATTTTATTTGGTTTTTTCATGTATGAGAATATTTTAGTAAGAGCGTTTATTACGTCTATATAAGTTTTTATTGTATATATACACATATATTATATATATGTATACGCCGTTGACGGCTTTAGTAGCATGTTTGATTGGTAAATCTTCTTCATTGGATATTTGCAGTTGTTGTAGGATTCTCATATGTTCATTTAAACTAGCATGAAGTCTTTCTGCATCGGAGTTTCCGATGTGTCTATTTGCTGTACAATAATGTTATTTTGTTATTTTCTAAAAAGTTCCTTAGTGTTTCTGAAACAAATGGGTTTTCGTTGCCAAGAGTTATTTTATTTAGTTTTTTCATGTATGAGAATATTTTAGTAAGAGCGTTTATTACGTCTATATAAGTGTTTATTTTATCGGTTCAATTGCTGCAAATTTAGAAAATTTGTCAATACATGATAAATATTTTTCTTTTTTACTTACAAACCATATATCTATATGATAATGATCATTTGTGCTTTTTGGAGTTTCAGTTTTCTCATATGGCAACTAAATTGGATATCTTTCTGCCTTTGCCATACATGTTAAGCAATTGTTTATTATTTTATTAATTAAAGTTTTGAGGTTAGGTATATAATATTCACGTTTTATTTCTAAGTATATTTTTTCACTACCAGTATGATTATGATTCATATGATTTATCAATATTATTTCTCTTGCTTCTAATTCTTTTATATCTTTTAATAAAATTATGCTTCTTTGTAAAATTTTATTACTTAATGAATTTTCTTTTTTCCATATATCTTGGAATTTTTTAAATATTTCATCTTCTTTGATGTATATGCAATTAAGCATTGTGGTATCTACTTCTTTAATTATATTTATAAAATCTTCTTCTTTGTATTATTTGTCGATTAAATAAATTAACCGGTTTTTCACTAATAGGAATAAGTTTTGAATTATCTGATTCAGCACTTTTTTATTTTTCAATTTTCTTAAAACTATCTTAAAGCTAGACAAAAATTCATAAAAACTAGCCTACTTATCAATATCTTAAAACTAACTTACTGGCCCCAATCGGGCGCTCTAAGTTAAACTAGAATAACTTAATGCTAATGCCTTTCGGCCTAAGAACTATTTTAATACTAAGATCCTGGTCGGTTTTATTTTTTACCGAGAAGAATTTGCAAAAAAACTCGGTATCAATGTCTTTATTTTTCTTGGTTTTTTATAAAACTTACAAACTACATAAAACTAAATTAAAGCTAATTAAAACTAATTAAAACTACTTAAAGCTACTTAAAAATACTTAAAACTTATTATAAACTAATTACAACCTTCTTACAAACTACTTAAAAACTACTTACAAACTAGAACAGCCACAGCAGCATTTTCCGGTTTTATAATTTTTTTTTTGTATTTTTGTTGATTTTATAATTTTTTTGTGTTCTTGAATGTTTTATATATTTTTTTAAAATTAAGCTGTTAGACGAGGACATCGCTCTTGCAATGTGACCTCGAATAAGTTTTAGCAAGAAATTATATTTCCTGTTTATGTTGGCACCGTTGTATAGAACCAGGTTGGAATAGTAATGTTTGTACTCCGACTCTGGTGTTCTGTGCAATCCAAGGCAGCGTCGAAGACACTGCCTCTCAAACACCCGCATCTTTTCCATTTGAGATGGGGCAACGTTGAACCAAACCATGTAGCAAATCACCTTCACCCTGCTGTCAAGCTGACTGCTATAAAACAACCGTTTCGTCAGGGCAAAAGCTCCCCGAGCCCTGGCCAGAGCAGCATTTAAATGTCTGTCGAATTACAAATACTGATCAATCCAGATGCCAAGGTACTTTACTTTACTTTTACTCGCCAGTGGATGTCCATTTGGCCATACGATCACCAGATTGCGCCAGTTCTTTCTCGTATCCCTTGTGGCTCTAAGCAACGGAGTCCTAAACAAGATAGTTTCTGATTTCTGAAAGTTGATTTTCAACTTCCAGTCATCGCAATATTGCTGAATCTTCTCGAAGTCACGCTGCAAAAGAATCCTGATGACCTTGACTTTTGGAGTTGTTCTGTACGCAATTAGATCATCGGCATACGCATTTGCCTGAGTTAGACTACTTATCAGATCGCTGGTGTAAATGCTGAATAGAATCGGCGAGTTGACCGCTCCCTGCTGAAGACCATTTTTAATATTAAAGGTTGTGGCAGAAGTTACATTGCCACTTTTGACAACAAACTTTCTGCCATTGAGCATATCATAAAGCATATATAACAGTAGTTTACTAATGCCAAGTCTGGTCAGCTTAAGATAAAGACCCAAAAAAAAACCATACCGTGTCGAAGGCCTTCTCCAAATCAACCAGACAGGCACCCGTACACTTCTTCTTAGATTTGTTCCATTGGGCATCAGAAACGAGTTTCTGTTGGACATCCCTGTCAATTTGTGACCAACCATACCTACCAACATTTACATTTCAACACTTTTTCATACTCTCTCATTGCCTTTTGCCACTGTCATTCTGACTTGACTAATCTTTTTATAACCTCTTTATTCTGAATTCTCTTGTTAAGATAACCACTTTTCAATTTGCTCTATAGTTTACAATAAATCTTTAAGTATTAAAAACATCCTAAAACTTTTTCAATTAAATAATATTTCCTTCAGGTAGAGGCCTTCAGGTAGAGGCATTGCTTGTCAAAAACGACACATGGGATTATGTGTCTGGTGATCTAGGCCACCAGAGCCAACGGAAAGTGACAAAGCAAAGGTTAAGAAGGCTTTATCTACTTGGCAACGTCAAGATAAAAAGGCAAAGGCCGATCTTATTTTGTCCATCAGTCCATCCGAGCTCAAACAAGTCCGTGGATGTGAAACTTCTCACGAGATCTGGAAGAAACTCGAATCCATTTATGTGTCGTCAGGTCCGGCAAGGAAAGCCACCTTGCTAAAGCAACTCACACTTCAGAAAATGAAGGAAGGAGATGAAATCCTTGATCACGTGGCCAAGTTCTTTGATACCGTCGACAAACTGGAGGCGATGGATGTTAAAATTCATAAAGATTTGGTAAGCATAATGCTTTTGTACAGTTTACCAGAATCCTTCGAAAATTTTCGTTGTGCTATCGAGACTCAGGATGTTTTTCCTGATGCCGAAAGGCTTAAAGTAAAAATTCTCGAAGAAGCGGAGACAAAGTCTGATATCCAGATGTGGCATGAACGGCTTGGCCATTTAAATTTTCGGGATCTGTTGAATATTGCTAAGAATAAAACTGCTACAGGAATTATTCTGAATCCAAGTGAACAACTATCTCCATGCACTATTTGCTTGAAGGGAAAGTTGGCAGCAAAACCATTTTCTGTAAGGACAACTAGAAGCTCCGAGCCTTTAATGATTGTCCATTCGGATATCTGTGGGCCTATGAGGACTCAATATAATGGTGGAGGAAAGTACTTCGTCACTTTTATAGACGACTACTCGCGATGGTGTGAAGTATACATAATTAAAAATAAAAGCGATGTATATGAAACGTTCCTCAGCTATAAAAATTTTGTTGAAAAACAAACCGGTCAAAAAATCAAGGCACTACAGACGGATAATGGCAAGGAATATTGTTCAAATAAAATGGATGAATACCTAAAGTCACAAGGTATTAAAAGGAGACTTTCAACACCTTATACGCCTCAACAAAATGGGGTCAGTGAAAGGAAGAACCACACTTTGGTCGAGATGGCCCGATGTATGGTGCTGCAAGCTGGACTTTCCCCGTCATTTTGGGCTGAAGCCATATGCTCAGCAAATTATTTGAGGAATCGTTGTCCATCAAAAACTCTGGATGGTAAGACACCTTTCGAATTGTGGATGGGACGAGTTCCGAATCTGAAACACCTTCAGATATTTGGTTGTAGAGCTTTTGTTAAAAACAAGAAACCAAATAAAGATAAATTTGGAGCTCGTTCGACTGAAGGTATATTTGTTGAATATTCACATGACCCAAAAGCATATCGAATTTGGATGCCATCAGCGAGAAAAATTTCTATCTCAAGAGATGTTATGTTTCTCGATGAATCGAAAGAAGGCCATGAGGATGTAGACATAATTTCACCTGAAACTAAGTGTGGAAATGCTGATATCCTGGAGCAGTGGAGTTTTATTGAATCTGGTGATGCTGAAATATCATGTGATCAAGACCCTAGAGAGCCGTGTAAAACTGATCCAGATAGTGAAATCAAAACCGATGCTGAAATTTTATGCGATCAGGCTAGTGAAAAATCTTGTGAGCCAAGTAAAACAGGTCAACACAGTAAAACTGAAAATTATGATGAAAACCTTTCTGATAATGATGTTTTAGCCTATGCGTTTAATGCTGAAATAAGTTTCAAGGAAGCCCTCCAAGGCGATGACTGTGCTGAGTGGAAAACGCCATCATAGACGAAGTAAAATGTCTTATTAAAAATGATACTTGGAAGCTGGTTCATGAGCAAGCGGAACGGAGCAAAGTTGGATGTCGCTTTGTACTTACAAACAAACGTAATCAAGATGGTATAGTTACGAGACGGAAGGCCCGCCTTGTAGCTCAAGGTTTTTCTCAACAACCCGGCATAGATTACATGAAGTAATTTTCTCCTGTAGCTCGTCTTGAATCTATACGTCTTATGATCGCACTCGCTGCAAGGTACCAGCTGAAAATTCGTCAAGTCGATATCACTTCAGCATACTTGAATGGAACATTGAATGAGCATATTTATATGAAGGCTCCACCGTTGCTAGAAGATGCTTTAGAAGAAATTCTGCAAAATGAGCCGACAAATAGCTCCATTAAACAAAAGGCAAAAACGATGCTTCAATCTTTTCACGAAGGAAAACAGGTATGTTACCTGAAGAAGGCTTTGTATGGCTTGAAACGAGCCGGACATCAATGGATTCTAAGATTTGACCGCAAGTTGCAGCAAATTGGACTTAAAGCGACAAAAGCAGATCCATGCGTGTATGTTGCGTGGAAAAATGAAAAAATTTTAATTCTTTCCATCTATGTTGATGACGTTCTTATTTGCTCCAAGAATCTGAACTGGATTCAATCAATTAAAAGGAGTCTTATGGAAGACTTCGAAGTTAAAGATCTTGGAGAGGCAAAATATTGCCTTGGAATCGAGATTGATCAAAATTCAGGATTTATATCCATAAGTCAAAAGGATTAATCCGTAATTTGTTACAGAGATTTAATATGAAGGATGCCAAACCACTTACCATCCCCATGCAACCAGACTCAAGACTTGTTAGAAGTGAAAATTCTTGTGTTCAAGAAAAACGGCACAAAGAGTTGATTGGAGGATTGATGTATGCTGCTGTTTGTTCCCGACCAGATATATCTCATGTAACAAGTGTTCTTGCTCAATTTAACGATGCCCACTGGGGTGCTGCAAAGCGTGTGCTACGCTACCTTCAAGGAACAATAGACTTTGGATTGCGATATTCTTCAAATCAGGAATGCATAAACGGATTCGTTGACTCTGATTGAGGAAGATGCGCAATTGATAGACGATCCTACACTGGTTTTGCGTTCACTTTTTCCAAAGCGGCTGTTAGCTGGAAATCTCAAAAACAAAAGATTGTTGCTTTATCTTCGACTGAAGCTGAGTACATGGGTATCTCAGAGGCTATGAAAGAAGCTATTCATCTAAGGACGTTCTTAAAGGAACTCGGTCTTGAGGACTTAAATAAAATCATTTTATACAACGATAACCGTGGTGCTGGACTTCTTGCTGAAAATCATGTGTTTCATCAAAGGACTAAGCATATAGGCATCCGACACCACTTCATCCGCGATGTCTTATCTAAAGGGGACATCAAATTAGAATACCTACCTACGGAAGAAATGCCTGCCGATGTTCTAACTAAGGCGCTAACTGGGCCGAAGCATTACAATTGCTTATCAAAACTTGGAGTTGTCAAAGTATGAGGATCATCTCATTGAGGGGGCGTGTTGGACATCCCTGTCAATTCGTGACCAAACATACCTACCAACATTTACATTTCAACACTTTTTCATATTCTCTCATTGTCTTTTGTCACTGTCATTCTGACTTGACTAATCTTTTTATAACCTCTTTATTCTGAATTCTCTTGTTAAGATAACCTCTTTTCAATTTGCTCTATAGTTTACAATAAATCTTTAAATATTAAAAACATCCTAAGACTTTTTCAATTAAATAATATTTCTGGACGTTTAGATCAATTTAATTAATCGGCTCTACAGTTTCGACGCGGCATGAATGGTGTCATGTCCCGCCTTAAAACCGAACTGATTGTCCGGTATGATATTATTGTCCTCTGCCCACTTAGACATAATAACTTTTTCGAATACCTTGCTAATACTCGGAAGAAGACTTATCGACCGAAGATTCGCCGGATTGGAGTTGTCCTTTCCCTTTTTCGGGAGAGGATGCACCACAGCTGTCTTCCAACGCACTGGATAATATGCACTATTCAGAGCATTGTTAAACAGAGTAGTATAAATGTCTACTGCTTCTTGAGGTAAATGTCGAAGTACAACGTTGGATATGCCATCGACTCCTGCTGACTTCTTCTTCTTTAATGAATCGAAGATGAGCTGGAGCTCCACCTTCGTAATTAACAGGGAACTGGGCCCATTTCGCTCGGCGATTATGGCGTTTGCCAAATGATCTTCATTGAACCCGGTGAAACCAAGGTTCTCTGATCGCCATTGCGTTATGTCACTCCGAAGGTAGAAGTGATGGAGCAAGGCTCTGTTTTCCAGGTCGTGATTCGGGCGAATGCACGCATTCACCTTGTACACTTACTGGAAAGCAGCCCCCACAGCTTCCACTTTCTCCTGCGGATCTTCGACAATAAAGAGGTCATCGTCCAAGACGGAGTCCTCTGGAACAATTCCTGCTGTCAGAAGTACGTCTCTGTTGTCCGTCGTTCTCTGAAGCCTAAGACACGGAAGATCGTTCTGATCATTCCTTCTAAATATCTTGTTGATTTGGGGAAACATGCTCGGAACGCAAGAGTTAACGGCCCGAATTTTGTTATCCCAATACAAATTGATTGACAACCGATAGTTTTCTTTAATTAATTGGTTGATGTTTTTGATCGTCGACTTCAGTGTCCTAATCTCCAGATTGTGAGGGTCAGTAAACCGTCGGTACAAGAGTTTGAGTCTTGTCAGCAGTCCGCTTTTTAGTCTGTGTAATGCGTCAAATGTAATGTTTGTACCCCTGATTGTGAGTCGTGGAGGTTCAGTATATGTATTGTTTCCGTAGAGCAGACTTGGTCCGGCGAGTAGCCAAGTATACCTTAACCCAAAAGCGGATAGCACTGTAGGGTGTCTGAACTACTGAATTTAACTTAATCGAACCTCCAGCGAGTTGCTAAGTAAAAGAATCGACTTCGTTGGCTTCAGAGTTTGAAGTCGCCCAATATATTTGTATTATTCCTATTTATACACAAAATTATTTGACTTCGTATACATCCAACCATACTTCGATAATCGATAACGTTCTTTCGATATTTCCACAATATGCGCAATCAGCATTCGACCTTACCATGCATTTGCTTCAAAAATCAACGACACTTGAAATTGGAAATACAAGAATACTCGTGCACTGAAAGTGTCATATGAGTATTTTTGTTTATTTTGTATTTCTCCTATAGTTCGTGTACTGAAGGTGCCGGTTGAACTATATGAGTATATTATGCACAAAGTGTGTCAATAGAAATATGAATACTTTTTTATTATGATTTGGCTCTATAGCTATAGGTATATCCCTTGTGGCTCTAAGCAACGGAGTCCTAAACAAGATAGTTTCTGATTTCTGAAAGTTGATTTTCAACTTCCAGTCATCGCAATATTGCTGAATCTTCTCGAAGTCACGCTGCAAAAGAATCCTGATGACCTCGACTTTTGGAGTTGTTCTGTACGCAATTAGATCATCGGCATACGCATTTGCCTGAGTTATAATACTTATCAGATCGCTGGTGTAAATGCTGAATAGAATCGGCGAGTTGACCGCTCCCTGCTGAAGACCATTTTTAATATTAAAGGTTGTCGCAGAAGTTACATTGCCACTTTTGACAACAAACTTTCTGCCATTGAGCATATCATAAAGCATATATAACAGTAGTTTACTAATGCCAAGTCTGGTCAGCTTAAGATAAAGACCCAAAAAAAAACCATACCGTGTCGAAGGCCTTCTCCAAATCAACCAGACAGGCACCCGTACACTTCTTCTTAGATTTGTTCCATTGGGCATCAGAAACGAGTTTCTGTTGGACATCCCTGTCAATTTGTGACCAACCATACCTACCAACATTTACATTTCAACACTTTTTCATACTCTCTCATTGTCTTTTGTCACTGTCATTCTGACTTGACTAATCTTTTTATAACCTCTTTATTCTGAATTCTCTTGTTAAGATAACCACTTTTCAATTTGCTCTATAGTTTACAATAAATCTTTAAGTATTAAAAACATCCTAAAACTTTTTCAATTAAATAATATTTCCTTCAGGTAGAGGCCTTCAGGTAGAGGCATTGCTTGTCAAAAACGACACATGGGATTATGTGTCTGGTGATCTAGGCCACCAGAGCCAACGGAAAGTGACAAAGCAAAGGTTAAGAAGGCTTTATCTACTTGGCAACGTCAAGATAAAAAGGCAAAGGCCGATCTTATTTTGTCCATCAGTCCATCCGAGCTCAAACAAGTCCGTGGATGTGAAACTTCTCACGAGATCTGGAAGAAACTCGAATCCATTTATGTGTCGTCAGGTCCGGCAAGGAAAGCCACCTTGCTAAAGCAACTCACACTTCAGAAAATGAAGGAAGGAGATGAAATCCTTGATCACGTGGCCAAGTTCTTTGATACCGTCGACAAACTGGAGGCAATGGATGTTAAAATTCATAAAGATTTGGTAAGCATAATGCTTTTGTACAGTTTACCAGAATCCTTCGAAAATTTTCGTTGTGCTATCGAGACTCAGGATGTTTTTCCTGATATCCAGATGTGGCATGAACGGCTTGGCCATTTAAATTTTCGGGATCTGTTGAATATTGCTAAGAATAAAACTGCTACAGGAATTATTCTGAATCCAAGTGAACAACAATCTCCATGCACTATTTGCTTGAAGGGAAAGTTGGCAGCAAAACCATTTTCTGTAAGGACAACTAGAAGCTCCGAGCCTTTAATGATTGTCCATTCGGATATCTGTGGGCCTATGAGGACTCAATATAATGGTGGAGGAAAGTACTTCGTCACTTTTATAGACGACTACTCGCGATGGTGTGAAGTATACATAATTAAAAATAAAAGCGATGTATATGAAACGTTCCTCAGCTATAAAAATTTTGTTGAAAAACAAACCTATCAAAAAATCAAGGCGCTACAGACGGATAATGGCAAGGAATATTGTTCAAATAAAATGGATGAATACCTAAAGTCACAAGGTATTAAAAGGAGACTTTCAACACCTTATACGCCTCAACAAAATGGGGTCAGTGAAAGGAAGAACCGCACTTTGGTCGAGATGGCCCGATGTATGGTGCTGCAAGCTGGACTTTCCCCGTCATTTTGGGCTGAAGCCATATGCTCAGCAAATTATTTGAGGAATCGTTGTCCATCAAAAACTCTGGATGGTAAGACACCTTTCGAATTGTGGATGGGACGAGTTCCGAATCTGAAACACCTTCAGATATTTGGTTGTAGAGCTTTTGTTAAAAACAAGGAACCAAATAAGGATAAATTTGGAGCTCGTTCGACTGAAGGTATATTTGTTGGATATTCACATGACCCAAAAGCATATCGAATTTGGATGCCATCAGCGAGAAAAATTTCTATCTCAAGAGATGTTATGTTTCTCGATGAATCGAAAGAAGTCCATGAGGATGTAGACATAATTTCACCTGAAACTAAGTGTGGAAATGCTGATATCCTGGAGCAGTGGAGTTTTATTGAATCTGGTGATGCTGAAATATCATGTGATCAAGACCCTAGAGAGCCGTGTAAAACTGATCAAGATAGTGAAATCAAAACCGATGCTGAAATTTTATGCGATCAGGCTAGTGAAAAATCTTGTGAGCCAAGTAAAACAGGTCAACACAGTAAAACTGAAAATTATGATGAAAACCTTTCTGATAATGATGTTTTAGCCTATGCGTTTAATGCTGAAATAAGTTTCAAGGAAGCCCTCCAAGGCGATGACTGTGCTGAGTGGAAAACGCCATCATAGACGAAGTAAAATGTCTTATTAAAAATGATACTTGGAAGCTGGTTCATGAGCAAGCGGAACGGAGCAAAGTTGGATGTCGCTTTGTACTTACAAACAAACGTAATCAAGATGGTATAGTTACGAGACGGAAGGCCCGCCTTGTAGCTCAAGGTTTTTCTCAACAACCCGGCATAGATTACATGAAGTAATTTTCTCCTGTAGCTCGTCTTGAATCTATACGTCTTATGATCGCACTCGCTGCAAGGTACCAGCTGAAAATTCGTCAAGTCGATATCACTTCAGCATACTTGAAGGGATCATTGAATGAGCATATTTATATGAAGGCTCCACCGTTGCTAGAAGATGCTTTAGAAGAAATTCTGCAAAATGAGCCGACAAATAGCTCCATTAAACAAAAGGCAAAAACGATGCTTCAATCTTTTCACGAAGGAAAACAGGTATGTTACCTGAAGAAGGCTTTGTATGGCTTGAAACGAGCCGGACATCAATGGATTCTAAGATTTGACCGCAAGTTGCAGCAAATTGGACTTAAAGCGACAAAAGCAGATCCATGCGTGTATGTTGCGTGGAAAAATGAAAAAATTTTAATTCTTTCCATCTATGTTGATGACGTTCTTCTTTGCTCCAAGAATCTGAACTGGATTCAATCAATTAAAAGGAGTCTTATGGAAGACTTCGAAGTTAAAGATCTTGGAGAGGCAAAATATTGCCTTGGAATCGAGATTGATCAAAATTCAGGATTTATATCCATAAGTCAAAAGGATTAATCCGTAATTTGTTACAGAGATTTAATATGAAGGATGCCAAACCACTTACCATCCCCATGCAACCAGACTCAAGACTTGTTAGAAGTGAAAATTCTTGTGTTCAAGAAAAACGGCACAAAGAGTTGATTGGAGGATTGATGTATGCTGCTGTTTGTTCCCGACCAGATATATCTCATGTAACAAGTGTTCTTGCTCAATTTAACGATGTCCACTGGGGTGCTGCAAAGCGTGTGCTACGCTACCTTCAAGGAACAATAGACTTTGGATTGCGATATTCTTCAAATCAGGAATGCATAAACGGATTCGTTGACTCTGATTGAGGAAGATGCGCAATTGATAGACGATCCTACACTGGTTTTGCGTTCACTTTTTCCAAAGCGGCTGTTAGCTGGAAATCTCAAAAACAAAAGATTGTTGCTTTATCTTCGACTGAAGCTGAGTACATGGGTATCTCAGAGGCTATGAAAGAAGCTATTCATCTAAGGACGTTCTTAAAGGAACTCGGTCTTGAGGACTTAAATAAAATCATTTTATACAACGATAACCGTGGTGCTGGACTTCTTGCTGAAAATCATGTGTTTCATCAAAGGACTAAGCATATAGGCATCCGACACCACTTCATCCGCGATGTCTTATCTAAAGGGGACATCAAATTAGAATACCTACCTACGGAAGAAATGCCTGCCGATGTTCTAACTAAGGCGCTAACTGGGCCGAAGCATTACAATTGCTTATCAAAACTTGGAGTTGTCAAAGTATGAGGATCATCTCATTGAGGGGGCGTGTTGGACATCCCTGTCAATTCGTGACCAAACATACCTACCAACATTTACATTTCAACACTTTTTCATATTCTCTCATTGTCTTTTGTCACTGTCATTCTGACTTGACTAATCTTTTTATAACCTCTTTATTCTGAATTCTCTTGTTAAGATAACCTCTTTTCAATTTGCTCTATAGTTTACAATAAATCTTTAAATATTAAAAACATCCTAAGACTTTTTCAATTAAATAATATTTCTGGACGTTTAGATCAATTTAATTAATCGGCTCTACAGTTTCGACGCGGCATGAATGGTGTCATGTCCCGCCTTAAAACCGAACTGATTGTCCGGTATGATATTATTGTCCTCTGCCCACTTAGACATAATAACTTTTTCGAATACCTTGCTAATACTCGGAAGAAGACTTATCGACCGAAGATTCGCCGGATTGGAGTTGTCCTTTCCCTTTTTCGGGAGAGGATGCACCACAGCTGTCTTCCAACGCACTGGATAATATGCACTATTCAGAGCATTGTTAAACAGAGTAGTATAAATGTCTACTGCTTCTTGAGGTAAATGTCGAAGTACAACGTTGGATATGCCATCGACTCCTGCTGACTTCTTCTTCTTTAATGAATCGAAGATGAGCTGGAGCTCCACCTTCGTAATTAACAGGGAACTGGGCCCATTTCGCTCGGCGATTATGGCGTTTGCCAAATGATCTTCATTGAACCCGGTGAAACCAAGGTTCTCTGATCGCCATTGCGTTATGTCACTCCGAAGGTAGAAGTGATGGAGCAAGGCTCTGTTTTCCAGGTCGTGATTCGGGCGAATGCACGCATTCACCTTGTACACTTACTGGAAAGCAGCCCCCACAGCTTCCACTTTCTCCTGCGGATCTTCGACAATAAAGAGGTCATCGTCCAAGACGGCGTCCTCTGGATCAATTCCTGCTGTCAGAAGTACGTCTCTGTTGTCCGTCGTTCTCTGAAGCCTAAGACACGGAAGATCGTTCTGATCATTCCTTCTAAATATCTTGTTGATTTGGGGAAACATGCTCGGAACGCAAGAGTTAACGGCCCGAATTTTGTTATCCCAATACAAATTGATTGACAACCGATAGTTTTCTTTAATTAATTGGTTGATGTTTTTGATCGTCGACTTCAGTGTCCTAATCTCCAGATTGTGAGGGTCAGTAAACCGTCGGTACAAGAGTTTGAGTCTTGTCAGCAGTCCGCTTTTTAGTCAGTGTAATGCGTCAAATGTAATGTTTGTACCCCTGATTGTGAGTCGTGGAGGTTCAGTATATGTATTGTTTCCGTAGAGCAGACTTGGTCCGGCGAGTAGCCAAGTATACCTTAACCCAAAAGCGGATAGCACTGTAGGGTGTCTGAACTACTGAATTTAACTTAATCGAACCTCCAGCGAGTTGCTAAGTAAAAGAATCGACTTCGTTGGCTTCAGAGTTTGAAGTCGCCCAATATATTTGTATTATTCCTATTTATACACAAAATTATTTGACTTCGTATACATCCAACCATACTTCGATAATCGATAACGTTCTTTCGATATTTCCACAATATGCGCAATCAGCATTCGACCTTACCATGCATTTGCTTCAAAAATCAACGACACTTGAAATTGGAAATACAAGAATACTCGTGCACTGAAAGTGTCATATGAGTATTTTTGTTTATTTTGTATTTCTCCTATAGTTCGTGTACTGAAGGTGCCGGTTGAACTATATGAGTATATTATGCACAAAGTGTGTCAATAGAAATATGAATACTTTTTTATTATGATTCGGCTCTATAGCTATAGGTATATCCCTTGTGGCTCTAAGCAACGGAGTCCTAAACAAGATAGTTTCTGATTTCTGAAAGTTGATTTTCAACTTCCAGTCATCGCAATATTGCTGAATCTTCTCGAAGTCACGCTGCAAAAGAATCCTGATGACCTCGACTTTTGGAGTTGTTCTGTACGCAATTAGATCATCGGCATACGCATTTGCCTGAGTTATAATACTTATCAGATCGCTGGTGTAAATGCTGAATAGAATCGGCGAGTTGACCGCTCCCTGCTGAAGACCATTTTTAATATTAAAGGTTGTGGCAGAAGTTACATTGCCACTTTTGACAACAAACTTTCTGCCATTGAGCATATCATAAAGCATATATAACAGTAGTTTACTAATGCCAAGTCTGGTCAGCTTAAGATAAAGACCCAAAAAAAAACCATACCGTGTCGAAGTCCTTCTCCAAATCAACCAGACAGGCACCCGTACACTTCTTCTTAGATTTGTTCCATTGGGCATCAGAAACGAGTTTCTGTTGGACATCCCTGTCAATTTGTGACCAACCATACCTACCAACATTTACATTTCAACACTTTTTCATACTCTCTCATTGTCACTCTCGCTTATCAAAAACGACACATGGGATTATGTGTCTGGTGATCTAGGCCACCAGAGCCAACGGAAAGTGACAAAGCAAAGGTTAAGAAGGCTTTATCTACTTGGCAACGTCAAGATAAAAAGGCAAAGGCCGATCTTATTTTGTCCATCAGTCCATCCGAGCTCAAACAAGTCCGTGGATGTGAAACTTCTCACGAGATCTGGAAGAAACTCGAATCCATTTATGTGTCGTCAGGTCCGGCAAGGAAAGCCACCTTGCTAAAGCAACTCACACTTCAGAAAATGAAGGAAGGAGATGAAATCCTTGATCACGTGGCCAAGTTCTTTGATACTGTCGACAAACTGGAGGCGATGGATGTTAAAATTCATAAAGATTTGGTAAGCATAATGCTTTTGTACAGTTTACCAGAATCCTTCGAAAATTTTCGTTGTGCTATCGAGACTCAGGATGTTTTTCCTGATGCCGAAAGGCTTAAAGTAAAAATTCTCGAAGAAGCGGAGACAAAGTCTGATATCCAGATGTGGCATGAACGGCTTGGCCATTTAAATTTTCGGGATCTGTTGAATATTGCTAAGAATAAAACTGCTACAGGAATTATTCTGAATCCAAGTGAACAACTATCTCCATGCACTATTTGCTTGAAGGGAAAGTTGGCAGCAAAACCATTTTCTGTAAGGACAACTAGAAGCTCCGAGCCTTTAATGATTGTCCATTCGGATATCTGTGGGCCTATGAGGACTCAATATAATGGTGGAGGAAAGTACTTCGTCACTTTTATAGACGACTACTCGCGATGGTGTGAAGTATACATAATTAAAAATAAGAGCGATGTATATGAAACGTTCCTCAGCTATAAAAATTTTGTTGAAAAACAAACCGGTCAAAAAATCAAGGCACTACAGACGGATAATGGCAAGGAATATTGTTCAAATAAAATGGATGAATACCTAAAGTCACAAGGTATTAAAAGGAGACTTTCAACACCTTATACGCCTCAACAAAATGGGGTCAGTGAAAGGAAGAACCGCACTTTGGTCGAGATGGCCCGATGTATGGTGCTGCAAGCTGGACTTTCCCCGTCATTTTGGGCTGAAGCCATATGCTCAGCAAATTATTTGAGGAATCGTTGTCCATCAAAAACTCTGGATGGTAAGACACCTTTCGAATTGTGGATGGGACGAGTTCCGAATCTGAAACACCTTCAGATATTTGGTTGTAGAGCTTTTGTTAAAAACAAGGAACCAAATAAGGATAAATTTGGAGCTCGTTCGACTGAAGGTATATTTGTTGGATATTCACATGACCCAAAAGCATATCGAATTTGGATGCCATCAGCGAGAAAAATTTCTATCTCAAGAGATGTTATGTTTCTCGATGAATCGAAAGAAGTCCATGAGGATGTAGACATAATTTCACCTGAAACTAAGTGTGGAAATGCTGATATCCTGGAGCAGTGGAGTTTTATTGAATCTGGTGATGCTGAAATATCATGTGATCAAGACCCTAGAGAGCCGTGTAAAACTGATCAAGATAGTGAAATCAAAACCGATGCTGAAATTTTATGCGATCAGGCTAGTGAAAAATCTTGTGAGCCAAGTAAAACAGGTCAACACAGTAAAACTGAAAATTATGATGAAAACCTTTCTGATAATGATGTTTTAGCCTATGCGTTTAATGCTGAAATAAGTTTCAAGGAAGCCCTCCAAGGCGATAACTGTGCTGAGTGGAAAACGCCATCATAGACGAAGTAAAATGTCTTATTAAAAATGATACTTGGAAGCTGGTTCATGAGCAAGCGGAACGGAGCAAAGTTGGATGTCGCTTTGTACTTACAAACAAACGTAATCAAGATGGTATAGTTACGAGACGGAAGGCCCGCCTTGTAGCTCAAGGTTTTTCTCAACAACCCGGCATAGATTACATGAAGTAATTTTCTCCTGTAGCTCGTCTTGAATCTATACGTCTTATGATCGCACTCGCTGCTGGAAATCTCAAAAACAAAAGACTGTTGCTTTATCTTCGACTGAACCTGAGTACATGGGTATCTCAGAGGCTATGAAAGAAGCTATTCATCTAAGGACGTTCTTAAAGGAACTCGGTCTTGAGGACTTAAATAAAATCATTTTATACAACGATAACTGTGGTGCTGGACTTCTTGCTGAAAATCATGTGTTTCATCAAAGGACTAAGCATATAGACATCCGAAACCACTTCATCCGCGATGTCTTATCTAAAGGGGACATCAAATTAGAATACCTACCTACGGAAGAAATGCCTGCCGATGTTCTAACTAAGGCGCTAACTGGGCCGAAGCATTACAATTGCTTATCAAAACTTGGAGTTGTTAAAGTATGAGGATCATCTCATTGAGGGGGCGTGTTGGACATCCCTGTCAATTCGTGACCAACCATACCTACCAACATTTACATTTCAACACTTTTTCATATTCTCTCATTGTCTTTTGTCACTGTCATTCTGACTTGACTTGACAGACGGCGTCCTCTGGATCAATTCCTGCTGTCAGAAGTACGTCTCTGTTGTCCGTCGTTCTCTGAAGCCTAAGACACGGAAGATCGTTCTGATCATTCCTTCTAAATATCTTGTTGATTTGGGGAAACATGCTCGGAACGCAAGAGTTAACGGCCCGAATTTTGTTATCCCAATACAAATTGATTGACAACCGATAGTTTTCTTTAATTAATTGGTTGATGTTTTTGATCGTCGACTTCAGTGTCCTAATCTCCAGATTGTGAGGGTCAGTAAACCGTCGGTACAAGAGTTTGAGTCTTGTCAGCAGTCCGCTTTTTAGTCAGTGTAATGCGTCAAATGTAATGTTTGTACCCCTGATTGTGAGTCGTGGAGGTTCAGTATATGTATTGTTTCCGTAGAGCAGACTTGGTCCGGCGAGTAGCCAAGTATACCTTAACCCAAAAGCGGATAGCACTGTAGGGTGTCTGAACTACTGAATTTAACTTAATCGAACCTCCAGCGAGTTGCTAAGTAAAAGAATCGACTTCGTTGGCTTCAGAGTTTGAAGTCGCCCAATATATTTGTATTATTCCTATTTATACACAAAATTATTTGACTTCGTATACATCCAACCATACTTCGATAATCGATAACGTTCTTTCGATATTTCCACAATATGCGCAATCAGCATTCGACCTTACCATGCATTTGCTTCAAAAATCAACGACACTTGAAATTGGAAATACAAGAATACTCGTGCACTGAAAGTGTCATATGAGTATTTTTGTTTATTTTGTATTTCTCCTATAGTTCGTGTACTGAAGGTGCCGGTTGAACTATATGAGTATATTATGCACAAAGTGTGTCAATAGAAATATGAATACTTTTTTATTATGATTCGGCTCTATAGCTATAGGTATATCCCTTGTGGCTCTAAGCAACGGAGTCCTAAACAAGATAGTTTCTGATTTCTGAAAGTTGATTTTCAACTTCCAGTCATCGCAATATTGCTGAATCTTCTCGAAGTCACGCTGCAAAAGAATCCTGATGACCTCGACTTTTGGAGTTGTTCTGTACGCAATTAGATCATCGGCATACGCATTTGCCTGAGTTATAATACTTATCAGATCGCTGGTGTAAATGCTGAATAGAATCGGCGAGTTGACCGCTCCCTGCTGAAGACCATTTTTAATATTAAAGGTTGTCGCAGAAGTTACATTGCCACTTTTGACAACAAACTTTCTGCCATTGAGCATATCATAAAGCATATATAACAGTAGTTTACTAATGCCAAGTCTGGTCAGCTTAAGATAAAGACCCAAAAAAAAACCATACCGTGTCGAAGTCCTTCTCCAAATCAACCAGACAGGCACCCGTACACTTCTTCTTAGATTTGTTCCATTGGGCATCAGAAACGAGTTTCTGTTGGACATCCCTGTCAATTTGTGACCAACCATACCTACCAACATTTACATTTCAACACTTTTTCATACTCTCTCATTGTCACTCTCGCTTATCAAAAACGACACATGGGATTATGTGTCTGGTGATCTAGGCCACCAGAGCCAACGGAAAGTGACAAAGCAAAGGTTAAGAAGGCTTTATCTACTTGGCAACGTCAAGATAAAAAGGCAAAGGCCGATCTTATTTTGTCCATCAGTCCATCCGAGCTCAAACAAGTCCGTGGATGTGAAACTTCTCACGAGATCTGGAAGAAACTCGAATCCATTTATGTGTCGTCAGGTCCGGCAAGGAAAGCCACCTTGCTAAAGCAACTCACACTTCAGAAAATGAAGGAAGGAGATGAAATCCTTGATCACGTGGCCAAGTTCTTTGATACTGTCGACAAACTGGAGGCGATGGATGTTAAAATTCATAAAGATTTGGTAAGCATAATGCTTTTGTACAGTTTACCAGAATCCTTCGAAAATTTTCGTTGTGCTATCGAGACTCAGGATGTTTTTCCTGATGCCGAAAGGCTTAAAGTAAAAATTCTCGAAGAAGCGGAGACAAAGTCTGATATCCAGATGTGGCATGAACGGCTTGGCCATTTAAATTTTCGGGATCTGTTGAATATTGCTAAGAATAAAACTGCTACAGGAATTATTCTGAATCCAAGTGAACAACTATCTCCATGCACTATTTGCTTGAAGGGAAAGTTGGCAGCAAAACCATTTTCTGTAAGGACAACTAGAAGCTCCGAGCCTTTAATGATTGTCCATTCGGATATCTGTGGGCCTATGAGGACTCAATATAATGGTGGAGGAAAGTACTTCGTCACTTTTATAGACGACTACTCGCGATGGTGTGAAGTATACATAATTAAAAATAAGAGCGATGTATATGAAACGTTCCTCAGCTATAAAAATTTTGTTGAAAAACAAACCGGTCAAAAAATCAAGGCACTACAGACGGATAATGGCAAGGAATATTGTTCAAATAAAATGGATGAATACCTAAAGTCACAAGGTATTAAAAGGAGACTTTCAACACCTTATACGCCTCAACAAAATGGGGTCAGTGAAAGGAAGAACCGCACTTTGGTCGAGATGGCCCGATGTATGGTGCTGCAAGCTGGACTTTCCCCGTCATTTTGGGCTGAAGCCATATGCTCAGCAAATTATTTGAGGAATCGTTGTCCATCAAAAACTCTGGATGGTAAGACACCTTTCGAATTGTGGATGGGACGAGTTCCGAATCTGAAACACCTTCAGATATTTGGTTGTAGAGCTTTTGTTAAAAACAAGGAACCAAATAAGGATAAATTTGGAGCTCGTTCGACTGAAGGTATATTTGTTGGATATTCACATGACCCAAAAGCATATCGAATTTGGATGCCATCAGCGAGAAAAATTTCTATCTCAAGAGATGTTATGTTTCTCGATGAATCGAAAGAAGTCCATGAGGATGTAGACATAATTTCACCTGAAACTAAGTGTGGAAATGCTGATATCCTGGAGCAGTGGAGTTTTATTGAATCTGGTGATGCTGAAATATCATGTGATCAAGACCCTAGAGAGCCGTGTAAAACTGATCAAGATAGTGAAATCAAAACCGATGCTGAAATTTTATGCGATCAGGCTAGTGAAAAATCTTGTGAGCCAAGTAAAACAGGTCAACACAGTAAAACTGAAAATTATGATGAAAACCTTTCTGATAATGATGTTTTAGCCTATGCGTTTAATGCTGAAATAAGTTTCAAGGAAGCCCTCCAAGGCGATGACTGTGCTGAGTGGAAAACGCCATCATAGACGAAGTAAAATGTCTTATTAAAAATGATACTTGGAAGCTGGTTCATGAGCAAGCGGAACGGAGCAAAGTTGGATGTCGCTTTGTACTTTGTACTAAACAAACGTAATCAAGATGGTATAGTTACGAGACGGAAGGCCCGCCTTGTAGCTCAAGGTTTTTCTCAACAACCCGGCATAGATTACATGAAGTAATTTTCTCCTGTAGCTCGTCTTGAATCTATACGTCTTATGATCGCACTCGCTGCTGGAAATCTCAAAAACAAAAGACTGTTGCTTTATCTTCGACTGAACCTGAGTACATGGGTATCTCAGAGGCTATGAAAGAAGCTATTCATCTAAGGACGTTCTTAAAGGAACTCGGTCTTGAGGACTTAAATAAAATCATTTTATACAACGATAACTGTGGTGCTGGACTTCTTGCTGAAAATCATGTGTTTCATCAAAGGACTAAGCATATAGACATCCGAAACCACTTCATCCGCGATGTCTTATCTAAAGGGGACATCAAATTAGAATACCTACCTACGGAAGAAATGCCTGCCGATGTTCTAACTAAGGCGCTAACTGGGCCGAAGCATTACAATTGCTTATCAAAACTTGGAGTTGTTAAAGTATGAGGATCATCTCATTGAGGGGGCGTGTTGGACATCCCTGTCAATTCGTGACCAACCATACCTACCAACATTTACATTTCAACACTTTTTCATATTCTCTCATTGTCTTTTGTCACTGTCATTCTGACTTGACTAATCTTTTTATAACCTCTTTATTCTGAATTCTCTTGTTAAGATAACCTCTTTTCAATTTGCTCTATAGTTTACAATAAATCTTTAAATATTAAAAACATCCTAAGACTTTTTCAATTAAATAATATTTCTGGACGTTTAGATCAATTTAATTAATCGGCTCTACAGTTTCGACGCGGCATGAATGGTGTCATGTCCCGCCTTAAAACCGAACTGATTGTCCGGTATGATATTATTGTCCTCTGCCCACTTAGACATAATAACTTTTTCGAGTACCTTGCTAATACTCGGAAGAAGACTTATCGACCGAAGATTCGCCGGATTGGAGTTGTCCTTTCCCTTTTTCGGGAGAGGATGCACCACAGCTGTCTTCCAACGCACTGGATAATATGCACTATTCAGAGCATTGTTAAACAGAGTAGTATAAATGTCTACTGCTTCTTGAGGTAAATGTCGAAGTACAACGTTGGATATGCCATCGACTCCTGCTGACTTTTTCTTCTTTAATGAATCGAAGATGAGCTGGAGCTCCACCTTCGTAATTAACAGGGAACTGGGCCCATTTCGCTCGGCGATTATGGCGTTTGCCAAATGATCTTCATTGAACCCGGTGAAACCAAGGTTCTCTGATCGCCATTGCGTTATGTCACTCCGAAGGTAGAAGTGATGGAGCAAGGCTCTGTTTTCCAGGTCGTGATTCGGGCGAATGCACGCATTCACCTTGTACACTTACTGGAAAGCAGCCCCCACAGCTTCCACTTTCTCCTGCGGATCTTCGACAATAAAGAGGTCATCGTCCAAGACGGCGTCCTCTGGATCAATTCCTGCTGTCAGAAGTACGTCTCTGTTGTCCGTCGTTCTCTGAAGCCTAAGACACGGAAGATCGTTCTGATCATTCCTTCTAAATATCTTGTTGATTTGGGGAAACATGCTCGGAACGCAAGAGTTAACGGCCCGAATTTTGTTATCCCAATACAAATTGATTGACAACCGATAGTTTTCTTTAATTAATTGGTTGATGTTTTTGATCGTCGACTTCAGTGTCCTAATCTCCAGATTGTGAGGGTCAGTAAACCGTCGGTACAAGAGTTTGAGTCTTGTCAGCAGTCCGCTTTTTAGTCAGTGTAATGCGTCAAATGTAATGTTTGTACCCCTGATTGTGAGTCGTGGAGGTTCAGTATATGTATTGTTTCCGTAGAGCAGACTTGGTCCGGCGAGTAGCCAAGTATACCTTAACCCAAAAGCGGATAGCTCTGTAGGGCGTCTGAACTACTGAATTTAACTTAATCGAACCTCCAGCGAGTTGCTAAGTAAAAGAATCGACTTCGTTGGCTTCAGAGTTTGAAGTATTATACACAAAATTATTTGACTTCGTATACATCCAACCATACTTCGATAATCGATAACGTTCTATCGATATTTCCACAATATGCGCAATCAGCATTCGACCTTACCATGCATTTGCTTCAAAAATCAACGACACTTGAAATTGGAAATACAAGAATACTCGTGCACTGAAAGTGTCATATGAGTATTTTTGTTTATTTTGTATTTCTCCTATAGTTCGTGTACTGAAGGTGCCGGTTGAACTATATGAGTATATTATGCACAAAGTGTGTCAATAGAAATATGAATACTTTTTTATTATGATTCGGCTCTATAGCTATAGGTATATCCCTTGTGGCTCTAAGCAACGGAGTCCTAAACAAGATAGTTTCTGATTTCTGAAAGTTGATTTTCAACTTCCAGTCATCGCAATATTGCTGAATCTTCTCGAAGTCACGCTGCAAAAGAATCCTGATGACCTCGACTTTTGGAGTTGTTCTGTACGCAATTAGATCATCGGCATACGCATTTGCCTGAGTTATAATACTTATCAGATCGCTGGTGTAAATGCTGAATAGAATCGGCGAGTTGACCGCTCCCTGCTGAAGACCATTTTTAATATTAAAGGTTGTCGCAGAAGTTACATTGCCACTTTTGACAACAAACTTTCTGCCATTGAGCATATCATAAAGCATATATAACAGTAGTTTACTAATGCCAAGTCTGGTCAGCTTAAGATAAAGACCCAAAAAAAAACCATACCGTGTCGAAGTCCTTCTCCAAATCAACCAGACAGGCACCCGTACACTTCTTCTTAGATTTGTTCCATTGGGCATCAGAAACGAGTTTCTGTTGGACATCCCTGTCAATTTGTGACCAACCATACCTACCAACATTTACATTTCAACACTTTTTCATACTCTCTCATTGTCACTCTCGCTTATCAAAAACGACACATGGGATTATGTGTCTGGTGATCTAGGCCACCAGAGCCAACGGAAAGTGACAAAGCAAAGGTTAAGAAGGCTTTATCTACTTGGCAACGTCAAGATAAAAAGGCAAAGGCCGATCTTATTTTGTCCATCAGTCCATCCGAGCTCAAACAAGTCCGTGGATGTGAAACTTCTCACGAGATCTGGAAGAAACTCGAATCCATTTATGTGTCGTCAGGTCCGGCAAGGAAAGCCACCTTGCTAAAGCAACTCACACTTCAGAAAATGAAGGAAGGAGATGAAATCCTTGATCACGTGGCCAAGTTCTTTGATACTGTCGACAAACTGGAGGCGATGGATGTTAAAATTCATAAAGATTTGGTAAGCATAATGCTTTTGTACAGTTTACCAGAATCCTTCGAAAATTTTCGTTGTGCTATCGAGACTCAGGATGTTTTTCCTGATGCCGAAAGGCTTAAAGTAAAAATTCTCGAAGAAGCGGAGACAAAGTCTGATATCCAGATGTGGCATGAACGGCTTGGCCATTTAAATTTTCGGGATCTGTTGAATATTGCTAAGAATAAAACTGCTACAGGAATTATTCTGAATCCAAGTGAACAACTATCTCCATGCACTATTTGCTTGAAGGGAAAGTTGGCAGCAAAACCATTTTCTGTAAGGACAACTAGAAGCTCCGAGCCTTTAATGATTGTCCATTCGGATATCTGTGGGCCTATGAGGACTCAATATAATGGTGGAGGAAAGTACTTCGTCACTTTTATAGACGACTACTCGCGATGGTGTGAAGTATACATAATTAAAAATAAAAGCGATGTATATGAAACGTTCCTCAGCTATAAAAATTTTGTTGAAAAACAAACCGGTCAAAAAATCAAGGCACTACAGACGGATAATGGCAAGGAATATTGTTCAAATAAAATGGATGAATACCTAAAGTCACAAGGTATTAAAAGGAGACTTTCAACACCTTATACGCCTCAACAAAATGGGGTCAGTGAAAGGAAGAACCGCACTTTGGTCGAGATGGCCCGATGTATGGTGCTGCAAGCTGGACTTTCCCCGTCATTTTGGGCTGAAGCCATATGCTCAGCAAATTATTTGAGGAATCGTTGTCCATCAAAAACTCTGGATGGTAAGACACCTTTCGAATTGTGGATGGGACGAGTTCCGAATCTGAAACACCTTCAGATATTTGGTTGTAGAGCTTTTGTTAAAAACAAGGAACCAAATAAGGATAAATTTGGAGCTCGTTCGACTGAAGGTATATTTGTTGGATATTCACATGACCCAAAAGCATATCGAATTTGGATGCCATCAGCGAGAAAAATTTCTATCTCAAGAGATGTTATGTTTCTCGATGAATCGAAAGAAGTCCATGAGGATGTAGACATAATTTCACCTGAAACTAAGTGTGGAAATGCTGATATCCTGGAGCAGTGGAGTTTTATTGAATCTGGTGATGCTGAAATATCATGTGATCAAGACCCTAGAGAGCCGTGTAAAACTGATCAAGATAGTGAAATCAAAACCGATGCAGAAATTTTATGCGATCAGGCTAGTGAAAAATCTTGTGAGCCAAGTAAAACAGGTCAACACAGTAGAACTGAAAATTATGATGAAAACCTTTCTGATAATGATGTTTTAGCCTATGCGTTTAATGCTGAAATAAGTTTCAAGGAAGCCCTCCAAGGCGATGACTGTGCTGAGTGGAAAACGCCATCATAGACGAAGTAAAATGTCTTATTAAAAATGATACTTGGAAGCTGGTTCATGAGCAAGCGGAACGGAGCAAAGTTGGATGTCGCTTTGTACTTACAAACAAACGTAATCAAGATGGTATAGTTACGAGACGGAAGGCCCGCCTTGTAGCTCAAGGTTTTTCTCAACAACCCGGCATAGATTACATGAAGTAATTTTCTCCTGTAGCTCGTCTTGAATCTATACGTCTTATGATCGCACTCGCTGCTGGAAATCTCAAAAACAAAAGACTGTTGCTTTATCTTCGACTGAACCTGAGTACATGGGTATCTCAGAGGCTATGAAAGAAGCTATTCATCTAAGGACGTTCTTAAAGGAACTCGGTCTTGAGGACTTAAATAAAATCATTTTATACAACGATAACTGTGGTGCTGGACTTCTTGCTGAAAATCATATGTTTCATCAAAGGACTAAGCATATAGACATCCGAAACCACTTCATCCGCGATGTCTTATCTAAAGGGGACATCAAATTAGAATACCTACCTACGGAAGAAATGCCTGCCGATGTTCTAACTAAGGCGCTAACTGGGCCGAAGCATTACAATTGCTTATCAAAACTTGGAGTTGTTAAAGTATGAGGATCATCTCATTGAGGGGGCGTGTTGGACATCCCTGTCAATTCGTGACCAACCATACCTACCAACATTTACATTTCAACACTTTTTCATATTCTCTCATTGTCTTTTGTCACTGTCATTCTGACTTGACTAATCTTTTTATAACCTCTTTATTCTGAATTCTCTTGTTAAGATAACCTCTTTTCAATTTGCTCTATAGTTTACAATAAATCTTTAAATATTAAAAACATCCTAAGACTTTTTCAATTAAATAATATTTCTGGACGTTTAGATCAATTTAATTAATCGGCTCTACAGTTTCGACGCGGCATGAATGGTGTCATGTCCCGCCTTAAAACCGAACTGATTGTCCGGTATGATATTATTGTCCTCTGCCCACTTAGACATAATAACTTTTTCGAGTACCTTGCTAATACTCGGAAGAAGACTTATCGACCGAAGATTCGCCGGATTGGAGTTGTCCTTTCCCTTTTTCGGGAGAGGATGCACCACAGCTGTCTTCCAACGCACTGGATAATATGCACTATTCAGAGCATTGTTAAACAGAGTAGTATAAATGTCTACTGCTTCTTGAGGTAAATGTCGAAGTACAACGTTGGATATGCCATCGACTCCTGCTGACTTTTTCTTCTTTAATGAATCGAAGATGAGCTGGAGCTCCACCTTCGTAATTAACAGGGAACTGGGCCCATTTCGCTCGGCGATTATGGCGTTTGCCAAATGATCTTCATTGAACCCGGTGAAACCAAGGTTCTCTGATCGCCATTGCGTTATGTCACTCCGAAGGTAGAAGTGATGGAGCAAGGCTCTGTTTTCCAGGTCGTGATTCGGGCGAATGCACGCATTCACCTTGTACACTTACTGGAAAGCAGCCCCCACAGCTTCCACTTTCTCCTGCGGATCTTCGACAATAAAGAGGTCATCGTCCAAGACGGCGTCCTCTGGATCAATTCCTGCTGTCAGAAGTACGTCTCTGTTGTCCGTCGTTCTCTGAAGCCTAAGACACGGAAGATCGTTCTGATCATTCCTTCTAAATATCTTGTTGATTTGGGGAAACATGCTCGGAACGCAAGAGTTAACGGCCCGAATTTTGTTATCCCAATACAAATTGATTGACAACCGATAGTTTTCTTTAATTAATTGGTTGATGTTTTTGATCGTCGACTTCAGTGTCCTAATCTCCAGATTGTGAGGGTCAGTAAACCGTCGGTACAAGAGTTTGAGTCTTGTCAGCAGTCCGCTTTTTAGTCAGTGTAATGCGTCAAATGTAATGTTTGTACCCCTGATTGTGAGTCGTGGAGGTTCAGTATATGTATTGTTTCCGTAGAGCAGACTTGGTCCGGCGAGTAGCCAAGTATACCTTAACCCAAAAGCGGATAGCTCTGTAGGGCGTCTGAACTACTGAATTTAACTTAATCGAACCTCCAGCGAGTTGCTAAGTAAAAGAATCGACTTCGTTGGCTTCAGAGTTTGAAGTATTATACACAAAATTATTTGACTTCGTATACATCCAACCATACTTCGATAATCGATAACGTTCTATCGATATTTCCACAATATGCGCAATCAGCATTCGACCTTACCATGCATTTGCTTCAAAAATCAACGACACTTGAAATTGGAAATACAAGAATACTCGTGCACTGAAAGTGTCATATGAGTATTTTTGTTTATTTTGTATTTCTCCTATAGTTCGTGTACTGAAGGTGCCGGTTGAACTATATGAGTATATTATGCACAAAGTGTGTCAATAGAAATATGAATACTTTTTTATTATGATTCGGCTCTATAGCTATAGGTATAGCCGACGCGGTGACCGACGCGACGGGACAAAGTATGTGCGATGGATATGGACGGGAAACCGAGTATCAAGTATCGAAGCAGATTGAATGTATTCTTGATTGTTTGGCGGCAATTAGTTAAGTGGTCGCTGGTGCAATCCCTTCACACCACCTTTCCTGGGAGAAAAAGGAGAAGTCATGGCATATTATGATTTCTTCTTTTTATGCGACACTTGTACAATGGGGATTTTGATTTATTTTGTTCTATATGTTCATGATTTTCAACCTTGAATATTGTATTTTTTTTTTGTTTTTTTATTTTTTTTTTAAATTCTTTCTCTAGTTTTATTGTTGTTGTTTTTTTTTTTTAATTCTTTCTCTAGGTTTATTGTTGTTTTTTTTTTTAATTCTTTCTCTAGGTGCACCTAAGTTTATGTTAATCTATATTTACAAGTTTATCTATACATCATATTAATATTATTTTTTCTTTTTTGTTCGTACATTTTGGTATTTACGGAGGACCTTCCTCGCCCCTTCTTTTTTTTTTTTGGAATTCGTCTGAGTCTAGAAAGTTCTTGTCAACTTTTAATATTTAGATAAGAGTTAAATATATATACAATGGCTTTAGTCTATTTTTATGAACTGTTATCCTTTTGTTTTCATATTTTATATCGCAATTCACACCTTTTTGGGACAAAACTTCGTATGGACCTATGTAGATTGGATCAAGTTTCTTTCTATTATTTTTAAAACTAAACTTCCTATTTCAAAATTTGAGCTTTTTGTTCGCTCCTCTAGATCAAATCTATTTTTTCTTGCTATCTTTTTGCCTATCAGAGTTTCTCGAGCATCTTTATGAGCGATGTGTAATTTATGTTTTAACTCAATCAAATAATCGTCATAGTTATACACAGGTTCTACCTATTTAACCAAATTTGATGGTAAGTTACACTGTCTTCCGAATATTAGTTCGAAAGGTGTATATCCGGTTTCTGAGTGCACTGATGTATTATAACAGAAAACGTAGTATGGTAGCCATGTGCTCCAATCGGTATGCTTTTCTGAAACGTAGCTTCTCAGATATGCTCCTTAAGACTTTATGGGAGTTCTCTAAAGCTCCAATGCTTTCATGGTGATACGCTGTGGATTTCAACTGTTCGATTTTTAATAATTTACATATTTTTTGGAAAACCTGGTTTAGAAACTCAGTTCCCTGATCGGAGGCTACTGTGTGTGGTACTCCGTATCTTAAAATAAAACCTTCTACTAGAGCTTTTGCCACTGTACTTGCTTCTTTGTTAGAAATGGGTACTGCTTCCGTGAATTTGGTTAGTTCATCTTGTATAGTTAAGATATACTTGAATCCATCTTCTGATTCTTCTAAGGGTCCTACGAGATCTAAAAATAGTTTGTCAAAACCCGATTCGGCTGTTGATCTCATAGTCATTGGTTGCTTTTTTTTGCTGAATATATTTATTTCGTTGACAAATTGGGCAATGCTTTACGAATGTCGTCACATCGTTTTACATACCTGTCCAAAAGTATTTTTTCTTTATATTTTGTAGCATGCGGTTTATTCCTGCATGTCCACTGGTTGGAAGAATGTGGTAGTCATTAAGTATTAATTTCTTTTTACAAGGATCAGTTATTTCGATATTTTTTCTATAATGTGCACTTTAATGTTACTTTCTTTAAATATTTCTCCTAATAATTTTTTTAATTCATTAATATTGCTCTCTTTGCGGCCTTATACGAGCTTCTTTATTTCATTTTTAGTAATATATATCTTTTTAATACAGTTCAATCCGCAGAGTTTCTGCACATCCCTCGACAATATTTTGCCAAATACTGTCGATTGGGTTGTAGTGCTGTCCTTGGACTTCTTTAGGAGTAAACAATTCTCTTTTGGGATATATACGCCAAAACCTTGTTGGGACCAATGATAATGTCCGTATCCTTGAAATTAACTAAATCTTCCTCGAAGTTGTCAACAATCTTCAACTCTATGACTTTAAGTCCATTTTCTGGTAATTTAAGCAGTTCGGTTATGAGTTGTTCGTCAGTTTTCGTATCCCTTACATTTATTTGTTTTTGTTCATGATTTTTATTTTCCATTTTTGACTGAGCTCTTGTTACAACACAGATGCACAATTGTCTCAAATCCTCGGAGTCTATTTTTAGGCGGCTCAGTGCGTCGGCTGTACAATTATCCTTACCTGGAGAATATTCTATGTAAAAATTATATTCTTCTAGTAGTAGTCTAAATTTGGTTAGTCTGCTACTAGGTTCTTTAAGTAAGAACAAGTACACTAAAGGTCTATGGTCTGTTAAAATTTTGAATTTTCTTCGGAATAGGTAGGGACGATAGTGCTTAACTGCCCATACAATAGCAAGTAATTCTTTCTCAATTGTACTATAGTTCTTCTCTGCTTTATTAAAAGTTTTGCTTGCATAGGCAATTGGTTTATCGTCGAAATTGGATAAAACAGCTCCTAGAATTGTAAAATTTTAGGACTAGTTAGGATTTCTTTAAGCAATTCAAAAGATTTTTCCAATCTTTATTAAAATTAAATTCGACATCTTTTTTCAGCAATCGGTTTAGCGGGATGGAAATGGTAGCGAAATTAGGGATAAATTTACGATAGTAGTTGGCAAATGCAACGAACCTTCTTACTTCATCAGCGTTGGTGGGTGTGGGGTAGCTTTTCATTGCGGAGGATTTAGTGGGATCGGGTAGGATGCCATTATCGGAAATAACGTGTCCTAGGTATAACACTTCCTTTCGCAAGAAAGAGCATTTTCCAGGATGTATTTTTAGGTTTACTTCTCTTAACCGGTCAAACACCTGTATTAAGTTTTTATTGTGGTCTATTAAACTTCTACCAAAGACTATGAGATCGTCGACATAGACAAAACATCGTGAATATGTTAGTCCTGACATCGCTATGGACATCATTCTTGAAAATTCGCTGGGTAAGATCTTTGCCAATATGTGTATACGTGAGTTTGTCACCGTCAACGTGAAAAATGTCTTGGTATTTGGTACATATGGCTTCAATTTCTGCTTTTTCTTCGCTATTTAATGTGTCAAAATTTATTTCGTTAATTATTTTATTAACTCGAGCGTTTATTGATTTATCTGTCTGGTTGTAACGTAAAATGTAGTGTTCTGAAGCTGGGGAGGACAATGGTTCAGCCCATTTGAGAGTTACTGTTGTATCCCGTGCATTTAAAATTCTTATTGGTATTTTTCCGTTTATGGCAGTGGATAATGATCCTGCCATAAAAAACGTTTTCACATAATTGCTGTGAATAAAATACTCGAGCTGCGGTGTGTTTTGTGTTCAGCCAATATGTGGCTTCGCATCATGGGGCTATTGAGATGGTATTAATATTATCGTGGGAGCATATGGGCAGATGAATAATGTTACTTCCCTTTTTGGTTGTTAATAGGAATTTCTCTAAGTCAAGTATTGCATTAAACTCTAACGGAAAGTTAGCCCCTATAATACCTTCAACCGGAATTGGGAAATTATCGGGTACTACGTGAAATTCGTATGGAACTAAAAAATTTTCTAAATGGATTTGAATATTACATGTTCCTATTGTTTGTAAATCTCCTGAAATGCCTAGAATTTTTGTGCTTTTATTTTTGTATATGGGTATGTTTGTATTTACTGAACTGTTTTTTACTACTCAAATTGAAGCTCCTGTGTCTAATAAAAATCTTATATGTTGATCGTAGTCTAGTTTTAAATGAACGTAAATGCCGTTTGATATTCCATCAGTGCAAATGGCATTTTGCATTGGTGGATTATTTAACTCTCCTCCGATGGGTCAGCTTACCCCTCGGTGGGTAGATCGTTTCCCAATGCTAATACTCTGTGACCATTATTGTTAGTACCGGTAGGTGTGTTATTTCTACTGGGGTTTCTGTCTAATTAACATTATTCCTATTATTACTTTGTATACTTCTATTGTCATTAGGACGATTTGTGTAAAGACGATTGTTATTAGTTTGTAATGACGGATTTCCGTGATGTGATTGAAAAAATTCTTGATTATAGTTATTGTTAAAATTATTTTGTCTTGGGGAATTGGGAGAGTAGTTATTACTACGAAAATAATTCTGTCTCGTAAAATTTTTGTTGGGATAGTTAGTATTATTATAACCTGACTGATAGGAATTATGAAAATACCCTCGGTTTTGGTTTCGATTGTGGTGTTGGGAATAATTGGTATTGTGGGCATACCTGAGAGTTTCCGTTATTGGTACAGTACTGGGAGCTAACTCTAGCAAATGGGTTATAGCATCTTGCATTTTAATATGTCTTGCACTATCGAGAATGATTCTATATCTATCGTTAACTCCCTGTTTGAGAAAAGCTAATCCTCTATGTTCATTTGCTATAGTGAGTATTTCTCGAACTTCTTCCCCTTGCATACTTATTTCCAGTTCAGTCATTTTTTATATCAGTTGTTCTATTTCAGAAACAAATTCTCGCATAGGTCGGTTTCTTTGACGCGACCTATCTAATTTGGACTGAATTCTTTCTATTGTATCTTTGTCTCCACATTTGGAAACTAAATTTGCTTTTAGTTGTTCAAAAGTTTCGATCTTGGCGGCTCCTAGTTCAGTTAATGCCCTACCTTGAATTTTACATTTCAACAAAAATTTGATTAGCATAGTCTGTGAATCTTTCTTTAAGGTGTCATGGTAAAATTCAATATTATTGAGAAAATCCCTAATATTTTCGGTGCGTTTGTTATTTTCTTCGCAGGTTAGTACTGGCAATTTTTGTGCCTTACTGAAATCAAATTCGGTCATTTTGTTCAAACTTGATAATGGCACTTATTCATGAGTTTCGGGGACTGACTTAATTTCCTGATCTTCTTGGTCTGAACCTGGTTCTTCTGAACTATTTTCTTGTATATTGTTTTTTACGATTGCTTCTGCAAGCTCCCTATAATCTTTAGCCGTGGATGACAACTGAGTCAGATACTTATGTTCCTGTTCTGTAAGATTTTTTCGATTAAAAGTTGTGAAGTGTTCAAGGAAAATATTCCACAACTGCAAAATTTCTTTTAATTTTTTGTATGCCCCTTCGAGTTTTCTTTTGCGATTTGGGGATTTTTTTAAGGTTTAGATAACAGTTTTTTAGTGTGCCTGAAGCTTCTTCCAAAGTCGAGAAATCCATTAACCAATATAAAAATTTTAAGAAAATTTGTGGATTTATATATTTTTATTTAAAAAAAATTATACAGACATTCTTCTGGTTATATTGTTTTTGACTATTTTTCTACTTTAGACTGGGATTTACCCATTACAGAAATTGAAAACTGAGAGATAAAAATTAATTTAAATTTTGAAAATTGAAGTTGCGAACGGAATAATAAAAACAAATTTAATTTTTGCTCTTGCTGATTTCTTTTGCTGTTGTCACTATCGACTGGAACAGCTTGTGGAACTCCTACTCTTCGGCTTTCTTTTGCTTCCGTTTAGCTGCTTTGTTGGAGCGGATTGCTCCCTTCACTTGCTGGATATGGCGCAAGTATTTTTGCCTCACGTCGCTGGGTTGACCAGGTATGTTTGCCAACCGATACAGTTCAATTAGGTGTTTCTAGAGCTGCACCCTCTTTCCCACTCGTTCCTTTGGAGTTGGGGGTACTGGAATTGGTTCTGCAGTACGGGTAGTATTTCGTCTCAAATACTCTTCGATGGTTAGGGGTTTGGGACCTACTCTGATTTGTTCGGATTCTTTGGGCCCTGTTGGTTCTATTAGTAGTGCCTGGGCTTCTTTAATTAAATTGGCTGCTAGGGCCAGTTGGGTTTGCCGGGCCATTTAATAGACAATGTTTTGCTGCTCCTGGCAAGATCGCCATGTAATGTTTGTACCCCTGATTGTGAGTCGTGGAGGTTCAGTATATGTATTGTTTCCGTAGAGCAGACTTGGTTCGGCGAGTAGCCAAGTATACCTTAACCCAAAAGCGGATAGCTCTGTAGGGCGTCTGAACTACTGAATTTAACTTAATCGAACCTCCAGCGAGTTGCTAAGTAAAAGAATCGACTTCGTTGGCTTCAGAGTTTGAAGTCGCCCAATATATTTTTACTATTCCTATTTATACACAAAATTATTTGACTTCGTATACATCCAACCATACTTCGATAATCGATAACGTTCTATCGATATTTCCACAATATGCGCAATCAGCATTCGACCTTACCATGCATTTGCTTCAAAAATCAACGACACTTGAAATTGGAAATACAAGAAAACTCGTGCACTGAAAGTGTCATATGAGTATTTTTGTTTATTTTGTATTTCTCCTATAGTTCGTGTACTGAAGGTGCCGGTTGAACTATATGAGTATATTATGCACAAAGTGTGTCAATAGAAATATGAATACTTTTTTATTATGATTCGGCTCTATAGCTATAGGTATAGCCGACGCGGTGACCGACGCGACGGGACAAAGTATGTGCGATGGATATAGACGGGAAACCGAGTATCAAGTATCGAAGCAGATTGAATGTATTCTTAATTGTTTGGCGGCAATTAGTTAAGTGGTCGCTTTCCGGTTCCGGTACATGTCGGTTGCGTCCCGTTGTTTGTATTTCGGTATTGTTCTGTTCATTATTCGTTTGATTGTCTCGTCCATTTGTTCTTAGTATTAGTCTATTTCGTTATTTGTCTAGTTCCTGTCATTTGGTGGGGATATATTATTCGAACTGATTTCGCTCGATAAGGCGTTGGTAAAGCTTGGCCAGCGCACCTTACTGTAATTGTAAGTGTGCACAGGTACATACTCATCCAACTCCACGAGCTCTTTCGGTAGATGTACTACTGCGGCGAGTCCGCAGTGGAAACTATCGTACTCGATCGTTCGTTAACAGTTTCTTGGTCTTTGACCCATAGTGTCAGTAATTGTCAGTCTTGCGTCTGTTAGCAATAGATCCAGATAGGCACCGCTTCTTGGAAACGATGGCCGATCCGTAGCCAACAGGTTGACACCATATTCAGTGTTGTATCGGCTCATCCAATTGAAAAGATGAATACCTCTTTGATTTTGAATTTGATTTCCCCAATCTAGGTGTTTGGCATTCAAATCACCGGCCATGAGAAAGTAATTTTCTTCCAAGCTCAAGCGTAGACATTCGAAAAGTTTTTCAAGCTCTGTCATAAGATCAGTTGGCTGAGGTGATGCCGGTGCATAAGCCGCGATCACATACATTCGCTTCCCCTGTTGGAGAGGAATGCATACGATGCACGCCTCTAACAGCCGAAATCTGCGCAGATTACTATTATATATAACTTTATGATTAATGCCTTTTCGTATGAAGATTGCGACGCCTCCCCCTTGAGTGGAGTTGGGTCGATCTCTTCTAACGATATTGTAATTGTTGTTAGTCAACTTATATTTCTGATTTAGCTTAGTTTCGCTGGCCACAAACACATCTGGACTTTGGTCTTTCAACAATTGGAAGAGATTAGCTCTACGTTCGGTCCTAATCAGTGAATTTACATTCACAGCAAGGATCCTTTCAGCACTGTGGATGGTTGCTAAGTCATCCTGCTGTAGTATATTTATTTTAACTCGAGGTAAGGCGTCAGCCACTTTATTTTCTTTTCCTTGAATAAATTGTATCTCGAAATCGTGTTCTTCAAGTTTAATTTTTTTCTTCCTTATTTAAATGAGTAGTCCTTAAGTCTTTTTCCTTTATTGAATCCAGAATTGAAATTTGTGGAATAATTTTAGTAAAACAGTTAAAAGATTCTTCATACTCACGTCCCTCATTTGCGTTGAGAAACAGAGGTATATGTGTTCCATTTAACTTAAGTATCATATTTGCATCATTTGTATTATAATTTTAATTTTAATTTGGATTATGATCTTTATTATAGTTTCTATTATTTTGTTGATAATTATTATGGTTATTATTGCCAAAATTTAGCTTTGGAAAATATGTTCTTGGTTGCCAGGGAACTGATTGTCCCTAAAAGGATTATGTGGATTATAACGTTCTTTTTGATCATTGTGTTTATTATATTTTTCTTTTATATTTCTTTTGTATTTCCTGATTGGAAAGTAAGAAATCCTGCGCTACTAAGTTCATAGAGAGCTTGTTCGATTGTGGTAGGTTTTAAAGCATAAAGAATTGTTCTCATGTGAACGGGAAGTTTTTCTTTGAAAATTTGTAAAGCGGTTATGGTATTTCTAGGTATATCTAACGGGTGATTTTTTAAGAGGTTTAGAACTTTTAAAAAAAAAAACACAAAAAATTCGAAAAAATGAATGAAATATTTATTTGAATCGATAGTTTGAACCTTGCAATTTAATGTTTAAAGATAATTTCATGCAAATGTTGACCGCGGCTGCGTCTCAGGTAGCCCATCCGCTGAGTCCATTTTTGGCATACTCTTTCACACATATCGGCCGGTATCTCACGAATGAATGCATGGATGTTGGCTTCCAGTGCGTCAATCGAAGCGGGCTTGTCCCTATAGACATTAGCCTTGACATACCTCCACAAAAAATAATCTAATGGTGTCAAATCGCACGATCTAGGCGGCCAATTGACCGGCCCGAAACGTGAAATTAACTGTTCACCAAACTCGCCTCGCAATTGCGCCATTGTTTCGCGTGCTGTGTAGAGTTGCGCAAAACAGTTCCAAAAGCGGAACGGATATGGAACGATTCTTTTCCTCATCGGAACTAGTTCCTGGAAACATGTCCACGGAACTATTAAGTTTTGAAAACTTCCCATAAATTATCGTTCAGTATTTACGAATTAAATATACATACATAGGTACTGGTACATGGCTATCGGTCTCGTGGCTTTAGTGTCATTTTTGTTCATAGTTCACTTGTCGCTTTTATTAGATATGTGAAGTATATGTTCATAGTTCTTTTATAGTTCCAAATCAAGGTCCTAGGTTTTAAGTATCAAACAAGTACTAAAATCTCGCAAGTCGAAATACCACAATTCAAGAAGTTGAATGACTTTTATTTTAATTTATGGCAATAATGACGATTTCTGGCATCATTTTGTCAAGGACGTTTACACGTGGTTTTGTCGTTTATTGCCATGTAATTCGTCTCTCTGTGGCTGTTTACAGTTGGGTTTCTCAATTGCGACCATGGTGCTCTTTTGTTTTATTTGGATTTTTGTTAACCAAAAAAAATCTTTGGTGAGACTATAGCGAGACAATGACGAGATGACAGAAAAAATGGCCAATACCAAAAACCACGTATAAATGTCTCAGCGAGACTATACCGAGAAAGCCACGACACAGGTAGTCGTGTAAATGGACACTGCAAGACAAAAACAATACTCGCGGCACTGAAAACCAAGTTTGGACTTTTTTGCCTCATTTTAGTTTATATAAACTTTCTTGAAAAATTATGTTGTCAAGACTATAGCGATACCAAAGCGAGATGACAGTAAAACATAGTCAGTGCTAAGAACCACGTGTAAATGTCACAGCGAGATCCTCACGAGAAAGCCACGACACAGATTCCCGTGTTAAGGGGCACGACTAGAACACAGCGAGACGACTTGAGTCTACTGAAGAAGCACTGAAATATTTCAAACAGCACCTCTTTTATATCTCCTTTTTCTTTATCTTCCAAACAGTTTTGAGTCATTCCATATGATAACGTCGAAAATTAAATCCCTATGGTTCAAAGGAAGAATATCCATCGAGTTTTAATTTTCTCATGTCTCATTCCCCTCCTGTCCCCGTTGAAGTATTTGAAAATCGTCATTTAAGTGCTTCAGTATTTTTGTTTTAAAAAAAAATCTATTAAAGATATCAAAACGTTTGTTGACATATTAAAGCTTAAAAAGAGTACTAATTGCAATTATATTATGTCAAACAATATCAAAAACGGTGCCGAAAGTACGAGTGTTTTTCTGATTTTTTGTCGTTTTCAACTGACTCTGGTGTCACGACTATTGAACAAAACAACATAATTTTTCTTGAATATCAAGTACACTTATAAAATTTTTAGGTTTTGAAAAATCGCAATTCTTGGACTATAATATCGACATGTTTGACTGAATGAAAAAATTTGAAACTTTCAGGACAGTATTGACACTGTTAAAAATAATATTAAGTATCCTTGTTTTTGTGTATTTGTTGTTATTTTTAACGTGGTAAATTGTTTAAAAAAAATTTAAAATAATTTTCTTATCTACTTCTTATGGTACTTAATATATGTACCAAGTTTGAAGATTTTCCATCCACTTTTCCATTTTTTCTGAAATTTTGAGTGAAACACTGAAAAAATACCCATATGTATTTTGTATAGGAAATTTCAAGTGCTTGCCGGCATGTGTTAACGTTGACCGATACAAAAAATATTTTGCACAACATTTTTTAATATCCTTGATCACTTTTGGGGGTGGGGGCACCCTAGTACATGTTTAAATATAGTATGACATTAATCTCTTCAATACCCTTTTATTTTTTTGACTGGTACTTCTTCTTTTAAACGGATTATAACATATTAAAATAACAAAACGAAATTTACAGGATTTAAAGATCAAGATCCTAAAAGCCCTGAAAGTTTCTAATTTTTTCATTCAGTCAAACATGTCGATATTATAGTCTTAAAACTGCGATTTTTCAAAATCTAAAAATTTCATGTGGAGATTTTTTTTACAATGAGTGAGTTGAACGAATCAATTTTAGGTTTGACTTCTTTTTTTATAAGTGTACTAGATATTCAAGGAAAATGATGTATGTCATTTGAAAACGACAAAAAATCAGAAAAACACTCGTACTTTCGGCACCGTTTTTGATATTGTTTGACATTGAATATGTGAATTAAAATATAAGTAGCAATTAGTTCTCTTTTTAAGCTTTAATATGTCATCAAACGTTTTGATATCATTAATATAAAGTTTTTTAAAACAAAAATACTGAAGCACTAAAATGACGATTTTCAAATACTTCAACGGGGACAGGAGGGGAATGAGGCATGAGAAAATTAAAACGCGATGGATATTCTTCCTTTGAACCATAAGGAATATTCTCACAAAGTTTGAAACCAATCTAAAATGGGTTGGCATTTTCGATTTGACGATTTCATATGGAATGACCCTTTTAGGTTAATTGCTTGCTTTTATTTTCATAAAATATGTCAACAGATAACAATTATTTTCCTTGAAGTTAAATCTCACCAAAATACCTTTTCGATCTCTGCCAAACGTACTATTTAAGAATGGAACTACGAACGAAAATAACTTAATATGTCCCTGGAACTAAAAACTAATAACCGAAACTGGAACTGGATGTGGATATGGAACTAGAACAGCAAAGGAACTATGAAAATGTTTAACGAGAAAAGACTGATTACCATGTATTTCGTTCATGGAGTAACATTTCTTTTCTTTCATACCTATCGATACCAACACGACTATACTATTTTTCAAACGATGTACGTATGTAGGTATATATTATGTCTTTCCTTTGTTTGCTTTCCTTCTTAAATTTTGTTTTGGCTCTGTGAAGATGGAGTGTGAAGTTGGAACTGGAACTATCAACTATGCATGAATACTTTTGTGTGCATGAGTTTGTTCAGTTCTTGAAATGTTGGCTGTTTGATGTTGGAACTACGGACATGTTAGAAATTAGTTTGCGGAATGAACTGGAACGATTCCGACCGAAGATATAGTTCCTGGAACTATACAGTTCCGGAACTACCCAACTCTAGTGCTGTGTGGCATGTGGCACCGTCTTGTTGAAACCACATATCATGCAAGTCAAGAACTTCCATTTCGGGCAAAAAAAAGTTTGTTATCATCGCTCGGTAGCGTTCACCATTGACAGTAACGCTGCGATTCGCATCATCTTTGAAGAAATATGGCCCAATAATGCCGCCGGCCCATAAACCGCACCAAACAGTGGCTTTTTCGGGATGCATTGGTAGCTGTTGCAATTCTTCTGGCTGATCTTCACTCCAAATGCGGCAATTATGCTTATTTACGTACCCATTCAACCAAAAATGAGCCTCATCGCTGAACACAATTTTTCGATAAAAAAGCGGATCCTCGGCCAGCTTTCCAAGAGCCCATTCACCAAAAATTCGGCGTTGTGGTAGGTCGGCTGGCTTTAGTTCTTGCACCAGCTGTATCTTAAAAGGCTTTACGCCCAAATCCTTCCGCAAAATTTTCCACGTAGTGCTGTAACAAAGGCCTAACTGCTGGGAACGGCGCCGAATCGACATTTCGCGGTCTTCTGTCACACTAGCTGATACGGCCGCAATATTTTCTTCACTACGCACAGTACGTAAACGTGTTGGTGGTTTAATGTCCAACAAAGTAAATTTGGTGCGAAATTTGGTCAAAATCTTCCGAATAGACTGCTCAGAAGGTCGAGAATGCCGACCATAAAATGGAAGCAGCGCGCGATGAACATTTCGAACCAAGCACGAATTTTGATAGTAAAATTCAATAATTTGCAAGCGTTGTTCATTTGTAAGACGATCCATGGTTAAATTGCAAACCAAACTGAAGCTGTTTGACAGTGACACAAGGTACTAAACACACGTCAGCTGTCAAAACCAGTGTTGCCAAAACCAAACCAGCTAAAAAATCACCCGTTATACAATTATTTTCTTGAACACACCTTTGGTTCAATAATGACAATGATTTTTGGATATAAATATAAAATTTTATTACATCTCCTCTAAACTGAGCACTTCATTTAATTGGCCTGCATTCTTAAATCCCCCAAAATTTTCTATTAGCATTTCTTTGATTTCTATCCAGTGTGACAGATGAGTGTGTATCTCTATAGCCTGTCTTGCCCTACCTATGAATTTACTTTTTTTTTATCAATTTACAGACATCCTTTGGCCCTGATCATTATACGTTTGCAATGTAGGTATTATATCATCTACATTTTGAATGAAAATCGGAAGATCTTCTGTCCTTCCATCAAAATTTTGTAATTTTTCTATATAATTTATAGGGTTTATCTCTAAAACTCTATTACCTGCTTGTTGTTGTTGCTGTTGTTGATGTTGTTGCTGTTGTGCTGCTGCTGCGGGCTCCATGTTGATGTTTCTTTGTTGGTTGTGGATTTTGTGTCTTCTAAGTTTCGATCGATTAAAAACTTCCTTCATTCAGAACACGTTGGGGCTTTCGACATGGATATTTGCCACTTTTTAAATTTTCTTCCTTCTTTGGACTTTTTAGATTTTATTCCTTCTTTGCACTTTCTTTTTACTTTTCAAATTATATTTATTAAATTTCATAGTTTTGGTCTTTCATTTTTGGTTTGCTTTTATTTTTATTTTTTAAATAATTTTATTTTTATTCTGTTTTGTTTCGTTTTTTTTTTTTACATAAAGAATTTTTAGTTAATTTATTTTTGGACTTTTTTTAATTTAAGTTTTCTATTTACTTCTTGAATTTTAATTTTAATTTTCTGCTTTTTAAATATCTTTTTTTTCGAATTATTTTTCCTCTATGGATTTCGTAGTATAGGGCATATTCACTGACCTGAGCTACTAAAATGATTCTTTCGAAAGAGATTTGATATTCGTTTGAATTCCTTCGTTTAAATCGATCTTAAATTTTTCGCTTTTCACAAAAAAAAATTATCTATTTTTTGTTTGTCTTTATTTTGTCCATCAAACTTTTAAGCTTAATACCACAATCACGAGTTACGAGTTGCTTTACACGTATTTTTTCGCTTGTCTAGTGTTGATTTTCACAAATATAAATTTTTTCACACAATCACGAGTAACGAGTTGCTATGATGTTTCGCGAAAAACGAGATTCGATTACTGGATTACCATGTCTTTATAATTTTCACTTATATTTCTGACTAGCATCCTACCGACTGCGCCATTTTTATTATAAAGTTCACCTTTAATCAAAAAATCTTTGTCTCCACATTTGGAAACTAAATTTGCTTTTAGTTGTTCAAAAGTTTCGATCTTGGCGGCTCCTAGTTCAGTTAATGCCCTACCTTGAATTTTACATTTCAACAAAAATTTGATTAGCATAGTCTGTGAATCTTTCTTTAAGGTGTCATGGTAAAATTCAATATTATTGAGAAAATCCCTAATATTTTCGGTGCGTTTGTTATTTTCTTCGCAGGTTAGTACTGGCATTTTTTGTGCCTTACTGAAATCAAATTCGGTCATTTTGTTCAAACTTGATAATGGCACTTTTTCATGAGTTTCGGGGACTGACTTAATTTCCTGATCTTCTTGGTCTGAACCTGGTTCTTCTGAACTATTTTCTTGTATATTGTTTTTTACGATTGCTTCTGCAAGCTCCCTATAATCTTTAGCCGTGGATGACAACTGAGTCAGATACTTATGTTCCTGTTCTGTAAGATTTTTTCGATTAAAAGTTGTGAAGTGTTCAAGGAAAATATTCCACAACTGCAAAATTTCTTTTAATTTTTTGTATGCCCCTTCGAGTTTTCTTTTGCGATTTGGGGATTTTTTTAAGGTTTAGATAACAGTTTTTTAGTGTGCCTGAAGCTTCTTCCAAAGTCGAGAAATCCATTAACCAATATAAAAATTTTAAGAAAATTTGTGGATTTATATATTTTTATTTAAAAAAAATTATACAGACATTCTTCTGGTTATATTGTTTTTGACTATTTCTTTTCTAATTGCCTTATTAAATTTCCTTACGATTAAGTCTCTAATATATTTGGTGAGAAAAATAATAATAATTATAATTATGATAGAAGCTACATCTATTCCATATTCATATTTATCATTGGACTTATTAATTTGAGGCCCGTTATTATTAACGATGACCTCTTCTACTTTAGACTGGGATTTACCCATTACAGAAATTGAAAACTGAGAGATAAAAATTAATTTAAATTTTGAAAATTGAAGTTGCGAACGGAATAATAAAAACAAATTTAATTTTTGCTCTTGCTGATTTCTTTTGCTGTTGTCACTATCGACTGGAACAGCTTGTGGAACTCCTACTCTTCGGCTTTCTTTTGCTTCCGTTTAGCTGCTTTGTTTGGAGCGGATTGCTCCCTTCACTTGCTGGATATGGCGCAAGTATTTTTGCCTCACGTCGCTGGGTTGACCAGGTATGTTTGCCAACCGATACAGTTCAATTAGGTGTTTCTAGAGCTGCACCCTCTTTCCCACTCGTTCCTTTGGAGTTGGGGGTACTGGAATTGGTTCTGCAGCACGGGTAGTATTTCGTCTCAAATACTCTTCGATGGTTAGGGGTTTGGGACCTACTCTGATTTGTTCGGATTCTTTGGGCCCTGTTGGTTCTATTAGTAGTGCCTGGGCTTCTTTAATTAAATTGGCTGCTAGGGCCAGTTGGGTTTGCCGGGCCATTTAATAGACAATGTTTTGCTGCTCCTGGCAAGATCGCCATGTAATGTTTGTACCCCTGATTGTGAGTCGTGGAGGTTCAGTATATGTATTGTTTCCGTAGAGCAGACTTGGTTCGGCGAGTAGCCAAGTATACCTTAACCCAAAAGCGGATAGCTCTGTAGGGCGTCTGAACTACTGAATTTAACTTAATCGAACCTCCAGCGAGTTGCTAAGTAAAAGAATCGACTTCGTTGGCTTCAGAGTTTGAAGTCGCCCAATATATTTTTACTATTCCTATTTATACACAAAATTATTTGACTTCGTATACATCCAACCATACTTCGATAATCGATAACGTTCTATCGATATTTCCACAATATGCGCAATCAGCATTCGACCTTACCATGCATTTGCTTCAAAAATCAACGACACTTGAAATTGGAAATACAAGAAAACTCGTGCACTGAAAGTGTCATATGAGTATTTTTGTTTATTTTGTATTTCTCCTATAGTTCGTGTACTGAAGGTGCCGGTTGAACTATATGAGTATATTATGCACAAAGTGTGTCAATAGAAATATGAATACTTTTTTATTATGATTCGGCTCTATAGCTATAGGTATAGCCGACGCGGTGACCGACGCGACGGGACAAAGTATGTGCGATGGATATAGACGGGAAACCGAGTATCAAGTATCGAAGCAGATTGAATGTATTCTTAATTGTTTGGCGGCAATTAGTTAAGTGGTCGCTTTCCGGTTCCGATACATGTCGGTTGCGTCCCGTTGTTTGTATTTCGGTATTGTTCTGTTCATTATTCGTTTGATTGTCTCGTCCATTTGTTCTTAGTATTAGTCTATTTCGTTATTTGTCTAGTTCCTGTCATTTGGTGGGGATATATTATTCGAACTGATTTCGCTCGATAAGGCGTTGGTAAAGCTTGGCCAGCGCACCTTACTGTAATTGTAAGTGTGCACAGGTACATACTCATCCAACTCCACGAGCTCTTTCGGTAGATGTACTACTGCGGCGAGTCCGCAGTGGAAGCTATCGTACTCGATCGTTCGTTAACAGTTTCTTGGTCTTTGACCCATAGTGTCAGTAATTGTCAGTCTTGCGTCTGTTAGCAATAGATCCAGATAGGCACCGCTTCTTGGAAACGATGGCCGATCCGTAGCCAACAGGTTGACACCATATTCAGTGTTGTATCGGCTCATCCAATTGAAAAGATGAATACCTCTTTGATTTTGAATTTGATTTCCCCAATCTAGGTGTTTGGCATTCAAATCACCGGCCATGAGAAAGTAATTTTCTTCCAAGCTCAAGCGTAGACATTCGAAAAGTTTTTCAAGCTCTGTCATAAGATCAGTTGGCTGAGGTGATGCCGGTGCATAAGCCGCGATCACATACATTCGCTTCCCCTGTTGGAGAGGAATGCATACGATGCACGCCTCTAACAGCCGAAATCTGCGCAGATTACTATTATATATAACTTTATGATTAATGCCTTTTCATATGAAGATTGCGACGCCTCCCCCTTGAGTGGAGTTGGGTCGATCTCTTCTAACGATATTGTAATTGTTGTTAGTCAACTTATATTTCTGATTTAGCTTAGTTTCGATGGCCACAAACACATCTGGACTTTGGTCTTTCAACAATTGGAAGAGATTAGCTCTACGTTCGGTCCTAATCAGTGAATTTACATTCACAGCAAGGATCCTTTCAGCACTGTGGATGGTTGCTAAGTCATCCTGCTGTAGTATATTTATTTTAACTCGAGGTAAGGCGTCAGCCACTTTATTTTCTTTTCCTTGAATAAATTGTATCTCGAAATCGTGTTCTTCAAGTTTAATTTTTTTCTTCCTTATTTAAATGAGTAGTCCTTAAGTCTTTTTCCTTTATTGAATCCAGAATTGAAATTTGTGGAATAATTTTAGTAAAACAGTTAAAAGATTCTTCATACTCACGTCCCTCATTTGCGTTGAGAAACAGAGGTATATGTGTTCCATTTAACTTAAGTATCATATTTGCATCATTTGTATTATAATTTTAATTTTAATTTGGATTATGATCTTTATTATAGTTTCTATTATTTTGTTGATAATTATTATGGTTATTATTGCCAAAATTTAGCTTTGGAAAATATGTTCTTGGTTGCCAGGGAACTGATTGTCCCTAAAAGGATTATGTGGATTATAACGTTCTTTTTGATCATTGTGTTTATTATATTTTTCTTTTATATTTCTTTTGTATTTCCTGATTGGAATGTAAGAAATCCTGCGCTACTAAGTTCATAGAGAGCTTGTTCGATTGTGGTAGGTTTTAAAGCATAAAGAATTGTTCTCATGTGAACGGGAAGTTTTTCTTTGAAAATTTGTAAAGCGGTTATGGTATTTCTAGGTATATCTAACGGGTGATTTTTTAAGAGGTTTAGAACTTTTAAAAAAAAAAACACAAAAAATTCGAAAAAATGAATGAAATATTTATTTGAATCGACAGTTTGAACCTTGCAATTTAATGTTTAAAGATAATTTCATGCAAATGTTGACCGCGGCTGCGTCTCAAGTAGCCCATCCGCTGAGTCCATTTTTGGCATACTCTTTCACACATATCGGCCGGTATCTCACGAATGAATGCATGGATGTTGGCTTCCAGTGCGTCAATCGAAGCGGGCTTGTCCCTATAGACATTAGCCTTGACATACCTCCACAAAAAATAATCTAATGGTGTCAAATCGCACGATCTAGGCGGCCAATTGACCGGCCCGAAACGTGAAATTAACTGTTCACCAAACTCGCCTCGCAATTGCGCCATTGTTTCGCGTGCTGTGTGGCATGTGGCACCGTCTTGTTGAAACCACATATCATGCAAGTCAAGAACTTCCATTTCGGGCAAAAAAAAGTTTGTTATCATCGCTCGGTAGCGTTCACCATTGACAGTAACGCTGCGATTCGCATCATCTTTGAAGAAATATGGCCCAATAATGCCGCCGGCCCATAAACCGCACCAAACAGTGGCTTTTTCGGGATGCATTGGTAGCTGTTGCAATTCTTCTGGCTGATCTTCACTCCAAATGCGGCAATTATGCTTATTTACGTACCCATTCAACCAAAAATGAGCCTCATCGCTGAACACAATTTTTCGATAAAAAAGCGGATCCTCGGCCAGCTTTCCAAGAGCCCATTCACCAAAAATTCGGCGTTGTGGTAGGTCGGCTGGCTTTAGTTCTTGCACCAGCTGTATCTTAAAAGGCTTTACGCCCAAATCCTTCCGCAAAATTTTCCACGTAGTGCTGTAACAAAGGCCTAACTGCTGGGAACGGCGCCGAATCGACATTTCGCGGTCTTCTGTCACACTAGCTGATACGGCCGCAATATTTTCTTCACTACGCACAGTACGTAAACGTGTTGGTGGTTTAATGTCCAACAAAGTAAATTTGGTGCGAAATTTGGTCAAAATCTTCCGAATAGACTGCTCAGAAGGTCGAGAATGCCGACCATAAAATGGAAGCAGCGCGCGATGAACATTTCGAACCAAGCACGAATTTTGATAGTAAAATTCAATAATTTGCAAGCGTTGTTCATTTGTAAGACGATCCATAGTTAAATTGCAAACCAAACTGAAGCTGTTTGACAGTGACACAAGGTACTAAACACACGTCAGCTGTCAAAACCAGTGTTGCCAAAACCAAACCAGCTAAAAAATCACCCGTTATAAAATTATTTTCTTGAACACACCTTTGGTTCAATAATGACAATGATTTTTGGATATAAATATAAAATTTTATTACATCTCCTCTAAACTGAGCACTTCATTTAATTGGCCTGCATTCTTAAATCCCCCAAAATTTTCTATTAGCATTTCTTTGATTTCTATCCAGTGTGACAGATGAGTGTGTATCTCTATAGCCTGTCTTGCCCTACCTATGAATTTACTTTTTTTTTATCAATTTACAGACATCCTTTGGCCCTGATCATTATACGTTTGCAATGTAGGTATTATATCATCTACATTTTGAATGAAAATCGGAAGATCTTCTGTCCTTCCATCAAAATTTTGTAATTTTTCTATATAATTTATAGGGTTTATCTCTAAAACTCTATTACCTGCTTGTTGTTGTTGCTGTTGTTGATGTTGTTGCTGTTGTGCTGCTGCTGCGGGCTCCATGTTGATGTTTCTTTGTTGGTTGTGGATTTTGTGTCTTCTAAGTTTCGATCGATTAAAAACTTCCTTCATTCAGAACACGTTGGGGCTTTCGACATGGATATTTGCCACTTTTTAAATTTTCTTCCTTCTTTGGACTTTTTAGATTTTATTCCTTCTTTGCACTTTCTTTTTACTTTTCAAATTATATTTATTAAATTTCATAGTTTTGGTCTTTCATTTTTGGTTTGCTTTTATTTTTATTTTTTAAATAATTTTATTTTTATTCTGTTTTGTTTCGTTTTTTTTTTTTACATAAAGAATTTTTAGTTAATTTATTTTTGGACTTTTTTTAATTTAAGTTTTCTATTTACTTCTTGAATTTTAATTTTAATTTTCTGCTTTTTAAATATCTTTTTTTTCGAATTATTTTTCCTCTATGGATTTCGTAGTATAGGGCATATTCACTGACCTGAGCTACTAAAATGATTCTTTCGAAAGAGATTTGATATTCGTTTGAATTCCTTCGTTTAAATCGATCTTAAATTTTTCGCTTTTCACAAAAAAAAATTATCTATTTTTTGTTTGTCTTTATTTTGTCCATCAAACTTTTAAGCTTAATACCACAATCACGAGTTACGAGTTGCTTTACACGTATTTTTTCGCTTGTCTAGTGTTGATTTTCACAAATATAAATTTTTTCACACAATCACGAGTAACGAGTTGCTATGATGTTTCGCGAAAAACGAGATTCGATTACTGGATTACCATGTCTTTATAATTTTCACTTATATTTCTGACTAGCATCCTACCGACTGCGCCATTTTTATTATAAAGTTCACCTTTAATCAAAAAATAGATTTCACTGTTCTCGTGAGAGAGATTCAACAAAAACAAAAACACTTTTTAATTTTTGAATAAAGAATATTTTTTTATTAATTAAAGCTTCAGATTCTTTACCACTGGTGGGGGGAATCTTAGGCTATACGAAGATGATTCTTAAGAACTGAACTGTATGGGATCGAATGATCCCCTTTCATAATATTTGAATATCTATGCAGCAAATCTTGGTTTGACTGCGGATGATGCGATGATATCATAATTCTTTTTGTGAAATCTCTTGCACAAGTTGCTGAAGGCAAAGAGGTGCTGACATGCAATTTTAAGGTGTTTGTATACATCATCATTGTATCCTCTTTGTTTATAATTTTTTATAGTTTATTGAATTTAAAGTCAAAGTCGTGGGGGCGCACAAGCTGGCTCTGATATAACCTGTATGTCTATACCTACCCATCATATATCGTCCTAAAATCAGTTTCTCCTGAAGAAATTTTTATTTATATCTAAAACAAACCTACTAAATCTGACTTTCTCGCAACTACAAATAAATTAATCTAATCCAAGTACCTACCCATTTACGAAAAAAAAAAATCAGGTAGAGACATCTACATATGTATATAATTTTTTGGAAGTTTAAACAAATAAAAACTTTTTTGAAATTATTTATTTGTATTCTTTTCTTTGCCACATTGTTAATTGAAATATTTTTTTCAATCAAATCACCTCTGTCATTTACCTAAATGGTATACCTATTAATTGTTATTTTTTTATTTACTGAAAAAATAAATACATGAAACGAAATAAATATTTTCCACTCCCAGAAGCCAGAAGTCAAAATAGACAAATTTATAAAATAACAAAGTTTACCTTGAAACAAGAGATTATCAATTATAATTATATTGATAATCTCTCAATTATAATTATATTGATAATCTCTGCTTGAAACCATCATCATATATATTTTTTTTAGGAAATATCTCCTATGAAGTTTATATACAAAGGTAATATCATGGAGTCGTTTTTATCTACGCGCTGTTTGTCAAGTGGTGCGCTCGTGTCTCTAAAGTTGCTTCAACATTTTGAAAATTGAGTTCATTACAATGGTATTTGTATCTGGTTTTGTTGTTGGTTTATGGGTATGGATTCTCTTTTCTTTTTGATATGAAACAGTTTTGAAATGCAATGGTGGTGGTGTTTTTGTTTTAATTTGTTGTTCTATCCTCTTTTTTTGTCCGCGTTCATCTGCTTTTTCGTTCTTGATGATTGAATTTTTGTTCTCATTATATATTCCTTTTGTTGTTTTGTTTGTTTGTATGTAGGTTTGTATATATGATGATGGTTTCAAGCAGAGATTATCAGTATAGTTATAGTTGATAGTCTCTTGTTTCAAGGTAAACTTTGTTATTTTATAAATTTGTCTATTTTGACTTCTTGCTTCTGGGGGTTGAAAATATTTATTTTGTTTCATTTATTTATTTTTTCAGTAGGTAAATGAAAAAATAACAATAAACATGAAAAACCATTTAGATAAATAAAGGAGGTGATTTGATTGAAAAAAATATATATTATGCCAGCCTTACCGAGAAGTTCTAATAAATCCCGAAACAGGCCTCAAGGTACTATTCGATCACATGTTGTTGAATCCGTAGAGAGCTGTGTAGTATGTAAAGGTAATCATAGCCTGTCAAACTGTACAAATTTCCTTGCATTAGATGTGGGTTCCCGTAGAAATGTTGCTAGGGAAAACTCGTTATGTTTTAACTGCCTACGTCAAGGGCATTCAGCCAACAGATGTTTTCTGCATAAGCGTTTTAAAATCTGTAAGTCTCGACACCATGTTTTAGTTCATCAGGACGTAGCTGCTATTCCTTCACCTAATCCCTCTAGCTTAAAAACAGATCAGCCACCAGTTGTTGTTATTCCATCTACTTCTGCGTCTTCAAATCCAGACCCGTCGTCGGTTGTAAATCATCATTCGTGTGACTCCAGTCGAAGTTTTCATACAATTCTTCCTACTGCTGTTGTAAGAACCCAGGATAGAGAAAGGTTGTTCCACAATCTTCGTGTGCTTCTTGATACAGGTTCGCAAGTTTCATTTATCACTGAACAGGCTGTTCAGAGCCTGCGACTTCGTCGAACTCAGTCTCGCGTTCCTGTGCTAGGAGTTGCCTCAACCTCAGCAGGTGTTACCAATGGAGTTGTTACACTTAGGCTTACTTCTCGATTTAATTCAAAGTTTGTTGACGTGGACTGTCATATTCTTTCAAAGCTGACATCTTTATTGCCAGAATCTTCGATTGACAACATTGATATGAGAAATCTTGTGTCTTTTGAGCTCGCTGATCCATACTTTAATAGACAAGGTCCTATCGACGTTTTAATTGGAGCAGATAAGGTGTTTAGTATAATACTAGGACCACCTACTGAAAAGGTAGCTGGGGTACATAACTTAATTTCAACGATTTTTGGTTCGGTTGTTGCTGGAAGATCTGCTCAAACTTCTCCTCATCTTGATAATACCATCGCGGCGTTTGTTTGTATGCAGCTGGATCATTCTCAAGAATTCGATCTCGAGAAATTCTGGCGTTTAGAAGAAATTTCTAATGAACCCACCCTCTCGATTGATGACCAGCGTGCTGAAGAGATGTTTGCTTCAACTCATGAAAGGCTTCCTGATGGTCGATATATAGTGAAGCTGCCTCTTAAATCAGATGAATAGGTTGATTTTGGAAACTCTTTTGCTATGTCATTCCATCGTCTTCAGGCAATTGAACGTATGTTTTTGTCAAATTCATCTTTAAAGGAACAGTACCACAAGTTCATGGATGAATATTTGTCCTTGGGTGATATGGAAGAAATCCCTGCTGCTGAGATTTATCAGCCATCTTATAGGTACTACTACCTTCCTCACCACGCCGGTTTCAAGGACGATAGTAGCACTACTAAGGTTAGAGTTATTTTTGGATGGATCCGCTCAAACCAATCACTCGATGTCCTTAAACGATTCGCTTCTTGTTGGTCCGTCTATACAACGTAATATCTTTTCGGTTTGCCTTTGCTTTAGACGAAATTTGTACACAATCTCAGGAGGTATCGAGAAGATGTACAGACAGATTCGAGTTTCAAGTGATTATTGTGATTACCAACGAATACTGTAGCGAAAAACTCCCGAGGAACCCGTCAAACACTTTCGACTACTAACAGTTACGTATGGGACGGCCTGTGCCCCTTTTTTGGCGGTAAGAACATTGCAACAGTTGGCTTTGGATTCCTCTGAAGATTATCCGCTTGCATCAGCAACAGTTCTTAATGATTTCTACGTCGATGATGTAGTCACTGGTGTGGATACAATCGAGGAAGTCATTAACCCTTCAGAAGGAGTTGGTAGAACTACTGAAATTAGGTGGATTTGATCTGCGCAAGTAGACAACCAATTGCTGGCCCTTTTTGATGTCAATTCCTGAAGACCAACGTGAGATGTCACCAGTGCAATTTGAAGAATTTGATTCGGTTAAGGCTTTAGGACTGCAATGGTGTCCTGCGAAGGATCGTTTGTCTTATAAGGTCAAATTGAGTGAATCCATAAAAACGTACCTTCAGCTAATCCATATCTTTATGTAGACAATTGTTATTATGTATGTACACCCAACAAAAAAAAATCGTAAGATCACTACGAAATAATTTCGTAACTTTTATTCGGGCATTATACAAAATATGGTCAATTCAACAAATATTTCGTAGGAAAAATTCGATACGAAAATTGTGCATAACAAACTATTTGTACTTGAACAAATTTAAACTCATATGTACGAAATATTTCGTTTATTTTAAAAAATCTAGATGATAAGGAGAAATGTTTAATTCTTTCTATTGTAGTCATTTTACTTACGATATAACAGCAAAATATTTTGTAAATAGTACCGATGCTAATGGACATTCATTTGAAAAATTTCCAAATATCCCGATTCCGATTCGATTGAATGATTATGCTGGGTCGTGACTCCTGAGAGAGTAGATACAGTAATTAAAGTAGGAATATTGTTAAGACTAATTTTTATAATAATTCTTTTTCTATTACCTTTTATAGTATCAATATTAACTTATAAAGGTTCTATAAGTACATTAGTGTTGTAGGTAAAAAAACATTTTATGAATTACTGTTTCCGGATATCTACTATCAACTTCCAGCCTATCCCACCTAAAACCATGAACCTTTTCAAGACATACTGCCTCTTGCAACAAAGTGAAAAGCCTTCAATAAATATTGCTTTCCTTCGTCAGAAGAGACCCGGCCTAGAATTATAACACAGAAAAACTTTTAAATAAGTCATCCTTTATCAACTCTCCACGAGTTTTTAGTACAATATTTATATTAACATATAATGAAAAAATAATTTATACCCAAGAATTTCGTACAATACACAAAATATCCCAAAATATTTTGTAAATATATTCTACAAAATTTTTGAAAAAATATTTCGTAAATTCAACTTAATTTTATTTGTAAATTTGCAAGAATTTCGTAGCATTCACGAATAAAATAAACAATGCTATTTGTAATTTAACGAAAGTCAACTAGTGCATATTAAGAAAAATATTCGTGGTTTTCCACCACGAAAGTTTTGTCAAATAAACGAAATTTTTCAAAACAACTTTACAATATACTAGTTACCTACCTACATGCATTCATATTGGCTCATACTGAACAAAAATCCTTTAAATTATATATTAACAAAAATGAAAACTCTTAGATCGAGGAGAACAATAATAATGGTATACCTGCAAGTGTACACACGCACCTGCACAAAAAAGGACAAGGGAAAGCTAAAAATTAAAAAAAAAAACAAACGCCAACAAGGCTACCATAATGTTTTCCCCCGCAAACGAGAGAAATCCACCAACTTTTCTTAAAAATATTTGTATGCCCCACAAAATTTCTGAAAAGAAAATACGAAATGAAATTCTTGTCAAGATCGAGGCATATGAAAATAAAATATACACATACACACGCAGATAGAGCAAAAGTAAACAAAAATCATCAGAACGAAAACGTCACTTAACAAACCATCCACCTCACCAACCATCCAACAGAACGAGCCACGGACGGCGACCAGCCTGCCTATACGACCTACCCACAATAAACAACAAAAAATATATTCATTTCAGGAGCGCTGAGCGGTGACCCATGCCTAACCAATGCATTCTTATGACTGAAAATAAAAATACAAAAACACACAAAAGTAGAAGAAGAAAAATGAAAAAAACATCCAAATCATAAATAAACAATGTAAAGATGGGAAACTTTCGTACGTTTCATCCTCCAAAACCCATTTGTTTACATTGTTGTTTTTGTAATTCGACTCCGTGTCGATGAATAGATGTGAATTGCAACAACAACTTAACGCGGTGAATTTAATTTGTTTTGACAGACCAATTTTTTTCCAAACTTGATATCATGTTTTTTTTTATTTTAGTGCGTCTGCCATTCTGCATCGTTATTTTATTTATCTTTTTATATTTGTTATTAATTTTTTCGTTTTTTGTTAAATAATAACAACAAATATTTAGTTGTGCCAGAAATTTTAAGTAATATTTTTAATTTTATCAAAAATTTCCGGCAACCAACTTTCCATTGAATTTTAAGAATTCATAAACTTAGTGACATTTCTGAATTCACCTCAGGGGATGTGTTCTAAAAATTCTTGTTTTGAGGGTGCAAACACACTTTTTTTAATGGAATATTATTGAAAGGTACGACTGCACCATCCATATGTTTACCTAAATATAATTTTTTTAAACGAATTGCAGCCAAATGGTTTGCCGTTCCAATAAAATTGAGTTGTTGATTATAGAAATCGCTAATTGGCCAATATTGGTAGGTTAGATGCATTTAACCAGATTCTGTGACTTACTTACTTCAAATTTAATCTAATGTGAACAAACTGGCCCTGATTCTCCACTATCACTTACTTGGCCTTAACCATCATTTAACCTAAGTTAATCCAATTTTAATTCACCGATTTGGTGAATTAAATTTAATGAACCATTGATTAAAATTTGAACATACATATTTTGATAAAATGTGCAATTCTTTTTACCTGGTTACATAATTAAGGCTCTCCCAAACCAACGCGAATGGGGAGCAACGACGAATTTTTGTTGTTGTTTAGCGTTATGTATTTGTCATATGTTTTGCTGTTGTGAATGATTCGCTGCGAATCACTCCGCATTCGCGTTGGTTTGGGAGAACCTTTAAGCAAAAAGAAAATTCAATACATATTATAGTATTAGTTGTGTTTTTTGTAACTCAAAATAATTCTGTCTAAAAAAACGACAACAAAACTAGTCAAATACAACAACAACAATATTAATTCAGAATTAAGCCTCTCCCAAACCAACGCGAATGCGGAGCGATTCGCAGCAAATCATTCACAATAGTAAAAAATATGGCAAATACACAACGATAAACAACAACAAAAATTCGCCGTCGCCGCGAATTCGCGTTGGTTTGGGAGAGCCTTTAAGGTAGAACTAGAATAGCCAACGTAGTGGTCGTAGGAAACCGGGCGAAAACAAGTAATCCATATGACGCACACATAATTGCGAAGTGGTACTCTTCGTTTAGTTTTCGTTAACTTCTCCCGTCAGACGGGAGAGTCCTCACCTTGGTGGAAGCGAACTAAAAGAATTTGGTGCTTGGTGCATAGTTTTCCAGTCTTTTTTTTTTGTTCAATGTATGAGTGAAACAAAATCTTAAATCACTGTGCTGTAAATAAGTAAAAACAAATTACATTGAACAAATAATAATTAAATGTTAAATGTTTGCTGGTTATATAAAATGGCAGACCAAGGCAAATGTTAAAATGTCCCGATGTCGTTTTTTTTCCCAAAGTCCATGGACATGCATAAAACGTAGCTATTATTATCCAGACTAATTTTGATAGTTCGTTTCTGTGGAGATCATAAATCTGTGGAAGTATTCCAGTAAGAAATACAAATTTAAGGAATAATAGAATTTTCACAACAAACCCCAAAACCAGACTTCGGCAAAAACTTTTAAAAAACCATTCACACCAAACATTACACTATACGTTTTCGTTTGACATTAAAGTTTTTCTTTCACCAACCACTTACAATTATCTTTTCATTTTGTTGTTTTCTTCACTTTTATGGATGTAAAATGGTGATTATTTATATAAATATGATCCATATAAAAGCATCCAATCAGTTTCTTTTTTGACATTTTATTAGGCACTGAACTTTTTAAAAGGTACGTTTGTTTTGTTCATCTCTGAATTCCAACAAGTTTTCGACTGGTTTTATATTAAACTTGTGTTTTACGAAAACCTGAAGCTCAAAAAAATGTATGTGAAGCCTTGTGTTTTCGATAAGGTTTTTCTCCAAAGCCAATATTTTAGCGAAAACCTCGTTTTGAGTTCGGTGTAAAAAGGCTAACATATTTACTATGAAATTTCATATTTCACAAACAAATTTCCTCCCACTATGGTTCAATTAACATACATTTATTTATTCAATTATTTATTACTACCAATATGTCTTTTATTATCTTAGAACGCTTTGAATTTAGGTAGCCAATGCAATTTTAAAATAAAATTATATAAAGGGAAGTGAGCACTTAAAAATTCACTTCACCTGCTTTTATACTTTATGAACATGTTCATTGGGTTTTTAAAATAACTCACAAATTTAAAAAAAACCGACGATTTGTGGTGAAAATCAGTAAGTTGCATTAGTGTTAGTGTGGTAAAGGTTACTAGTGCAACTTTATGACATTCACCACGGTCTGAGCTTGTAGGCAAATCAGTTTGACAGCCGAGGATTCCCATCTTTATATTATTTATTTATGATCCAAATGTTTCTCTCAACATTTTGTGTTGAGAGTAGGCAAGCTGTTTGTCCGCTACGTGACGCTAAAGTCAGCGTTGTTTATGATATTACTATAAAGTTTATATACATACAAAGATATTACTATGAAGTTTATATACAAAGATGAGGGATAAGTTGTAGCTTCAACCTCCTTGACACAGACACTTTATTTGAGCAGGTAGGAAAGAAACAAAAATTTGAACAGGAGTAAATAGAGAATGAATGATGGTATGAAGTATAAGCACTTTTCACTCAATGGAACGGATTAATTTTATATTAAATTCAACACGAAAGTATTAAACTTTATGGTATATTCACACTTCAAATAGCAAACACAGAAGCTAGAATGAAAATAAAAATATACTTCAATTCAGTGACTTCGTTGAGACTCATCTGTCACATGTCGAACTATCAGGGTCGAACAAGTTTTTGTTGGTGAAAACAAGGCGCTTAAATCCGCTTTGTTATTACGACCCAAATGCAAAATAGTTGGTCTATCTACTTTAACGGCACATGAAAATTTCTACATTGCAAGTTTTTCAGGCATAGGTATTTATTTTTGAAAAAAAAAAAATTAAAATAACATCGTAGACAATGTCTTCCCTGAATAAATGAATGGCACAAATAAGCAAAATTATTATGAGTCCCGTTAAAAATATGTGCTCTCTCATTTGTCAATGAGCGCAAAAGAGTTAGTCTTCGTCATTATCGATGCAAAAGAGGTGGTCTACTGCACTTCATCGCATGATTAAGTTAACCGTTAGAAGAAATTAAGCAAAAATTATTTTGTTCTTGCTTTGGCAGCTTATTAATGTATTGATGTGATGTGATCAAGTTGGTTGGTGATCAAGGCGCGTGGTGCTCCCATATTCAAAGATCTTAGAAAATCAATTGTTAAAGCTTTTGAAAACGGTTTGTCTAGCTATGGAATTGGTAAAAATTTAAATCTACCTCGGTCATTAGTTCAAAATATTATTTCGCTCTTCAATAAGACAGGCAAAATTAATGTCCGAAAGAAATCCGAGCGCCCCCCAATAGTAACACCCCGCGATTGTCGGGTGTTAAAGAAAATAATCTTAGAAAATCGTCGTCAAACTGCTGCTGGGATAACAGTGGAGTGGAAAAGCCGCATCAAAAAAGAAGTTTCTGTGGACACTTTTAAACGAAACATGCAAAAAATGAATTATAAATCTTACAAAGTTTGTTTCAAAATCTTTTTGTTAATTTTTATTTCAATTTTCTTAACGCATCTTAATAGGCAAAGGAAAGGCCCTTTCTAACACTAAGGCAAAAGAAATGCTGACTTTTGAGGTATGTGTTGGTGATGAGCGAAAACGAGTACTTCGCACCTCCAAAGAAGCGTTTCATAAAGAATGTTTGAAACGAACAATAAAGTTTCAAGCATCACAACCCAAGAAACAATTTAAGCTGTGTTATTGCTTTAAAAGCGTTTGTAGAGCTAATCTTAAAGCTCGTTGATTTCAAAAGAAGCTCTAGATGCACTTCTAAAGCAAGTGCAGAGCTTGCCTACAGCGAATTCATTGAGTTTGAGAGCTAATTTTTGCTCGAAACCAGCTTTGTATCAGTGGCTTGAAAGGCCTTGCAGCTCTTAGGTATATTATTTAGAAATCTTTGAAGCAACATTTTTGACAGCACTTTGTTTGTATTAGTTTGGGTTTGGGTAATACAAACTATACAAAGTAAAATAATATTAATGTATTATATTTGTGATAGTAACATTCGAGAACTTTATGTGTTGTGATGCCTCAAATTATCAATAAAATATTCCTATAGAAAATATTAAAGTGAGAAATGAAATTAAATATTTGTCTGTTCCATGTTAGTGAATTTTTAGTGCGCGCTTAGATTTATCAAACATGTACTGAATGTACTTCGCAAAATTACAACGCGCCTTCGAAATTCTTTATAACGGGTGATTTTTTAAGAGGTTTAGAACTTTAAAAAAAAAAAACACAAAAAATTCGAAAAAATGAATGAAATATTTATTTGAATCGATAGTTTGAACTTTGCAATTTAATGTTTAAAGATAATTTCATGCAAATGTTGACCGCGGCTGCGTCTCAGGTAGCCCATCCGCTGAGTCCAATTTTGGCATACTCTTTCACACATATCGGCGGGTATCTCACGAATGAATGCATGGATGTTGGCTTCCAGTGCGTCAATCGAAGCGGGCTTGTCCCTATAGACATTAGCCTTGACATATCCCCACAAAAAATAATCTAATGGTGTCAAATCACACGATCTAGGCGGCCAATTGACCGGCCGGAAACGTGAAATTAACTGTTCACCAAACTCGCCTCGCAATTGCGCCATTGTTTCGCGTGCTGTGTGGCATGTGGCACCGTCTTGTTGAAACCACATATCATGCAAGTCAAGAACTTCCATTTCGGGCAAAAAAAAGTTTGTTATCATCGCTCGGTAGCGTTCTCCATTGACAGTAACGCTGCGATTCGCATCATCTTTGAAGAAATATGGCCCAATAATGCCGCCGGCCCATAAACCGCACCAAACAGTGGCTTTTTCGGGATGCATTGGTAGCTGTTGCAATACTTCTGGCTGATCTTCACTCCAAATGCGGCAATTATGCTTATTTACGTACCCATTCAACCAAAAATGAGCCTCATCGCTGAACACAATTTTTTTTTTTTTCACATTTCGAACCGAGCACGAATTTTGATAGTAAAATTCAATAATTTGCAAGCGTTTTTCGTTTGTAAGACGATCCATGGTTAAATTGCAAACCAAACTGAAGCATGTTTGACAGTGACACAAGGTACTAAACACACGTCAGCTGTCAAAACCAGTGTTGCCAAAACCAAACCAGCTAAAAAATCACCCGTTATAACGCTGTGAAATGTTTAAAAAAGTTATCTTAAGCAACACAAAACTTTGTACAAAAATTTGTTTAAATGTGAAATAAAATATTTTTACTTTCATTGTAATATTTGCAATATTTACTGTGTTTTATATTGAAAAGCAAGATTTTTCATTCGTTTTAAATAAAATAAATAAAATTAGTTCACTGTTTTTTTTTCTGTCACCATCTTTCTTATCATGAAAATAGTTTGTCTTCAATAGAACTGCAATATGGATATTGTAGAGCTAGTTTCCACAAGATGAGCGTTTTGCGTTCACTGCTAAAAAAGATGGGTGTTTCGAAAATTGAAAGTTTTGAATAATTTTAAATCGTGGACAAAATTTCTTATTTATGTTTTAACAATTGAAGTGCATTATGGTTTCTCAGTAAGCAAGCACTTGTGCGATTAAGCCCTAGATTTAGTTTTATTTTAAAACATTTTATGTAAACTGTTCAATTGATCTTAATAAATTTTTTTTTGAAATTTCGGATCTAATTCGACTATTACGGTGCATACTTGGTGTTGCTTAGAAATATAAAAGAATTAATTTATTTTCTAGTTTTGGTTTAACTTTTCTCGGTGAAATTATCTTTATTGTATTTTATTGCGAAACACCCTACTAATATGAGGGAGGTTTAGTATTAAGGTCTATAATCGTTTTGTTGTAGCTTTGTTCAGCCTTCAAATTTCACAATTCTCAGAGAAATTCAACAATGCTCAGAGAGGTTTCCAATGCGCATGCGTTTGTGTGAATATATAAGTAATTTAACTCTACAGCCGCGTTTTGCATAGCTATTTTTTGACATTTCTGTAGATACATGCAATACTATTTTAAGCATGAGTTCCAAGAAGCTCTACAACGCTTCTTTATAAGTTCATATTAATAGTTTGCTCGTTTAAAGGACGCTGAACGTTATTAAAGAGCATATTTTTTAACTTTATATAGTTATAAAATTAATCGAGCTCAACGTGTATTAGAAATTCGATTATGGAACAAAATTTTTAAATAAATGTTGGGAGCTGTGAAATAATCTGTCTTAGAACTATAGTGTCAGATTTCACTGCTAACAAGCTTCTTAAAAACAGTTTTGCTTTTATTAGCTCCAACGATGTTACTTGGGAAATGGTATGGGTATGCATGTCTGGTCGAGGTGTTGGAAGCTTATGCTTCGCTGATGGCCTTGTAAGCTCAGTGAAATATTGCAGCATTTTGGATGACCAACCGAGGGAGGCTACGTATTTCAGCAAGACGGTGCATCTTGCCATACGGCGAGGTCAAATAAAGCCTGGTTATCTGCTGAAGCCATTCCATTATTAGAATGGCCATCCAGCAGCCCTTATTTGCCGTAAATAGAAACTCTTTGGCACAAAATGAAAAAAAAATTAGGACAGCAGCCAGCAAGGACCCTTCAAGATTTACGACAGACAATCAATGATATTTGGCAATCATTTACGATCAATGACTGCCAAAAACTCGTGGACATAATGCCCCAGCAAATTCTAGCAGTGATAGCAAGATAGCAGTGGTGGAAAGGCATTTTCAATTACTAGACCAACTATTTTGCCCTCAAACGAAAGAAGACCAAGTATTCTGCTTATTTTTAACCAACAATAACTCGAAGTGCCCAATAACGTATTCATTTAAATTTTTTTTTATTTGTACGTGAAATATAAAATAAAATTTACTTTCAGTAACAATTTTTTTCATTTCAAGAAGGAAAACAAGCTTTGAACTTCTAAACAGTATGTGTTCGATATAAATAGCATAGACCAACTATTTTGCGTTTGGGCTAGTATATTAAATCAGAGTTATTTTTTAACACTTTAAACAAAATATTGTTAAAAGGTTTCTCTGCTGTTACCCTACCTATCATGTTTGTTTTGTATCTTCGTCAGGAAGTGTTTGTCAGTTTAAAAGTACACTATACAATATTAGACAAAACTTACCAGTGAAATTAAAATGTGTATATATACAGTATTTCAGGTAGTTTTTACAAGATTTTTCCAGTGCCACATGTTCTTTTGTATATTTTTTTTTAAATAAAGTATTGCAAAGTAATCACTATTTTGATATTTATTTCGTTTAACAAGCTTTTCAACTATTTTAATGATTTCAAACCTTTGTTTGCTTTCCTTTAGCTCGGAATAATGACAGGAGCATCTCATTGATCATTTTTCTTTTCAAAATCTTGCTTTCTTTGGGCGCTCCAGTATTTAGCTGGGTAACTGGACTGCGACCCTGTGTCAATGCTTTTGTGCTTTTGTTTGTGTTACTCACACTATTTTGAAAAATGCTTCAATTTTGTCACGTTCCTTTACTTCTTCTTTCACAAAGTATTTTAACAACAAGTCACACATATTCACAGACACGGAATTTAAGAAAGCTTTCTCTTAATGTGCTGAAATAAAATTTGCGTGTGTTTTAGTCAAGAGGGGTACCAGCCGGTGTGATGTGATATGGGTTAAAAGAGTACCGAGGTGGTGAGTAGTGAGTTTTATGATATTGATATTGATTTGGTCTGTTCGTGTTCATGCATTTACATTCATGAATTTGTTGATGGATCCTGAATAGGAAAGTTTTTACTTCAGTGTGTTAATGCTTTATTTCAGGTGATCTTCATTAATGAAAAGTGAGTTATACTATGTTCCCACCAAAGTGAATTCCAAGATTTCAGCTGAAACTTTTGAAATTTCAAATTGGTGTTCACACTGCCAAAACCAAGATTTCGTCTCATATAAACACAAACAACTAATATTAGCTGCGTTTTATTATCTTCGGGTCTGGGTCGAGGTTATCTTTTCATACGTATTGCAAAAACAACATGGGATCCAGGTTTCTATCGAGGTTAATTTCAATAACCCAGATACAAGTTTTCACTTTGACCGGTAGACGGCTATTTACAATTGTGAATGATGTCAGCGTTGTTTTGAAACCAGCCTCCTAGATTCAGCAGTGAAAGTTGTAATAACTCTTTGTAGTCTTTTCTTGGATGATTTCCGACTTTTTGAACATTTTTAATGTAGTCAACCATTTTCGATCTTTGTTCTTCTAGAAAGCCTTCAATAGGACTTTCCTCATCAAGCATTGTCGTGTATGACATTTTATCAAGTGAAGTCCACAGATTTTGGAACTTTCGAAATATCGGGATTTTGGGGCCACTTGATGGTGTACAATAGCACTTGTCAAACAGGGCTCTGGACCTTTGGCCCCTCATATATGGGAAATTTGATATTTTAGAATGTCATTTAATTGGTCAGTAATTAATCAATAAAGGTCAACTAGTCCTAGAAATTGGTCAGCCCTTGATAACTAGTTATAAAGACTTAAAGTTTCTCAAGGTCACGTGCGATTTTTGCGCCTCATTTATGGGAAATTTACAAAAAAAAGATGCCATCTGAAAGATTTGTAGATAGTGATAAAAGGTCAACTATTTTCAGTAATTGGTCAGCTATAGTTTTTTTTCTATGAATTTTCAAAACTCGTTTCAAGGTCACAAAAAAAACTTTGGCACCTCATTTGGGTCATTTCAAAAAAACAAGTATGCCATTTGAAAGGCCATTTCACGGTCATAAAAGGTCAGCTATTTTTAGAAATTGATCAGGCATAGTTTTTTTTTATGAATTTTTAATTTATTTAAAAAAAAATTCAAGGTCATAACAATTTTTGGCACCTCATTTATGGGAAATTTGCAAAAAATATATACCATCTGAAAGATCTCTAGATCTATATAAAAGGTCAGCTATTTTCAATAATTGGTCAGCGATAGATTTTTTTTAAATTTTTTTTAATTTCAAGGTCATAGCGATTTTAGGAACCTCATTTATGGGAAATTTGAGAAAACTGCATACATTCTGAAGGATCTCTTGATCTTTATAAAAGGTCAGCTAGTTTTAGTAATTGGTCAGCCATAGATTTTTTTTAATGAATTTTTGAATTTTTGTTCAAGGTCATAGCGATTTTTGGCACCTCATTTACGGGAAATTTGGGAAAATTGCATACCATCTGAAAGATCTCTAGATCTATATAAAAGGTCAGCTAGTTTCAGTAATTGGTCAGCGATAGATTATTTTTTACGATTGGAAAAAAAAAATCAAGGTCACGAAAGATGTTTGGCACCTCATTTGGGTAGTTTTTAAAAAAAAAAGTAAACCATTTGAAAGGTTACTTAACGTTAATAAAAGGTCAACTACTTTCAGTAATTGGTCAGCCATATATTTATTTTTATGAATGTTATATTTTTTTTTTATGTGGGTCACAGTATAGATTTTTGGCACCTCATTTGTGGGGTATTTGCATAAAAATTATACCATCGAAAAGGCCAGTAGATCGCGATAAAAGGTCAACTAGTTTCAGTAATTGGTCAGCCATACATATTTTTAAATTAATTTTTTAAGTTTTTTTCAAGGTCACAACAAAATTTTTGGCACCTCATTTGGGTCGTTTCAAAAAAAAAAAACATGCCAATTGGAAGGCCATTTAGCGGTCATAAAAGGTCAGCTAATTTCAGAAATTGGTCAGTCATGGACTTTATGTATGAGTTTTTGAATTTTCGTCAGTAGTATACGAGAATGTTAGTAGCTAGTTTTGAGCATGAAAGCAATGTTTACCATGCGCAAATTACTTTTCATTGAATTACATAGAAAATACTTAAAATGCTTAAAATTTACTATAATTTATCAATAATTATTTTATGTCACAATCCAATTAAGAAACAAATTTTATATGCAGCGTGCAACTATAACAAAAAAGAAAACCTTACCTAATTGATTTCCAACATTTATCATACGTGTTGTGAATTAGCTCAATAGCTAGAACGTAGGGCTGCAGTCGATCTCGTACTGTGGAAGTTTTTAGACGTTTCCTCAGCTCATTTAAATTAAATATTTCGTGGTGACTTGTTGAAGTTTACACACAGTGAAGCTATTTTTAATTGTGCCAATAGCACAAAGGAAGAGGTGGCAGACCGCAGTCGATCTCGTACTGTGGAAGTGTGTAGACGTTTTCGGCTTCCCAGTTTATTCAAAGTAATTATATCGGAGTGACTTAGTCAAGTTTTATTTAAACCGAGCGATCCTCAATAGTGTTGATAGCACAGAGGAAGAGGTGGCAGACCGACAATCCGAAGGTAGTGGGTTCGAATCCCAGTCGGGCAACAATTATTATTTGGCTGCTTTTTTCCACAATCGCGAAGTCGAAAACTTCATTGAGTGGGAGGAGCAGCTAATGGCAGCTAATAACACGGCGGGGACATCGAAAGGTGTCCCAGCAACAACAACAAAGCCAGCTATGGCACCACCAGCAAAAGCCGTAGCAGCAACAAGAACAACTAAGCAAGCGATGGCACCACCAGCCACGCCATCAACAAGTGCCGTAGCAAGAACGGCACACCCACCAACGGCAACAACAGCCGACATTAAAAACAAGAGGAGGAAGAGGATTAGCTGCGCGCCGAACATCGTGAAGCGCCGCTCCACCATCACCTCAGCCCAGCTGCCAGCTGGGGTGAAGGAGACGGCGCGCACAGCCAAAACCACAGCAGCAGCAAAAATACAAGAACAATTGGATACCTCGCCATCCGACGATGACATCGAATATATGTCAGAGGGTGGCGAGGGATTGTATACAACGGGGGACAGCAACAGCAATCTGCTTGTTGACCTCACATCACCAGAGGCGTCCTCCGAAGAGGAAAATGAGGCACAAGAAGCACTCGATGAACAGGCCATCAGCCAAAAAATCAATGTAATTCGGGGAGAAATGGAACGTTTAAATGCCATTGTTACCCCATTGATTCAAGCTCTGAAGGAAAAACAAGTAGCTCGACGCGAAAGAGAAAGGCAGGAGCGCGAGCAGAAAAAAACATTACAGGCGCCACAAAAGACAGCGCCACAGCCTGAGCTGCCACCGAAAAGCCAGCAGCCAGAGCAACAGCAACAGCAACTGCCAATGCAAAACCAAAATAAGCAGCAACAACAACAGCTGCCAACGAAACAAACACAGCAGCAGCCGAAGGAACAACGGCAAAAAAAGAAAACAACACAGCAGCAGCAACCACAGGAGCGGAGTCAGCAGAAGCGGAACGAGCAGCAGCAAGGAGAACACCAGCAGCAGCCACAGCCGCCCCAAAATAAAAAAGAAAAGGTGCCACCAATTAACACCTATAAAATGGAGCTACAGGAAACCATAGACCTGTGTAAGTCGGCCATAGGCCAAAACTTTTTTATTAAAAGATTAAGCAAAGAAAGACATGCTATCCACTGCTCTACAGTGGAGCAGCACAAAATTATAAAAGAATTGTTGAAAAAATCCACGACTGAGTTCTTCAGTTTTACCCCCAAAGTGGATAAATACCAAACGGTCCTCTTGAAGGGCATAGATTCCTGCACGGAACCACAGGTGCTCTTGAATGAGCAAGCGAGCGGCGATCTCGACTTTATCGGGGTCAAACCGTTCGCCACAGTCAGAGCCAGACGGGAGAAGCGGTCTTTGCCGTTCTTCTTAGTTCAGCTATCGCCCAGCAGCAAACTGGATAGGTTGAGGAGTATCTCCGTCCTCAACTACCAGGTTGTTAATTGGGATAAATTAAAGAGACGTGGCGACATGCTTTAATGCATGCGCTGCCAAAGGTTTGGCCACGCTGCAACAAACTGCGAAATGCAGTCACGCTGCGTTAAGTGTGGTGAGGACCACATTAAGGGGGAGTGCAAGCTCGGTGAAGAACGGGTCGAAGACATGACCCAGCTTAAATGTGCACTTTGCGGAAAAGAGGGGCACCCTGCTAATTATCGGGGTTGCTCAGCTTTTCAGCAAATAAAAAACAACAAAGCGGCTCAGCAGACAGCGGTAGAGATACGCCCATCAACGCGTGCTCCTACAGCAACGCCCGTTAATCCCCAAATTTCCTACGCCCAAATGGCGACAGGAAGGGGAAAAACGGTACAGCCTGCAGCTAAGGCAGCCCAACCGGCCCTAGTGCCAAAGGCGCCGGACGCTCAGGCCGAAATAAGAAGCATGTTGCTGGCAATTCAATGCCAGTTGACAGGACTTCATAACCAGATAAAGGAGCAGGCGACTAGGGTAAACTATCTCTACTCTGTTTTGCCTAGCCTAACGCAAATTAGAGGTTAAGGGCGAGCTGTCGGAGAGGCCTCTTAGGATCCTTGCTGTGAATGTAAATTCACTGATTAGGACCGAACGTAGAGAATCTTTTCCAATTGTTGAAAGACCAAAGTCCAGATGTGTATATGGCCAGCGAAACTAAGCTGAACCAGAAATATAAGTTGACTAACAACAATTACAATATCGTTAGAAGAGATCGACCCAACTCCACTCAAGGGGGATGGGGGGCGTCGCAATCTTCATACGAAAAGGCATTAATCATAAAGTTATATATAATAGTGATCTGCGCAGATTTCGGCTGTTAGAGGCGTGCATCGTATGCATTCCTCTCCAACAGGGGAAGCGAATGTATGTGATCGCGGCTTATGCACCGGCATCACCTCAGTCAACTGATTTTATGACAGAGCTTGAAAAACTTTTCGAATGTCTACATTTGAGCTTGGAAGAAAATTACTTTTTCATGGCCGGTGATTTGAATGCCAAACACCAAGATTGGGGAAATCAAATTCAAAATCAAAGAGGTATTCATCTTTTCAATTGGATGAGTCGATACAACACTGAGTAGGGTGTCGACCTGCTGGCTACGGATCGGCCATCGTTCCCAAGAAGCGGTGCCTATCTGGATCTATTGCTAATAGACGCATGACTGACAATTACTGACACTGTGGGTCAAAGATCAAGAAACTGTTTACGAACGATCGAGTACGACAGTGATCACTGCGGACTCGCCATCGTAATACAGCTTCCGAACGAGCTCCTAGAGTTAGAAGAGTATGTACCTGTGCATACTTACAATTACAGTAAGGTGCGCTGGCCACGCTTCACCAACGCCTTATCGAGCGAAATCAGTTCGAACAATATATGCCCACGAAATGACAGGAATTTGACAAATAACGAAATAGACCAATACTTAGAACAAATGGACGAGACAATCAAACGAACAATGAACAGAACAATACCGAAATACAAACAACGGGACGCAACAGACATGTACCGAAACGCGACCATTGACGCATTACACAGACAAAAAAGTGGACTGCTAACAAGACTCAAGCTCTTGTACAGACGGTTTACTGACCCTCATGATCTGGAGATTGGGACACTGAAGTCGTCGATCAAGAACATCAACCAACTAATTAAAGAGAACTATCGGTTGTCAATTAATTTGTATTGGGATTGTTGAAATTGAAATGTGCTATGTGTCATAAACAGATCCTAATTTTTTTCTATTAGTCACATTACCTATTTTCATACTTGAATTAATAAAGCAAACTAGTCTTAACGTTGTACTTCTTCAAGAAACATAGTCTTTTCTTTTATTGTTCGTTTTTCCTCAAAAAAGTTTCACAGGTTATGGGCCCAGACACGAGGCAAAAAAGTTAATAAGTTTTATAGCGTTTATTGTTAAATTAAATTAAAGACATACTATAAAGTATTTGTTTAATTCGAAGTCGATTCAAACGCGGATTATAATTATTCTTGATTTAACTTTTCGTGTTGGGGAAATGGAAACAGATTTGCAGAGGATCGACAAATTGGTGAGTTCCGAGCAATGGCTGGTTTGGAAGTTCCAAATCAAAGTTTTGTTACGAGCAAATGATTTGTGGGAAATAGTTGACGGTACGTCAAAAAAGCCAATCGTTAAGACTGAAACAGCCAACGCAGATTCGGAGTTGCTTAAAAAATGGACTAAATCCGATAGTAAAGCTCAGAAGGTCATCGTCACGTCAATTGGACAAGAGCCAATGCTGCATATAATGAGTTGTGAAAGTGCATTCGACATGTGGACTAAGTTAGAAAACGTGTATGAGCAAAAATCCAAAACATCTGTTCATTTATTACAACAAAGATTCTACAGCTTTATCAAAGCTGAAGATGAAAGTCTTTCAGTGCACATATCGAAACTTCGAAAAATAGTACAACAACTGAAAGATCTCGGCGAAGATGTCTCAGAAACTATGATTATAACAAAAATTTTAATAACCCTGCCGGCAACATATAATCATTTTTACAGCGCATGGGAATCAACAGCAGCAAGTGAACAAACACTCAAGAATTTGACTGCACGTCTGTTGATGGAGGAGTCCAGAATGAGTATGCAGAATGAAGTTGAATGTGAAGCCCTCATGGCAAGAAAAGGCAAAACAGCATCAAAAATAATTCACCGTTCATCGAACAGCAAGCTTAATAAACCTGGAAAGTGCTTTACTTGCAAGAAGTCAGGCCATTGGAAAGCAGATTGTCCTATGAGAAAGAAGGAGAAAAACAATGCATGTGAAGTCAGAAGAGGAGACGCTTTTATGACTCAAACTTTCTTTTCAAATACAAATGAGAGAGACAGCTGGTTTCTCGACTCTGGAGCAAGTGACCATATGACTTCACGAAAAGAATGGTTCGTCTCTTTCAAGAAATTTGATAGTCCAATTAATATTCGAGTGGGAAATGGCAACATCATACATGCATACGGTGCGGGAGACATTAATATTTTGACATATAACAAGGTAAATTGGTTGGAAGAACATATATCTAATGTTTCATATGTGTTCCCAAAATAAAATTAAATTTATTTTCCGCAAGTTGTGCCCTTGATAAAGGATTAAATATGAGATCGAATAAAAAAGAATGTGAGTTGGTTAAAAATGATGATGTTGTTGCTGTGGGTTTGCGAAAAAATAAGATGTTCAAATTGTTGTTCAAGGTGGTGATGCCTGGTGAGCCTCAAGTCAATTGCGCTGTTCAAGATTTCAAGCAAACAGGTGGTAATGATCTAAAATCATGGCATGAGCGACTGTGTCATCAAAACGTAGACTACGTGAAGGCTTTTTTGAAATCCAAAAACGTGGCGTTTTCGGAATGACAATATATAATGACAACGGATAACGGCTTAGAATTTGTCAATAAAGAGGTAGAATCTTTGCTTAGGGCTCAAGGCATACGTCATGACAGAACAGTCCTATATACCCCCCAACAAAATGGGCGAGCCGAACGAGATATGTGCACAATAGTAGAAGCAGCTAGATCGATGTTGTGCGGGCAAAATCTCAGTGTAAAACTTTGGGCTGAGGCAGTAAACACTGCAGTTTATGTTTTAAATGGGAGCTGTCCAAGCCCAGTAGTTGGTAAATGTCCCTATGAAGCCTGGTTTGACAGGAAAAGCAATTTTTTGGATTTTAAGCAATTTGGTTGTGAAGTATATATGCATATACCTAATCACAAAACAAAAAAATGGCAAAAGAAAGCCAAAAAAGGGATATGGGTGGGGTACGCCAGTAATACAAAAGGCCATAGAATTCTTTTGGATGAAACCAAAAAGGTTGAAATTTCACGAGATGTGTTATTCAATGAAAGTGTTGAAAGACAACACATTCCTAAACAAGCAAAAAACAATTTAATTTATATTCAACTGCTTGAAGATGGTGACGATGTCGAAGCTGATGAAGAAGGTGCTGATGTCGATGCTGGTGAAGAAGGTGCTAATGTCGATGCTGGTGAGGAAGGTCCTGATGTCGATGCTGGTGAAGAAGGTGCTGATGATGAGTGTGCTGATGTTGAATCTGCTGTTGTTGATATAGATGAAAGCGATGCTGATGTTGGTGTGGGTACAGAGAAATGTGTTCCGATCCAAGAAGACTACAGATCAAAGCTACGTAAAAGAAAGCAGTTAAACTTTGTTATGTCTGAGGGTTTTGCATTTGTTGCCGAGATCATGGAACCTCCGAATTATCAAAAAGCTATAGATTCTTCAATGGCAGGCAAATGGAAAGACGCTATGGATGAAGAAATCGCAAGTTTACTCAAGAACAACACCTGGCAGCTGGTCAGTTTACCCAAAGGAAGAAAGGTGATAGGTAACAGGTGGATCTATAAAGTAAAACAGTTAGTTATCAAAGGATACAGTCAAGTTTATGGTCTAGATTATTCGGAAACGTTCAGCCCTGTTGTCAAGTTTTCATCAATTAGAACTATTTTAGCTATAGCTGCAGCTGACAATTTTGAACTGTTTCAATTCGATATAAAAACCGCTTTTTTGAATGGCGATCTGTCGGAGGACATTTTTATGCACCAACCTGAAGGCTACGATCATAAAAGCGGAAGAGTCTGTAAGTTACAGAAAAGTCTCTATGGACTAAAGCAGTCTTCACGGTGCTGGAACAAAAAATTCTCTATGTTTCTTCAAAAATTCGATTTTAAAGTTAGTCTTTATGATCCTTGCGTTTTTATAAGCAACGTAAAGGCCAAAAGGATTTTACTCGCAATATATATCGATGATGGATTGGTGGCGGCGTCAATCAAAGATGACGTGGATGATCTTCTCAGTTATTTAACGCAGGAATTTGAAGTAACACACAGTGAGACAAACTATTTCCTTGGACTGGAAATCTTAAGAAGACCGGAAGGTGCCGTTACGGTTCATCAAGCAGCGTATGTGAGAAGGCTTTTGGCAAAATTCAATATGAACGATTCGAAGCCAGTTTCAACTCCATCCGAGAAAACATCGAATGTTGTTTGCAGAGGTGACTATACTGGAGATTATCCGTTTCGTGAGGCTGTCGGGTCGCTGATGTATTTGGCTGTTGGGACAAGACCTGAAATATCCTTTGCTGTCAGTTTAGTTAGTCGTTACTCAGAAAATCCAGACGGAACCAATATATGCGCAGTGAAGCGTATATTTAAGTACATCCAAGGAACCATTGATCACGGTATAGTTTATAATTTAACCAATAAATTGCATTTATGTTGTTTTAGTGATGCCGATTACGCGGGAGACGTTGAAACAAGAAAGTCTACGAGCGGCACTGTCATAATGCTTCATGGACGCCCCGTTTCTTGGCAGTCACAGAGACAGAAGTGCGTATCATTGTCGACTACCGAATCAGAATATATTGCTGCTTCAGAGGCTGTGAAAGACATGGTTTGGCTGCAGAATCTTGTTTGTGAGATGACTAAATCAAAAACAATCTGTACAACACTGTACTTAGATAATAAGAGTGCAATTAAATTGATAAAAAACCCTGAGTTTCACAAGCGCACTAAACATATAGATGTGCGATACCATTTTATAAGAGAAAATTATGAAAACAAATTGTTTAAAATTGAATATGTTCCAAGTGAACTACAAGTTGCCGATATATTCACTGAGTCTATGACAAAAGAAAAATTTTGTAAATTAAAATCATCTTTGAACATGCATTCATCAATGTCTTTTAAAAAAAAATTTTGTAAATTGAAATCATCTTTGGACATGCATTCATTAACTTAAAAAAATTGTTTAAAAAAAAAAAAAATATTTGCGTTGAATTTGTAAACATTTGATATACCAATGTAATGTGTCTTGAATTTGTAAATGAAATTTAAAATCATGTTGTAAGACACAAGTGGAAGTGTTGAAATTGAAATGTGCTATGTGTCATAAACAGATCCTTATTCTTTTCTATTAGTCACATTACCTATTTTCATACTTGAATTAATAAAGCAAACTAGTCTTAACGTTGTACTTCTTCAAGTCTTTTCTTTTATTGTTCGTTTTTCCTCAAAAAAGTTTCACAGGGATAACAAAATTCGGGCCGTTAATTCTAGCGACCCGAGCATGTTTCCGCAAATTAACAAGATATTTAGAAGGAATGATCAGAACGATCTTCCGTGTCTCAAGCTTCAGAGAACGACAAACAACACAGACGTACTTCTCACAGCAGGAAGTAATCCAGGGGACGCCATCTTGGACGATGACCTCTTTATTGTCGAAGATCCGCAGGAGAAAGTGGAGGCTGTGGGGGCTGCTTTCCAGCAAGTGTACAAGGTGAATGCTTGCATTCGCCCCAATCATGACCTGGAAAACAGAGCCTTGCTCCACCACTTCTACCTTCGGAATGACATAACGCAATGGTGATCAGAGAACCTTGGTTTCACCGGGTTCAATGAAGATCATTTGGCAAACGCCCTAATCGCCGAACGAAATGGGCCCAGTTCCCTGTTAATTACGAAGGTGGAGCTACAGCTCATCTTCGATTCATTAAAGAAGAAGAAATCAGCAGGAGTCGATGGCATATCCAACATCGACATTTATCTCAAGAAGCTGTAGACATTTATACCACTCTGTTTAACAATGCTCTGAATAATGCATATTATCCAGTGCGGTGGCAGACAGCTGTGGTGCATCCCCTCCCGAAAAAGGGAAAGGACAACTCCAATCCGGCGAATCTCCGGTCGATAAGTCTTCTTCCGAGTATCAGCAAGGTATTCGAAAAAGTTATCAATAGAGCTCTGTCTAAGTGGGCAGAGGACAATAATATCATACCGGACAATCAGTTCGGTTTTAAGGCGGGACGTGACACAACAAATCTAAGAAGCAGTGTACGGGTGCCTGTCGGGTTGATTTGGAGAAGGCCTTCGACACCGTATGGTTAGAGGGTCTTTATCTAAAGCTGACCAGACTTGGCATTAGTAAACCACTATTATATATCTCAAATGGAAAAGATTCGGGTGTTTGAGAGGCAGTGTCTTCGACGCTGCCTTGGATTGCACAGAACACCAGAGTCAGAGTACAAACACTACTATTCCAACCTGGCTCTATACAATGGGGCCAACATAAACAGGATAGATAATTTATTGCTGAAGCTTATTCGAGGTCACATTGCAAGAGCGATGTCCTCGTCTAACAGCTTAATTTTCGTGGCTTATTACCCTAAATACGAATACTACGAGAGTGTGCGTCTAAGCAGCTTTATTCCGCCCGATGCATTCCTCCACCTAGACAGTCGAGGGCTGATCCAGTCGAGACGTCCTCGCGCAAGACGGACCTGAGCACCTTTGGTTCAGTAGGACTGTGTCAGAACGGGACCGAAGAGATAGGGTAAGGCAGGAGAACCAGTTCTGGTGGTTGAAAAACGAAGATGAAGTTCCTTCAGACATTTAATAGTTGACCTTGCTATTTTCTTTTGTATGGCCGACTTGCATAGGTTAAGGTGGTTAGTTTTAAGTAGGGACAGTCAGGGTGGCACCAAAAAAAAACATACAAAAACACAAAAATAATTATAAAATCAACAAAAATACAAAAAAAAAATAAAAAAAAAAATATTAAAACCGGAAATGCCTGCTGTGGCTGTTCTAGTTTGTAAGTAGTCTGTAAGTAGCTTATAAGTAGGTTGTTATTAGTTTATAATTAGTTGTAAATAGTTTTAAGTAGCTTTAATTAGTTTAATTAGTTTTAGTTAGTTTTAATTAGTTTTAATTAGCTTTAATTTAGTTTTATGTAGTTTTAGGTTTTATATAAAACCAAAAAAATAAAGACATAGATACCAAGTTTTTTTGTCGCAATCTTCATACGAAAAGGCATAAATCATAAAGTTATATATAATAGTGATCTGCGCAGATTTCGGCTGTTAGAGGCGTGCATCGTATGCATTTCTCTCCAACAGGGGAAGCGAATGTATGTGATCGCGGCTTATGCACCGGCATCACCTCAGCCAACTGATTTTATGACAGAGCTTGAAAAACTTTTCGAATGTCTACGCTTGAGCTTGGAAGAAAATTACTTTCTTATGGCCGGTGATTTGAATGCCAAACACCAAGATTGGGGAAATCAAATTCAAAATCAAAGAGGTATTCATCTTTTCAATTGGATGAGTCGATACAACACTGAGTAGGGTGTCGACCTGCTGGCTACGGATCGGCCTTCGTTCCCAAGAAGCGGTGCCTATCTGGATCTATTGCTAATAGACACAAGACTGACAATTACTGACACAGTGGGTCAACGACCAAGAAACTGTTTACGAACGATCGAGTACGACAGTGATCACTGCGGACTCGCCATCGTAATACAGCTTCCGAACGAGCTCGTGGAATTGGGTGAGTATGTACCTGTACATACTTGCAATTACAGTAAGGTGTGCTGGCCACGCCTCACCAACGCCTTATCGAGCGAAATCAGTTCGAACAACATATCCCCACCAAATGACAGGAATTTGACAAATAACGAAATAGACCAATACTAAGAACAAATGGATGAGACAATCAAATGAACAATGAACAGAACCGTAATACAAACAACGGGACGCAACCGACATGTACCGGAACGCGACCATTGATGCATTACACAGACAAAAAAGTGGACTGCTGACAAGACTCAAACTCTTGTACCGACTGTTTACTAACCCACACAATCTGGAGATTAGGACACTGAAGTCGTCGATCAAGAACATCAACCAACTAATTAAAGAGAACTATCGGTTGTCAATTAATGTGTATTGGGATAACAAAATTCGGCCCGTTGATTCTAGCGACCCGAGCATGTTTCCCCAAATTAACAAGATATTTAGAAGGAATGATCAGAACGACCTTCCGTGTTTTAAGCTTCAGAGAACGACTGATAACAGAGACGTACTTCTGACAGCAGGAATTGATCCAGGGGACACCGTCTTGGACGATGACCTCTTTATTGTCGAAGATCCGCAGGAGAAAGTGGAGGCGGAGGGGGCTGCTTTCCAGCAAGTGTACAAGGTGAATGCGTGCATCCACCCCAATCACGACCTGGAAAACAGAGCCTTGCTCCACCACTTCTACGTTCGCAATGACATTACGCAATGGCGATCAGAGAACCTCGGTTTCACCGGGTTCAATGAAGATCATTTGGCAAATGCCATAATCGCCGAGCGAAACGGGCCCAGTTCCCTGTTCGATTCATTAAAGAAGAAGAAGTCAGCAGGAGTCGATGGCATATCCAACGTTGTACTTCGACATTTACCTCAAGAAGCAGTAGACATTTATACCACTCTGTTTAACAACGCTCTGGATAATGCACATTATCCAGTGCGTTGGAAGACAGCTGTGGTGCATTCTCTCCCGAAAAAGGGAAAGGACAACTCCAATCCGGCAAATCTCCGGTCGATAAGTCTTCTTCCGAGTATTAGCAAGGTATTCGAAAAAGTTATCAACAGAGCTTTGTCTAAGTGGGCAGAGGACAATAATATCATACCGGCCAATCAGTTCGGTCTTAAGGCGAGACATGACACCATTCATGCCGCGTCTAAGCTCGTTTCTGATGCCCAATGGAACAAATCTAAGAAGCAGTGTACGGGTGCCTGTCGGGTTGATTTGGAGAAGGCCTTCGACACCGTATGGTTAGAGGGTTTTTATCTAAAGCTGACCAGACTTGGCATTAGTAAAGCACTATTATATATGCTTTATAATATGCTCAATAGCAGAAAGTTTGTTGTCAAGATTGGAAATGTAACTTTTGCCACAACCTTTAATATTAAACACAGTCTTCAGCATTTCGCCATTTAATAGTTTCAGTACACAATCGTCTTTGGTGAGCTTTTGAAGTTGTGATCTTTTACAATGAATAGTTTTCTCGATTTCTAAATATTTCCCTATCATTCCAAACTGGAGATGTTGTGAAATGAATACATTTGAAAAACTTAAATGAATTCTCTTATTATTTTTAATTGTTGATTTGTTAAATGTCGTATCCTCAGTTTGGGGTAAACAAATGACGTAGAGTAGAACAGATTTTTTTACAAGCATCATCGGTTCAGCGAATTCAATGGCTTGAAGCTCGTTTCTAAATGAAAGTGATTCTATTTTGGAAAGGATATCAGAAATTTCAATTTTGCTTAATAAATTTGAGTTAACAATACCTCTTTTTGCAAGTTGCCCTGCTAGAACTATTTCTCCTATTTCCTCTTTTAAAAGGCTAAGCTTGTTAAAAATAATTTGCTCATATTTTTCGGTGATATTAGCATTAATTCCTTCAATTATTTTGTTGTAATTGTCAATTAAGGTGTCCGTTACCTTAGTTAAATATTTGTTTATGTGATATTGTCTATTATTGTTGGTGGAGAGCTTGTTATTTTCGGTGACCATTTTTCCGTTTCCTTGTTTAATCGCAACGAGTGGACTTTGGTATTCGTAGATATTAACGATTGCTCCCACACAGAGGATGAAATTTAATCTGTAATAGAAGGTATGTTTTTAAGGTGCGATTTATGAATTCGTTTTCCGTTGGTTGTTGTTATTGTTACTTTATTATCTAATCCTACAGTTTCTTTATGGTAAACTGGTTTATCTTTACTTTTTATTTGTTTGTCTCTTTTGAAGACAGTTTCACCATGTTTATAATTTTCTGGTGGTGACCTTTTTTGCTATGCCTGTTAAATGGGTTTTTTTGGTTACGAATGATTTCGTATTTAAGATCAGTATTTACTATATTTTTAAAATCAAGTAGGTTCTGGTAATTAATTCTTTGTGACCGTCCGGGAAAAACATCGGCAGGTTTTCTCTTGGTTACCGAATGGATTGAGTTATTGTATCTATCTGTAGCAATGTTAACAATTTCCTTAACAGTTAAGTCTGGAAATTCTTGTTGAAGACATTTTATTATTTCAATAATAGTTGAGTGCACTCTTTCTATTGTTCCGTTAACTTCACTCTTTTTGTGGAGGGGCTAGGTAAACGTTAATGCCAAGACCTTCAATATAATTTAAAACTATTGGACTTATAAAACTGCTTTCATTGTCTGTTACTAAGATCTTAGGAGCAGTGAAGAAATGAATCAATTTTATTATCCTATTCCGGATGTGTAAAGCGGATTTGTTTTTGATATGGAAAAATTTAGTAAATTTGGAGAATTTATCTACACAGGTTATGAATTTTTCATTTTTAAATTCTATGATGTCCATGTGTAGAATTTCGGTTGGATACGATGGAATAGGGGTAGGCTGAAGATGAGGTTTAGGGGGGTGACGATCGTATTTGTTCGAGCGACAAACGTTACAGAAATTAAAGAAATTTTTAATTAATTTAGTCATTTGAGGGAAGTAATATTTTTCAAGAATTTGGTTTTTATTTTCGATATAATTTCTATGAGCTCGTTTATGTTCTTCTTGTATTATGTTAAATTTATTTTCTTCCTTATTTATATCTGTGACTACTCTTTGTGTAATTCTTATTTTATATTGGCTAAATGAGGCTTTATAAATTTTTTGTAAGAGTGGTATGAATTTTTCTGAAATTTTGATACCATTAAGTATATTAGGATTTAATTTTTCCTTTAAGAATTTTGTAAGAGTTTCTTCGGCGTAAGAGTGCAGCTTGGTATAATGTCTTTGATATTTTGGGTGAGGTTCTTCGTAGCATGTCATTTCATTACCTTCAGGAAAGATAAGTTGGTTTCTAAAAACGTAAATAGGTGCTTCGCAGTGCGGTATAAGATCACTGCTATCTTCTTCAGCACTGTGTTGAGTTCCAGAGGATGAAGTTATAATATTAAGCACGGGGAGTCGCGACAGTGGGTCTGCGACGACATTTGATCGTCCAGGCTTATAGATAAGAATACCACCATACTCTTCTATTCTAGCCTTTCATCTTTTTAGTTTTGCGTTAGTATTGCGTTTACTTAGCGTCAGTTAAGATTTTTATGTTTTTGGCTCCATAAAGATATGTTCTTAATTTATCAAGGGACCATATTATCGTTAGCATCTCCTTTTCAATAGTTAAGTACCCCTCTTCTGTCTCGTTTAGAGATCTAGATATAAATGTAATGGGTCTTTCTTTCCCGATTTCGCCTTGCAAGAGGATGGCTCCGATGGCGCAGTTGGAGGCATCGGTTGTAAGGATGAAAGGTTTCTCAAAATTGGGGAATATAAGAATATCCGAAGATATAAGCATGTCCTTGAGGCATTTAAATGCGTTTAACGCTTGATCGTCAAGATGGATTTTGACTTTTTTCAACTGATTTGCTTTAATTTGGGCATTTTCGCCTCTTGTTAGATTGATTAATGGTTTTGCTAATTTAGCATAATCTTTGATAAACTTTCTATAGTAGGACGCGAGACCTAACCTAAAAAGCTCTTTAGCTCTTTAAGATTTTTTGGGGGTGGAATCTTTTGGACTGCCGCTATTTTTTCAGGATCTGCCCGAATTCCTTCTTTATTGATTATATAACCCAAGAAATTAACTTGAGTTCTTAGGAATTTTGATTTCTCTAAGTTCACTCTTAAATTTGCCTTATCAAGATACGATAAAACTTGCTCAAGATTGTTCAAATGATCAGATATACTTTTGCCGAAGACGATTATATCGTCTATATAGACATAGCATATTTTGCCTATAAGAGGTTTAAGCACGTCGTTAATCATGCGTTTGAATATAGCGGGTGCGTTTTTTAACCCGAACGGCAGACGAGTAAACTCATATTTGCCATTTGCCATTGAAAATGCAGTCCTTGCTATGTCGCTTTCTCTTATCTTAATCTGGTGAAAGCCAGACGTGGAGAATTGAAAGGACTTTTAGATTGTCTTATAACACCATCAGAAACTTTTGCTGATTTGAGCTTCGACTTCTGCTCTTAGGTTAGCGGGGTAAGGGTATGATTTTGTGTATATAGGTTCGGATGAAGTAGTTCGTATTTCAGCAAGAACGCTGGTATCTATTGTACCACTGTCTGAGATTGGTCCGAAAAGTTTTTCATACTTGCATAAAAGGTTTTGAATATAATTTTCAGGGTTTATATCAGTTTGGATATTATTAACTTCTTTTGATTGTTTTTCTTTGAGATTAATTTTAATGTTTGGGGCTAAAATGAGCTTATTGTTTTTCCTGTCTATTACAGCCTCTAATTGTTTAAGGGTGTCATCACCAATAATCCCGTCAAATGATTTGAGTCCTGGAAGGACAAAAAAATCAAAGGAGGTACTATTGCCGATAGGTTTAAAAAATTGGGCACTAATTTTACGATTTATTTGTAGTTGTCCGGTAGCAGACTGTAATTTTAATGGAGAAGTGACTGGCTTACAATTGTAAGCAATTCTTTCAGATACAACACGGAAAGAATTCTTAGATCAGATCACGAAAATTGAGCTGCAAATTACGAAAAATTAATCCCGATTTATACCTTGGCTCCAGATTTCGTAGTTTACGACTATTTGTTTGCAATTTGCAAAACTGAGCAAAATGGAGATATTGATACTCAAAAATCGTAAATCAACACTCTTAAGTATCAAAAATTGCGAACAACAAATCGCAATTTGATTCAAATATTCTTCAATGGCACAATTTGTAAATTTGCAAAAAAGATTTGTGATCACCACTTTTATTTCATGATATTGCGACTTTGAAAGATCAATCGTAACTCTAACCCCATTCTGCAGGTATACAACAACATTTAATTTAATTCACTTGAAATAAATACCTTACGCTTGACTCTACTTGGATTTGAACTCACAACCCTCGAGTTGCGGAGCGAGCATGCATTTTTTTTTTTTTTTTTTTAATTCAAATTTTTATTCAATATTAACTTATATCTACTTACATGCTAACAAAATTCAGAAAACTAGCCTAATTAATAATACTTAAATATAACTTACTGGCCCTAAACGGGCGCTCTAAGGAATTCATGATTTCTTAAATTAATGCCTTTCGGCCTATGAACTAATTTTTTTTTTTTCGTTTATTTCGTTAGAAAATTAAAAAAACTAACATCTTTATCGTTTATTTTATATCTTACATACTAGGTCCTTATAATAAAACTTAAAACTACCCCTAACCTACCTACACACTACTTAAAACTAGAACAACCACAGCGGCAAAAGCTATGTCCATGTCCATATTATGTGTTGTTGATTATTTTTGTCAGTTTTTTTTTTTTTATTTAATTTTTTATTTTTATAGTGCCACCGTCCCTACTCTACTAAACCTAAGCCTAAGACTAAAACAAGTATGTAAGCCGGCCAAGGCAAGGAACCGTAGGAGCTCCGCTCCATCTCGGGCGAGGATGTCTCGTTCGCACAAGAGTCGCCGGTCCACGGTTCTACGCCTGACGTGGTAGATAAGCGGTACTGCCAATCTATCCTGTATCAGGCTGCATTTATCTAAATAGAGGAATGCCTCTGGTGGGATAAAGCCGCTCAAGCGTGCCATACCAAAGTATTCGTCGTTCGGATAGAACGCCCCGAATATAAAGTTGTTGGTCGAAGTCACAGCTCTCGCTATGTGACCCCGAACAAGTTTTATCACGAAATTGTCAATTCTGTTGATCCGAGCTCCGTTGTACAAGACCTCGTTAGAATAATAATGCAAATAAGAAGATTCTGGTGTCCGATACCAATCGAGACAGTGCCGTAGACACTGCCTCTCGAACACCCGAAACTTCTCCATTTGGGAAGGGGCAATATTGAACCAAACGGGACAACCATAGACAAGCATTGGCCGTATGAGGGCCATATAGCAAATTACCTTCACTCTGGGGTCAAGCCGACTGCTGTAAAACAGCCGTTTCGTCAGAGCGAGGGCTCCTCGGGCTTTGGTCAGAGCAGCATTTATATGTCTGTCGAAATAAAAATACTGGTCCAACCAGATACCGAGGTACTTCACTACACTTTTACTTGCCAATGGCCGCCCGTCGGGCCCAACAATTACCATCTTGCGCCAATTCTTGCACGTATCTCTCGTGGCCTTAGCCAAAAGAGTCCGAAACAGAATTGTCTCCGACTTTTGGACATTTATTTTCAGTTTCCAGTCGTCGCAGTATCGCTGAATCTTCTCGAAGTCACGCTGCAAGAGAATTCTAATAACCTCAACCTTTCGGACCGTTCTGTACGCAATCAGGTCGTCGGCATACGCTATTGCGTTAGTTAGGCTACCTATCAGATCGCTGGTAAAAATGCTGAAGAGGATCGGCGAATTGACTGCCCCCTGTTGAAGACCGTTTTTAATTTCAAAGATGCTGGTAGAGGTTACATTGCCACTTTTGACAACAAACTTTCTACCATTGAGCATATCATAAAGCATATACAATAATGGTTTACTGATGCCTAGTCTGGTAAGTTTTAGGTACAACCCTTCTAACCATACGGTGTCGAAGGCCTTCTCTAAGTCAACCAGAACAGCACCCGTGCATTGTTTTTTTACTTGTTCCATTGGATATCAGAAACGAGTTTAGACGCGGCATGAATACAGTCATGTCCTGCCTTAAACCCGAACTGATTATCCGGAATTATTGTGTTGTCCGCAGCCCACTTAGCCAGAGCCCTATTGATTACCTTCTCGAATACCTTGCTGATGCTTGGAAGAAGACTTATTGAACGAAGATTTGAAGGATTGGAGTTGTCCTTTCCCTTTTTTGGGAGAGGATGCACCACAGCTGTCTTTCAACGCACTGGATAATATGCATTATTCAGCGCGTTGTTGAACAGTGTAGCATAAATGTCTATAGCTTCAATCGGTAAATGTCTTAGAACAATGTTGGGTATACCATCGACACCTGCTGACTTTTTGTTCTTTATTGAATCGAGGATGAGCTGGAGCTCTACCTTCGTGATGAGCAAGGGACTTGAACCCGTTCTTTCGGCGATTATAGCGTTTGCTAAGAAATCGTCATCAAACCGTGTGAAACCACAGTTCTCGGATCGCCAATGAGAAATATCATTCCTTAGGTAGAAGTGATGAAGTAAGGCTCTGTTCTCCAGGTCGTGGTTCGGGCGAGTGCAAGCATTCACCTTATACACTTGCTGGAAAGCAGCACCAATTGTCTCCACTTTCTCCTCCAGATCCTCAATCACAATGAAGTCATCGTCCAAGACGGCTTCCTCTGGATTAATTTGCGCTGTCAGAAGTACGTCTCTGTTCTCTGTCGTTCTCTGAAGCTTAAGACACGGGAGGTTGTTTTGATTATTTTTCGGGAAAATCTTATTAATTTGCGGGAACATACTCGGGTCGCTAGAGTTAACGGCCTGAATTTTCTTGTCCCAGTACAAACTAATAGACAATCTGTAATTTTCTTTAATCAGAGTGTTTACGTTTTTTATTGACGACTTCAGTGTCCTAATCTCCAGGTCGTGGGGGTCTGTGAATCGTCTGTATAAGTTTTTAAGTCTTGTCAGTAGTCCGCTTTTTTGTCTGTGAAGTGCGTCTATAGTCGCGTTACTGTAGACGTTAGTTTGGTCACGTTCTTTGTACTTCGGTATTGTCCGTTCCATTGTTCGTTTTATTATATAGTACATCTGTTCAAGGTGTTGGTCGATTTCTGTGTTTGTCAAGTTTCTGTTGTTTGGTGGGGCTATGACCCCCGAATGGAGTTCTCTTGATAGAGCTTGGGTGAAACGTGGCCAGCGCATCTTACTATAATTGTAAGAGTGCGTTGGGACGAATGGAGCTCCACAAGCTCATTCGGGATTTGTATTAAGGCAGCCAAGCCGTAATGGTCACTGTCGTATTGAATTGTCTGTAGGCAATTACGCGGGTGGTTACCCACTTTGTCAGTTACTGTCAGTCTTGTATCGTACAGCAAAGGGTCCAGAAAGGAGCCGCTCCTTGGAAATGATGGCCTTTCAGTGGCCAGCAGATCGACACCGTATTCAACAATGCAAAGATCCATCAAATTAGAGAGATGATTACCTCTTGGGTTACTTATTTAATTTCCCCAATCTCCGTGTTTGGCTTTCAAATCTCCGGCCAATATAAAAAAGTTCTCTTCCAAGCCCATTTGGAGTACTCTAAAAAGAATCTCGAGCTCTGTGATGAAGTTAGTTGGCTGCGGAGCATCAGCCGCGTAAGCCGCAATCAAATATAAGTGCTTTCCCCTAGTGAGGGAAACACGTACGACGCAAACTTCTAACGTCTGAATCTTTCGCAAATCATTATTGTATATAACTTTATGATTAATGCCTTTACGTATGAAGATTGCAACACCGCCTCCTTGATTAGAACCGGGTCGATCTCTTCTTACGATATTGTAATTATTGTGAGTCAATTTGTGTTTTTGGTTTAGCTTGGTTTCGCTAGCCATAAACACATCAGGACTGTGGTCTTTGAACAACTGGAACAAATTGGCTGTACGTTCGATCCTAATCAATGAATTTACATTCATGCCTAGGTTCCTAAGGCGCGACTTCGGCAGCGCGCCCTTAACCATGAATTTGCGCTCGGCCAGGCAACAAAGAGTAGAGGTAATCTACTCTTTCGCCTTGATCTGACTTTGCAGTCCTGTCAACTGGCCTTGAGTGCTCAGCAACAAGGATACAATGTCTGGTTGCCCCACCAACACCTAAGCCACTTGGGCCTGTGGGGCGACCGGTGGTGGAGCCTGTCTCGTGTTTACCCTTCCTTTCGCATAGTTGGCGTAAGAAACGTTGGGATTAACGATTGAAGTTTTTTGTTGTTGGAGCTTGTCTTACGGGTTAACTTTCAGCTTTTTGCCTGGCCTGTTTTTCCCGTATCGCTTGGACCTTAGGACAACCCCGATAATTAGCAGGGTGCCCCTCGTTCCCGCAGATGACACACTTGAGCTAGGCCATGTCTTCGACCCGCTCAGTCCCTAACCTGCATTCACCCCTATTGTGGGTTTCGGCGCATTTCACACAGCGCAACTGCATTTCCCAGTTGGCCGCAGCGTGACCGAGCCTTTGGCAGCGCATGCACTGCAGCATATCGTCATGCCTCTTTAATTTTCCCAGTGTATGACCTGGAAGTCTAGGACATTAATATTCCTCAGATTCTCCAGTCTACTTTGGGGCAACAGAGTTACGAGGAAGATTGGCAGTTTCTGCCCCTCCCGTCTGGACTTGACCGCGATAAACGGCTTGACCCCGATGAATTAGAGATCATCGCTGGCCTTCTGACGGAGCTCAACTAGGAGCTCTTCGGGTTCCGTGTAGGAATTGATTCCCTTTAACAGGACCGTTTTAGTTTTTTCACTCTTAGGAGTGAAGCTGAAGAATTCAGCAGTGGCTTCCCTAAGGCAATCTTTAACTAATTTGTATTCGGCCAATGTGAAGCATTGAACCAAATACCTCTTTTTTTGTTCGTTAGTTATTTTAATATAAAAATTGTTTTTAGTGGCCGACTTACATACCTGTTTTATGTCTGCAAGGTCGACCCTATAGGTACGAATTGGTGGCACTTTCTCGGACTTTGGCCGTGGTTGCTGCTGGTGTTGCTGTCTCGCTGCTGCTGATGTTGATGCTGCTGATGGTGCTGCTGCTGCTGGTGCTGCTGATGGCGCTGCTGATGGTGCTGCTGCTGCTGATGTTGATGCTGCTATTGGTGCTGCTACAGAAGCAGCTTGTACTGCAGCTAGTGCTGCCGCTGCTGGTTTTGGGGCCCCCGATGTACTGGGGCCTGATTGTGCCACCCCTGTGTTTTGTTTGGGTGGCTGCTTTTGGTGTTGCTGTGGCACCCTTTGAGGTTTGGGTGCTGCCGACGGCTTGTGTTTAGCAGCTTTATTTGGCTGCTGCTGCTGCTGCTGTTGTTGTTGTTGTTGTTGCTGTTGTTGCTGTTGTTGCTGTTGTTGTTGTTGCCTTTGCATTTCAGCCTCCTTTTGACGGCTCGCTTCCTGCTTCTTTTTCAGCACTTGTAGGTAAGGCTTCATCTTTCGCTTGATGTTTTCTATTTCATCGTACAAATCGTTGACGATTGACTGGGCCTTTTCTACCTCGTCCTCTCCTTCTTCGTCCGAGGACGACTCTGTCGATAGGCCCGCAAACCTATTGCTGTCCCCGGGCCTGAACCTTACCTCACCATCTTCGGACACATATTCTATGTCGTCATCGGATGGCGATGTATTAAGTTGCCGTTGCACCTTTTTGGCTGCTCTTGTCTTGGCGTTGCGCGCCGTCTCTTTGCCTGCAGCTGGCAGCTTAGCTGAGGCGATGGTAGAGCGACGCTTTACCAGGTTCGGTGTATACCTGATACTCCTCCTCCTTTTAACTGTAGCATCAGTTGGCGGTGCCGTTGATGCTTTAGCTGGTGTTGTTGGTTTGTGAGCATCTTGCGATGTCACCGTAGCTGTTGCTGTTGTCGTTGGTGGCTTCATAGCTGTTGTTGTTGTTGTTGCTGCTGTTGGCTGGTCGTCTTTCGACGATCCCGCTTTAGCTGTAGCTGATGATGCCGTTGGCGATGGACTTGCTTTTTTTGGGACATCTTTCGATGCCCCAGCAAGTTTTTTCCCGTCCATGTGAGAATTCTCCCACTCAATAAAGTTTTCCACTTCTCTGTTGTGGAAAAAAGCAGATAAAATTTGTATGCCCGACTGGGGTTCGAACTTGGAACCTCTGGCTCTGGGTTCCGCCACCTCTTCCACTGTGCTATGGGCACTATTGAAAAAAAGGCAACTTATTTAAACTTTTGTACTTACACTCGCGAAATTAGTTAGAAATACTGTGAAAGCCAATACAATGCGTGTTCACTCTTTCACAGATCGATATCGACTGAAGCGAGCATGCAACCACTAGGCCAATTTGCATTACAGATCGTTTGTGTCACACATTACTCATTAGATACATACCATTTTGTGGTGCTTTATCTCTTCGAGAAGTAAATTGCGATAAGAAAGTCGTGATTTAAGAATTTTTTGTTGGTGATTTGCAGTTATTCTCATGGAGTTGCAAATTGCGACAAAAAAACGTAAATCAGTAATGAGCAATGTAAATTACTAGATATTTATCGCAAATCAATATTTGTGAATGCTGTTTGTGAAATTATTCTTTTGGAGAGTAAATTACGCCAAAAAAGTTGTATTTTGCTATGAAAAGTACAAGCTTGAATCATAAATTCTAATTGCAAATCACGAAAATACAAATTTTGTAAATTGCTACATTTTGAGTGTTAAATTACCATTTCTTGTATTAATTTGGGATCAAAATGCCTTAATTTACGGATAAAACTTGATTCGTAAATTGCGAAGGCTGACTGCTGTTTGTGAAATTATTCTTTTGGAGAGTAAATTACGCCAAAAAAGTTGTATTTTGCTATTAAAAATACAAGCTTGAATCATGAATTCTAATTGCAAATCACGAAAATACAAATTTTGTAAATTGCTACATTTTGAGTGTTAAATTACCATTTCTTGTATTAATTTGGGATCAAAATGCCTTAATTTACGGATAAAACTTGATTCGTAAATTGCGAAGGCAAATTTTGCAATTGGTGATTTTTCAATTCTTTCCGTGAAAGTTCTTGTTAGCTCCAGTATCTATCAAGAATTTTAAGACTTCACCATCTCTAGTAACATACTCTAGGTAGGGTACGCTAGAGAGGCCTCCGTTGTAAAATTTAGCTCTGCTAAATCGTCATTATTGCCATCGTCATCCCATGTTTCCTGGTATTCCTCGTTCAATAGATCCTCTTCGTCTTCTTCTATGGTATCTTGATCTGTGATAACGTTTGTTGCAAAGAGACGTGTTTGTTCCCTCGGAAGGTTATCAGATCCATTACATCTTTTTGGCATTATATTATTTTCAGGTCGGTTCATATAGTTGATTTGACGACTTTGAATAGATTTGTCCACGTCCATAGGCTGTGGGGGTTTTGGATTAGTTGGTCTAGGAGGGGGTGAGCTGTTCCATGTTGGTTTTTCATAATGCTGGTTGTTATTCATTTGGTTTATTGGAGCAGTAATATTGTTGTTGAAATTTTTCTTATGTATTGAGAAGTTTCTAAAGTTAAGGTTTTGAAATTCTAGACAAGATGTTCAATAGCTCGATAAATGAAAAAAAAATAGAAAAAAAAATTATTTAAATGAAAAGCGCAAAAAAATTGATATATAAAAAAAGTTAATTTATTTAATAATGAATAGAAAATTGTGGAAAAAGCGATCTTTACTCGAGGCGGTATGCTGCAAAAGTGAAAGATAGGTAGAGAGATAATTTGACATTTTACAAAGTTTATATTTATGAAAACAGGAACAAAATGAAAAAAGAAGTATAAAAGTATTGCCAGTTAGGTAAGATTCTAGATAAAAGATAATTCGGATAAATATTGTAATAGATCTTAAACATACCGCCGGGGAAGAACTACTGTTCTTATATAAAGATACAATTCATAGTTAAAATGAAATAATTGAAATAAAATATTTAAGATAATGTTGATATATAAGCATTTCCTCTCATATAATTCATGACGAATCAATATTGAATTTGGAACAGGATTTCTAGCGCCTGATACTCGCTTAAGTTGTAGAAGAAAATATGTTGTTGTTGAGATACTTTTATGATAGTTAAAGATGCATTGAGTTTGAAGATATTATGTTGTTGTTGTTTACGTAGAAATTTCATTGTCGAATGATGAAGTTGGTGTGTTGACATCCGGAAGTAGACATAACTTTGTTATGGGACGTTTGAACTGTTTCCCATTTGCATACACAGTAACGACTCTGCATATGTCATCGGAACCTGGATGCACTTCGACCACTCTAGCCAGTGGCCACTTTGCAGGAGAATATCTTTCATCCATGATGACAACAAAATCGTTGATTTGGAAATTCCGTTTTGATTTTGTCCACTTTGGACGTTGTTGTAGGCGTGAAAAATACTCCTTCTGTCATCTATCCCAAAAATGTTGGAACATCTGTTGAATATGTTGCCATCTATTCATGGGTTTTGATGTCCAATAATGATGGTTCAGAAATTATGTTCGTGGGTTCTCCTATGAGAAAATGAGCAGGAGTAAGCACGCTTAAGTCTGTTGGATCATCGGTAAGTGGGCACAAAGGTCTGGAATTTAGAGAAGACTCAATTTGAACTAAAAGAGTATACATTTCTTCATACGTATGAACTTTATTTAAAAGAATGCGTTTTAGATGGTACTTAACTGATTTGACTCCTGCCTCCCATAACCCACCAAAGTGTGGTGAGGCAGGAGGAATGAAGCTCCAAGAGGTACCTTCGTTTTCCATCTGGACACGGACATCAGGCGAAAGAAGTTCAAGAAGTTGGCGATTCATCCTTATGAGTTCCTTGTTGGCTCCCACGAAGTTGGTCCCATTATCACTATACAAGTGACTGCAAGCTCCTCTTCCTGCAGTGAACCGTCGGAACGCAGCCAAAAATCCGTCCGAAGTCATATTTGAGACTAACTCAATATGAATAGCTTTCATCACTAAGCAGATGAATATACAGATGAAACCCTTGTAGGTCTTCGGCGATCTCCCTTTTGAAAATTTAAGGTCAAAAGGACCAGCATAGTCCACTCCACTGTGTCTAAATGCTCTGTTTTCATTTACTCTTGCTTTAGGGAGTGAGCCCATTAATTGCGAAGTACGTTTTTTATTAAAACGAGTACAGAGTACACACTTATGAAATTCTACTCTTGCAATATTTCTTAAATTTGTTATCCAATATTTTGTTCGGATATAGGACATGATTAATTGAGGTCCACCATGTAGAGTTTTTGAGTGTGCATCGGCAACTAAATGTTTGGACAAGTTACAAGAACCAAATAGAATAAGAGGATATTTCGAATCTTCGTCTATATTTGCAAAACGAAGACGACCACCAACGCGAAGTTGGTTGTTTTTATCGATAAATGGATGTAAATCGAGAATTTTACTTTTAGGAGAAATTTCTTTTTTAGATTTAAGACATTTAATTTCGTGTGGAAATGATAAAGATTGTAAAAGTGTAATAAGATGCATCATTGTTTTTTGAATTTCATTAGCTGTTAAGTAACCACTAAAAATTTTCTTTCTGTCGGGCGAAGTCTTAAAATATGAGATGTTACTCGAATTAAGCGATTAAGTGAACTGAATCTACTCAATAGATTTGTAGAAAAACTGATTAATACATTAGAACATATAAATATCTTCATTTTTTGCTCTAGATCAGTATGAAATTGAGGTGTATCTTGACATGGCCACTCGGATTTAGGTCTAACCAAAGCTGTTGAAAGTATATTTTGGCAAGAATAATAGTTGGTGCTAACAACCCAAGTGGATCAAAAAGTTTCGATGCGTCGGAAAGTAATGTTCTTTTTGTATAAATATTACATGTTGGAAGCGATACTTTGAAGAAAAAGTAATCATATTTTGGATTCCAAAATAAACCCAAAGCCTTAACTGCTGAGTCCGAATGATCAGAATCGAATGAAAACTCGCAATCCTCTGGTTGTAAATCAGAGAGGAGCTCTGGACAATTTGAGGTCCATTTTCTAAGCTTAAATCCTCCGGAACTTAGAAGCTCCTTAAGCTCTTTTTGAATGATTTTAGCTGAATTAATATCATCAGCACCAGATATAATATCATCAACATAGATGTCCTTTTTGAGAATCTCAGCTCCTTGAGGAAACTTGGTTGCTTCATCATTGGCTAATTGTTGGAGAACTCGAATTGAAAGATATGGGGCACAAGTGGTACCATAAGTAACGGTTTGTAATTCATATAGTTGTAATGGACTAGTGACTTCTGAACGCCATAAATCCTCTGAAACTTTGTTTCTTCCGGATGCACAATGATTTGTCGGAACATTTTTTCAATGTCCGATGTAAGCACGAAGAGAAATGTACGCCATTTCAAAATCACTGAAGATAAATCATTTTGTAATGAAGGTCCAGGGAGAAGCTTTTAATTAAGAGAAGTTGATTTGAGTGGTTTCGAAGATCCATCGAAAACAACTCTTAATTTGGTAGTTGAACTACCTTCTTTCCATATTCCATGATGTGGTAATATAAAACCATTTTCAGAAGGAAGAAGATCATGTAAATTGCATTTTAAGCTCATATGATTAAGGTTTATATATTCAGTTATGAATTTGGAATATTCATCTTTGAGAATTTGATTATTTGGAAACACTTTTTGTTCTAAGTATGTAAAACGTTTCTGAGCATTAAGCAAAGAATTTTGAAAAAAAGGATAGTCTTCGTTGAGGACTTTGGATTTGAATGGAAGTTTCACTATGTATCTCCCAGTAGAGTCACGCGAAATTGTATTTTGGAAGTACTCTTCACAAGCTCTTTCTTCCGGAGTAGAAATTCTGAAAACGGAAACTTCTTCGAGTTCCCAGAACTTTCGCAGTGACTTGTCAATTGCATTGACTTGTGTGTGAAAAGAACTTGTATTTTGGATAGAAATATTGTTATCTGTATTAACTGGACCAGATAATATCCAACCCAATTCTGTTCGCTGGGCCAAAGGTCTGTGTTTGGGTCTTAAAATACCGTCAAGGATAATTTCGTGGAAAATATCTGCACCTATGAGAATGTCAATCATTCCAGGCTCAGAAAAGGATGGATCAGCAAGAGTAATATTATCAAATTCTCTTGGTAAATTAGAGGCAATCGGATATGTATTCACATAGTCACTGATAGATTACATTACTAGAGCTTTTACTAGTATTTCGAAATTTGTATTTGTGCAAGATTTTAAAAGAAACTCTACAAAACTATTGCAGATTGTTGAAATTGAAGAACCTATCCCTCTGACTATGCAGTTAAATGGATTCTTTCTAAGCTTTAGGCGTTGAACGCATCTTTCCGTTACAAATGAAGTTTGAGAGCCTTGATCTATAAGAACTCGAAGAATATGATCACCAGAAGAAGTAGAAACTTTGACTTTTGCTGTAGCGAGAAGGATTTGTGGAACAACAATGGTAGTGGAATCAGTGCATAGTAATGATTGTGTTTACGGTTTAGATGAAATATTATTGGAAGTACTTTGTACATTGGAAAAGTTTTTATTTTCAATATGCATAAGAGTATGGTGACGTTTATTACATATGCGACAATTGTATTTGATCTTACACTGAGAAACAGATGTCCTTGAACAAGGCAGTTAAGACAAAGATTATTGTTTTTAGTAAAATCAATTTTCTTGTGAGATGAAAAGCCCTTGAACTGTGGACAAAGATATAAGTAATGTGAATCTTGACAGCTGATACATGATGACGTTTTTAAATTGTTACGCTTTGCAGTGTGTAGAGATCTAGAATACACTTGAGTTTTGCCTAAAATTGGAATTTTTTCCCTGCTATGCAAAGAAACCTTGTTCTCTACAGCTTCCAAGGATCGAAAAGAATCTTCAAGGAAAGTAAAAAAATCTTCGAGTTTTGGTAACTCATTTGTTTTAGTTTTGGCACTAGAGTTTTTCTGTACCAGAAAGTTTTTCCCAATTTCGCCGAGAAGTTTTATCTAACTTTTGGGATATGAGAAAAATTATGAAGAGATCCCAGGAATCGGTAGGAACGCCCAAATTACTAATTGAATCTAAGCACTCTTTCGTTGTATACAAAAGTTTGCGAATTGAAGAAGCTGATTCTTTTTGCATGTCTGGTTGTTCACAAAGATTTTTAAGATAAGAATCGATTATAAAACGCTTGTTATCGTAACGATCACAAAGAGTCTTCCAAGCAGTTGCATAGTTCACATTTGTGCACTTTATCGATCGAATTAGTGATTCAGCATCACCGGTTAAACACTTTTTTAGAAAATATAGGTTTTGAGCATTTGAAATATTATTTTTAATATGAATCATACTGGTGTATAAATCATGAAAAGTTGACCAGTTTTCGTATGTTCCATCGAACTCTGGAAGTTTTATTTTAGGAAGATGAATGTCACTTTCTTCATGGAAACTATGTTAAAAAATAGTTCTATTAACTGGACTGAGATTTGCTTCCTTCGAAGTAGATGCTTCAATAAGAAGAATTTTATCTAATATATCACCTTTTGTGTCAAGAAATTTTTGTTCAAACTTTTCATATTCAGATTCTGAAAAGTAACTAAAATCAGCCTTAGATTTTTTGACACCTTTAAGAAGACCAAAAATCTTTAAATGATTATTTTTATATGCTATCATATAAGCTTCACACTGCTCTAATCTACTACGTAAGTATCCTAATTTTAAAAGACTGTCCGCACTGGATTCGGTGAAACTAGTTTGAAAACCATTGAAATCGTTATCACACAAACGTTGTTCTTCAATTGCGGCTTTAATTTGTTCCATATTAGGATAATTTTAACTAAGTACCAATGTATTTAAATAAACGTGTGAACGGAACAGCCTTATCGTTAATGGAGCATTGAATGATTCAATACGAGCGAAGGTAGCAAACCAAAATAAAAGTAACGATTAAAGGTAGTTAGCCAAAGAAAAATATAACTTGAAAAGGTTAATAAAAAAAATTAATCAATAAATGAAAGAAAATTAATTTAGCCAAAGCTTAAGTAAAAGAAACTAATGAAATTGTTTCAGCGAAGGTAGCAAACCAAAATAAAATCAATTAGTCGTATTATATTTAAAATATAAAACAGGAGATAAATAATTATATTCGAAATGAAGAAATCAAATAAATTATTTTATTGGAAAAGAAAAAAAATAATTATTCAATTCGTATTGAATTTGAAAGAAAAAAAGAAGGTTTGTACTAAAAGTACTGGACAAGAAAAAAAATTATATTCACCCGACAGCACTGTATTTTTTGAGCAATTTGTCATAAAAGAAACAAATATAAAAAAAAAATTAATGACCAAATAAGGTGATGAGCTATGCACTGAGAAAAAACCTCCTTTATATTTTTACAGATTGTGTGCAATGTGAAAATCACAAAAGAAAATCTTTTTAATGAGTTATCATTAAGTGAAATCAATCATTTAATTGAAATTAAATATGAACATGCTTTGAAATAAGCATAAAAATAGTACCGCATGTAGAAACTGTACCAAATTGCACCGTTATTTCATGCCGTAAAACTTATAAAGTTAAATGTACGGTTAATTAAATTAACATCACGCAATCACAAACTGTTAGTCACAAACACAACCAATTAATTGATTAAATTATAATTTTTTTTGTTTTTCATCCATGTAATGTCGTATGGATGCAATTTAATTAATCGTAGTACAATGCACTTTATGTATATGTATGAAGGTTTTTTTGCTTAAAGAATGGTGAGTACGTAGAAAAGGCTGTGAAAGAATTTTGGAATAGAATTATTTATATTGTTAAAAAAATTAACAAAACTTAAATTGAATTAATTTAATTTAATTAATTTTCAACAAACCAAATTATTACCAATACCGCACGCGAAATTATTACCCGTGTACTTGTGTACTAAACTGTGCAAAAGGCAACGAAAAGTAAGAAAAAAAAAATATATTTACGCGGAAACTAATTTGATATAAAAAATGAAAAAAAAAACTATTGTAAAATAATTGAAATGATTGAATTTTGAATGCGTATCTGAAGGACCAAAATGATTTTGATAGCTCGATAAATGAAAAAAAAAAATAGAAAAAAAATTATTTAAATGAAAAGCGCAAAAAAATTGATATATAAAAAAAGTTAATTTATTTAATAGTGAATAGAAAATTGTGGAAAAAGCGATCTTTACTCGAGGCGGTATGCTGCAAAAGTGAAAGATAGGTAGAGAGATAATTTGACATTTTACAAAGTTTATATTTATGATAACAGGAACAAAATGAAAAAAGAAGTATAAAAGTATTGCCACTTAGGTAAGATTCTAGATAAAAGATAATTCGGATAAATATTGTAATAGATCTTAAACACAAGAGGTATAAGGCTCTGGAAGGGTTTGAGGTTTCTGAATCATGAGCATTTTTGATACGTCACCATTGAGACCTTGGACGAAAATGTCTAAAGCTCTGTTCCTATAATTCCCTGTCAGGGCCGTTATGGTCTCCTGAGAATAATCTTCCGTTTTGATTTTGTTTATAAGAAGGGGCAATTGATGGTTGACCCGTGCATAAAATTCGTCGATGGTTTTATTCGCTTGGGTCATTCTATTTAGTTCGTGTTCTAAAGTTCTAGAATCACGCTTGTCTGCGTAGTGCAGTGACAGACATTTTTTAATTGTCTGCCAATCTTCGTCAAATATGTTATAAGATATGAGGGTGGCATCGGCCGGGCCTCTTACTTTTTGCCTAATATGTTGTACTATTGCCCTGTAGATAGGTTTATTCTTGACGATTTGGTAATCGTTTAGTATGGACTCCACATTGTGGATCCATGAAACGTACTGTACTGCATTGCCATCAAAAATTTGAAGGTCTCTTACGCAGTCAGGTAATTTTCTTATATCTAAAAGATCCTTTTCAGTTTTGGGGATTGGTGAAGTGGTAGTATTGGAAGGATTTTGAGGAGGTGTAATCCTACTCTCGAGCTGGTGTAAACGATTGTTCACCAGTTTAATTTGTTCAATGTTCTGATTTACAACACCAACCACCTGTTTTATTTGCTCAGATAATTCTTCCAGTGTGATAGGCATTTTGGAGAGGAACGATATAAAATGGGTAGGATTGGATTTTTGTATTAAAATGGTTAGGATTTTTGGAATTTTTTTGTTTTTACAGTATTCTATATGATTAAGGTTTTTATAAGATTAACTTTTTCTTGGAAGGTATTACTATTCAATTGTATAAATATAATAGTATAATAATAATAATAATTATATAAGAATAAAAGTATTTAATAATTTTTCCTACCAAAATTTATATTTAACAGTTATGATAATTTATTTTAAATTTTATTCATTAATTGTGTTGTTCTTACAGCAAAATTTTCTGCATCGTTGTGTTTCCGTTGGTATCCTCTTTTCGTTTCTGATACTAGGGAACGGTTTCTTGACTGCCTACGGTTTGAATGCAACAAAGTTTCTTGTATAGGTACACTGTGCTTTACGCACGACACTACACTTTATTGTGCGGTTCTTATGTTTTACACACTAGGTCTTGAAATTTAAAATCCGTTTATTGAGTACGTGGCTCTTATGTTACAACGTACTTTCGCTTTGCTCGGTTTTTATTTTACGCACTTGGTTGAGAGTTTTTAATTCTTTGTAGTGCTTATATTAATTCGAACTTTCACTTCACGCGGTTCCTATGTAACGCAGTGCTACTGTTCGGCTGTGTATAGTTTTTACGCACTTAATTTAGAGTTTTTAATTCTTTGTAGTGCTTTACGTCGAACTTTCACTTTACGCGGTTCTTATGTAACGCGGTGCTAATTGTTCGGTTGTGTTAAGCTTTTACGCACTTAATTTAGAGTTTTTAATTCTTTGTAGTGCTTTACATCGAACTTTCACTTTACGCGGTTCTTATGTAACGCGGTGCTAATTGTTCGGCTGTGTTAAGCTTTTACGCACTTAATTTAGAGTTTTTAATTCTTTGTAGTGCTTTACGTCGAACTTTCACTTTACGCGGTTCTTATGTAACGCGGTGCTAATTGTTCGGCTGTGTTAAGCTTTTATTTTTCTGCCGGGTGCGCGGTTCTTATGTTACGCGATGTACTTAATGCGGTTCTTATGTTACGCACTAATAAGCTGCTCGGGCGCCAGTTATCGAAGTTGTATCAACTCGATGTAAAAAAAAACACAGCTTGGTTTGGTTGACTAACGAAGAGTAACTTTATTGATTCTTTTACCTTCTATTTATAAAATATAATTCTTTAACAATATTTTTTAGTTTCCAAGAATTCATTATTGCAAAATTAACAAAAAAATAAATTAACAAAAAGTTGAATAATGTAAATTTTTTAATTTCTAAGAAATTGCAAAATTAACAAATAAAATATTATTTGATTTCCAAGAATATGATTTTCATAACAAATAACAAATATAATATTTTTGATAATGCTGATTTGACAAAAGTTGGTGTCTGCATTGTAAGCAACGGAAATTGGGTAGGAATGTAAATGGGAATGTGAATGGAAATGTATCGTGTGAACTTAGATACTGAGTTTTTTGTAAATTCTTCTCGGTAAAAAATAAAACCGACCTGGATTTAGTATTAAGACAGTTCTTAGGCGGAAAGGCATTAGCATTAACTTATTATAGTTTAACTTAGAGCGCCCGACTGGGGCCAGTAAGTTAGTTTTAAGATATTGATAAGTAGGCTAGTTTTATGAATTTTTGTCTAGCTTTAAGATAGTTTTAAGAACATTGAAAAATAAAAATGAATTAAAAAAAAAAGAGCGTAGGGCTGCTAAACGAAGGATCTCGGGATCAAATCCCAGACAAACCAAACTTTTTTTTTTTTTTGCTTCTTAATGCAAAAAATTGCTGGCAAAGCGACACTTTCGATTATTACCATTGCCAAGCTCTTATTAGCGTCAAAGTAATTTTTTCTAGGATTTTAAGGTAATTTGCGCATGATTGGCATTGCTTTCATGTTCAAAACTAGCTACTAAAATTTTCTTATACTACTGACGAAAATTCAAAAACTCATACAAAAAAGTCCATGACTCACCAATTACTGAATCTAACTGACCATTTATGATGACCGAGTAACCTATCACATAATATATTTTTTTTTTGGAAAATTACCCAAATGAGGTGCCAAAAATCGGTCGTGACCTGGAATTTTTTTTTTATCGTAAAAAATAATCTATCGCTGACCAATTACTGAAACTAGCTGACCTTTTATATAGATCTAGAGATCTTTCAGATGGTATGCAATTTTCCCAAATTCCCCATAAATGAGGTGCCAAAAATTGCTATGACCTTGAACAAAAATTCAAAAATTCATTAAAAAAATCTATGGCTGACCAATTACTAAAACTAGCTGACCTTTTATATAGATCAAGAGATCCTTCAGAATGTATGCAGTTTTCCCAAATTTCCCATAAATGAGGTGCCAAAAATCGCTATGACCTTGAAATTAAAAAAAAAAAAATATTAAAAAAAATCTATCGCTGACCAATTATTTAAAATAGCTGACCTTTTATATAAATCTAGAGATCTTTCAGATGGTATATATTTTTTGCAAATTTCCCATAAATGAGGTGCCAAAAATCGTTATGACCTTGAAATTTTTTTTAAATAAATTAAAAATTCATAAAAACAACTATGCCTGACCAATTTCTGAAAATAGCTGACCTTTTATGACCGTGAAATGGCCTTTCAAATGGCATACTTGTTTTTTTGAAATGACCCAAATGAGGTGCCAAAAGTTTTTTTGTGACCTTGAAACGAGTTTTGAAAATTCATAGAAAAAAAACTATAGCTGACCAATTACTGAAAATAGTTGACCTTTTATCACTATCTACAAATCTTTCAGATGGCATCTTTTTTTTTGTAAATTTCCCATAAATGAGGTGCCAAAAATCGCGCGTGACCTTCAGAAACTTTAAGTCTTTATCAAGGGCTGACCAATTTCTAGGACTAGTTGACCTTTCTTGACCAATTACTGACCAATTAAATGACATTCTAAAATATCAAATTTCCCATATATGAGGTGCCAAAGGTCCAGAGCCGTCAATCACTCCTTTGAGTAAAAGCTCGTTTGTGTGATGGCGGCAAGCTAAACACAACAATTTTAGCCCGAATTCCCTTTCAATTCTGATACATGCCCCTTGAATCAGTCCTGCATTTGATGCTGTAGTATCAAAAGACATACCAATGATAATGTGTCGCAGCCCAAGTCGGTCCACTTCTTGGCCATCTTCTCACCGGTGCCCTTAATAGCAACAGGTACGCCAATCAAATGTTCAAAATCTTTTCCAGTTTCGAGGACTGCAACCCTATCTTCTAAAGTTTTGACACTTCCTCTCCCAACTGAGGGTAAGAATGTACTATCCAAATGTAAAACTAAATATGGAGGATTTCCAAAAAGTCCATACTCGATTTTCTTTGCCAGTTCACCTCTATTTGTCGTTCGCGCTCGGTAAACGGTAGCTTGAGATATTGAAATTTTTAAACATCGTGGCCAAGGCTCTTTGCAGCTGCTATAAATGAAGTACTTGCTTGCCAAATAGGTAGCTGTTCTCGATCCCAAGTAGACGTGAGTGTTTGATCAAGAGGATTTAATCTTGGAGATGAACTTAATTTTCTATGTCCTGGAGGCAAAAACTCGGCCTGTCCATCACTAAGGGCTGACGATGATATGGATAAGTCTTCCAGTATAACTGTCCTATTATTTAAAGCAATAGCTTTATAACGTTTATTTTTATATGACTCATTTTTGTTTTCTTTTGTACACTTTTTTCTTATTTCTGTGGTTGAAACTTTGTGTACTCCACTCATTGACGAACTCATACGATCTTCTCTTTGTAACCTAAGAAACTCTTCCTGTGAGACGTTCGTCATGTCTATCACATTTGGTGGGGAAATGTGAAATAACTCGACGAGATTAACTTTGCAAATCTGGCGACTCATATTTGCTTCATCAATGTGTCTCGCCTTTTCTTTATTTAAATTTTGGTATTCTTTTCAAAATTTTCGAATGTCCCCGTCTCAACTTATAGACCTTGCTGCATCCGAAAGCGTTCCTTTAATTTCTTTATGATGATAAATACAAACCAAAAGAACGTGCCCCTTTCAAGGGAGCCGAGTTCCTAAGAATTCACTACAAGGAACCTTTCTTACAAGCCAAATTACTCTTTTGGTTCCCATTTCACACTCCAATTACCTGGGGATAATTTAACTGTTGGACAATTTATGTTATTCAAATTGTTCAATAGTTTTAAGTTAGTGTGTTTTGATTTTAAGTTATATTTCACTAGATATTTGTATTAAGTTATAATAAAGTTTTATAAAAATTAATACAAAAAATCATAGTAACTTTCGGCGGTCACGTTAGTATATCAATTAGCCGGATATAATACGGCGACCGTTGGAGAGAATTTTCGTTCAGTTTGAACTTATAGAAGATAAAAATGTAACGAATTTACCATTGATAATGACATAACGTATAGACACGCTTCAACCTGCAAAAGGTAAATGAAATACAAGAGAAAAACTTGAGTGAACAAAATTTTAAACAAAATTCACTAGTTTGAGAATAAATTGAACAAAATGTGCATTTATTCTTGAAACTTGGGATGTATATTTTTTACATCACTGAAACTCGGGCGTGGAAATTTGAAACACCCTAATATATGTAAATAATAGAAAATTAATATAATTTTAATTTTTCAGCTTCTAGTTTTCTTAGTAAAAGTAAAAAAAACCGAAATATTGTATTTTTTGCATAATTTTAAAAAAGTGGTCAAAATGCGCAACCTCTAAACGTTTACCAATCTTTATGAAATTAGATATAAATATCTGTTCCATCACATAGACTCAGGACGTGAGCAAAGTCATATAAAAATCAGAACTTTGGAAATTTGAAACACCCTAATACGAGTATATTGAGTAGATGAGAACCAAAACTCATCATATATACTTTTATCAAAAATTGAGATTTTGATGCAGATTTGTTAAGCTTTTAAGGTAAATTTGACAGCCTTACCCCTCCAATCTCCTTTAATATTGATTTTAAAAATCGTAACTGTTTCCAAAACTCTATAATCCACAGTGTGATTTGCATCACAACTTTCCATATCCATCGTTTGCAGAAGGGTTGCTTTCAAAACTCTTCTTATCCATCATAGGTAATTGATAATGTCATATATGGAGGAACTAAAACGTTTATTGGTTCTCATTGTTAAAATCATTAAAGGGGTCATTGAAGGTTGGAAAGAAGCGAAATGGTATTACATAAGAAGGTGAAATTGGGAGAGGGGGGATGGTGTGGAAGCGGGCCATATGCAAACATTTGCAGCAAAACTTTTCATATCCAAATTTAATTGTTAAAATTTTTTTCACCGAAACTTTCAATATATTTTTGCTCTCAATCATGATACATAAATTTAAAATTTTTTTATTATACAAAAAAACATCTTTTTTAACAACTCGTCGCCCGAGAACAGTTTTGCCGTAAGCGCCAAAATGCACTTTTTAAACTGGAAATGAAGTTATATGTATTTTGAGGAGCTCTTTTCATTTCTGTTTTCAGATTTTGCCTAACGTTGACCGTTGCTGAGATAATCAGTATGCATTTTATCGTATATCCGCAAAATAAGTGTTCCATTAGTTTTGTTTTGTAGTAAACGCCAGTTTTTTGCATATACGACAAAAAGTCCATGTATTTTTCTGTTATTTAGTTATTTATTTTCTTTAGTATGTCAATAGGCTTAACACATACGACCGAAAGTTTCAAATGTTACCTTAAAATTGTTTTGTCGTACGTATATGAAACTCAAAGAAAATATTTGATTGATCGTATACACATACAACTCAAATGGAAACAAAAATACACACACAAATCCATAGGTACGAACAGAACGCGACGCTGCTGCAGACGGAGTTGCATACGCAGCTGGACAAGTTGGACAACTTTTAACTTTTGCATGCAGCTTTTTTAACGTTTCAAAATTGTGAGCACAACCAAGTCTTTACACGGGGTTTGAAGAGAATTTCGAACTCTTTTTATTCTCCGATAAAGACTTAAAGTAATTTTAACTTCCATTTCATCATTATCCGCTTCTATTTTTGTTTTATTTTCTATTTTAGTGTTGTATTAAATTCGCACAGCTGACTCCAAATGCCCAAAATATCAGAAAGCTGTACAGCACATTTCGGGCGAGTAGAAAAAAGCACGTAGCGCAGTTTTTGACAGCTATTCCAGTTGCAGCTGCAGCTCCAGTTGCAGCACTCAGGCAGTTAGGGTGAATTTTTCTGTTATTGTTTATGAAGTAAGGTATTATGTTATTTTGATTTCATGGATTTATTTTGGTAGTTGCTTATAGACAAAATTTACTTTTGGAAAGCCAAGACTGCCTTTAAATACGAAAAGAGTGCTTTGAATGTATCGGGGTTTTCAATAAGAGCGCTACAAAAGTTTTTTTTTAAATAAAACAAAAACGGTTTTGGATATCAATGAAATTCTTTATTCCTGTGAAAGTACGTTCAATGTCATTATGTATGGAACTCGATTTCTCTTGCATGGCCACCACGGGCACGCTTGCAGAAGTCCAGACGCTGAACCCAATTTTCGACGGTTTTCAAGCATAAATCGGCCGATACTGCTGCAATTTCACGTTCGATATTCGTACCAAGTTCATCAATCGCTGGCTTGTTGGCATAGACCATAGACTTGACGTAGCCCCACAGGAAAACGCAAACCGGACATGAATTTCATTTGGACCCCACAGCGCTTTTTATGAAAATTTTATGTATTATTTATATATATATGTATGTATTATCGATAAGGATTTTTTTACCCTGTTGTGAAAAGACAATTAGCAGACAATTTTTATTTATTATTATGCGCTAAACTCTAAAAATTCTGAAATATTTACAGCAAAAGATAAAAGTCAGACCACATACGCGATTGTCGATGTGGTAAATATTGTTTCCTTTCTTCACCCAAATGGCGTTTTCATGCATGTCTCCCTGAGCTGCCAACCATAGGTGCCCACAGAATTTTATTTAGGGAGGACTCAAAACTTCACGGGGGGTGGGGTAAATCGTGCACTCCGAATCTCCAATAGAAAAAAGACTAGCAATACTTTTGCTTTTGCTCTTGTAGTCTGCATATTAACAAACAAGTATGAATTTTTCATTATATGTTCAGTGTTTAAAATTAAAATATGTTGGTAGTGTGGGATTATCCAGAGCCTGTTTATGGCATACCCACTTGTCCCCATCTGGTGCTTATGGTGCCAACCAATTCTAACTTAATTAGTATATGTATCATTGTTCTTATTAGAACAAAATACCAAGTAGTAAAAATATGTTTTTGTTAGAACTTCAATAGTGGGGTCCAAATGGACCCCATGTCAGATTAATTTACTAATTTTAGACAAAATTCACAGAAAATTATATGGAATTTCAAAGATCATAAGAACATAAAAATTAATAGAAAATTGAGTTTTATTCTCTGAGCTTTAACTTCAATCCGAAAAATTGAACACAAAAAAGTTATGACCGTCATAAATTGACCCCATCATATAAAATAGGGTTTACATTCAAAGCTGACTTTTCTTAGAAATGATTCCCTTACCAATTCATATGTGGATTATAGTACTCGTATAACCTGAATATTGGAATGTGGTACGCAAAATAACTTTGTCATACGTGAATTATTTTATGTAACACATAATTTTGATAAAAAAACTTTATTTAATTTATCCAAACTTATTCTAATTACATAAATGGTTACAATCTTAAGGTTCTAAATTGACTTAAAAAATATGTGTTGTGAACTTATTCACTGACTCAAATGAAGTGTTCTTTGCTTTGGTCTGATATTCCTATTTATACTGTTTGACAAATAAAAACATCTGTTATCCAAGGATGTGTTCTTACTGATTGATACTTAATAGTTTGGCTTGTGTGGACTTTGAATATTTTTCCATTGATGACTTTGTGTATTAATACTCTATTGTCCTTGTATATTGTATTGTACTAATTGATATTTGATCGTTTGGCTTGTCTGGTATTTTTCCATTGGTGTATATTATATTTTGGAATATGAGTCACGTTCTAGGGTGTTGGTTCAGTTTGATGATTCGGGATTCTATTTTTATACGTTGAACGTGATGTGGTATTAACTTCCCCCGTACTACTAAAAAGGTCGCCCCGATCTTCCTTCTGCTGCATATTTTTCTTTTGCTTTTTCAACTAATACATTGAAGTGGTCTTCTGCTTGTTTTCTTTCCAGTTCAATATTGACGTGAATCTTTTGATGTTTTTGTCGTCTCAATGATATGACTAATTTAATGGTATACAGTATACAATTGTTAATATAATAGTAAATAGAATTGATATGCCAATATTTTCTTTTGCATTGGTCTTGATGTTTTCTATAAAATTAATATTTTTAAATTTTAGATCTTCATTCAAAGAATCAATATATGTATTTACTTCACATAAAGTATTTGAATAACCCTTAATGTATGCTTGTATAATATTTTTATCATTTGAAAATAATTGGTTATCAATAATTACATTTTGATTATAGGTTACTAAATATGTACCTTTATAGGTAATGTTGCTTATAACATGATTTCCGGTAGCTAATATTGCTCCTTCTTTTAATATTTCTAATGGATAATTATTTTCCTTTATCTTATTACACTTAGTATAATTCTTATTCAATAGTTTAGTAAAACATGATTCTGTTGTGTTATATTCACAATACCTACTTTGTGTTTCAGTTTTGCAATTTTGTAAATTAATAAATTTATTGTATTTAGCAATCTTATTTTCAATTAATAATTTTCCATCCTTTTGTGGAATACTTTAAGTAATATATGTTTTACATGTTTCTTTAATAATCGGATATTTAATCATTATTACAATAATATTATCTTTCTGATATATTTTAAATTTACTTACATCAATTAGATCTGTAACTGAAAATTTACTATTCTCATGTTTTAGTATTTCTTTAATATCTTTTTTACTTAAAATTGCTGGATTCAATTTTTCTACCTTTGCAAAAGTTAATGTATTTATTATATTTTGTAGTTCATAACCTATTACTTTTAATTGTCTTGAAATTAGTTCATCTTTTTCAGTATAGACAAAATCTTTTATTACTTTAAACATTTTTGAATTAGTAATCATTTGTTGATTATTATTTTTAATTAAATCATTTATTTTCTCTTCTAAAATTTCTTCATCATAATGATCTGGAGTTCCGGCAATGAATTTCCAAACTGTACCTATAAAATTTAATGAGCGTTTAGTTCTAGAATAATGCTCTTTGAGCTGTTTAAGTAAGTTATTCATTATCTCAATTTCTGCATAATGTTTATTTGTTTTTTGTGTATAATTTATATCATTTTGTACTGCTTCATCGCTTTGCTTAAGTGTTTCTTCTATTATTGTTAAGTTAGTTATATGGAATATATTATTTGTTCCTTGAGTTATTATTGTATCTCCATCTTCTATTAGGATGTATTCTTCTCTGCTGTAATCTACTACTTCTACTTCTGCTTTACTTAGTGTTGCAGTGATAATCATTATTATTATGATTGTATTAATTTTGAATTCCTTTAATAAGGAGATTGATTAGTTTTACGTTTAGGTTTTATTTTTAAATTATCTTTATGAACAAGTCTACCTGTGGGAGTTTTAACTGCATGACCTTAGTCTTCTTTTATAATAACTTTTTGAAATTTAGGTTCCATTTTATTTCTTTTATCTACCTTTTTATAACCTATTTGGTTTTCTTCAACTCGAATTTCACTCCTTCCTTTATTATGAACTTCTAATATTTTTCTTGTTTATTTTTTAGTTCTTTACTAATTACTTCTTTCCCTATTTTATGAAAGTAAACTTCTGTTGGTTTCTTATTAATAGTACTGTGTATAGAATTATTATATTCCTTAATTGCTCTAAAAATTATTTCTGTGAAGTCTAATAATTTATATTCATCTCTAATGCATTTTATTATTTCCTGTAAAGTAGAATGGAATCTTTCTATCTGTCGGTTTGTCTTACTGTAACAAGGGTCTGTATAAAGTATTTCTATATTATTACTTTTCATTAAAGACTGGAATACTGGTGATTTAAAACTTGTTACACTATCCATAACTATTTTTTTTACACTTTGGATATATCTGTAGTATTTTTAATAGTTTTTCCTTCAAATTAGATTTGTCTTTCAATTCCAGGATGCTTGCATACTTACTAAATTTATCGATGCACGTTAAATATAAATTTTTATTCATGTAGAAGATGTCTATGTATAGCATTTCCCCTTCCTCTTTTGGAATTGGTGCCTCACCAATCTTTTCCTTATGTGGTTTGCGATCGTATTTATTTGTATTGCAAATGTCGCAAAATCTAACACTCTCCAAAATCTCGCCTAATTGTTGGCCAATAGTAATTCTTCTCTATTTGTTTAATATTTTCTTTAGCATTTCTATGTGCTCTTATGTGTGTTTGTTCAACGATTTCTACTTGATCTTTTTTTTTTATTATATCTTGTGCTAAAAATTTGCATTCTATAAATTTATTATTAAATTCCTTCAATTTATCGCTTACTTGATAAATTTCTTCTGTCTTTCCATAAATTCCTATGGTTCCTGGGGTTATATATTTTTTTAAAATAATGTCTATATTTTCATTATTCCTAAAGTAAATCATTATTCTTTTGTTGTTAAAAACATTTATTATTTCATCAGATTCTGTTTCTGATTGTTCAAATATTATTTGCTGTTTGAATTTATTCACACATTTACTTAGTTTTTTCCGAATATTCTTCGCTACTTTCTGCACTATGTTGTGTATTGTTATCTTCGAACATATTTAAATTCTGTCTATTCTGCATCTGCTACTACATTGGTTACTCCTGGTTTGTAAATTACTTTAGGGCCATATTCTTCTATTATTGAATACCATCTCTTCATTTTGGCATTCGGATTTTTCTTTGAGCATGAAAACGCTAATGGTTGGTGATCTGTATGTATTTCACGATCTTTTACACCATATAATATAAATAGTTTCTCAAATTTTTCAAAGCATATACTATTGCGTATAGTTCTTTTTCGTTTGCCGCATAACTGCGTTCTAATTTTTGCAATGAACTACTCCTACAGCGTCGTCTGAGGCGTCTGTAGTTAAAATGAATTTCTTATTGAAATCTGGTGGATTTAATTCAACTTCTTTTATTAGATTCTTCTTCTGCTTCTTTATCTAAATTTATTTTAGTTTTCTTTGCTAAGTATGTTGATACTTGACAATTTTCATTCTGTAAAAATGCTTTGTTAATGGTTTTGCTATTTGTGCATAGTTCCTTATAAATTTGCGATAATATCCTATCATACCTAGGAATGATCTAAGTTGTCTAAGAGTTTCTGGTAAAGGGTATTGTTTAATTGTTTTTACCTGTTTTTATAATGTTTTGTGCAACTACATATCCTTAAAACTTAATTGAATCTTTAAAAAATTCTGATTTTCTAAACTGATTTTCATATTAGCTTCTTTTAAAACTTTTATAATTGAAGCTAAATGTTTTGTATGACTTTCTATTGATTCCAAATAGATTATGATGTCATCAATGTAAATGTGGCAAAACTTTCCTACAAATGGACGTAATATGTTGTCCATTGCTCTCTGAAATATACTCAGAGCAATACGTAGCCCGAATGGCATTCGCAAATATTCATATTTGCCATTATTGACACTGAAACTTGTTTCTTCTATGTCTGAATCTTTCATTTTTATTTGGTGGAAACCACTTTCCAAATCTATACTAGAAAATATTTTTGCTTTCCCTAAATTGCTTAATATGACATTTGTGTCTGGTATTGGATATTTATCCACAACTGTATTTTCGTTTAGTTTTTTGAAATCGATCACCATTCTCATTTTGGTGTATTGTCTTCGTTAAATCCTTTTTTGGGCACTACTCATACTGGACTATTATAAGCACTTTTGCTTTTTCTTATTATTCCTGATTCTATTAATTTTTTTACTTCTTTATTTATGAATTCATTGGCACTGTGAGGATATGGATATTGTTTTGTCCATATTGCTTTGTCTTCTACTGTATTTATTTCAGCAACTATATCTGTTCTGAATGGCAGATTTATATTTATATTTTTATGTTCCACTTTAATCTGTTCACTGACACATATTCTCAAATCTTCTAAATTCTCACTTTTGTTCATAATTATATTATTTATGACTTCTTCGCCAAAATAAATTCTTTCTTCTTCATTATTTACCTTTATATTATTATTTTGAAGATCAATAACTGCTTTGTTATCTCTTAAGAGTTACCGATTAATATATCGTAACCAAAATTATTTAACTCATATACTATCATTGTTTTATTAAATATTTTAACTTCGTAATAATATTCAATTCAATTGTAGTACCTCGTGGCGTAATGGTTAGTGCGTAGGACTCAGTCGATCTCGTACTGTGGAAGTGTGTAGACGTTTTCGGCTTCCCAGTTTATTCAAAGTAATTATATCGGAGTGACTTAGTCAAGTTTTATTTAAACCGAGCGATCCTCAATAGTGTTGATAGCACAGAGGAAGAGGTGGCAGACCGACAATCCGAAGGTAGTGGGTTCGAGTCCCAGTCGGGCAACAATTATTATTTGGCTGCTTTTTTCCACAATCGCGAAGTCGAAAACTTCATTGAGTGGGAGGAGCAGCTATTGGCAGCGAATAACACGGCGGGGACATCGAAAGGTGTCCCAGCAACAACAATAAAGCCAGCTATAGCACCACCAGCAAAAGCCGTAGCAGCAACAACAACAACCAAGCAAGCGATGGCACCACCAGCCACGCCATCAACAAGTGCCGTAGCAAGAACGGCACACCCACCAACGGCAACAACAGCCGACATTAAAAACAAGAGGAGAAAGAGGATTAGCTGTGCGCCGAACCTCGTGAAGCGCCGCTCCACCATCACCTCAGCCCAGCTGCTAGCTGGGGTGAAGGAGACGGCGCGCACAGCCAAAACCACAGCAGCAGCGAAAATACAAGAACAGCTGGATACCTCGCCATCCGACGATGACATCGAATATATGTCAGAGGGTGGCGAGGGATTGTATAAATTAAATTAATTTCCACTACATTGATATAAAAAAAATATTTTTTGTTTTTTTATTTTTTTATTTTTTTCTTTATTTAATTCCAAACCGGCAGCGATTCTGCCTTCGAAAAGAATAACATAGTTTCACTTAAAATCTAAAGCTTAAATAATAACCAACCTGCAAACATAAGCACTTTACTTTTCTACTCATTCCCACAGGTCAACACTCGTATGTGATGGAATGTAGCGGATGCAACTCGACGCTTTGTGTTGTAGACGCGATGTCAGCATGATAGTGTGGGAACGATGAACTGTTATTTTTTTCAGCTTATTTGTTGTTAACTCCTCCACCCTTAATTTCGAACGTCCTCGTTCGATGACCTCAAATGTTTTGCAATATCCTCTATTCCAATTATTATAGGTTTTGCTCCTTCAGCTGGTATTGGTGCTGATATGACTTCATCTTTCTTGTTTCCAATTTTACTTCTTAATTTACCAGATAACTTGTAGGCAAATGTGAATACTATTGATATTAGGCAAATAGTTGTTATTGCGCTGGTTGTAATATGGAAGAGATTTTCTTTTTCTAGTTGTTCTATTTTCGAAGTTCCGTTGGAATACAGGTTTTTTAGTCTCTTAAGTGATAGGAATTCTTCGTTTGCATTTAACAATGATGTGGGTTGAAGAATTGCTGGCATCGGTTGGTACTGAATTGATTCCTTGTTTATTATTTCCCTGTCTGCTATGGAGATTGAAGTGTTTACGTGGCGTATGATGAAAGTTCCGTTGAGTTCTATCGTCTCTTTATTGATTCCTGCAGGGCCGTTGAATTGATTTAGCAGAAGTATACCTGTTGATATCTCCTCTATTGATGGAATATGATCGTTGTTAGTTGTTTTGCAGTTTGGTGTCATGCTTTTGAGTAGGTTTGGGATGCAGTTAGAAGTGCTTATGTCTGTGATACTATCTCTGTTACATATTTCTAATTCGTTATATTTTTTACAATCTTTATCAATTCCAAAAATTGTTTCTTTACATTGTAGAATTTTTCCATAAGGAATTTTATTAACAATATTATTTTGTTTTATAGATTTAAGAATGAAAACACTACAAGATTCACTTTCGCTTGTAGGTAAAGTAACTATATAGATAATATTTTTATTATTTGACGCTATTTTTACATTGGCGAATTCAAGAGCTTCATCAATGTTTATGTAAGGAATATTTTCGTTATTCATAATTGTCTCTGTAATGTTTATTTCATTGTTACTTAAGATATACGAATTAACAATATTGGCCAATGTATAGCATAAGCTATATTTATTATCTCTTCTTTTATAAGTTCTAATTTGTATTTAATTTTCATTACAATATCGGTTTCTATGTTTTCTTTAAAAGTTTTAATTATATTATTTGTTACATTTGTTATTTCATTTAATTTTTCTAGGGTAACTCTATTTATTACAACTTGATTGTTGTTGTTTACTAGTACATTATTCATTTTATTTGTTAAAATTTCAAAGTCGCTGTGGTCTGGATTTCCAGCGATCCATTTCCACGCGCTTCCTATAAAGTCTAATGATCTTTTTGATCTAACATTAATTTTCAATCTTTTAAGATAATTTTTAATTCTTTCTATTTCAAAGGGGAGGATAGGATATAGTGGATGGTGAGGTTTGACGGTTGTGGACGTAAATATTTCTAGTTGCGAAATGAATTCTTCGTACATTTCGATATCGATGATATGAATTATCCTAAAATTACCATTTTGAATTTTTGCGGTCCCTGTCCTGATTTTAATAAGTTGGGAATTGGTGTAGTCTAATATTTGAACATTAGCATGTATGGTACAAAAGAGTACCATCAGCAACCTAAAGGGAAGGAGAGGAAATTAATTTTTAATTAGACTTTTATGTATGGTTTTTCCTGATTTAGTGATGACAGTTGAATTCTTATTTTGTTTTACTATTTCCTTTCTATACTTGGGAGATAGTTTATTTCCTAATCTCTTGTTGATTTTGACGCAAATAACTTCTCCAATGGAAAAGTCTCTAACTTCGGTTTTCTTTTTATTATGGTATTCTAAATCGGAGTCTTGTTTTTCCTTAATTTTGTGTATCGTTTTTTTTCTTTCTATTTCAAGCTGTTCAGGATTATTTGCTAGATTTCTTGCGAAAAATATTTCGATGGGTTTTTTGCCTGTAGTCGAATGTATAGAATTATTATATTCGAATATTGACTTGTCAAGTAGTTCTGGGAATGTGAAGTCTGGATTTTGGGATTTCAAACATCGTAATACCTCGGAGAGTGTAGAATGGAAACGTTCTATTTGTCCGTTTGCTGTACTCGTATACGGAGGTGTTTTAAATACCTTTATTTTGAAAAAGTTTTCTATCATAAAGAGAACTGCATTAGAATTTAAGGATTTTTCGTTATCTACGATTATAGTTTGTGGAACGCCAAAAGAAAGTATTAATTCTCTTAGAGGTTGTTTTATGTCCTCAGCGGATCTTGATTTTAGGATTTTTACTAAAGCGTATTTTGAGAACTTATCGATAGCTGTCAAGATAACTCGTTTGTTTGTGAAGTAAATATCTATGTGTAGTGTTTGTCCGGGGTACGTAGGTATGGGGGTTGCTTGGATCATGGGCTTAGAAGGGTGTCTGTCATATTTGTTTTCTTTACATATTGCACAGTTTCTCGCTATCTTTTCGACTTTACGACGCATTTGGGGGAAATAGAATTTGGTCAAGATCTGAAGTTTATTTTCCTTACTATTCCTATGTGCACGATTGTGTTCTTTGATGATTTCGGATTCTTGTTGTTCTTCGTCAACTAAGTCTGTGACTATTTTCCTGGCAAATCTTATTCTATATTGTTTGAAGTGAATGGGATAAATTTCCTGAATTTGGCCTAAGATTCTTTCGCTGGTTTGCAAGCCATTGATGACAGATGGATTTAGGTAACGTTTAAAGATATCAATAATTTTTTCATTGGATAGTTCTGGATCTACTATTGTGTGTCCATGGTATGTAGGGAATGTAATTTCGAATTTGTAGGATGCTACAGTACTCTCTGATAGGATGATTTGATTTTTAAAAACATTTATAGGTTCATCTGCAAATTGAATAAGGTTTTGTCCTGAGCTTTCATCACTATGTTGTGTGACAGTTAATGAGTTAATGTTGCTATCTACCGGTGGTCTTGAAAGAGCATCAGCCCAACGTTGGTTTTACCGGGCTTATATTTCAATTCGTAATTGTACTCTTCGAGTATGGCTTTCCAACGCTTGAGTTTGTTGTTTGTGTTTTTATTGCTTAATGCATAAGTCAGTGGTTGATGGTCGGTGAAAATTTTTACAACTGCTGAACCGTAGAGGTAATTTCTGAGACTATTGAGCGACCAAATGATGGCCAGCATCTCTTTCTCGTTGGTTGCCAAATTTTCTTCTGATTTTGAAAGAGTTCGAGAAATAAACGTTATGGGTTTACCATCTTGTTCAAGTACTGCGCCTATAGCGTAGTTAGAGGCATCTGTTGTGAGATGGAACTCTTTTTTGAAGTCCGGAAATTTGAGAACAACATCTTCGGAGATGAGGGAACTTTTAATTTTTTGAAAGGCTTCGAAGGCTTCATTATTAAAGTTTATAATTTTCTTACAAGAAGACTGTTTGGACACTCGTCCATCTTCCCCTCTGAAAAGGACTGTCAGGGGTTTTGCTAATTTAACATAGTCTTTGATAAATCTTCGATAAAACCCTGATAGGCCTAAGAAAGATCGTAGGTCTTTAAGTGTTTTTGGACATGGGAATTTGGCTATTGCTTCTATTTTGGACGGGTTTGTCTTAATTCCTTCGGAAGATATAATGAATCCTAAAAATTCTACGCTATCTTTAAGGAATTCGCATTTATCCATTTGGACTTTGAGATTTGCATTTTGAAGGGTTTCAAAAATTGTTGATAGATTATGGAAATGAGATTTTTCGTCTTTACTAAAGACAACTATATCGTCTATGTAGACGAAACATATTTTGCCTATATGTTGTCGTAGTATGTCATCTAGGGCTCTTTGGAAGATGGATGGTGCATTTTTCAATCCGAATGGAAGTCGAACGAATTCGTATTTTCCATTACTGACTGAAAAAGCAGTTTTTTCAATGTCGTTTTCATGAAGTTTAATTTGGTGAAAACCACTTTTGAGATCTAGTACTGAAAAAATTTTGTTCTGTCCAAGTTGGGATAGGACTTCATTTATTTCAGGTATCGGATAACGATCGGGAATAGTAATAGTATTGAGCTTTCTGAAATCGATTACTAATCGATATTTCTTTTCACCAGATGCATCGACTTTTTTGGGTACGACCCATATTGGTGCATTGTACGGGGACCGTGAAGGTCTGATGATGCCGTCTCTTAGAAGTTGGTTTATTTGTTTTTCGACTTCATCTTTTAATGACATTGGATATGGATATGATCTTGTATAGACTGGTTCATCATTCGTTGTTCTAATTCTACCTTTTACTGTCGTGGTGTAGGTTAATTTTTCATCAGGTTCGGCGAATAAATTAGAGTATGACTCTGTAAGTTTATGAAGTTCTGTTTTTTGTTCTTGTGACATGTGACTATCTCTAATGGTGACGGAGTTTATTGAATCAGAAATTTGCTGTTTGAGTCGGATTTTTAATTTATTTTTAATGAGCATATAACTTTCTTTTGTAAAAATGACAGCTGACAAGTCTTTAAGGCTGTCATTGCCTAGAATTCCGTGGAAGGACTTAAGTGTGGGAAGAATGAAAAATTGTATTTGTATGGTATTGATACCGAAAAGATTTATCATAGTATGTTGGCTTATTTCGACTTTACCGCCAATCGAATTTGCAAAAAAGTTTTGTTTATTGGTAGTTGGATTCTTTACTAAGCTGGGCTGAATGTAATTTTTATTTGACCCTGTATCGACTAAGAATTTTAAGATTTTACCGTCGCTCGTCTTACATTCGAAGTATGGCAAGGACGAGCTTGTTAGCCTAAAAAATGGATATCTGCAAAGTCGTTAAGTTGTTCATCGTGGTTGTTTTGATTTGCAATATAATCTTCTAATGATTCGTCTCCAACATGCATTGTATTCATTGAATTTACAAGTGAATTGTAAGCATTGACGTCAGATTGGTAAGGGTAGTCATATGGCTCAATAATATTTGAAACAATGTTTATTTGTTCATCAGCTTGCTCAAAATTTGGATTTTTTATTGATTCAGGATAGGATGGTGTCGTTGAGACATGGAAATTTCTTTGCATTTTAGGTGGTTGTGCTTGCATGGATGGGGATGGAGTGTTTTGCTCATTCCGTCTTTTACCAAATAATGGGTTATGAGGTTTTGGTCTGTTTATATAATTGACCCCTTTTGACCGCATGCTTTGGTCAATATCCATTGGCATTGGTGTAGGAAAAGGTTTTGGGGCAGTTGGTCGTGGTGGGACGTACTGTTTTTGTGGTTGAAAAGGGTTTTGTTGAGGGTATTGGTGACGTTGTTGAAATTGCTGTCGATATTGAGGGTATTGTGAATATTGCGGATAATGAGACCGTTGTTGGGGGTGTTGTGGAAAATGTACCAGATTTGGGAAAAATTGTTGTTGTTGCGGAGTATGAGCTGGTTTGCGAGGTGGCAAATCATGGATTGCTTTTTTGTTATGACCGGTAGGTATGTTAGCATGTTGTGAGCGGAAGCTTTGGTTCTCAAGTTTTTGGCATAAATATAAAGCTTGTGGAAGGTCTACAGGTTCTCTGATGCCTAAAAGTCTCGGAAGATCGCCTCTAAGACCTCTTATAAAGGTGTCTAGAGCTTTATCTCTATAGGTTTCCGTTAACAAATGCATGGCATCTGTAGAGATATTCATACTAGAGATTTTGTTAAGTATCAATGATAAATGTTTGTATACTACTTGATAGTATTCTTCGACACTGTTATTACTCTGTGTGAGAGTTGTCATCTGGTACTCAAGTGTACCTAGATCACGTTTGTCGGCATAGTGGGTAGTTAGGCATTTAGACATGCATTCCCAGTTTAAGGGTGTGTTATAAGACTCTAACACTGCATCTGCATTGCCAACAATCTTATTTCTTATGGTATTAAGAATACCGAAATATTTAGGCGTGCCTTTAAGGTGGTTGTAAATGTTGAGAATCCTCTCAACGCTCTTTCGCCAAGAGCTGTACTCGCCAGGGTTTCCTAAAAAATCCCTCAGAGTACGTACCACATCAGGTACTTTATCGAGATCGGTTAAGTTCCCGGAAAATTGAACATCAATGCTCTGTTCATTACCTTTATAAAAGTTCGCGTGTGGATTTATTATTGATTGGACAATTGGACCCATTACTTTTGAAACAATATTTGTGACAAGTTCTTCTAATTCTGGTGTGGCCATTGCTGCACCCTGGTTTGAAGTGGCTGCGATTGGGTTGGGAGGGGGTAGGTTAAAATTTGGGAGTTGGATGTTTGGTAGAGGGTTAGAAACTGCGGTTTCCGGCATGTTTCTTTTCCTAAATTTACTTTCTTTCGCAGTTTTGGGAATTTTGAAAAATATTTATTAAAATGGGGTATTAAGGTTTATATTTTAAAAATATCTTAATTTAAGTTTATGAACTAAAATATATGGTCTAATAATTCAAATTAGATTAACGAGAAAAAAATTATTATGAGAAGAAAAAAGAATTTGCAATTATTTTAGGTTTAAATAGTTACTTGTTGAATAACTTGTATGAAAATAATATTTAAATTAAATAGTTATCACTTTTCTTAATTTTAACTTTAATAATTTTCTTACGAAATAATTGTGGTAAGTGAGTTCATGTTCCAACGCTGGCGAGAGGGTAGATGTCCTTTTCGCTTCCTACTACGGTACCCGTGTCGCACTCCCTCGTTGTTCGCTTTATCGATCGATCCAAGCGTGATTCACTGCACTTATTTTACTTTCTTGAGTCACAATTAGTTGGGTTTTTGTTTCTAAATTACACTGGCGTGCTGCTTAAGGACGACTTTTATGAGTTTTAGAACACTTTGGGTTGTTTTTTTTTTATTTAGTTATATTCGCGGCGTGCTGCTTAAGGACGACTTATGTTTATCAACTATAAAACACTTTGGGTTGTTTTAATTAGTTACATTCGCGGCGTGCTGCTTGAGGACGACTTATGTTTATGAACTTTAAAACACTTTGGGTTGCGTTTTTTTTTTAGTTACATTCGCGGCGTGCTGCTTCAGGACGACTTATGTTTATGAACTTAAAAACACGTTGGGTTGCTTTTTTTTTTAGTTACATTCGCGGCGTGCTGCTTCAGGACGACTTATGTTTATGAACTTAAAAACACGTTGGGCGCCAATTAAATTAATTTCCACTACATTGATATAAAAAAAATATTTTTTGTTTTTTTATTTTTTATTTTTTTCTTTATTTAATTCCAAACCGGCCGCGATTCTGCCTTCGAAAAGAATAACATAGTTTCACTTAAAATCTAAAGCTTAAATAATAACCAACCTGCAAACATAAGCACTTTACTTTTCTACTCATTTCCACAGGTCAACACTCGTATGTGATGGAATGTAGCGGATGCAACTCGACGCTTTGTGTTGTAGACGCGATGTCAGCATGATAGTGTGGGAACGATTAACTGTTATTTTTTTCAGCTTATTTGTTGTTAACTTATACAACGGGGGACAGCAACAGCAATCTGCTTGTTGACCTCACTTCACCAGAGGCGTCCTCCGAAGAGGAAAACGAGGCGCAAGAAGCACTCGATGAACAGGCCATCAGCCAAAAAATCAATGTAATTCGGGGAGAAATGGAACGTTTAAATGCCATTGTTACCCCATTGATTCAAGCTCGGAAGGAAAAACAAGTAGCTCGACGCGAAAGAGAAAGGCAGGAGCGCGAGCAGAAAAAAACATTACAGGCGCCACAAAAGACAGCGTCACAGCCTGAGCTGCCACCGAAAAGCCAGCAGCCAGAGCAACAGCAACAGCAACTGCCAATGCAAAACCAAAATAAGCAGCAACAACAACAGCTGCCAACGAAACAACCACACCAGCAGCCGAAGGAACAACGGCAAAAAAAGAAAACAACACAGCAGCAGCAGCAGCAACCACAGGAGCGGAGTCAGCAGAAGCGGAACGAGCAGCAGCAAGGAGAACACCAGCAGCAGCCACAGTCGCCCCAAAATAAAAAAGAAAAGGTGCCACCAATTAACACCTATAAAATGGAGCTACAGGAAACCATAGACCTGTGTAAGTCGGCCATAGGCCAAAACTTTTTTATTAAAAGATTAAGCAAAGATAGACATGCTATCTACTGCTCTACAGTGGAGCAGCACAAAATTATAAAAGAATTGTTGAAAAAATCCACGACTGAGTTCTTCAGTTTTACCCCCAAAGTGGATAAATACCAAACGGTCCTCTTGAAGGGCATAGATTCCTGCACGGAACCACAGGTGCTCTTGAATGAGCTCCGTCAAAAAGCGAGCGGCGATTTCGAATTAATCGGGGTCAAGCCGTTCGCCACGGTCAGAGCCAGACGGGAGAAGCGGTCATTGCCGTTCTTCTTAGTTCAGCTATCGCCCAGCAGCAAACTGGATAGGTTGAGGAGTATCTCCGTCCTCAACTACCAGGTTGTTACTTGGGATAAACTAAAGAGACGTGGCGACATGCTTCAATGCATGCGCTGCCAAAGGTTTGGCCACGCTGCAGCAAACTGCGAAATGCAGCTACGCTGCGTTAAGTGTGGTGAGGACCACATTAAGGGGGAGTGCAAGCTCGGTGAAGAACGGGTCGAAGACATGACCCAGCTTAAATGTGCACTTTGCGGAAAAGAGGGGCACCCTGCTAATTATCGGGGTTGCTCAGCTTTTCAGCAAATAAGAAGCAACAAAGCGGCTAAGCAGACAGCGGTAGAGATACGCCCATCAACGCGTGCTCCTACAGCAACGCCCGTTAATCCCCAAATTTCCTACGCCCAAATGGCGGCAGGAAGGGGAAAAACGGTACAGCCTGCAGCTAAGGCAGCCCAACCGGCCCTAGTGCCAAAGGCGCCGGACGCTCAGGCCGAAATAAGAAGCATGTTGCTGGCAATTCAAGGCCAGTTAACAGGACTTGACAACCAGATAAAGGAGCAGGCGACTAGGGTAGACTATCTCTACTCTGTTTTGCCTAGCTTAACGCAATTTACAGGTTAAAGGCGCGCTGTCGGAGAGGCCTCTTAGGATCCTTGCTGTGAATGTAAATTCACTGATAAGGACCGAACGTAGAGCTAATCTTTTCCAATTGTTGAAAGACCAAAGTCCAGATGTGTTTATGGCCAGCGAAACTAAGCTGAACCAGAAACATAAGTTGACTAACAACAATTACAATATCGTTAGAAGAGATCGACCCAACTCCACTCAAGGGGGGGGGGGGGCGTCGCAATCTTCATACGAAAAGGCATTAATCATAAAGTTATATATAATAGTGATCTGCACAGATTTCGGCTGTTAGAGGCATGCATCGTATGCATTCCTCTCCAACAGGGGAAGAGAATGTATGTGATCGCGGCTTATGCACCGGCATCACCTCAGCCAACTGATTTTATGTCAGAGCTTGAAAAACTTTTCAAATGTCTACGCTTGAACTTGGAAGAAAATTACTTTCTCATGGCCGGTGATTTGAATGCCAAACACCAAGATTGGGGAAATCAAATTCAAAATCAAAGAGGTATTCATCTTTTCAATTGGATGAGTCGATACAACACTGAGTATGGTGTCGACCTGCTGGCTACGGATCGGCCATCGTTTCCAAGAAGCGGTGCCTATCTGGATCTATTGCTAATAGACGCAAGACTGACAATTACTGACACTGTGGGTCAAAGACCAAGAAACTGCTTACGAACGATCGAGTACGACAGTGATCACTGCGGACTCGCCGCAGTAATACAGCTCCCGAACGAGCTCGTGGAGTTGGATGACTATGTACCTGTGCATACTTACAATTAGAGTAAGGTGCGCTGGCCACGCTTTACCAACGCCTTATCGAGCGAAATCAGTTCGAATAACATATCCCCACCAAATGACAGGAATTTGACAAATAACGAAATAGACCAATACTTAGAACAAATGGACGAAACAATCAAACGAACAATGAACAGAACAATACCGAAATACAAACAACGGGACGCAACCGACATGTATCGGAACGTGACCATTGACGCACTACACAGACAAAAAAGTGGACTGCTAACAAGACTCAAACTCTTGTACAGACGGTTTTCTGACCCTCACGATCTGGAGATTGGGACACTGAAGTCGTCGATCAAAAACATCAACCAACTAATTAAAGAAAACTATCGGTTGTCAATTAATTTCTATTGAGACAACAAAATTCGGGCCGTTAATGCTAACGACCCGAGCATGTTTCCGCAAATTAACAAGATATTTAGAAGGAATGATCAGAACGATCTTCCGTGTCTCAAGCTTCAGAGAACGACAGACAACAGAGACGTACTTCTGACAGCAGGAATTAATCCAGAGGACGCCGTCTTGGACGATGACCTCTTTATTGTCGAAGATCCGCAGGAGAAAGTGGAGGCTGTGGGGGCTGCTTTCCAGCAAGTCTACAAGGTGAATGCGTGCATCCGCCCCAATCACGACCTGGAAAACAGAGCCTTGCTCCATCACTTCTACCTTCGGAATGACATAACTCAATGGCGATCAGAGAACCTTGGTTTCACCGGGTTCAATGAAGATCATTTGGCAAACGCCATAATCGCCGAGCAAAATGGGCCCAGTTCCCTGTTAATTACGAAGGTGGAGCTACAGCTCATCTTCGATTCATTAAAGAAGAAGAAGTCAGCAGGTGTCGATGGCATATCCAACGTTGTACTTCGACATTTACCTCAAGAAGCAGTAGACATTTATACCACTCTGTTTAACAACGCTCTGAATAATGCATATTATCCAGTGCGGTGGAAGACAGCTGTGGTGCATCCTCTCCCGAAAAAGGGAAAGGACAACTCCAATCCGGCGAATCTCCGGTCGATAAGTCTTCTTCCGAGTATCAGCAAGGTATTCGAAAAAGTTATCAATAGAGCTTTGTCTAAGTGGGCAGAGGACAATAATATCATACCGGACAATCAGTTCGGTTTTAAGGCGGGACATGACACTATTCATGCCGCGTCGAAACTCGTTTCTGATGTCCAATGGAACAAATCTAAGAAGCAGTGTACGGGTGCCTGTCTGGTTGATTTGGAGAAGGCCTTCAACACCGTATGGTTAGAGGGTCTTTATCTAAAGCTGACCAGACTTGGCATTAGTAAACCACTGTTATATATGCTTTATGATATGCTCAATGGCAGAAAGTTTGTTGTCAAAAGTGGTAATGTAACTTCTGCCACAATCTTTAATATTAAAAATGGTCTTCAGCAGGGAGCGGTCAACTCGCCGATTCTATTCAGCATTTACACCAGCGATCTGATAAGTAGTCTAACTCAGGCAATTGCGTATGCCGACGATCTAATTGCGTACAGAACAGCTCCAAAAGTCGAGGTCATCAGGATTCTTTTGCAGCGTGACTTCGAGAAGATTCAGCAATATTGCGATGACTGGAAGTTGAAAATCAACTTTCAGAAATCAGAAACTATCTTGTTTAGGACTCCGTTGCGTGGAGCCACAAGGGATACGAGAAAGAACTGGCGCAAGCTGGTGATCGTAGGACCAAATGGACAGCCACTGGCGAGTAAAAGTGTAGTAAAGTACCTTGGCATCTGGATGGATCATTATTTGTATTTCGACAGACATATAAATGCTGCTCTGGCCAGGGCTAGGGGAGCCTTTGCCCTGACGAAACGGTTGTTTTATAGCAGCCGGCTTGATAGCAGGGTGAAGGTGATTTGCTACATGGCCCTTATCCGGCCGATGATTGCCTATGGATGCCCGGTTTGGTTCAACGTTGCCTCATCTCAAATGGAAAAGATTCGTGTGTTTGAGAGGCAGTGTCTTCGCCGCTGCCTTGGATTGCATAGAACACCAGAGTCGGGGTACAAACATTACTATTCCAACCTGGTTCTATACAACGGTGCCAACATAAACAGGATAGATAATTTCTTGCTGAAGCTTATTCGGGGTCACATTGCAAGAGCGATGTCCTCGTCTAACAGCTTAATTTTCGGGGCTTATTACCCCAACAACGAATACTACGAGAGTGTGCGTCTAAGTGGCTTTATTCCGCCCGATGCATTCCTCCACCTAGACAGTCGAGGGCTGATCCAGGATAGAGCGGCGGTTCCGCTAATCTACCACGTCGGCCGTAGAACTGTGGATCTGCGGCTCCCTTACAGTCAAGACGTCCTCGCACAAGACGGATCTGAGCACCTTCGGTTCAGTAGGACTGTGTCCGAACGGGACCGAAGAGATAGGGTAAAGCAGGAGAACCAGTTCTGGTGGTTGAAAAACGAAGATGAAGTTCCTTCAGACATTTAATAGTTGACCTTGCTATTTTCTCTTGTATGGCCGACTTACATAGGTTTAGGTAGTTAGTTTTAAGTAGGGACAGTCAGGGTGGCACCAAAAAAAAAAATATATAAAACATACAAAAACACCAAAAAAAAATTATAAAATCAACAAAAATACAAAAAAATTATATAAACCGGAAAATGCTTGCTGTGGCTGTTCTAGTTTGTAAGTAGCTTATAAGTAGGTTGTTATTAGTTTAAAATTAGTTGTAAGTAGTTTTAAGTAGTTTTAATTAGCTTTAATTTAGTTTTATGTAGTTTGTTAGTTTTAAATAAAACCAAAAAAAAAAGACATAGATACCGAGTTTTTTTGTGAAATTCTTCTCGGTAAAAAATAAAACCGACCTGGATTTAGTATTAAGATAGTTCTTAGGCCGAAAGGCATTAGCATTAAGTTATTCTAGTTTAACTTAGAGCGCCCGACTGGGGCCAGTAAGTTAGTTTTAAGATAATGATAAGTAGGCTAGTTTTTATGAATTTTTGTCTAGCTTTAAGATAGTTTTAAGAAAATTGAAAAATAAAAATGAATTTAAAAAAAAAAAAAAAAAAAAAAAGTGCGTAGGACTGTCATGCCAAAGGTCTATGTTCGATTCCCGGCCACTGCCTAAAAACAGAAATGTTTTTTTTCCGAGGTACTGCCTCTTGCGAGGGACTGACAAATCCTCCAAGAGTATACTTGTCATGAATAAGTGCTTCTCATCTAGCCGTTCGGACTCGGCAAAAAATTGTAGGTCCCCTCCATTCCTGCCTACAACACGCACACAGGAATGGTTGAGAGTTGTTAGTCACTAGGCCCTGGTTCTCCATGAGCTGTTGCGCCACTAATTTTTTTTTTTTTTAATAATATTCAATTATTACTGCTCCGTTCACTGTCGTTGCCTGTTTCTTTGCGACTAATTCTTTTCTTTCACTGAGTAGCCCTGGTCGACAATAATTGCTTGTTGCGCCTGTACCTAACAAAATTCTTATATTTTTGTGTCCTATCTTTCTGTATAAGTATCTCATTCTTCTCGTTCAAATTACTGACTCTTTCAACTTTATTGGGTGTGGTTTGCCCTAATACTTGAACACTTTGTTCCCTCCCTCTTTTAAAAACTGGTCTGTTTTGATTAGATGGGTAACTGTACCTGTTTTGGTTATTATAGGATAAGTAATTCCTATTATTAGCATTTTGATATGCATTTCTTTGTTCGTTTGTGTTTGGGATCTGCTGATTGATCGTACTACATTGCATTCGTTCAAACTGATTTGAGTTTTGTTTGTATTGAGGAGCTAAATTATCTCTCCTGAAGACATTATTATCTTTATGAATAGGTTTATCTTTATGTGAAACCCTCAATGTTTCACTTTCATTCCCATTAGTTGGGCATTCATGTCTGTAAGCAAATAATGCTCTATTATTATTGCTTTCTAATTCCTGTACTTTTGCTAGTGCACTTGGAAGATTATCTGGACATATACTAAAGAGTATGTTTGAGAGCTGCCGTTCAGTCCCGAAATAAAAACTCTAAGTCCATCTCTTCTATATTTTTCACATAATTCGTTTGTGATTGCCTTAGCGTCACCGTGCGTCATGATAGTTTTGTTAAATAACGCTGTGAGTTTTTGATTTATTATATTATAATATTCCATTAAGGAATTTTTACCTTGTCTTAAAATACTCATTTCCTGTTCTAAAACATGTATTGGACGTTGGTCCGAGTATGCAAAGTCTAACCTTGCTAAAATTGCTTCGTAATTTAATACCGTACCGTGATTAGCTAAAATGCGATTTGCTTGTTCTATACACTTATTTCGAAGTATTACTAGTGCTAAAAAGTACTGTACACTACCATTTTTATATATCTTCATAGAATGACCAATAGCTTGTCTCCATGAAACATATTTTTGGGCGTCGCTTGTAAAAGTCGGCACCGATTTTATTACATTTAAACTCATTGTATCTGTAATTTCTGGTTTAATTTCTTCTGTTTCGAATTCTTTGATTGCAGGTTTTCCAGTCATGAGACTACCTAGTTTTGCTGTTAAATCAGCTATTTATGATTGTAAAACTTCCATTATTACTAATTCAATTATTTCCGGTTTCTCAAAGTCTAATTTAATTTCACTTAACTCTTGCAATTCAAAATTATCTTGATCTTCTTTAACACTTTGCAACTTAAGTTCACTTTTAAATGATTCTTTATATTTGGTTAATCTATTCATAACACCTTTTTATAGAATCTATCATACTTAATATATACATAATTCTTACTTAAAACTGTAATACCGCTCTGGGATTCCTTGTCTGCAATTCCGCACTGTACCTCTCTGGGATTTTTTGGTGTAGAATTATCTTTCTCTATCTTCTTTTGGCGTTGATTGAAATGAAATATTTTCGTGATGACTCACTATTTCGTTTCTTCAATTTTTCTCGATACAATGTTCGATACTTTATTGTCTGTGATGTATTGTTAACACTATCTTACTTTTATTTTCAGATTTTTTTTTATGTTCACTGATCACTTAATATGTCTTGATACAATTGTTCATTTGTATTACTTGAAAAACATATTTCTGGCACTTGATAGGACTCACTGATTTTACGTTAAATTTACTTTATTATTTTTCAATTTTTAAATAGGTTAAATCGCTTTGTAAGGCTATCCCGGTTGAGCCCCCAATTAATTTATGTAACACATAATTTTGATAAAAAAAATTTATTTAATTTATTCAAACTTAATCTAATTACATAAATGGTTATAATGTCTTAAGGTTCTTAATTGACTTAAAAAATATGTGTTGTGAACTTATTCACTGACTCAAATGAAGTGTTCTTTGCTTTGGTCTGATATTCCTATTTATACTGTTTGACAAATAAAAACATCTGTTATCCAAGAATGTGTTCTTACTAATTGATATTAAATAGTTTGGATTGTCTGGACTCTGGTATTATTGTCCTTGTATATTGTATTGTACTAATTGATATTTGGTCGTTTGGCTTGTCTGGTATTTTTCCATTGGTTTATATTATATTTTGGAATATGAGTCACGTTCTAGGGTGTTGGTTCAGTTTGATGATCTTAGCGATTCTGGATTCTATTTTTATACGTTGAACGTGATGTGGTATTAACTCGTGTATAGGATTCAAACAAATGCTCATTTTCAGGCATATACGACAAACTAATTTTGGGCTAAGGCCCTTATAATTTGCGAACACGCAATAGTAAATGAATTAACACATAACCAATTTCCTTGTATACTTGGCGAATTCAACATTGGTGATATCGACTGGTGCTACATGGAAGATCATATTTTGATCCCTTTTAATGCCAATAAGGACGTAGAAATGTTAGTAGTTGATTCTTTTTCTGCTTTGGGCTTGTTTCAAATTAATTATATTAAGAATGATTTAAATAGAATTTTGGATTTAGAATTTATTAACAATGATTTGCAAAGATTCGTGAAACTTTAAGCCGAATGTGTAAGCTTTTCAATTTAAATGCTTCCTCCTTTGATTTTAATATATGTAAAATGGGATTGAAAACATTGTTTTGAACAAGTACTCCATAATCTTGACCGTCTTATATATTTGTTAGGATACTTTAAATGTTTTTTTATTGTATAATTTTGTATATTAGGTATTGATTTTTGTAATTTTGTAAACTAGTTGTTTTGTAATTATTTGTAAGCATGTGTTAGTTTGCATTATTTTGCTAACCACTAACACATGCACTTATGATGACCCTATGTTTGTAGGTTGAAGCTTTATATAAACTCTCTACAACATTAAATCTGAAGTGTTAAAAAAAACAAAGTATTCTTTAAAAATTTCTCATTTCGCTCTTTTAAATAACTCTATTCGTCATAAAGCTATTTCTTTATCTTTTGAATATTACAATTATGCTTCTGTCTCAAAACCATATAACTTTAAATTTTGCTAAGGCAGATTTTATAGCACTAAATAATTTTTATAATACTGTTAACTGATGACAGGATTTATTGAAAGGCAAGTCTCTAGAGGATATGTTTGAAAGTTTTAAGTGTATTGTTAATGAAGGCATTGCACGATTTGTTCCTATCTTAACTAGAAAGTAATCGTTTAAGCTTCCATAGCTTAACAAAAGAATTAAAAAGTTGCAGAATAAATAAAACTTGTAAGCGTTTTAAAATAACAGATCTTTCAGAAGATCGTGCAATATTTTGTCAGTTGGGGAAAGAATTTGATTTTCTCAACAAGTTATTATCTAGACAATATGTTATCAATACTGAAACCAATATAAGAAATAATTCAAAATCTTTCTGGGTATTTTTGAATTCTAAGAGAAAGTTTTCATCTTTTCCTCAATGTATGGAATACGAGGGTTTAAAATCCAATAACATTCATTCAATAACCTCATGTGATCTTTTTGCCCGGTTCTTTCAAACTTCATACAATTGTGACATTTTTAACAAATGTTTATGGCTTATACCCTGACACAACTCCTTCGATAGATTTTAAAATATATAGTTTTTCAGAACATGATGTTTTAGAAAGTTTAAAAGAAATTGATGTTTCAAAAAAATCTGGTTTTGATATGATTCCTCCTATTCTTTTGTCAAAATATTCTCATACACTTTGTAATGCTCTGATAAGGGTCAGAGCATTAAAAATAAAAAATATCTTATATAACGGGTGATTTTTTAGCTGGTTTGGTTTTGGCAACACTGGTTTTGACAGCTGACGTGTGTTTAGTACCTTGTGTCACTGTCAAACAGCTTCAGTTTGGTTTGCAATTTAACCATGGATCGTCTTACAAATGAACAACGCTTGCAAATTATTGAATTTTACTATCAAAATTCGTGCTCGGTTCGAAATGCTTTTTTATCGAAAAATTGTGTTCAGCGATGAGGCTCATTTTTGGTTGAATGGGTACGTAAATAAGCATAATTGCCGCATTTGGAGTGAAGATCAGCCAGAAACATTGCAACAGCTACCAATGCATCCCGAAAAAGCCACTGTTGGGTGCGGTTTATGGGCCGGCGGCATTATTGGGCCATATTTCTTCAAAGATGATGCGAATCCACACAGCACACGAAACAATGGCGCAATTGCGAGGCGAGTTTGGTGAACAGTTAATTTCACGTTTCGGGCCGGTCAATTGGCCGCCTAGATCGTGCGATTTGACACCATTAGATTATTTTTTGTGGGGGTATGTCAAGGCTAATGTCTATAGGGACAAGCCCGCTTCGATTGACGCACTGGAAGCCAACATCCATGCATTCATTCGTGAGATACCGGCCGATATGTGTGAAAGAGAATGCCAAAATTGTACTCAGCGGATGGGCTACCTGAGACGCAGCCGCGGTCAACATTTGCATGAAATTATCTTTGAACATTAAATTGCAAGGTTCAAACTATCGATTCAAATAAATATTTCATTCATTTTTTTGAATTTCTTGTGTTTTTTTTTTTTTTTAAAGTTCTAAACCTCTTAAAAAATCACCCGTTAGATCCAATCAATAATCCCAACCAACCTGCGAAAATTATTCATTCAATGGAACATATGAGACATGCTATCGGTCTGACACCTGATGACAAGAATGAACTCAACAACATCAATACAGCAACTACACATACGCATCCGCCTGCGTATGATTCAACATTTTTTATTGTAAATATTATTTTTTAGATATAACATGTAAAGGATTTTTCTATGATTGTTCTCTTATTCTTTTCCTACTAAATATTCTTACTTTTTCTATGTTCAAATTTTCTCTATATATTTTCCACACTCCTTCTAAACATTTTTAATGATGGGAATAGAGTGAACGAAAGCTCTCGTGTTATTTTAAATATTTTGTGCAAACAACACGAGCGCAATGGCTTAAATCTGTGTCATATAAATGCTCAGAGTCTCGTTAATAAGTTCGATGAATTTAAATTAACCTTCGAGAAGAGCCTTGTAGATGTTATTTGTGTGTTTGAGTCGTGGTTTAAGCCTGCATTTAGGGATGAACAATTTATGCTTAATGGGTACAAACTCTTTCGTGCAGACAGTGCAACGAGAGGAGGGGGCTCGGCTATATATGTTAGGAAAACTATACTGTGCAACATAATTAAACGATCTAATGAAGCGTCAACTACTCAATTTTTATTCTTAGAAATTCCTAATGGGGTCGAAAAATGCATAATAGGAACCATTTGCATGCCGCCGATTTCAGCCGACTCTACTGTTATCACTGAAATCTTAGAAGAATTTTGTCACATGTCGCCAAATGTTATTGTATTTGGTGACATAAACATCAATCTATTAAACCACCATTTAGGTAATCCCCTCCAATGTGCCATGAGCAGTTTAAACCTTTACTTTGCCAACAGTTTACCCTCTCTTATAGATATCCTCCTTTTAAGTAGTAATCACCTGTTAAAAGCTTGCGGCCAGTTGTCTTTTCCAGCTTTCTCGCGACACGATCTTCTTTTTGCAGTCATAGATATCCACTACGGAAATATGCACACCGCAGATAAATTCTCGTTTTATGTTTTCATACATACAGATATTAACTCTCTCTTCTTTGAATGCGATTCATTAAACTGGTCTTCTTCATTTTTAACTCCGGACGTTAATCAACAGATAGAAATTTTCAACACAAATATTAAATATCTTTTTAGGAAATACGTTCCACTTAAAACTCATGTTGTAAATAATGTCCACTGTCCATGGATATCTCAAGGAATACAAAATATTATGTCACAAAGAAATCGCTTGTTTCGTCGATGGAAACGCTTTGGCTCTTTGAACATGTTTGAATATAGACGAACCCGAAATCATGTGACGGGCCTGTTAAAACAAGCTAAGCGCTCGTATTACTCCGCCTACTTTGACTCAAACCGCTCTTCCAAACATCTTTGGAATCAAGTACGTAAGCTTGGTCTAGGCAAGCCATCTCCCGTGATTAATGAAGATATTAACCTCGAGGAAATAAATCAAAATCTAGTAGGGGTTTCACCGGTGAATGATTGTTCCTCGACATTACTTCAACATAATAACACTGCTAATAATGCTTTTTCATTGTCCTGTATTGATACTTTAACAGTCTGCGAATCGATTTTATCGATCAAATCAAAAGCCATGGGAGTGGATGAAATACACCCTGATTTCACCCCTGCTTAGTACATACCTGACACATATTTTTAACTCAATTCTCATATTTTCGGTGTATCCTGTTTTGTGGAAACAAACCAGAGTTTTACCTATCCCTAACAAAAGGGAATACAAGTGATTACAGGCCTATAGCCATTTTACCTTTCTTATCAAAAGCCTTTGAATCTATTTTATGTAAACAAATAAAGATAAACCTAAAACGAAGTGAAATGCTGACGCCACTACAATCTGGATTCCGAACCCAGCACTCCTGTACTAAATCCCTGCTTAAAGTAACAGAAGACATAAGAAGGTCGATTGATAAGAATCTGGTTACACTTTTAGCCTTATTAGACTTTTCTAAAGCCTTCGATTCAGTGGACCCAGTTTTGCTTTGCAACAAACTAAATATCTTCTTCAATATGTCTAATTCAACAAACAAACTTATTTTTTCTTGCATGTCCAATCGTTCTCAAGCTGTTTCATGCAATGGTGAACTGTCCTCATTTCTTAAACTCAGTAAAGGAGTTCCTCAAGGGTCATTGCTTAGCCCTTTACTCTTTTCCATGTTTATTAACGACTTACCCTTGGTCTTATAAAATTGTGTATTTCATATATATGCCGATGATGTCCAGTTATACATAAGTTTTGAAAAAAGTCAAATTGAAGATGCCGTAGGAAAATTAAACTTGGACTTAGCCACCATCACTGCATGGTTTCTTGAAAATAAACTTCTCATCAACCCTTCAAATTCCAAAGTTATCCCTATTTTCAAACGAGAACCAGTCTTCGATAGTTTTCCTCCCATCCTCATCAATAACTCTTCCATAGAAATCGTGAACAAAATTAAAAACCTTGGCATTATCTTCAACAGCAGCATGACTTGGAACGATCATATAAACCATATTGCGGCAAACATTTATCGCTGTTTACGAAGTCTTTCAATCAGCAGGGGCTATTTACCAACACATATAAGAAGTTAGTTAAGGTACTTATAGTACCAATTATATCTTATGGATGTGAAATTTTGCCAATTCGGATGCTGAGTCTCAGTAAACTCAAAGTAGCCTTTAATGCTACTACGCGATATATTTTCAACCTACGCAGGTATGACCACGTCTCTGCATATGCTAGCCGTATACTTGGTTCCACTCTTGAAGTATTTTTAAAGTTCCGAACGTTAATCCTCCTCGTTAAGCTTATTCTAACGAAGAATCCCGAGTATTTATATGAAAACATAACTTTTTCGCGATCAACACGTAATTTAACAATTATACCACATATTTTCACTTGCTTGACTTCCTCCAGACAGTTTTTCGTTCATTATATATCCCTCTGGAATAATATTTCACTTTCTATTAGGCAAAAATTTGAACATAGAGATTTTCCAATATCAGTCTTTTTTTATCTTAATAACGATCATTGAAGAGTATTATCTAGCTTCTAAGTAAATCCTATTTTTGAAATGTATTAACTTTTTATAACTATACCACCATAAGCCTGTACTAAATCTAAGAGTAATCGTCCATGTACAGTTGATAAATGAATTACATAAATGAAATAAATGAAATTTATTAGAGTGGCCTTAAGCACTTAGTGAAGAACTATAGACCAATCTCAAAACTTTTAGTTATACCAAACTTTTTGAAAAATGGTCACGCAAAGACTTTATTTTGCTGTTAAGAATTCGCTACCTCAAGAACAACATAGTTTTGTTAAGGGTAGATCTACTTGTACTCATTTAAGACTTTTTGCAAATTATTGTATTAATCATGTGAAAAACTGTAAGCTGATTGATGCCCTATATACTGATTTTGTTAAGGCTTTCGATCGCGTACATCATGGTCTTCTTCTGCAAAAGCTTAAGATGTTTGGATTGGATGTTTCTTTTTTAAAGTGGTTAGGGTCATACTTGACTGACAGGAAGCAAGCTGTTAAGGTAGATGAATGTGTTTCAAATCTTATAGATGTGATATCGGGTCTTCCACAGGGCAGTCATTTGGCCCACTTCTTTTTATAATCTTTTCCAGTGATTTACCTTCTATTTTTAAATATTGTAACTGTTTGATGTGTGCTGATGATGTTAAAGTCTTACAGCAACATCTTCAATTGCTGATTGCATGTTAATTCAGTCAGATATCAAAAATTTTCTCAATTGGTGCGACTATAATCATCTTGAGCTGGATTACTCGAAGTGTAAAATTTTTCGGGTATCTAGATATTCATCACATATTGATTTTGAATATAAATTCCATAATGTTAGTCTTCTTGGGGTAAATGAAATAAATGATCTTGGAGTGATTTTTGATTCAAAGCTTGATTTCAGATCTCATGTTTCATATTCCTTATTAGGTTTTTTGAAATGAAACTCCAAAGATTTTAAGGATTGACTTTGAAGATTGATTAATTAATTTATTATAATTTTAATTTATAACTAGCTCTTTTAAATATGTATATATCTTTTTATGTTTATTTTTTTTGTTAATTTTGTAATCAGCAGATCTTCGAATCAATTGATGAATAAATAAATAAATACGATATATTAGGGGTGTTGGAATTAATTTTTATTTCTTATATTTAAAAGGATCTAGCAAGGGCCTTAGAAAGAAGTAATTTTTGTTCTGGAACCTTTTTTCAAAACTGAATTTTGAGACCCCGCGGCCATTTTAAGGTACAAAAATTAAATTCGAAAAAGTGGTCATAAAACCTATTTAAATTTGCGTCGATGTGTGGTCAAAATTGCTAATTGTTTTATTTTGGATTTATTTACTCATTTGAATTGTTTGTATAGCAATTTAAGCACGCTTTATAATGTTGTCGGGCCAATTCGAGCATTCCATTAAAAAAAATAATCGAAAACGGTTAGAAAATCAATAGATTTTTTCGTGGCTTTCATTAAGATTTAAGAGGCCTACTCACGAATTTTTGAGAAATATGAAAAATTGGCAAAATGGATTCCCAAGGATCTCAGCCACGAAACCATATATTGCCAAAATTTAAATTATATATGAAAGATTAACATTTTGACTTTAAAACGGGCAGGCTTCATTTTTGAATTAGTTTTTTGTTTTGTTTAAGAAATATAGTGAGGGATTTTGTAAAAATTACGTAAGACTGCCTAATGGATTCCCTAGGATTTCGAAACAGGAGAAGAGTACATATAATATATAAATATATTATTTTAACTATAGTTATTATGGCTGAAACGATTCTTGGATTTCATTCTTATTTTTGAAATATTTGCTTTTGGAAATAGTATAGATAGATAGTTAGTGCGTAAGACTGTCATGCCAAAGGTCTGTGTACTATTCCACTGCCACTTAAAAACAGACATTTTTTTCCGAGGTACTGCCTCTTGCGAGGAACTAACAAATCCTTGTATACTTGTCATGAAAAAGTGCTTCTCATCTAGCCGTTCGGACTCGGCAAAAAATTGTAGGTTCCTCCATTCCTGCGAATAACACGCACACAGGAATGGTTGAGAGTTTTAAGTCACTAGGCCCTGGTTCTCCACAAGCTGTAGCGCCACCAAATAATAAATAAAAAGAAATAAACCAAGTACCCCGAAGCTTTTATAATGGCATAAATGTTGTAATAAACAAATTCATTAAAAAAACCAGCACAAAAACTAAAATTTTGTTTGAAATAACCTATTTTATATAGGTCTTTTTTCCAACAAAAAATCGTTATTTTCAAATATTTCGAATTTTTAGTAAATCTATTTGCCACATGATGGCTTTTCTTCGGAAATGTTGCGAATATCATGTTATTGAATGAAAACTTGGAGATGTACATAGATGATAAAATGAAATGAAAAAAGTTTTTATGTGGGCAATGCTACTTATTTGAAGGTGTTGAGATGTTACCGCAAAACCAGGATTATATTTAGAGGAGCAAAATGAAAAGACTTGCTACTTGTTGAAGGACAACGGGAAGAAGAAAAACAATTTTACTGAAAGCATCTTAAGTACTAATTTGACAAGAATGCAAAGTATTCACAATAGTGTAATAAGCGTTCTATTACAATAATAAGATATTAATTCTATTCTATTTGTAAGCAATAATCAATTCACAATAACACTTTCCCTGAATTAATATGTTATTAAATTATGTTACAGCATGACAGTAGATACATTTCAATTCTATATTTCATTTTCCTTATGCTAATTTTGATTCATAAATTCAATATAAATAGTAAAAGTTCAGATATTATTATTTGAACATTAAAAGCTACAATTGTTTTAATTAAAAAATCAATTTCAAATGTTTTATATTTAAAGTAGGCCAAGTAATTTTGAATTCAAAGAATGTTTAACATTAACTAAACCTTTCGTTATAATATCTACTAACATTTTTTCGGTAGGCAAATATTGAAGAATAATGATACCAGTTTCAATTTTATCGCGAATAAAGTTAGCTTTTATTTCGACATGCTTGGTCCTTGAGGAATATGAATTATTTGTAGCTAACTGAATGGCACTTTTATTGTCACAATATAAAGTTGTTTACTTTGAAGAATTTGGTAAAAGTTCTCCTTCAAGACGTTTAAGCCACATTGATTCTTGGACGGCTAAAACCATGGCCATAAATTCGGATTCCGTAGTCGGAAGTGCTATGGTGGCCTGTCGTTTCGAAGCCCGAGCTATTGCAGCTCCTTGCATGGTAAAAATATAGCCGGTTGTAGACTTCTTGTCATCCGCATCACCTGCCCAATCGGCATCGCAAGAACCTTGTATCATGGTAGGTTCTTTTTTGTAAACAAGTTTTTTGTCAAATGTACCCTTTAGATAGCGAAGCACACGTTTGAGGGCTGTCCAGTGAGCTTTCCCTCGATTAGTACAATATCTACTCAGCACATTTATTGCAAAGCTTATGTCTGGTCTAGTTGTTTGGGCAACAAACAATAGGCAGCCAACTGCTTCCATGAAGGGAACGTATAACATTTGTTGTTTTTCAGCCTCAGAAGAAGGGGACATTTTCGCTGAAATTATTTGGTTGGCATCTAATGGTGTCGCTACAGGATTGGAATCGCTCATCCCAAACCGAATAAGTATTTCAGATATATACTGTGACTGGTCTATAGCAATCCAACCATTAATGTCATCACGATTTATGCGAATTCCTAATACAGAAGACGCCGGACCTAAGTCTTTCATTTGAAAATTACTACTCAATAATCTTTTTAAAATGGTTTCCTGACTTCTATCGTTTGAAAAAATTAGGACATCATCCACATAGACCGCAACGAAAATCATTTGTTCTCCATTTACTCTGTGGTAAATGCACTGATCGGCATCAGCCCGTTTTAGGCCAAACTGCAACAGGACATCGTTAAGTTTTTCATTCCAGACCCGGCTGGGCTGTTTTAAGCCGTAAAGCGACTTACGCAATCTGCATACTTGACCTGAATTATCGCTAAAGTGCTCAGGCTGAACCATATAAATTTCTTCCTTAAGATTTCCGTTCAGGAAGGCTGTTACGGCATCCATTTGGCTGATTTCAAGGCAAAATTTAGCAGCTAATGCAAGAAGGAACCGTATTGAAGAGCATAAATAAATAATATAAAGATGGGAATCCTCGGCTGTCAAACTGATTTGCCTACAAGCTCAGACCGTGGTGAATGTCATAAAGTTGCACTAGTAACCTTTACCACACTAACACTAATGCAACTTAATGATTTTCACCACAAATCGTCGGTTTTTTTTTTAAATTTTTCAGTTATTTTAAAAACCCAATGGACATGTTCATAAAGTATAAAAGCAGGTGAAGTGAATTTTTAAGTGCTCACTTCCCTTTATATAATTTTATTTTAAAATTGCATTTGCTACCTAAATTCAAAGCGTTCTAAGATAATAAAAGACATATTGGTAGTAATAAATAATTGAATAAATAAATGTATGTTAATTGAACCATAGTGGGAGGAAATTTGTTTGTGAAATATGAAATTTCATAGTAAATATGTTAGCCTTTTTACACCGAACTCAAAACGAGGTTTTCGCGAAAATATTGGCTTTGGAGAAAAACCTAATCGAAAACACAAGTGTCATGGATGAACATCAAGAGGAACAGAGCGAGAGAGTTCCGACATCGAATTTGTGAACGAACACACCCAAAAAAGTTCCTTCTAAAAACAAAGGTGGCGTTGCAGCTGGCGTGGCGGGAAATATTTCTAAAACGCAGAACAGAACGAAGAAGAGACGAAAAGGAAAACTTCTTTTTCCACTTAAAAGTAAATTTAATTTGTGTTTTTTTCAATATAAGTAATCTGAATTATTAATAAACGTATAATCCCGAACTGTGTTGTTTTATTCACAAAAATATTCTACTCAGTGGGAAGATTTTCGTCGTAGTTCACGACAACAAGGCTTCACATACATTTTTTTGAGCTTCAGGTTTTCGTAAAACACAAGTTTAATATAAAACCAGTCGAAAACTTGTTGGAATTCAGAGATGAACAAAACAAACGTACCTTTTAAAAAGTTCAGTGCCTAGTAATATGTCAAAAAAGAAACTGATTGGATGCTTTTATATGGATCATATTTATATAAATAATCACCATTTTACATCCATAAAAGTGAAGAAAACAACAAAATGAAAAGATAATTGTAAGTGGTTGGTGAAAGAAAAACTTTAATGTCAAACGAAAACGTATAGTGTAATGTTTGGTGTGAATGGTTTTTGAAAAGTTTTTGCCGAAGTCTGGTTTTGGGGTTTGTTGTGAAAATCCTATTATTCCTTAAATTTGTATTTCTTACTGGAATACTTCCACAGATTTATGATCTCCACAGAAACGAACTATCAAAATTAGTCTGGATAATAATAGCTACGTTGGTTTGGAAGAGGCTTAATTATGTAACTAGGTAAAAAGAATTGCACATTTTATCAAAATATGTATGTTCAAATTTTCATCAATGGTTCATTAAATTTAATTCACCAAATCGGTGAATTAAAATTGGATTAACTTAGGTTAAATGATGGTTAAGGCCAAGTAAGTGATAGTGGAGAATCAGGGCCATTTTGTTCACATTAGATTAAATTTGAAGTAAGTAAGTCACAGAATCTGGTTAAATGCATCTAACCTACCAATATTGACCAATTAGCGATTTCTATAATCAACAACTCAATTTTATTGGAACGGCAAACCATTTGGCTGCAATTCGTTTAAAAAAATTATATTTAGGTACACATATTGATGGTGCAGTCGTACCTTTCAATAATATTCCATTAAAAAAAGTGTGTTTGCACCCTCAAAACAAGAATTTTTAGAACACATCCCCTGAGGTGAATTCAGAAATGTCACTAAGTTTATGAATTCTTAAAATTCAATGGAAAGTTGGTTGCCGGAAATTTTTTGATAAAATTAAAAATATTACTTAAAATTTCTGGCACAACTAAATATTTGTTGTTATTATTTAACAAAAAACGAAAAAATTAATAACAAACATAAAAAGATAAATAAAATAACGATGCAGAATGGCAGACGCACTAAAATAAAAAAAAAACATCAAGTTTGGAAAAAAATTGGTCTGTCAAAACAAATTAAATTCACCGCGTTAAGTTGTTGTTGCAATTCACATCTATTCATCGACACGGAGTCGGATTACAAAAACAACAATGTAAACAAATGGGTTTTGGAGGGTGAAACGTACGAAAGTTTCCCATCTTTACATTGTTTATTTATGTTGAAGAGTATCTAGCAACTGGTGAGAAGGTTTCGTTACATAGATAAACTAATAAAGATGGCAATCCTCAGCTGTCAGTTTGATTTGCCTACAAGCTGAAGCGAACAGCTGTAATTATTATATTTGCAAAGTATTAGTGAAAAGCAGTACAAGCCGCACACATAGAATCAACTAGTCACTCACCACTACTGACAGCCGCACACATAGAAGCAACTAGTCACTGACCACAGTCTGTATAGGAATGGTGAATTAATTTGTCGGTTATTTTTGAGACTCGTGGACATGTTCAAAAAGTATTAAAACCTGAAGAACGAAATTTAAAGTGCTTACTTAACTTTATATATCATCCAAACTAAAATTATGTGGAAGATTTGGAGCAACTTTAAATAAAATAAGGTGTAGGTTACTGATATAATACCCGTGACAAATAAGTGGTACGGATATTAGAGTGTGTCATGTTCATGTTATAAACTACGAGAGCAAAATGGTAAAAGCATGGTTTCAAAACTTGAGTTTTTCTTGTTTACACGAGCATTGATTTTTTCGGGAAAGTGTTTCTCACTGAGAAACTTATGAAAATGATGCAGGAAGCTTGAATTTTGATTTAAGATAAAATTTGTGTATTCTTTTTCACAAAACAACTGCTCTAGCGGGAAACTTTGTTTTACTTTTGTAATATTGCAAAAATAAAAAATAAAAATAAATTTTGGTTAAGGAAAAAATTTTTATATTCTTTTTCATAAAACAACTGCTCTCGGGGAATATATTTTTACTTTGATAATTTTGCAAAAATGTGCCACTGTAATGTCTGTGCACGTACTCCCAAAAATACAAATTTCCACGAATTCAGCCCAAAGTTCTGTTCAAGCTCATATAAAATAAATAAAATTCGTAGTTATGGGAAGTACATGAACCGACTTGTAGTTAAAGCTTAATACGCAATCTAATACTACGTTCCCACGAAACCGATCTAGAGTTTTTATTGAGATTTCATCGAAATGTTCATGAAATCTTGTTCCATATACTTGAAATATCAATAGTTCTTAACCACAAGCTCGAATTTCATTTTGGTGGGAACATATAGCGACAAATTGTTTTGGTCTTTATGTTCATTGGTGTTGGGTGTTTACACGGGATTATTTCTACTATTACACGATAACTTTTGAGTCATTACTTTTTTTGAAATTAAATTAGTGCAAACTGTGAGATATTTGTCTCGTTCGTATTTATTTAAATTCACCGAAACTGCACATTTCGAAATTTCAAAACTGTATGGGGAAATGTGAAGATTCGGACTGAAATGTCCGGTTCCACTCCTAAACCAAAGCGAATGCGGGGCGACGACGATTTTTTGTTGTTTTTTAGCATTGTAATATGACAAATATTTTTAGCTATTGTGATTGATTCGCTGCAAATTCGCATTGGTTTGGGAGAGCCTTTAAGGTCTCTCCCTAACCAACGCGAATGCGGAGCGATACGCAGCGAATCATTCACAATAATACAAAATATGACAAATACACAATGCTAAACAACAACAAAAATTTGTCTTCGCTCCACATTCGCGTTGGTTTGGGGGAGCCTTAAAGGTTGTGTGCTGGCCATATTTTGTATCTTTACGAGAGATTCGTTATGATTGCATATTGGTTTGGGGTTGCCTTTATTTACTAGTTAAATCCACACCTAAATCCGTTTTTCTTTTATTTAATTCAGGCTTTATGCGTGCAATTGAATTAAAAGCTCCTCCAAACCAACACCAAATCATAGCAAATTATTCGCAATGATACAAAATATAACAGATAAACAATGCTTAGCAAAAATAAAAACTCGCCAACTCTCTTCCATTTTGGAAATTAAAATTTATTTCATATTCGATTAATATACCTACTACCTACTCTTTTGTGCACTATTGAAGTAATAATTGAAAAGCCTACTACGCAAAAATGTAGCTACCAGTAGGGAATGTGAAAATAGATTTAAATTTTCGTCACTTTGTTTTAAGCCTCACCCAAACCAACGCGAATGTTGAGCGATTCGCAGCGAATCATTCACTATAGTACAAAATATGACAAATACACAACAACAAAAATTCGTCGTCGCTCCGCATTCGCGTTGGTTTGGGAGAGCCTTTACACTGCTTCACACTAATTAACGCCAAATACGAGGGCGGGTCAATAAGTCCGTGACTTTTTGAATTTCTGACCTCTTTACTGAAACAGCAACACTGCTCCTGTCAACAGGCATCTGTCAGTTGACTCCTGTCAAAATTTAAACTTGCTGCGTCAGTTAGTTTGTCTTTGACAGCTATTTTTATCAGACTACTCACTAATTTGAGGAGAAAATGGAAAAAAGTGAATTTCGTGTGCTTATTAAGCATTATTTCTTGCGAAAAAAAACCATTACCGAGACCAAGGCTAGGCTTGATAAATACTATGGGGACTCTGCACCATCAATTTCAATGGTAAAAAAGTGGTTTACTGAATTTCGTTGTGGCCGTACAAGCACTGAAGATGCCGAACGTCCTGGACGCCCAGTTGAGGTCTCTACACCCGAAACAATCGAAAAAATTCACGATATGGTGTTGGCCGACCGAAGATTGAAAGTGCGAGAGATTGTGGAAGCCGTAGGGATCTCGCGTGGCTCAGTGGTTTCAATTTTGAATAATCACTTGGGCATGAGAAAGCTTTCCGCAAGATGGGTGCCGCGTTTGCTCACAGTCGACCACAAACGCAATCGTGTAACAACTTCACAGGAAGGTTTGGCGTTGCTTAATCGCAATATGGAGGAGTTTTTGCGCCGTTTCGTAACCGTGGACGAAACATGGATCCATCACAACACACCAGAGACCAAACAACAGTCAAAACAGTGGGTTTCTAAGGGTGAATCGGGTCCAAAGAAGGCCAAGGTGGGTTTGTCAGCCAATAAAGTTATGGCGACTGTTTTTTGGGATGCACGCGGGATAATCCACATTGACTACCTTCAAAAGGGAAGAACAATCAATGGGGAATAATATGCCAACTTATTGGACCGATTCAATGACGATTTAAAAAAAAAACCGACCTCATTTGGCCAAGAAAAAAGTTCTTTTCCACCAAGACAATGCCAGGGTGCACACATGTGCAGTTGCCATGGCAAAAATCCATGAATTGGCCTATGAATTGCTCCCTCATCCACCCTATTCTCCAGATTTGGCTCCGAGCGATTACTTCTTGTTCCCAAACCTGAAGAAATGGCTTGGTGGAAAAAGATTTGACTCCAATGATGAAGTCATCTCGCAAACAAAGGCCTATTTTGAGGACCTCGACAAATCATTTTTTTTGGAAGGGATAAAAAAATTGGAGAAAAATAAAATTTAAAAAAAAGTAAAAAACGTTGAAAAATAAAATTATTTTCTTATCAAAAAATCTGTGTTTTATTCCAAAAGTCACGGACTTATTGACCCACCCTCGTACGTACCAATGTGAACCGGGCCCTAGTTTGGTTTCTATTTGTTGAACACGCCCCGTGGTCAGAATTATTCACCTCGGTCTGTCAATTAGATGTCAAAACAAAACCAAATACGGGGTGTCTCCTATTTCATGCAGGATAATTTATGAAATAATATTTTTAGAAAAACAAATTGTTAAGAGCGGCGAATTATTTCTCCCCTCTTAAATAAGAGATAAAAAAAAATAAAGATCAATCAAAATTAAATTAATTTTTTTGAATGAATGAAAATAACTTAAAAATACGACAACGGCTACGAGATCATGCATTAATTTCTTAAAATCATTCTCGAATCAATTTTTAAAATTAAGTTGTTTCGTAATGATTTTTTAAAAAATAATTTTCAAACTTTAAAGTGTAAGAAACAAGTTAGTGTTTTTGTTAAAACTATTTAATTTTCTTACATTATGAATTATAATTTCAGTAATAAGTATTCAATACTCCTATTTTCAACACTCAAAACCAAATACTTAGATGTCGTGAAGTTTAAAAAAATCAAAAATAGCTATTGTTATTTTATTATTTTCGATAGAGATGCGCATCTGGATTACCTTTTAATACGTGCAACAAAAACGATTTTGAAAATTCCTGTTACCTTTTTTGTACTTAAAGTTAATCCAGATCAATACCCGAATCCCGACAGAAGATAATTAAACCCACCTAATATCTACTTTAATACTTCTAAAATGGAAATTGAGAGTTAAGTGGAATTTAAACAACAAATTGAAGTGAAGTTGAAGAATTCTCAAAACAATTTTCCAATTTTCAAAAGAAAAAAAACTGAGCTGTCAAAACATATAAATCTCACCGCGTTACATTGTTGTTGCAATTCACATCTATTCATCGGCACGAAAAGAAATAACAAATACAACAATGTAAACAAATGGGTTTTGGAGGGTGAAACGTACGAAAGATTGGCTTCTTGGTAATTGATATTCTCTGTTTCGTTATAGTCTATGCCTAACTTTTGCGAATACCCTTTGCACACCAAACGTGCTTTGTACCGCAACACCTCACCGTCAGTTGATCGTTTGGTTTTAAAAACCCACTTACATTTTATTGGTGTCTTGCCGATCGGTAACTCTACCAAATCCCATGTACCATGGCTTCTTAAGGAATCATATTCATCTTGCATGGCCTGAACCCACATCTCAGAATCATTTCTCGATAAGGCTTCTTTTACCGAATAAGGGTCACAAAGTACAATATTTGCATACAAATTTACCTGTTTTTAGTACGAACAATTTTGCCAATTCGCTCAGATCGACATATTTCCATATTAGGATCGCGGAGGGGTGTGTTCCTTCGTTTAACAGCTTTAACTACATCAGAAGCAGGAAGATCAGCATCAGCACTAGCAGCAACAGCAACATCGGTAGGATTTTCAGCATTTAAGTCTTTAGAACCAGGAACATTCAGCAAGGAATCAGCATCAAAATCTCCAACAACAGCAACATTTTGATCAGCAGCATCAGCACTTTGAACCTCATTAGAACACGAGCCAGCCGTCGGGTTAGCTGGAACATCAACTTTCGTTGGATCCTCAACATTGGTCAGCTTCCGTTGAGCCGGCACATCAACATATGTTGGATCTTCAGCAACCTTTTTACGAATTAAACGTTCGTTAATTTGTAGAGCTGGCACATCAACATGTGTTGGTTCATCAGCAAAATTTGTACCTATATTCGAACATTTTTGCAAAGCTGGAATGTCAACATTAGTTGGATCATCAGCCAAGTTAAAAATGTCAGAATTTTCACAAGTATTACCATCAGAAATCATGTTTTTATCTAAAGAAGATTGAGTTGATGGCACCTCAAAAAAAATTACATTTCTGCTAACCACAATTTTCCGAGTCTTCTTATTGTATAATTGGTATGCTTTAGAGTCAGCACAATATCCGAGAAAAACACACTCCACAGATTTTTCATCAAGCTTTTGACGTTTTTCACTTGGCACATGGACCATGGCCTTGCAGCCAAACACTTTGAGGAAACCCAAATTTGGTTCTCTTTTGGTCCACAATTCTTCAAGCGTTATAAATTGCTTACCTCTACACGGAATTTTCTTTATTAAATAAGCAGCTGTGGTAGCCGCTTCAGCCCAAAAGTTCTTATCAAGATTGGCGTCAAATAGCATGCATCGGATTCGTTCAATGACATTTCTGTTAATTCTTTCCGCTACCCCGTTCTGCTCAGGGGTGTAGGGAGCCGTCTTTTGATGGTGAATGCCGCACTTTGAAAGGTACATCTCGAAATCGTTGCTCACAAATTTAGTCCCGTTATCGGTGCGATACACTTTTATTTTTCGGTTACACTGGTTTTCAACAAGCTTTAAATTGTTTAAATTGGTGTCAACGCAACTCATCATAACCCAACTCATCACAACCCAGCTCATCACGAACCAACTCATCACAACCCATCTCATCACAGAGTACAGCTCATCACATGGACAACTCATCATGGCTTATGATTGTTCATTCAATTGTATGAAGAGTTCATTCTATTTTGTATTCAAACATGTTGTTTTAAAAGGAAACTCCCCTTTTCATACCTGTATGTTTTATTATAAAACAAATTTACTATCATTCTCTTCGCAGCAGCGATGAGCACAACAAGTAAGGAGGTTACTCGCGCTTCTTTTTTTTATTTGAAATGTCACAAAACGTATGTTACCTACTTACATACGTTTTGTGACATTGTTTTAAGTAAAGTTATTGTTAAAGACCGATACAAATATTTTATTAGCTAGGTTGAAAAAGTTATTTTATAATATCTTAATGTTTACTTTAGGATATTGAAGGGTGTCAGTAGATATATAGGTGTATATTTTAAGTGGTTGCCGTTGATGCTGTGCGGTTCATGCGATGATGCGATAGTGGGGTGGGTGTTGATTTGGGTTAGTTCTGCATCATGGTTGGTTCAATTTAAATTTGTTTTTCTTTAAAATTATGTATCTATGTACTTAGATAGTACTTTACTGTGGTTAAGCGCGCTGTTCGCAGCCCTTGACTCGAAGCACCTACGTAGGCTAGGCAGGTCGCCAATGATTATATTGCTTGGTTTAGTTGAGTAGTGGAGTGGGAAAAAAGATTTTAAACAGCCTGGTATAATCGGCTTCAAATGTTTCTAATAAAATAAAAATGAAGAAAATATTATATACTTACATAGATATGTATGTAGGTATGTAGGTACTAGCAGAAGGATATGGGCGCAAAATTTTAAACTTCTTTCTATTACGGAAAAAGGAAGTAATAGTTTTTTTTTTTTTCTCAAATTCATTTTTATTTTCAATTTTCTTAAAATTATCTTAAAGCTAGACAAAAATTCATAAAAACTAGCCTACTTATCAATATCTTAATACTAACTTACTGGCCCCAATCGGACGCTCTAAGTTAAACTATAATAACTCAATGATAATGCCTTTCGGCCTAAGAACTGTCTTAATACTAAATCCAGGTCGGTTTTATTTTTTACCGAGAAGAATTTACAAAAAACTCGGTATCACTGTCTTATTTTTTTGGTTTTATATAAAACTTACAAACTACATAAAACTAAATTAAAGCTAATTAAAACTACTTAAAACTACTTAAAACTATTTACAACTAATTATAAATTAATTACAACCTACTTATAAGCTACTTACAAACAAGAACAGCCACAGCAAGCATTTCCCGGTTTTATAATTTTTTTTGTATTTTTGTGGATTTTATATTTTTTTTTTTTTTTTTTTTTGTGCCCTACTTAAAACTAACTACCTAAACCTATGCAAGTCGGCCATACAAAAGAAAATAGCAAGGTCAACTATTAAATATCTGAAGGAACTTCATCTTCGTTTTTCAACCACCAGAACTGGTTCTCCTGCTTTACCCTATCTCTTCGGTCCCGTTCGGACACAGTCCTACTGAACCGAAGGTGCTCAGCTCCGTCTTGTGCGAGGACGTCCCGACTGTACAGGAGCCGCCGATCTACAGTTCTCCGGCAGACGTGGTAGATTAGCGGAACCGCCGCTCTATCCTGGATCAACCCTCGACTGTCTAGGTGGAGGAATGCATCGGGTGGAATAAAGCCGCTTAGACGCACACTCTCGTAGTATTCGTTGTTGGGGTAGTAAGCCCCGAAAATTAAGCTGTTAGACGAGGACATCGCTCTTGCAATGTGACCCCGAATAAGCTTCAGCAAGAAATTATCTATCCTGTTTATGTTGGCACCGTTGTATAGAACCAGGTTGGAATAGTAATGTTTGTACCCCGACTCTGGTGTTCTGTGCAATCCAAGGCAGCGGCGAAGACACTGCCTCTCAAACACACGAATCTTTTCCATTTGAGATGAGGCAACGTTGAACCAAACCGGGCATCCATAGGCAATCATCGGCCGGATAAGGGCCATGTAGCAAATCACCTTCACCCTGCTATCAAGCCGGCTGCTATAAAACAACCGTTTCGTCAGGGCAAAGGCTCCCCTAGCCCTGGCCAGAGCAGCATTTATATGTCTGTCGAAATACAAATAATGATCCATCCAGATGCCAAGGTACTTTACTACACTTTTACTCGCCAGTGGCTGTCCATTTGGTCCTACGATCACCAGCTTGCGCCAGTTCTTTCTCGTATCCCTTGTGGCTCCACGCAACGGAGTCCTAAACAAGATAGTTTCTGATTTCTGAAAGTTGATTTTCAACTTCCAGTCATCGCAATATTGCTGAATCTTCTCGAAGTCACGCTGCAAAAGAATCCTGATGACCTCGACTTTTGGAGCTGTTCTGTACGCAATTAGATCGTCGGCATACGCAATTGCCTGAGTTAGACTACTTATCAGATCGCTGGTGTAAATGCTGAATAGAATCGGCGAGTTGACTGCTCCCTGCTGAAGACCATTTTTAATATTAAAGGTTGTGGCAGAAGTTACATTACCACTTTTGACAACAAACTTTCTGCCATTGAGCATATCATAAAGCATATATAATAGTGGTTTACTAATGCCAAGTCTGGTCAGCTTTAGATAAAGACCCTCTAACCATACGGTGTCGAAGGCCTTCTGCAAATCAACCAGACAGGCACCCGTACACTGCTTCTTAGATTTGTTCCATTGGCATCGGCATGAATGGAGTCCGGTATGATATTATTGTCCTCTGCCCACTTAGACAAAGCTCTATTGATAACTTTTTCGAATACCTTGCTGATACTCGGAAGAAGACTTATCGACCGGATATTCGCCGGATTGGAGTTGTCCTTTCCCTTTTTCGGGAGAGGATGCACCACAGCTATCTTCCATCGCACTGGATAATATGCATTATTCAGAGCGTTGTTAAACAGAGTGGTATAAATGTCTACTGCTTCTTGAGGTAAATGTCGAAGTACAACATTGGATATGCCATCGACTCCTGCTGACTTCTTCTTCTTTAATGAATCGAAGATGAGCTGGAGCTCCACCTTCGTAATTAACAGGGAACTGGGCCCATTTCGCTCGGCGATTATGGCGTTTGCCAAATGATCTTCATTGAACCCGGTGAAACCAAGGTTCTCTGATCGCCATTGCGTGATGTCACTCCGAAGGTAGAAGTGATGGAGCAAGGCTCTGTTTTCCAGGTCGTGATTCGGGCGAATGCACGCATTCACCTTGTACACTTGCTGGAAAGCAGCCCCCACAGCCTCCACTTTCTCCTGCGGATCTTCGACAATAAAGAGGTCATCGTCCAAGACGGCGTCCTCTGGATCAATTCCTGCTGTCAGAAGTACGTCTCTGTTGTCCGTCGTTCTCTGAAGCTTAAGACACGGAAGATCGTTCTGATCATTCCTTCTAAATATCTTGTTAATTTGGGGAAACATACTCGGGTCGCTAGAGTTAACGGCCCGAATTTTGTTGTCTCAATAGAAATTAATTGACAACCGATAGTTCTCTTTAATTAGTTGGTTGATGTTCTTGATCGACGACTTCAGTGTCCTAATCTCCAGATCGTGAGGGTCAGTAAACCGTCGGTACAAGAGTTTGAGTCTTGTTAGCAGTCCACTTTTTTGTCTGTGTAATGCGTCAATGGTCGCATTTCGGTATATGTCTGTTGCGTCCCGTTGTTTGTATTTCGGTATTGTTTTGTTCATTGTTCGTTTGATTGTCTCGTCCATTTGTTCTAAGTAATGGTCTATTTCGTTATTTGTCAAATTCCTGTCATTTGGTGGGGATATGTTGTTCGAACTGATTTCGCTCGATAAAGCGTTGATAAAGCGTGGCCAGCGCACCTTCCTGTAATTGTAAGTATGCCAGGTACATACTCATCCAACTCCACGAGCTCGTTCGGAAGCTGTATTACGGTGGCGAGTCCGCATTGATCACTGTCGTACTCGATCGTTCGTAAACAGTTTTTTGGTCTTTGACCCACAGTGTCAGTAATTGTCAGTCTTGCGTCTATTAGCAATATATCCAGATATCCACCGCTTCTTGGAAACGATGGCCGATCCGTAGCCAGCAGGTCGACACCATATTCAGTGTTGTATTGACTCATCCAATTGAAAAGATGGATACCTCTTTGATTTTGAATTTGATTTCCCCAATCTTGGTGTTTGGCATTCAAATCACCGGCCATGAGAAAGTAATTTTCTTCAAAGCTCAAGTGTAGAAATTCGAAAAGTTTTTCAAGCTCTGTCATAAAATCAGTTGGCTGAGGTGATGCCGGTGCATAAGCCGCGATCACATACATTCGCTTCCCCTGTTGGAGAGGAATGCATATGATGCACGCCTCCAACAGCCGAAATCTGCGCAGGTCACTATTATATATAACTTTATGATTTATGCCTTTTTCGTATGAAGATTGCGACGCCCCCCCCCTTGAGTGGAGTTGGGTCAATCTCTTCTAACGATATTGTAATTGTTGTTAGCCAACTTATGTTTCTGGTTCAGCTTAGTTTCGCTGGCCATATACACATCTGGACTTTGGTCTTTCAACAATTGGAAAAGATTCTCTACGTTCGGTCCTAATCAGTGAATTTACATTCACAGCAAGGATCCTAAGAGGCCTCTCCGACAGCTCGCCTTTAACCTCTAATTTGCGTTAGGCTAGGCAAAACAGAGTAGAGATAGTTTACCCTAGTCGCCTGCTCCTTTATCTGGTTATGAAGTCCTGTCAACTGGCATTGAATTGCCAGCAACATGCTTCTTATTTCGGCCTGAGCGTCCGGCGCCTTTGGCACTAGGGCCAGTTGGGCTGTCTTAGCTGCAGGCTGTACCGTTTTTCCCCTCCCTGCCACCATTTGGGCGTAGGAAATTTGGAGATTAACGGGCGTTGCTGTAGGAGCATGCGTTGATGGGCGTATCTCTACCGCTGTCTGCTTAGCCGCTTTGTTAATTCGTATTTGCTGAAAAGCTGAGCAACACCGATAATTAGCAGGGTGCCCCTCCTTTCCGCAAAGTGCACATTTAAGCTGGGTCATGTCTTCGACCCGTTCTTCACCGAGTTTACACTCCCCCTTATTGTGGTCCTCACCACACTTAACGCAGCGTGACTGCATTTCGCAGTATGCTGCAGCGTGGCCAAACCTTTGGCAGCGCATGCATTGAAGCATGTCGCCGCGTCTCTTTAATTTATCCCAAGTAATAACCTGGTAGTTGAGGACGGAGATACTCGTCAACCTATCCAGTTTGCTGCTGGGCGATAGCTGAACTAGGAAGAACGGCAAAGACCGCTTCTCCCGTCTGGCTCTGACTGTAGCGAACGGCTTGACCCCGATAAAGTCGAGATCGCCGCTTGCTTTTTGACGGAGCTCATTTAAGAGCACCTGTGGTTCCGTGCAGGAATCTATGCCCTTCAAGAGGACCGTTTGATATTTATCCACTTTGGGGGTAAAACTGAAGAACTCAGTCGTGGATTTCCTTAATAATTCCTTAATAATTTTGTGCTGCTCCACTGTAGAGCAGTGGATAGCATGTCTATCTTTACTTAATCGCTTAATAAAAAAGTTTTGGCCTATGGCCGACTTACATAGGTCAATGGTTTCCTGAAGTTCCATTTTGTAAGTATTAATAGGTGGCACCTTTTCTTTTTTATTTTGGGGCGGCTGTGGCTGCTGCTGGTGAACTCCCTGCTGCTGCTCGTTCCGCTGCTGTTGACTCCGCTCCTGTGGTTTTGTTGTTGCTGCTGCTTTTGTTTTTGTGTGCGTTGCACTTTTGGTTGCTGCTGTGATTGCTCGGTTGGCAGCTGTTGTTGTTGAAGTAGTAATAGTTATTTTAACTAAAATGTTCAAATATATTGTTTTGGGTTTGATAGAATACCTAGGAAGTGTCTGACTGAGGATATTCTGGACACCTTCTGGAGGTGGGTCTGGAACTGGGACAAAGGAACATTTTTTTTTAAAAAAAAACCTTACACTTTGATAAATTTTGCTGGCGGTAGGTTGACTAATGGGGTTGTTGAGGTGGGTCTGGAGCTGGGACAAGCAATTGGCTTTTTTTATAACTTTTTCAAAGATTTTTTGCTGGTGTGCCCGATGGCGTAGTGTATGGTTTTCGTAGGTTTCTTGGGAGATGGGTTTAGTTTATAAATCTTTTTTTCTTTTACATACCTACTAAGATAATAGGCACCTTGCTGTGGTTGGATTCGTATATGGCAAGTAGGTACGCAGGCTAGGCACGTCAACATTTGATGTTGTTGGTTGGTTTATTTAGTATTTAGTTGGATAAGAAAACAAATTCCTGTAACTCGGCTTCTGCAGCCAAAACATTATAAATAGGTAGGTATAGTAAAATATTTGATATCTATTGTAGGTAGGAATTTGCAGGTATTCTGGCTGATTGATTTGATTGATGTAGGTTATGGTTGCGCATAGTGACGTAGGTTGTTGATTAGGGTAAGCGGTGTAAGAAAAATATTTTCTTAGCTGAATATTAGTCAAAAATAAAAGAAATGTCTTGGAGAGTTCCAAAATTTTTTGTGATGCTAATCAAGCAAACACTTTGAAATACTTATCGATACCTTCTTGTAAGAATGTACCTACCTAGTAAATAGCATCAAAAAATTTCTTGTTCAATTATTTTTTGTGGAGGTATTAAAAGGAATAAAATGATTTGAAATGAGATTTCAACTCAAAATCCCCCTAAACATCAACAAAATACCAAAAAAAAAAACTGGAAAAAAAGATTTTTTTAAATTTTAGTTTAAGATTTTGAAATGACGCTTAATTGGTACATTTTCACGGCATGGGATCGATATGTATGACTATGTATAATCTATAAAACCTAAACATACACTAGGAGAACTGCAGTGCCTTTTTTTTTAATGAAATATGTAAGTCAAAAATGTAGGTAATTTCGATGCCCAATGGGAGAAAAATTTTTTTTTCGTTTTTAATTGGCCAAAAACTTAAGAATGTAGGAACGTTAGGAGAGTTCTTAAATTTGTTTTGGGCTGGAAATAAGTCAAAAAATTACTTTTGGTGTTCAGTGTGGTACAAATATATAGGTAGGTACTTTGTTGTTGCAAAAGATTTAATGCATTAAATAAATAATATTAATAAATAATAAAACTATTTTTTAAGGAATGATTTTATATTAAATATGTGGGAAAAAATTAAAGCTTTCTTAACTTTCATATTGCAAATTAATTCAATCAATCAAGAAAGATGATAATTGTTACTGTAAATATGATGATCTAATTATTCCTGTCATCAAATTGAAAACTAAGGTCACTATGCCAAACATAGGTATTATGTATTGCCATTGTCTGTGTGAAATTTAAAATAAGTTAAAAGAAAATATTTAGAATTTTGAATCTTAAAGGCTGTATTTTTTGATAAATATGTGTACGAAATTTCAGAAATCTAGCTTTACAGACTCTGAAGTTAAAGCTGAAAACATTTTTAATTCATAAAGGTGGCGCTTAAATCGATCAATTTTTACATATTCAAAGCTGTATTGTTTGAGAAGTACCTGTAATAAATTTCATAGCTCTAAGATTCATTATCATTGTTTTAAAGAGCGTAGATTCAAAAAACATTAGTTCTAATAGTTTTAACATTTTTTCAGAATTCCCATGTAAGAGTTGATATTTTTTTCAAAAATCTAACGTTTGTCTTAATGACAGTATTTAAAGACCATCAATTTAAAGATCCATGGCAGAATGATTTTTAATTAAAATTTATTTTATTTACAAGAAATCATTTAAAAAATTCTAGCACCTCTATTAGATACCTATAGGCTTGACAATAAAACATTGCATAACATAATTTCTTTTAGAAGAGAGGTGAGGCAACACATGTGCGTTTTTAGTTTTTCAAAATTGAAAAATTTTTCATCAACTTTTGCATTTAGAATGCCGTAAAATTTTTCATCATCGAAATTATGTTTATAAGTTTTTGACCATCCTTAATTAATTGTTGGCCTGTCATGTTAGTTTTATTTTAAGGCTTCAAGATTCAATAGGTAGATCGGGAGCAAATTCGAATAAAAACATAGTTTGATGAAATAAAATGATAAAAATAATAATATACTGGCAAAGTTTAAGGGCTTTAAATTAACATATTATTCACCAAAAAACCCCTTTGCACCTTTCTAGGTTTTGGGAGAAGTAAAAAATTGGAGTCATGAAAAAAATGGCGGTAGGTATTGTTATGTATAGATAACAGCCACTACACTCTTATTTTTCCCTTACAAAAATTCGGGAGGTTTATCTATAACTAAGTACTTACTTATTCTCATGATTCAACAAATTTGAGCCTTCAAGGCTTGAAGGAAATGAGATATTGAAGGCATAAAAATGCCGACATGTTTCTCCTTTCTCTTTGCATCCAGCACCATCCTTATATTTTCTTAGGTAGGTAGGTACTTCGTTTTTGTCACCTGAATTTGTAGCTAATTAAATGTTATTTTTTTCCCCTTGGATAGCGGCGGACGAAAATATGAAAATCATATACCTATGCATAAAATGTATGCCTTTATTGCTTATTCGTTGCTTAAATTAAATGTAAAAGCCAATTGTATTCCATAGTCAACAAATAATATGTGTACTGTGATTGTATTCTAGGTATGAGCATTCAAAGCGAATACTAAAAAATAAGTTGGTATAGGTACGAGATAGTTTACGTAAGTATAGGTGCTATTTAGAAATATTTTTAGGTTTGTTGATAGGTATGTATACCTTACTTATAACGCGTGATTTTTTAAGAGGTTTAGAACTTAAAAAAAAAAAAAACACAAAACATTCGAAAAAATGAATGAAATATTTATTTGAATCGATAGTTTGAACCTTGCAATTTAATGTTTAAAGATAATTTCATGCAAATGTTGACCGCGGCTGCGCCTCAGGTAGCCCATCCGCTGAGTCCAATTTTGGCATACTCTTTCACACATATCGGCCGGTATCTCACGAATGAATGCATGGATGTTGGCTTCCAGTGCGTCAATCGAAGCGGGCTTGTCCCTATAGACATTAGCCTTGACATACCCCCACAAAAAATAATCTAATGGTGTCAAATCACACGATCTAGGCGGCCAATTGACTGGCCCGAAACGTGAAATTAACTGTTCACCAAACTCGCCTCGCAATTGCGCCATTGTTTCGCGTGCTGTGTGGCATGTGGCACCGTCTTGTTGAAACCACATATCATGCAAGTCAAGAACTTCCATTTCGGGCAAAAAAAAGTTTGTTATCATCGCTCGGTAGCGTTCTCCATTGACAGTAACGCTGCGATTCGCATCATCTTTGAAGAAATATGGCCCAATAATGCCGCCGGCCCATAAACCGCACCAAACAGTGGCTTTTTCGGGATGCATTGGTAGCTGTTGCAATACTTCTGGCTGATCTTCACTCCAAATGCGGCAATTATGCTTATTTACGTACCCATTCAACCAAAAATGAGCCTCATCGCTGAACACAACTTTTCGATAAAAAAGCATTTCGAACCGAGCACGAATTTTGATAGTAAAATTCAATAATTTGCAAGCGTTGTTTATTTGTAAGACGATCCATGGTTAAATTGCAAACCAAATTGAAGCTGTTTGACAGTGACACAAGGTACTAAACACACGTCAGCTGTCAAAATCACTGTTGCCAAAACCAAACCAGCTAAAAAATCACCCGTTATAATGATACATTAATAATAACTATAGGTTTACGCTTCAAGCGCAGGGAAATATAGTCATTCTCTTTCAAAAACTTAATAGGTCTTTGTCATTCCAACAGAGTAATATACAACAACTTCTCTACAAAGCTATATGTATATCTTTATTATAATGATATTATATGATGATATTAGATACATAAGTTTTTAGTTCGTTGTTTTCTTCTAACCCACTTAAATTCGGTTATAATTCATTTCGGAAGAGAGATACCATGATTAATATTTAAGCTATATGCGTTCGAACATTTCCTCTCTCAAAATTCTTTTTGACGCGCCATTTTGTTTCTCAGTGAACCTGTTTGGGAGTCAGTGGTGACTCTTAAAGAACATATAGCTACTAAAATTTTATGTGAAACTAATACCTTTCAGTACAAGTACTTTTTTGTTTACGACTTCATTGTTCTGATCGGACCCAACATTCTTCGTCCCAACCAAAATAATTTTGTGTCGAGAGCGGTGAGCGAAACTTTAAAAGAGGCATAAGAGGAGGAGTGTTTTGGAATGTTCTTATTTTTTTCCATTGTTAATTTCTGTAGTACCTCGTGGCATGATGGTTAGTGCGTGCGACTGTCATGCCAAAGGTCTGGGTTCGATTTCCAGCCGCTGCCACCTAAAAGCAGAAATGTTTTTTTCGTGAGGTACTGCCTATTGCGAGGAACTGACAAATCCTCCAAAGTATACTTGTCATGAATAAGTGCTTCTCGTCTAGCCGTTCGAACTCGGCAAAAAATTGTAGGTCCCCTCCATTCCTGCCAAAAATACGCACACAGGAATGGTTGAGAGTTGTAAGTCACTAGGCCTTGGTTCTTCACAAGCTGTTGTGCCACCAAATTTATTTATTTTTATTTATAATTTCTGTTTGGATTTGTATTATATGGTATTATGCAGGAAGCGAGAAAAGAAAGTGAGAAAATATTTGTCATATCTTCTTTGAATTCAAGGTTATTTGTTGTTTTATTTAGTAAATATTTTTTGAAGAAAAGAAGGAGAAGAAAAAACAAATTGAACAAGGCAGCAGAAAGAGATAGGTTAGGTACCTAGGTGAGCCACTTGCGTTGGAACTTAGCAATGAGCGGAACATTTTTTTGCACAGATGTAGGTAGGTACGCCAATGAGAAAAAAGGCAAAGGTATAAATAAAGGTATCTTTTTTAGTGGCATTTTACACTGCTCAAATGTATGGGAGAGTGTATTAGTAAAATTCGTTTATCTGCTTGGAGAAAAATCAAAACACTTTTGATTTTGTTCTCCCATGCATGAAATGCATTTAAACAGAGTTTACCTATAAGCTGCGTCATTCAGGGTAGGTTTTGTTTTTGTGATTGACTTGAAATTTCTTTGCTAGATTTCGAAAAATAGGCATACCAGGTACCTTATATGGGTAAATGTGGGGTAAAGTCTGATTTCTATTTTCTAGACGGAGAGGCTCAGAGAAATTTCTTCTCATAAAATGTATAGATTTTCAATTTTTAAGAATGGCAATTATAATTTAAAAAATTTCAAAATTATCGTTTTCAACTTATTGTTGTTTTAAACTCAAAAATGAGAAAATCGATATTTCAAAAATAATTCACCATAAATCAGGGGATTGTTCAAAAAAGTTTAAATTTAAATTTTTTTGAATACCATCGTATTTTGAGTGCTGGGAGTTTTTGAAAATGCACAATATGATTAGCGGCTTTTTCGTGGTTTTTATTTTTATCTTTTAAAGAAGTTGGCCAAAAAATCTTTAATTTTTGAATCAGATAGAATTAGTAAATTTTTAAATCAGGTATAAATTTCAATTAATTTGAACAATATCCAAAGGAGATATTGAAACAGGAACATATTTTTCTATATCGTTTTTGAGAGTTTTTTTTAATAATTTTTTTAAGGGTTGGAGGTAAAGAGGAACTTAAAATCTTATTTGATATGTATTTTTGAAATTAATTTGACTTGAAAAAAAAAAATTGAATCCTCAAGGTCCGTTGAACGGATATAACGGTGAGTTAAAAGTGGTTATAGAGATAGTTTCATAGGTTTTTACTCCATGCATCTATAACTTTTTTTTTGTTAGTCTTTTTTCTGATAGTAAATTTAACTACCGTTATTTTGGTATCTCAATTATTATGCTACGACTTATACAAGCGTCACAATTAATTAATCAAATATGTATGTCAAACAAATTTAAAAAATTCCATTGACTTTTCCAAATTGGACCATCGTTGGCAACCAGCCACCAGCGTGAATGATCCCGTTATCTACATCGATATTATTTTAATTAAAATTATAAAAATTGTTTTTAAGAAATAATAGCTCTCATTCTACTGATCTGATCTTCAAGGTTCTTCAAAGTTCTTTAAAGAATTCTGACACAACAGGCTACATTGTGTAAGAAATTCATTGAAGAGGGGCAAACATTTTCATACTGAAGGGGTGAAAAAAGCCCCCTTAAATTCAATTTATTAAATTCTAAATTCAAAAATTCATGAAAAATGTTACAGTTTTCAAAAACTAAAAACGCACAATTATTGCTTTATTTCTTTTCTTAAATTTCATTATACAATGTTTTATCATCTATTCAACAAAAAGGGTGCTATAAGTTTTTTAATTAATTTCTTGCTAGTTAAATGATAATGATAATTTAAAAAATGATCGGCTTGGCATCATTTATTAATCAATAACTGAAGAAATAATGCATGGATCTTTAAAATTAAGGTCCTAAGAAACTCTCATTAAGACATTTGCTAGATTTACATATTCCATCAGACCCACCACTAAATAAAATCTATGAAAGTGATTAAAACAAAAAAACCCTTATCCCAATTCCAGAGCCACCCTAAGAGTCCAGAATCTCCGCGGTTAGACGTTAGGTATAGATAGGTACCAGCGAAAATAAAAAAAAAGATGTTTCTTGGCCCGGTTCCAAACCAGACCTACCACAAAGAGAAATCCATTAAGTGAGGCACCTACCTACCTTGATATTTAAAAATAAGGTGTTTCTTTGTCTTAGTTCCAGACGCACTTCAGAAACTCCTCCGTCAAACCTTAGTACATCAGACCCACCACCTAAAAAAATCGATAAAAGTTATTAAAAAAGAAAATTCATTTGTCCCAGTTCCAGGCCCAACTCCATAATCTAGTCGGCCCGACACTAGATTCCTACCTATTTTCCATGCCATTGGACCTACCACCAAAGAAAAACTAGTTTTTTAGTTTTTTTGTCGGCTATCATAGAAAGATTAAAGTTTTGCGACAATACCTACCTATAGTATGTCTACCTATAATAACCTGATACTTACATTATTATATCTATACCTCTTCATTTTAAGTCATTATATTTGATGAATTGACGAATAGAATTGAAGTTAATGGCTTCTATTAAAGAAAATGTAGGTAGATGTTTCTTTTATTCATATATGCATTATCTTTATATCTATACTATTATATTCAATTCCTGCTATTGAATTTACCTACCCACCTGCTACCTAACCAACACAAATATATCTTCACATTCAAATGCTAGATACACAAAACTAATTTGACTTCGTCTTCACTCTTCACTCCCATCGCAACAGCCATGTTGAAATGATTTATTCCTTTCTTTTTTTATTTCATTATACCTACCCTCTCATAACACCAAACAAATTGGTTCCATCCCACTGAATTAATATCCTCCATTAATTTTGCACAAACTTAACCAACCATATTCGATTCCAAAAAAATTCATTCTGAAAATGAATCTTCATGGCTGGGATGAATTGTCCTGTGATGAGTTGAGCCATGATGAGTTGGGTCATGATGAGTTGGGAATGTGATGAGTTGCGATGAGTTGGATGAGTTGGAATGTGATGAGTTGGAATGTGATAAGCTGTACCCAACCCGTTTAAATTCCTCAAACACTTCGGATTTTTGCTTTAATGGATAGAGGAACACTTTTCTGCTGTAATCATCAATAAACGTCACGAAGTATTTATAACCAGAAAATGATTTCACCAATAACGGGCCACACACGTCAGAGTGATTAAGTCCAACACATGTTGCGCACGATTACCACAGTTATTGAATGATGCACGAGCATGCTTTCCTCTGATACAGACAGTGCAGTTTTCATTTATCTTATCAGCAAAGCTAACACGACTTACAGCACTTTTTACTTTTTACTTTTTTTAAATTTTCGTCACAGATGTGACCCAAGCGTCTGTGCCAGAGCTCCATTACAACCTTAGCATTTAAAGCAAATTCGCAATCAACATCGGTCTCTCTCGTTACACAGTTCAAGCGGTACAGATTGTCTTCTAACATTGCTGTCGCAATGAGTACATTACTTTGGTTATATATATCACATCTCTCCTTTGCAAAGCATGCTCTTTTGCCACTTTTGACCAGCTGACTTACAGATAAGAGATTAGCACATAAATTTGGTATATATTGTACATTATGTATCACAGCGTCTGTCTTCAAATGGTTGTCGAGAAACAATGTAATGTTTGCATGTCCAATACATTCGATGGGCATTTTTGTATTGTTGGCGACAACTATTTCCTTGTGATTTGGTGTGCTTTGATTATGTAGAAGAGATTTTGACATAGTCATATGGGCCGATGCCCCTGAATCTACATACCAAACATGCTCATCCTTTTTGGTGTTCGCTAAAAACGAGGTGAGCAAACACTCAGGGCTTCGTTTCTTCTTTGATGGGCAATTCTTAGAGAAATGCCCCACTTCCCCACAGCTATGGCACCGAAACTTCTTTTTTGGTTTCAATTTGTGGGCTTTGAATTTGGAAAACATGGCACTGTCATGACTCTTAGAGACGTAATGCACTTCTTGCAAAAGCAATGTTTTTACAGAATCGGTCGTCAATTTTTCTGACGAATTCTCCACAGCCATCACCAGAGGTTTGAAATCATCTGGCAGTCCGGGTAACATAAATGACGCTATGATCTCATCATCGATTTTTAACCCTGCATTTTTAACTTTCATAGAGGTCATAACCATTTTGTTAATATAATCTTCCATATTATCGCACCCAGATAGCTTCAGCTGTACCAACTGCTTGAGCAGATCAACTTTCCTGCACAGAGCACTATCTTCAAATGCATTTGCTAAATTGTCCCATGCACTTTTTGCTGTCGTTGCTTCTGCAATGTACGAAAAATTCTGGGACTCTAACAGCAAGGTTAATTCAGACTTTGCTTTCAAGTCAAGAGCCAACTCCCCTGCAGTTGCCGCTTCAATTGGGGCAGTTTCAACGCACTTCCACAAGCCTTTTATTACGAGATACGATTTTGCAGCAATCTTCCATTTATCGTAATTTTCTCTCCCCTTCAGCTTCTCTACCACAAAAGTGTTCGACGACATTTTAAGTTCGATTCTCAAAAAAATTTTGCAGAGAAAAATACCAGTACAAAATAATATAGGATTGAATGATTAGAAACAAAACCTTTTTTAGTTAAATTCACCTGGGCCCATAACCTGTTGAGATGTGACCGCAAAACCAGGATTATATTTAGAGGAGCAAAATGAAAAGACTTGCTACTTGTTGAAGGACAACGGCTAAAAGAAAAACAATTTTATTGAAAGCATCTTAAGTATCATTTTGACAAGAATGCAAAGTATTCACAATAGTGTAATCAGCGTTCTATTACAATAATAAGATATTAATTCTATTCTATTTGTAAGTAAGGTTGATGTTGTATGCGTTTCTGAGTCATGGTTTTTATGGGATGTTATTGATGCGATTTAAATTATAAAGAGGTTATACGCTCCTTAGATCTGATAGAGTTGATCCTATTGGTGTGGCTTTTTTTGTTCACGAAAGCTTAGATTGCAAACTTGCTGCAAAGGCTCTACATGGTAGTGCAATACAATATGTTTTTTAAGAATAATTTGCAAATCCAATAAAATATTGTTAGGTTCTGTATACCGTCCAAACGCAAATATCGACCCTTCACCGCTGTTTGCTATCTAAGATGACTTATCCTACGTCTCACCTTTTATAATTGTGTGTGGAGATTTCAACAACAATATTCTTGAAGATACTTCTCTCATCGATAGTATGAGTGCACTCAATTTGGCACCAGTAAATACTTTAATACCAACACAATTTACTAAGGATAATAGTATACTTCTTGATTTATTTTTTGTAAGTCATCCATACAAAGTCCTTAACTTCAACCAACTCCCAGTTCCTTGTTTTTCCCGTCATGATATGATTCATTTAACATATCAGTGTGAACCTCTTACTACTGAAAATTTAGTAACGTTTCGTGACTTTAAGAATATCAACACAGAACAATTAATAGAAGATCTTTCTGCAGTTGAATGGTTCAGCGTTTATGGTATGCCTTTTGTTGATGATCAAGTAGCTTTTATACAAGACAAGAAAAACCTAAGGGAAATTGGAGTAGGCGACAAATAAACCAACAAAGTAATAACTTTAACAGTAATGAGTTCAATAACCTGTTTGCCTCAGTTTCTTTCTCAACAAATGTTGATGATGCATCAAACTATCTTTACAGTGATGACTCTCTATGACTTTCATATTGAAAATTAATTAAATCAATCAAGAAAGATGATAATTGTTACTGTAAATATGATGATCTAATTATTCCTGTCATCAAATTGAAAACTAAGGTCACTATGCCAAACATAGGTATTATGTATTGCCATTGTCTGTGTGAAATTTAAAATAAGTTAAAAGAAAATATTTAGAATTTTGAATCTTAAAGGCTGTATTTTTTGATAAATATGTGTACGAAATTTCAGAAATCTAGCCTTACAGACTCTGAAGTTAAAGCTAAAAACATTTTTAATACATAAAGGTGGCGCTTAAATCGATCAATTTTTACATATTCAAAGCTGTATTGTTTGAGAAATACCTGTAATAAATTTCATAGCTCTAAGATTCATTATCATTGTTTTAAAGAGCGTAGATTCAAAAAACATTAGTTCTAATAGTTTTAACATTTTTTCAGAATTCCCATGTAAGAGTTGTGAGGGTGTTTTAGATTTTCCAGCCGGGGTATACTCACGGTGTCCAGGGTTAATTAAATAAAACACCGAAATTTAACATCAAATAGGTCTTTGTCTTTATTTGTTATTTTCTTTTATTATATTTCACAATCTGGGGTTGAATTTATGTCATACAACTTGTTAAATTCTTCATGTATAATTCCGGTTTTCGTAGTAGCTCTTCCCACCGAAATCTCGGCCTGCGTTACGGGTCTGGTGTAGCCTTCGCGATAGGTGTCGGCCAGCTGGTGGCGTGGGGCACGGTTGAAACACGTCTCTTCCGGGTAAATCGCCACTTATTGTGGGTAAATCACAGTCGAAACTGGTCAATCACAGTCGAAACTGGTAAATCACCGTAAAACGGGTAAATCACCAGTTATCGTGGGTAAATCACAGTCGAAACTGGTAAATCACCGTAAAACGGACAAATCACCACTTATCGTGGGTAAATCACAGCCGAAACTGGTAAATCACAGCCGAAACTGGCAAATCACAGTCGAAACTGGTATAATGCGATTAAACTTGAATACTTCACAAGAAGCCCCTTACCACTGGTGGGGGGAAACCTCTGTTAATATCCAATTTACTTACCACTGATCCTTGCTTACCGACGATCGAAGTCCGACTGGCTCCTACTCCACGAGTTTAGGCATATTTATATGCGCGGTCTAGTTCCCTGCTTCTACTTGTTTCTTCTTCTACCTTTGCTTCTTTTTCTTACCTTTTTGTTGGTCTTATTGGGTTCTACTAGGCAACCTTTTGGTAACAACCAAGTGTGAATTATATCCTCGCGAATGACGAAATAACCTTTGCAAATTAATGTCACCGAGTTTTGGCTATGTTGAACTGAGTGTGAACTCAATGCTCGGTGTAGTGAAAGAACGCATGTAATTTGTCCGTGTTTTCGTTGTTATTGTGCAGCTTTGTAATGCGTCATTACAGAGTTGATTTTTTTTTCATAAATCTAACGTTTGTTTTAATGACAGTATTTAAAGACCATCATTTTAAAGATCCATGGCAGAATGATTTTTAATTAAAATTTATTGTATTTACAAGAAATCATTTAAAAAATTCTAGCACCTCTATTAGATACCTATAGGCTTGACAATAAAACATTACATAACATAATTTCTTTTAGAAAAGAGGTGAGGCAACACATGTGCGTTTTTAGTTTTTCAAAATTGAAAAATTTTTCATCAACTTTTGCATTTAGAATGCCGTAAAATGTTTCATCATCGAAATTATGTTTATAAGTTTTTGACCATCCTTAATTAATTGTTGGCCTGTCATGTTACTTTTATTTTAAGGCTTCAAGATTCAATAGGTAGATCGGGAGCAAATTCGAATAAAAACATAGTTTGATGAAATAAAATGATAAAAATAATAATATACTGGCAAAGTTTAAGGGCTTTAAATTAACATATTATTCACCAAAAAACCCCTTTGCACCTTTCTAGGTTTTGGGAGAAGTAAAAAATTGGAGTCATGAAAAAAATGGCGGTAGGTATTGTTATGGATAGATAACAGCCACTACACTCTTATTTTTCCCTTACAAAAATTCGGGAGGTTTATCTATAACTAAGTACTTACTTATTCTCATGATTCAACAAATTTGAGCCTTCAAGGCTTGAAGGAAATGAGATATTGAAGGCATAAAAATGCCGACATGTTTCTCCTTTCTCTTTGCATCCAGCACCATCCTTATATTTTCTTAGGTAGGTAGGTACTTCGTTTTTGTCACCTGAATTTGTAGCTAATTAAATGTTATTTTTTTCCCCTTGGATAGCGGCGGACGAAAATATGAAAATCATATACCTATGCATAAAATGTATGCCTTTATTGCTTATTCGTTGCTTAAATTAAATGTAAAAGCCAATTGTATTCCATAGTCAACAAATAATATGTGTACTGTGATTGTATTCTAGGTATGAGCATTCAAAGCGAATACTAAAAAATAAGTTGGTATAGGTACGAGATAGTTTACGTAAGTATAGGTGCTATTTAGAAATATTTTTAGGTTTGTTGATAGGTATGTATACCTAACTTATAACGCGTGATTTTTTAAGAGGTTTAGAACTTAAAAAAAAAAAAAACACAAAACATTCGAAAAAATGAATGAAATATTTATTTGAATCGATAGTTTGAACCTTGCAATTTAATGTTTAAAGATAATTTCATGCAAATGTTGACCGCGGCTGCGCCTCAGGTAGCCCATCCGCTGAGTCCAATTTTGGCATACTCTTTCACACATATCGGCCGGTATCTCACGAATGAATGCATGGATGTTGGCTTCCAGTGCGTCAATCGAAGCGGGCTTGTCCCTATAGACATTAGCCTTGACATACCCCCACAAAAAATAATCTAATGGTGTCAAATCACACGATCTAGGCGGCCAATTGACTGGCCCGAAACGTGAAATTAACTGTTCACCAAACTCGCCTCGCAATTGCGCCATTGTTTCGCGTGCTGTGTGGCATGTGGCACCGTCTTGTTGAAACCACATATCATGCAAGTCAAGAACTTCCATTTCGGGCAAAAAAAAGTTTGTTATCATCGCTCGGTAGCGTTCTCCATTGACAGTAACGCTGCGATTCGCATCATCTTTGAAGAAATATGGCCCAATAATGCCGCCGGCCCATAAACCGCACCAAACAGTGGCTTTTTCGGGATGCATTGGTAGCTGTTGCAATACTTCTGGCTGATCTTCACTCCAAATGCGGCAATTATGCTTATTTACGTACCCATTCAACCAAAAATGAGCCTCATCGCTGAACACAACTTTTCGATAAAAAAGCATTTCGAACCGAGCACGAATTTTGATAGTAAAATTCAATAATTTGCAAGCGTTGTTTATTTGTAAGACGATCCATGGTTAAATTGCAAACCAAATTGAAGCTGTTTGACAGTGACACAAGGTACTAAACACACGTCAGCTGTCAAAATCAGTGTTGCCAAAACCAAACCAGCTAAAAAATCACCCGTTATAATGATACATTAATAATAACTATAGGTTTACGCTTCAAGCGCAGGGAAATATAGTAATTCTCTTTCAAAAACTTAATAGGTCTTTGTCATTCCAACAGAGTAATATAAATTAAATTAATTTCCACTACATTGATATAAAAAAAATATTTTTTTTGTTTTTTTATTTTTTTCTTTATTTAATTCCAAACCGGCAGCGATTCTGCCTTCGAAAAGAATAACATAGTTTCACTTAAAATCTAAAGCTTAAATAATAACCAACCTGCAAACATAAGCACTTTACTTTTCTACTCGTTCCCACAGGTCAACACTCGTACGTGATGGAATGTAGCGGATGCAACTCGACGCTTTGTGTTGTAGACGCGATGTCAGTATGATAGTGTGGGAACGATGAACTGTTATTTTCTTCAGCTTATTTGTTGTTAACTCCTCCACCCTTAATTTCGAACGTCCTCGTTCGATGACCTCAAATGTTTTGCAATATCCTCTATTCCAATTATTATAGGTTTTGCTCCTTCAGCTGGTATTGGTGCTGATATGACTTCATCTTTCTTGTTTCCAATTTTACTTCTTAATTTACCAGATAACTTGTAGGCAAATGTGAATACTATTGATATTAGGCAAATAGTTGTTATTGCGCTGGTTGTAATATGGAAGAGATTTTCTTTTTCTAGTTGTTCTATTTTCGAAGTTCCGTTGGAATACAGGTTTTTTAGTCTCTTAAGTGATAGGAATTCTTCGTTTGCATTTAACAATGATGTGGGTTGAAGAATTGCTGGCATCGGTTGGTACTGAATTGATTCTTTGTTTATTATTTCCCTGTCTGCTATGGAGATTGAAGTGTTTACGTGGCGTATGATGAAAGTTCCGTTGAGTTCTATCGTCTCTTTATTGATTACTGCAGGGCCGTTGAATTGATTTAGCAGAAGTATACCTGTTGATATCTCCTCTATTGATGGAATATGATCGTTGTTAGTTGTTTTGCAGTTTGGTGTCATGCTTTTGAGTAGGTTTGGGATGCAGTTAGAAGTGCTTATGTCTGTGATACTATCTCTGTTACATATTTCTAATTCGTTATATTTTTTACAATCTTTATCAATTCCAAAAATTGTTTCTTTACATTGTAGAATTTTTCCATAAGGAATTTTATTAACAATATTATTTTTTTTTATAGATTTAAGAATGAAAACACTACAAGATTCACTTTCGCTTGTAGGTAAAGTAACTATATAGATAATATTTTTATTATTTGACGCTATTTTTACATTGGCGAATTCAAGGGCTTCATCAATGTTTATGTAAGGAATATTTTCGTTATTCATAATTGTCTCTGTAATGTTTATTTCATTGTTACTTAAGATATACGAATTAACAATATTGGCCAATGTATAGCATAAGCTATATTTATTATCTCTTCTTTTATAAGTTCTAATTTGTATTTAATTTTCATTACAATATCGGTTTCTATGTTTTCTTTAAAAGTTTTAATTATATTATTTGTTACATTTGTTATTTCATTTAATTTTTCTAGGGTAACTCTATTTATTACAACTTGATTGTTGTTGTTTACTAGTACATTATTCATTTTATTTGTTAAAATTTCAAAGTCGCTGTGGTCTGGATTTCCAGCGATCCATTTCCACGCGCTTCCTATAAAGTCTAATGATCTTTTTGATCTAACATTAATTTTCAATCTTTTTAGATAATTTTTAATTCTTTCTATTTCAAAGGGGAGGATAGGATATAGTGGATGGTGAGATTTGACGGTTGTGGACGTAAATATTTCTAGTTGCGAAATGAATTCTTCGTACATTTCGATATCGATGATATGAATTATCCTAAAATTACCATTTTGAATTTTTGCGGTCCCTGTCCTTATTTTAATAAGTTGGGAATTGGTGTAGTCTAATATTTGAACATTAGCATGTATGGTACAAAAGAGTACCATCAGCAACCTAAAGGGAAGGAGAGGAAATTAATTTTTAATTAGACTTTTATGTATGGTTTTTCCTGATTTAGTGATGACAGTTGAATTCTTATTTTGTTTTACTATTTCCTTTCTATACTTGGGAGATAGTTTATTTCCTAATCTCTTGTTGATTTTGACGTAAATAACTTCTCCAATGGAAAAGTCTCTAACTTCGGTTTTCTTTTTATTATGGTATTCTAAATCGGAGTCTTGTTTTTCCTTAATTTTGTGTATCGTTTTTTTTCTTTCTATTTCAAGCTGTTCAGGATTATTTGCTAGATTTCTTGCGAAAAATATTTCGATGGGTTTTTTGCCTGTAGTCGAATGTATGGAATTATTATATTCGAATATTGACTTGTCAAGTAGTTCTGGGAATGTGAAGTCTGGATTTTGGGATTTCAAACATCGTAATACCTCGGAGAGTGTAGAATGGAAACGTTCTATTTGTCCGTTTGCTGTACTCGTATACGGAGGTGTTTTAAATACCTTTATATTAAAAAAGTTTTCTATCATAAAGAGAACTGCATTAGAATTTAAGGATTTTTCGTTATCTACGATTATAGTTTGTGGAACGCCAAAAGAAAGTATTAATTCTCTTAGAGGTTGTTTTATGTCCTCAGCGGATCTTGATTTTAGGATTTTTACTAAAGCGTATTTTGAGAACTTATCGATAGCTGTCAAGATAACTTGTTTGTTTGTGAAGTAAATATCTATGTGTAGTGTTTGTCCGGGGTACGTAGGTATGGGGGTTACTTGGATCATGGGTTTAGAAGGGTGTCTGTCATATTTGTGCTCTTTACATATTGCACAGTTTCTCGCTATCTTTTCGACTTTACGACGCATTTGGGGGAAATAGAATTTGGTCAAGATCTGAAGTTTATTTTCCTTACTATTCCTATGTGCACGATTGTGTTCTTTGATGATTTCGGTATCTTGTTGTTCTTCGTCAACTAAGTCTGTGACTATTTTCCTGGCAAATCTTATTCTATATTGTTTGAAGTGAATGGGATAAATTTCCTGAATTTGGCCTAAGATTCTTTCGCTGGTTTGTAAGCCATTGATGACAGATGGATTTAGGTAACGTTTAAAGATATCAATAATTTTTTCATTGGATAGTTCTGGATCTACTATTGTGTGTCCATGGTATGTAGGGAATGTAATTTCGAATTTGTAGGATGCTACAGTACTCTCTGATAGGATGATTTGATTTTTAAAAACATTTATAGGTTCATCTGCAAATTGAATAAGGTTTTGTCCTGAGCTTTCATCACTATGTTGTGTGACAGTTAATGAGTTAATGTTGCTATCTACCGGTGGTCTTGAAAGAGCATCAGCCACAACGTTGGTTTTACCGGGCTTATATTTCAATTCGTAATTGTACTCTTCGAGTATGGCTTTCCAACGCTTGAGTTTGTTGTTTGTGTTTTTATTGCTTAATGCATAAGTCAGTGGTTGATGGTCGGTGAAAATTTTTACAACTGCTGAACCGTAGAGGTAATTTCTGAGACTATTGAGCGACCAAATGATGGCCAGCATCTCTTTCTCGTTGGTTGCCAAATTTTCTTCTGATTTTGAAAGAGTTCGAGAAATAAACGTTATGGGTTTACCATCTTGTTCAAGTACTGCGCCTATAGCGTAGTTAGAGGCATCTGTTGTGAGATGGAACTCTTTTTTGAAGTCCGGAAATTTGAGAACAACATCTTCGGAGATGAGGGAACTTTTAATTTTTTGAAAGGCTTCGAAGGCTTCATTATTAAAGTTTATAATTTTCTTACAAGAAGACTGTTTGGACACTCGTCCATCTTCCCCTCTGAGAAGGACTGTCAGGGGTTTTGCTAATTTAGCATAGTCTTTGATAAATCTTCGATAAAACCCTGATAGGCCTAAGAAAGATCGTAGGTCTTTAAGTGTTTTTGGACATGGGAATTTGGCTATTGCTTCTATTTTGGACGGGTTTGTCTTAATTCCTTCGGAAGATATAATGAATCCTAAAAATTCTACGCTATCTTTAAGGAATTCGCATTTATCCATTTGGACTTTGAGATTTGCATTTTGAAGGGTTTCAAAAATTGTTGATAGATTATGGAAATGAGATTTTTCGTCTTTACTAAAGACAACTATATCGTCTATGTAGACGAAACATATTTTGCCTATATGTTGTCGTAGTATGTCATCTAGGGCTCTTTGGAAGATGGATGGTGCATTTTTCAATCCGAATGGAAGTCGAACGAATTCGTATTTTCCATTACTGACTGAAAAAGCAGTTTTTTCAATGTCGTTTTCATGAAGTTTAATTTGGTGAAAACCACTTTTGAGATCTAGTACTGAAAAAATTTTGTTCTGTCCAAGTTGGGATAGGACTTCATTTATTTCAGGTATCGGATAACGATCGGGAATAGTAATAGTATTGAGCTTTCTGAAATCGATTACTAATCGATATTTCTTTTCACCAGATGCATCGACTTTTTTGGGTACGACCCATATTGGTGCATTGTACGGGGACCGTGAAGGTCTGATGATGCCGTCTCTTAGAAGTTGGTTTATTTGTTTTTCGACTTCATCTTTTAATGACATTGGATATGGATATGATCTGGTATAGACTGGTTCATCATTCGTTGTTCTAATTCTACCTTTTACTGTCGTGGTGTAGGTTAATTTTTCATCAGGTTCGGCGAATAAATTAGAGTATGACTCTGTAAGTTTATGAAGTTCTGTTTTTTGTTCTTGTGACATGTGACTATCTCTAATGGTGACGGAGTTTATTGAATCAGAAATTTGCTGTTTGAGTCGGATTTTTAATTTATTTTTAATGAGCATATAACTTTCTTTTGTAAAAATGACAGCTGACAAGTCTTTAAGGCTGTCATTGCCTAGAATTCCGTGGAAGGACTTAAGTGTGGGAAGAATGAAAAATTGTATTTGTATGGTATTGATACCGAAAAGATTTATCATAGTATGTTGGCTTATTTCGACTTTACCGCCAATCGAATTTGCAAAAAAGTTTTGTTTATTGGTAGTTGGATTCTTTACTAAGCTGGGCTGAATGTAATTTTTATTTGACCCTGTATCGACTAAGAATTTTAAGATTTTACCGTCGCTCGTCTTACATTCGAAGTATGGCAAGGACGAGCTTGTTAGCCTAAAGAATGGATATCTGCAAAGTCGTTAAGTTGTTCATCGTGGTTGTTTTGATTTGCAATATAATCTTCTAATGATTCGTCTCCAACATGCATTGTATTCATTGAATTTACAAGTGAATTGTAAGCATTGACGTCAGATTGGTAAGGGTAGTCATATGGCTCAATAATATTTGAAACAATGTTTATTTGTTCATCAGCTTGCTCAAAATTTGTATTTTTTATTGATTCAGGATAGGATGGTGTCGTTGAGACATGGAAATTTCTTTGCATTTTAGGTGGTTGTGCTTGCATGGATGGGGATGGAGTGTTTTGCTCATTCGGTCTTTTACCAAATAATGGGTTATGAGGTTTTGGTCTGTTTATATAATTGACCCCTTTTGACCGCATGCTTTGGTCAATATCCATTGGCATTGGTGTAGGAAAAGGTTTTGGGGCAGTTGGTCGTGGTGGGACGTACTGTTTTTGTGGTTGAAAAGGGTTTTGTTGAGGGTATTGGTGACGTTGTTGAAATTGCTGTCGATATTGAGGGTATTGTGAATATTGCGGATAATGAGACCGTTGTTGGGGGTGTTGTGGAAAATGTACCAGATTTGGGAAAAATTGTTGTTGTTGCGGAGTATGAGCTGGTTTGCGAGGTGGCAAATCATGGATTGCTTTTTTGTTATGACCGGTAGGTATGTTAGCATGTTGTGAGCGGAAGCTTTGGTTCTCAAGTTTTTGGCATAAATATAAAGCTTGTGGAAGGTCTACAGGTTCTCTGATGCCTAAAAGTCTCGGAAGATCGCCTCTAAGACCTCTTATAAAGGTGTCTAGAGCTTTATCTCTATAGGTTTCCGTTAACAAATGCATGGCATCTGTAGAGATATTCATACTAGAGATTTTGTTAAGTATCAATGATAAATGTTTGTATACTACTTGATAGTATTCTTCGACACTGTTATTACTCTGTGTGAGAGTTGTCATCTGGTACTCAAGTGTACCTAGATCACGTTTGTCGGCATAGTGGGTAGTTAGGCATTTAGACATGCATTCCCAGTTTAAGGGTGTGTTATAAGACTCTAACACTGCATCTGCATTGCCAACAATCTTATTTCTTATGGTATTAAGAATACCGAAATATTTAGGCGTGCCTTTAAGGTGGTTGTAAATGTTGAGAATCCTCTCAACGCTCTTTCGCCAAGAGCTGTACTCGCCAGGGTTTCCTAAAAAATCCCTCAGAGTACGTACCACATCAGGTACTTTATCGAGATCGGTTAAGTTCCCGGAAAATTGAACATCAATGCTCTGTTCATTACCTTTATAAAAGTTCGCGTGTGGATTTATTATTGATTGGACAATTGGACCCATTACTTTTGAAACAATATTTGTGACAAGTTCTTCTAATTCTGGTGTGGCCATTGCTGCACCCTGGTTTGAAGTGGCTGCGATTGGGTTGGGAGGGGGTAGGTTAAAATTTGGGAGTTGGATGTTTGGTAGAGGGTTAGAAACTGCGGTTTCCGGCATGTTTCTTTTCCTAAATTTACTTTCTTTCGTAGTTTTGGGAATTTTGAAAAATATTTATTAAAATGGGGTATTAAGGTTTATATTTTAAAAATATTTTAATTTAAGTTTATGAACTAAAATATATGGTCTAATAATTCAAATTAGATTAACGAGAAAAAAATTATTATGAGAAGAGAAAAGAATTTGCAATTATTTTAGGTTTAAATAGTTACTTGTTGAATAACTTGTATGAAAATAATATTTAAATTAAATAGTTATCACTTTTCTTAATTTTAACTTTAATAATTTTCTTACGAAATAATTGTGGTAAGTGAGTTCATGTTCCAACGCTGGCGAGAGGGTAGATGTCCTTTTCGCTTCCTACTACGGTACCCGTGTCGCACTCCCTCGTTGTTCGCTTTATCGATCGATCCAAGCGTGATTCACTGCACTTATTTTACTTTCTTGAGTCACAATTAGTTGGGTTTTTGTTTCTAAATTACACTGGCGTGCTGCTTAAGGACGACTTTTATGAGTTTTAGAACACTTTGGGTTGTTTTTTTTTATTTAGTTATATTCGCGGCGTGCTGCTTAAGGACGACTTATGTTTATCAACTATAAAACACTTTGGGTTGTTTTAATTAGTTACATTCGTGGCGTGCTGCTTGAGGACGACTTATGTTTATGAACTTTAAAACACTTTGGGTTGCTTTTTTTTTAGTTACATTCGCGGCGTGCTGCTTCAGGACGACTTATGTTTATGAACTTAAAAACACGTTGGGTTGTTTTAATTAGTTACATTCGCGGCGTGCTGCTTGAGGACGACTTATGTTTATGAACTTTAAAACACTTTGGGTTGCTTTTTTTTTAGTTACATTCGCGGCGTGCTGCTTCAGGACGACTTATGTTTATGAACTTAAAAACACGTTGGGCGCCAATTAAATTAATTTCCACTACATTGATATAAAAAAAATATTTTTTTTGTTTTTTTATTTTTTTATTTTTTTCTTTATTTAATTCCAAACCGGTAGCGATTCTGCCTTCGAAAAGAATAACATAGTTTCACTTAAAATCTAAAGCTTAAATAATAACCAACCTGCAAACATAAGCACTTTACTTTTCTACTCGTTCCCACAGGTCAACACTCGTACGTGATGGAATGTAGCGGATGCAACTCGACGCTTTGTGTTGTAGACGCGATGTCAGCATGATAGTGTGGGAACGATGAACTGTTATTTTCTTCAGCTTATTTGTTGTTAACTTATACAACAACTTCTCTACAAAGCTATATGTATATCTTTATAATAATGATATTATATGATGATATTAGATACATAAGTTTTTAGTTCGTTGTTTTCTTCTAACCCACTTAAATTCGGTTATAATTCATTTCGGAAGAGAGATACCATGATTAATATTTAAGCTATATGCGTTCGAACATTTCCTCTCTCAAAATTCTTTTTGACGCGCCATTTTGTTTCTCAGTGAACCTGTTTGGGAGTCAGTGGTGACTCTTAAAGAACATATAGCTACTAAAATTTTATGTGAAACTAATACCTTTCAGTACAAGTACTTTTTTGTTTACGACTTCATTGTTCTGATCGGACCCAACATTCTTCGTCCCAACCAAAATAATTTTGTGTCGAGAGCGGTGAGCGAAACTTTAAAAGAGGCATAAGAGGAGGAGTGTTTTGGAATGTTCTTATTTTTTTCCATTGTTAATTTCTGTAGTACCTCGTGGCATGATGGTTAGTGCGTGCGACTGTCATGCCAAAGGTCTGGGTTCGATTTCCAGCCGCTGCCACCTAAAAGCAGAAATGTTTTTTTCGTGAGGTACTGCCTATTGCGAGGAACTGACAAATCCTCCAAAGTATACTTGTCATGAATAAGTGCTTCTCGTCTAGCCGTTCGAACTCGGCAAAAAATTGTAGGTCCCCTCCATTCCTGCCAAAAATACGCACACAGGAATGGTTGAGAGTTGTAAGTCACTAGGCCTTGGTTCTTCACAAGCTGTTGTGCCACCAAATTTATTTATTTTTATTTATAATTTCTGTTTGGATTTGTATTATATGGTATTATGCAGGAAGCGAGAAAAGAAAGTGAGAAAATATTTGTCATATCTTCTTTGAATTCAAGGTTATTTGTTGTTTTATTTAGTAAATATTTTTTGAAGAAAAGAAGGAGAAGAAAAAACAAATTGAACAAGGCAGCAGAAAGAGATAGGTTAGGTACCTAGGTGAGCCACTTGCGTTGGAACTTAGCAATGAGCGGAACATTTTTTTGCACAGATGTAGGTAGGTACGCCAATGAGAAAAAAGGCAAAGGTATAAATAAAGGTATCTTTTTTAGTGGCATTTTACACTGCTCAAATGTATGGGAGAGTGTATTAGTAAAATTCGTTTATCTGCTTGGAGAAAAATCAAAACACTTTTGATTTTGTTCTCCCATGCATGAAATGCATTTAAACAGAGTTTACCTATAAGCTGCGTCATTCAGGGTAGGTTTTGTTTTTGTGATTGACTTGAAATTTCTTTGCTAGATTTCGAAAAATAGGCATACCAGGTACCTTATATGGGTAAATGTGGGGTAAAGTCTGATTTCTATTTTCTAGACGGAGAGGCTCAGAGAAATTTCTTCTCATAAAATGTATAGATTTTCAATTTTTAAGAATGGCAATTATAATTTAAAAAATTTCAAAATTATCGTTTTCAACTTATTGTTGTTTTAAACTCAAAAATGAGAAAATCGATATTTCAAAAATAATTCACCATAAATCAGGGGATTGTTCAAAAAAGTTTAAATTTAAATTTTTTTGAATACCATCGTATTTTGAGTGCTGGGAGTTTTTGAAAATGCACAATATGATTAGCGGCTTTTTCGTGGTTTTTATTTTTATCTTTTAAAGAAGTTGGCCAAAAAATCTTTAATTTTTGAATCAGATAGAATTAGTAAATTTTTAAATCAGGTATAAATTTCAATTAATTTGAACAATATCCAAAGGAGATATTGAAACAGGAACATATTTTTCTATATCGTTTTTGAGAGTTTTTTTTAATATTTTTTTTAAGGGTTGGAGGTAAAGAGGAACTTAAAATCTTATTTGATATGTATTTTTGAAATGAATGTGACTTGAAAAAAAAATTTAATCCTCAAGGTTCGTTGAACGGATATAACGGTGAGTTAAAAGTGTTTATAGAGATAGTTTCATAGGTTTTTACTCCATGCATCTATAACTTTTTTTTTTGTTAGTCTTTTTTCTGATAGTAAATTTAACTACCGTTATTTTGGTATCTCAATTATATTACGACTTATACAAGCGTCACAATTAATTAATCAAATATGTATGTCAAACAAATTTAAAAAATTCCATTGACTTTTCCAAATTGGACCATCGTTGACAACCAGCCACCAGCGTGAATGATCCCGTTATCTACATCGATATTATTTTAATTAAAATTATAAAAATTGTTTTTAAGAAATAATAGCTCTCATTCTACTGATCTGATCTTCAAGGTTCTTCATAGTTCTTTAAAGAATTCTGACACAACAGGCTACATTGTGTAAGAAATTCATTGAAGAGGGGCAAACATTTTCATACTGAAGGGGTGAAAAAAGCCCCCTTCAATTCAATTTATTAAATTCTAAATTCAAAAATTCATGAAAAATGTTACAGTTTTCAAAAACTAAAAACGCACAATTATTGCTTTATTTCTTTTCTTAAATTTCATTATACAATGTTTTATCATCTATTCAACAAAAAGGGTGCTATAAGTTTTTTAATTAATTTCTTGCTAGTTAAATGATAATGATAATTTAAAAAATGATCGGCTTGGCATCATTTATTAATCAATAACTGAAGAAATAATGCATGGATCTTTAAAATTAAGGTCCTAAGAAACTCTCATTAAGACATTTGCTAGATTTACATATTCCATCAGACCCACCACTAAATAAAATCTATGAAAGTGATTAAAACAAAAAAACCCTTATCCCAATTCCAGAGCCACCCTAAGAGTCCAGAATCTCCGCGGTTAGACGTTAGGTATAGATAGGTACCAGCGAAAATAAAAAAAAAGATGTTTCTTGGCCCGGTTCCAAACCAGACCTACCACAAAGAGAAATCCATTAAGTGAGGCACCTACCTACCTTGATATTTAAAAATAAGGTGTTTCTTTGTCTTAGTTCCAGACGCACTTCAGAAACTCCTCCGTCAAACCTTAGTACATCAGACCCACCACCTAAAAAAATCGATAAAAGTTATTAAAAAAGAAAATTCATTTGTCCCAGTTCCAGGCCCAACTCCATAATCTAGTCGGCCCGACACTAGATTCCTACCTATTTTCCATGCCATTGGACCTACCACCAAAGAAAAACTAGTTTTTTAGTTTTTTTGTCGGCAATCATAGAAAGATTAAAGTTTTGCGACAATACCTACCTATCATTCTGCTAGTATGTCTACCTATAATAACCTGATACTTACATTATTATATCTATACCTCTTCATTTTAAGTCATTATATTTGATGAATTGACGAATAGAATTGAAGTTAATGGCTTCTATTAAAGAAAATGTAGGTAGATGTTTCTTTTATTCATATATGCATTATCTTTATATCTATACTATTATATTCAATTCCTGCTATTGAATTTACCTACCCACCTGCTACCTAACCAACACAAATATATCTTCACATTCAAATGCTAGATACACAAAACTAATTTGACTTCGTCTTCACTCTTCACTCCCATCGCAACAGCCATGTTGAAATGATTTATTCCTTTCTTTTTTTATTTCATTATACCTACCCTCTCATAACACCAAACAAATTGGTTCCATCCCACTGAATTAATATCCTCCATTAATTTTGCACAAACTTAACCAACCATATTCGATTCCAAAAAAATTCATTCTGAAAATGAATCTTCATGGCTGGGATGAATTGTCCTGTGATGAGTTGAGCCATGATGAGTTGGGTCATGATGAGTTGGGAATGTGATGAGTTGCGATGAGTTGGATGAGTTGGAATGTGATGAGTTGGAATGTGATAAGCTGTACCCAACCCGTTTAAATTCCTCAAACACTTCGGATTTTTGCTTTAATGGATAGAGGAACACTTTTCTGCTGTAATCATCAATAAACGTCACGAAGTATTTATAACCAGAAAATGATTTCACCAATAACGGGCCACACACGTCAGAGTGATTAAGTCCAACACATGTTGCGCACGATTACCACAGTTATTGAATGATGCACGAGCATGCTTTCCTCTGATACAGACAGTGCAGTTTTCATTTATCTTATCAGCAAAGCTAACACGACTTACAGCACTTTTTACTTTTTACTTTTTTTAAATTTTCGTCACAGATGTGACCCAAGCGTCTGTGCCAGAGCTCCATTACAACCTTAGCATTTAAAGCAAATTCGCAATCAACATCGGTCTCTCTCGTTACACAGTTCAAGCGGTACAGATTGTCTTCTAACATTGCTGTCGCAATGAGTACATTACTTTGGTTATATATATCACATCTCTCCTTTGCAAAGCATGCTCTTTTGCCACTTTTGACCAGCTGACTTACAGATAAGAGATTAGCAAATAAATTTGGTATATATTGTACATTATGTATCACAGCGTCTGTCTTCAAATGGTTGTCGAGAAACAATGTAATGTTTGCATGTCCAATACATTCGATAGGCATTTTTGTATTGTTGGCGACAACTATTTCCTTGTGATTTGGTGTGCTTTGATTATGTAGAAGAGATTTTGACATAGTCATATGGGCCGATGCCCCTGAATCTACATACCAAACATGCTCATCCTTTTTGGTGTTCGCTAAAAACGAGTTGAGCAAACACTCAGGGCTTCGTTTCTTCTTTGATGGGCAATTCTTAGAGAAATGCCCCACTTCCCCACAGCTATGGCACCGAAACTTCTTTTTTGGTTTCAATTTGTGGGCTTTGAATTTGGAAAACATGGCACTGTCATGACTCTTAGAGACGTAATGCACTTCTTGCAAAAGCAATGTTTTTACAGAATCGGTCGTCAATTTTTCTGACGAATTCTCCACAGCCATCACCAGAGGTTTGTAATCATCTGGCAGTCCGGGTAACATAAATGACGCTATGATCTCATCATCGATTTTTAACCCTGCATTTTTAACTTTCATAGAGGTCATAACCATTTTGTTAATATAATCCTCCATATTATCGCACCCAGATAGCTTCAGCTGTACCAACTGCTTGAGCAGATCAACTTTCCTGCACAGAGCACTATCTTCAAATGCATTTGCTAAATTGTCCCATGCACTTTTTGCTGTCGTTGCTTCTGCAATGTACGAAAAATTCTGGGACTCTAACAGCAAGGTTAATTCAGACTTTGCTTTCAAGTCAAGAGCCAACTCCCCTGCAGTTGCCGCTTCAATTGGGGCAGTTTCAACGCACTTCCACAAGCCTTTTATTACGAGATACGATTTTGCAGCAATCTTCCATCTATCGTAATTTTCTCTCCCCTTCAGCTTCTCTACCACAAAAGTGTTCGACGACATTTTAAGTTCGATTCTCAAAAAAATTTTGCAGATAGGATATAGGATTGAATGATTAGAAACAAAACCTTTTTTAGTTAAATTCACCTGGGCCCATAACCTGTTGAGATGTGACCGCAAAACCAGGATTATATTTAGAGGAGCAAAATGAAAAGACTTGCTACTTGTTGAAGGACAACGGCAAAAAGAAAAACAATTTTATTGAAAGCATCTTAAGTATCAATGTGACAAAAATGCAAAGTATTCACAATAGTGTAATAAGCGTTCTATTACAATAATAAGATATTAATTCTATTCTATTTGTAAGTAAGGTTGATGTTGTATGCGTTTCTGAGTCATGGTTTTTATGGGATGTTATTGATGCGACTTAAATTATAAAGAGGTTATACGCTCCTTAGATCTGATAGAGTTGATCCTATTGGTGTGGCTTTTTTTGTTCACGAAAGCTTAGATTGCAAACTTACTGCAAAGGCTCTACATGGTAGTGCAATACAATATGTTTTTTAAGAATAATTTGCAAATCCAATAAAATATTGTTAGGTTCTGCATACCGTCCAAACGCAAATATCGACCCTTCACCGATGTTTGCTATCTAAGATGACTTATCCTACGTCTCACCTTTTATAATTGTGTGTGGAGATTTCAACAACAATATTCTTGAAGATACTTCTCTCATCGATAGTATGAGTGCACTCAATTTGGCACAGGTAAATACTTTAATACCAACACAATTTACTAAGGATAATAGTATACTTCTTGATTTATTTTTTGTAAGTCATCCATACAAAGTCCTTAACTTCAACCAACTCCCAGTTCCTTGTTTTTCCCGTCATGATATGATTCATTTAACATATCAGTGTGAACCTCTTACTACTGAAAATTTAGTAACGTTTTGTGACTTTAAGAATATCAACACAGAACAATTAATAGAAGATCTTTCTGCAGTTGAATGGTTCAGGGTTTATGGTATGCCTTTTGTTGATGATCAAGTAGCTTTTATACAAGACAAGAAAAACCTAAGGGAAATTGGAGTGGGCGACAAATAAACCAACAAAGTAATAACTTTAACAGTAATGAGTTCAATAACCTGTTTGCCTCAGTTTCTTTCTCAACAAATGTTGATGATGCATCAAACTATCTTTACAGTGATGACTCTCTAACCGTTGATCCTGATAACTCGTCTTCTTCACCAAGCTTCTGCTTTACAGCTGTAGATGACACTGATATTTAAGAAAGCATCTTATCAATTAAATCAAATTCTACAGGTTTTGATGAAATAAGTCCAAAGTTTGTTATAATCAGTTAAAATCACACTTCCCTATTTTTTGAAATATATAACACACTTAATCAACACTACGAGTATTTTTATGACAGGAGTTTTTTCTACATCTTGGAAACAGGCCAAAATAATACCAGTCCCCAAAAATCAAAGCGACTTTAGACCAACTGCCATTTTGTCGTTTCTCTCCAAGGTTCGTGAAAGGATAATGAGTAATCAGATATGTAGATTTCTTAACAATAATAGTTTACTTTGCGATAATCAATCTGGATTTCGTTCAAAATATAGTTGTACTACTGCATTAATAAACATTACAGAAGATATCAGGCAAGCGGTAGACAATGATAAAGTAACTTTTCTTGTCTTGCTTGATTTCCCTTAAGCGTTTGATACCGTAAACCACAATGTTCTCTGTAGTAAACTTCGCAATCAATTTAATTTTTTTGTGTCATCAACAAAGCTGATTATTTACATCAGAGATTTCAGGCAGTAGCTAATTAAAATTTCGTATCAGGCTTACTTTCACTAGATTTGGGTGCTCCACAAGGCTCAATACTTGGGCCATTATTCTTTTCAATGTACATAAATGACCTACCCAAATATCTTTTAAGTTCCTAGTTCCTCGGTTGATATGTATGCTGATGATGTGCAGGTTCAGAAGGGTTTTCCCTTGGGCCTTGTGGAAAATTCAACATGTGAAATAAATGAAGATCTCGACAGGATTTTGTGCTGGTCTCGAGTGAATGGCTTTTGTGTAAGCCCATCCAAGTCAAAATGTTTGGTTATCTCCAGGAAACCGATTAATACTTCATACTTCCCAAAAGTATATCTTAATAATAACAGTATCGAATTTGTTGAGTCCGCAAAAAATCTAGGTATGATATTCAATAAAACTCTTACATGGAACAACCACATCAGACTGACTGTAGGTAAGGTTTATGGAGGTCTTCACTTGTCTTGGGCAGCATAAGAAGTTGCACCTTTAAAAACAATACTTATTTTGGCTAAAACGTTGCTAATTCCGATTATGTTGTTTGGTTGTGAAATTTTCAGCAACTTTGACTACGAGCATAAGCCGAAACTGAAGGTGGCTTACAACAGTATCACGCGATATATATATTTGGAATCAAAAGATATGAACACATATCCTCTTTTTCCAAATCAATTAATGGTGTCAGTCTTGACGGTCTTTTTAAGCTGAAAACATTAACTTCAAAATGTGCTTCAAATACGTAAACCTACGTACCTTTATAATAGGGTCTGTTTTACTCGTTCAATAAGAACTTTTGATCTCATACCAATTCGATATAATTATTTGGTTTCTGAACGGCAATTCTTCATCAAATGAGATTCAGCTGTGGAATTCCCTTCCCCGAATAAGGCTAATAAGTTGAAGAACACTGATATTGTATCTTACTGTGTAAGTTATTAAATAAATAAATAAACTTGATACTTGACTGCTGAGTGAGCGCTCTACCATTTGGCTACATCCCCTTATTTTTTGGGTAGGTAATGTCAAAAAGAAATAAGGAAAAAATCTGTAGGTCCAGTAAAACTGATTTTTGTCTGTGTGGGAAGGTCCTTTGTTGATGTAATCAAGATTATAATTGCAAACTACTGGCAAAATTGTTCTGAACGCGAACAAGCAAAAATATGAGGATTTTATTTTCAATGTTTTTTTTTGTTATGAAAATGATGTGAGGTAGGAGGTACTATATTTATTTTGTGCAAGAAGCTAAGCTTATTCTTTCAGAATGTTTTATTTATTTTATTTATTACACATATGTAGAATAAAAGGAATATTTTTCGGCTACGATTTTGTTTTTTGAAAAAAAAAAAACAACCTAGGCAAATGGCACATGTTTTTAAGGTAGTTTTTAATGCTAAGTCAAATGAAAGCAAAACCTAGTCAATACAACCTCAGAGAAAAAAGTAGTTACTGTCATTTTTATGTTGAGATGACTTTTTTTTCCGAAACCCAACTGCTTCATATGTCAAAAAAAAAATTAATTAGAAGAATCCAAAAAATATCTGTGTTAAAAAGGTGTTTTTTTGGGGAGGGTGGGGTTGTAGTGTGATTATTTCAATAAAACCTTTAAAAAATAATACCACAATGAAACTTGGTAAAAATGCTTTATGAACTAACATAATAAAGAATCAAAGAGTCTATATATTTCGCATGGAAGGGTATGTTTTTAAGAAATTGGGAAGTGTGGTATTATTTTTCAAAATTCTTTGAAAAGGATACCAGTCTCAAGAAACGTGGTAAAAATGTTTCATTTACTACTTAAATGAAGAGTAAAAGAAATTTACGAACACATAGAGGCAGAAAGGGTATTTTTGTTTGTTTGAGTAAAGTGTGTTACTTGTTTTTGGAAACAAAATTTGTTTTTGAAAAAAAGTATTATACTTTCCTGCAATCATAAAAAAACACTCTTTTATTATAGATATTTTTATAGACTCTTTTAGCAAATTGCGTAATTGGACTGAAAAAGGTGAGGTAGATTTAGCCATATATTTTCAGTTTTTTTCAAAAACAAGAACTTTTAGCATCTGGTTTTCGGTATTTGATTTAAAATTGTAATGCGCCTTAAAAAGTTAATTCAAAAACAATGCGAGACTACATAAAATGAAAAAAAATATTAAAAGAAAATTCATTATTTTTATCCAAAATCTTGTGTTTGAAAACAATTTTTTCAAAACCTTTCAATTTAAACAACCCTATTTGAAAATAATAGTGAAGAATAGATATAAAGCATAAGAGGAGCTAAGGAATTTTTCTCCAGGTATTATCACTGTTTTTCAATAATTATTTTCTTGTTTTAAGTCACTTTTGTAGATAACTGCCCCTCCACTCTGAACGGGGAGATATCCATCTCCATCCGATTAAATTTGTTTGAGCCAACCTACACGCTTTAGAGTTTTGAAGCATTTTATGCCAAGCACACTGTATTTGTCATTATACTTACTACTGTTAATTATATTAGCTACTCGTACTTGTTGCTATAAATCTTGTATTGATGCATTTTAAAAGGCTATCACTTAAAAACTCTTGGGCCTACAGAGACGATTTTGGGATCAAATTGATAAGTGTAATTAATTTCAAATCGTAGAACAATGCTTCCATTAAAAAATGTTTCAAGTATACAATCGACAATAACTGGAAAAAGCGCATGATGTTGTAAATATATGTGCCGCGATTTTTTTTCTATACGTTTTCTTTTCAACTTGAAGTCAAATTCTTAACACCATATTCTTAACAGTCTTTTAGTTCTTGAAAATTTTCACTTTTTCTTGCAGAACTTTCATATTTTCAGTTATTGAGTATTTTCTCCCTCAAGGGCTTATTAAAGACTGCAATTGCGTATTACACTTAATTTAACGACTAGATTGGCTTTAATTTGAGCCTTAAATTGTTTGTATTAACCCAATAGTTTCCTAAAAACAGCCAAAACTCAAAAGAAAGAAATAGTAAAATTTATTATAACAAGAAGTATAGTAACAAGTAGAATAGTAACAGATAAACTAAATGTCAAAAAAAAAGAAACAGAAAAAAGAGGGTGAAGCGATAGTGGTACAACGTGGTCTCCCACTATTTATACTTTCGTTCGATAAGACTGAAAAATTAGATGAAATTTATAAAATTAAAACAATTCTAAACATCGTAGTTAGGATCGAACCTCTAAGAAAGAGCACAAGGTTAATCCCTCAGTGTAAACGCTGCCAAGAACTCAATCACACCCAAACCTATTGCAAAAAAGAGCCAAGGTGTGTAAAATGCGCTGGAAAACATCTAACTGTTGACTGCAACGGAAAAAGTGAAAGTCCACCGACGTGCATTAATTGTAATGGAAATCACCCAGCAAATTATAGGGGCTGTGAAGTAGCTAAAGAATTACAAAAGCGACGATCTGCCCAAACACAAAGAAACCCACCAAAGCAATTAGAAACCGCAACTCCCAAGAGTGCCAAATCTACGAAAGGTCCAAAGCCTAGTATCCGTAAGGAAAAGAAAACAGTGTCAGTACCTTTGGAGAAAATATAGAAGCAAGGAAATGCAGAAACATATGCCCAAATAGCGGCAAAAAATATACCCGTAATTAAAGACACTGAAACAGACCCGGTTTCGAAAGTCTTTTCAATAATTTTGTCAAAACTTGAAGAACAATGTGAAACAAATAAACTTATCTTTGATAGGTTAAGTATGCTCGAAAATTGTTTTCGACCCAAACCTTTTTCAAAAAATATATGATGGAAAAGCTTAAAGTTCTAACGTGGAATGCCAACGGATTATGGCAAAAACTTGGAGAATTGGAGATGTATATGCGAGAAAATGATATTGACATATGTTTGATATCAGAAACGCATGCCAAAAATGAATCAAATCTTAAATTCCACGGGTTTCATGACTACCACGCCATTCATCCGTCAAACAAAGCAAGAGGTGGATCATCATTGTATATAAAAGAATGCATTGAACACTCGATAGACCTTAAAATAGAGGTGGAATCAATGCAATTGAGTAGTGTACAGGTTAAAACTAAAAATGTCTCAATGTCTCTTCCATATATTGCCCTCCGCGTTGCAAAATTGATAAGAGTGAATTTACGACATTGATAAAGTCACTAAGTCCAAATTTAATTGTTGGTGGTGACTTTAATGCAAAGCACACCTTCTGGGCCTCACGAAGCATATCTCAAAAGGGTCGCATGCTATATGAAGCAGGAATGGAAAATAATTGTGACTTTCATTCGACTGGCAAGCCAACTTACTGGCCAACTGATCCGTCGAAAATACCCGACCTAATCGATTTATTCATGGTAAAAGGAATACCCTCTAACCGTATAGAAATTTCAGAGGGATATTACCTCTTCTCAGATCATTCTGCCGTCGTACTCACTATGAGCGAAAGCCACCAGGTTAACAAACAGTAAAACCAACTGGGAAGGATTTAAAAAAGATATCGAGGACAACGTTGAGTTAAGGGTATCATAACAAACGCCTCTTGAGCTTGAAGACGCAGTAGATGCCTTCAAAAACCTTGAAGTTGGAAATTACCTTGAAGGCTTGACAGTGGGGAAAGAATCCAACTACTCACTTTGGAAAGCTATAAAAACAACGAAAAAGCCAAAGCTTTCAGTGCCTCCGATTAAGAAAACTCAAAATGAATGGGCTAAACGTGACAAAGAAAAAGCGACGATATTTGCCGATTACTTAGAGGAAACATTTAAGCCGTTTGATGGGCAAGAACGCAACGAAAATATTAATATGAATTTTTCCTCAAATGAAAGCTACATAACGAGAAATGCTACACTTGCTGAATTAAAAAGAGAAATAAAGAAGCTTAAGTCCAACAAAGCTCCAGGATATGACTTAATAACGGCAGAGATTTCAAAAATGCTCCCTCGTAAAGGGTTTATTAACTTCCTTTACATAATAAATGCCGCTCTAAGGTTAGAATATGTTCCGAGCCAATGGAAAATTGCTGAAGTCATAATGGTTTTGAAACCAGGAAAACCTTCTCACGAAAAGAAGTCTTACAGACCGATTTCGCTTCTTCCTATTATATCAAAAGTTTTTGAAAGAATACTACTCCTGCGCCTGCAACCGATAATAGAAGAGAAACAATTAATACCTGAAGATCAGTTCGGATTTAGAAGTAAGCATTCGACAATTGATCAAGTGCATAGAATTACTGACGTAATTGAGAGAGCTCTTGAAGAAAAGAAAATCTGTTCGACTGTTTTTTTGGACGTGTCGCAGGCGTTTGATAAGGTGTGGCACGAAGGCCTCAAATTCAAATTAAGACAAGTTCTGCCTGAAGGACTTTACAACATTCTAAACGGATATCTAAATGAAAGACTTTTTCGTGTAAGACACGGAAATGACTATTCTTATTTCAAAGAAATAGTGGCTGGGGTACCACAAGGAAGTGTATTAGGTCCAGTTCTGTACCTTTTATTTACACGCGATGTACCTCAAACAGATGACACTATTGTAGTCACGTTTGCTGATGATACTGCAATACTAGCAGTAGGCAAAACGATTGGCGAAGCTACAATTAAATTACAAAATGCTCTTAATAATGTTAATGAGTGGACGAAAACATGGCGAATAGCGCTCAATGAACAAAAGTCAGTCCACGTGGACTTTACGTATACAAAAATAAATAGATTGCCCGTCTTTCTTAATACCGCTCGTGTTCCATTTGCAAATGAGGCTTAATATCTGGGAATGACTCTAGACGCGAAATTAAAATGGAAGCCGCACGTGAAAAAGAACTGCGAAGAACTAAAAAGTAAATTAAGAGACATGAACTGGTTACTCGGTAAATATTCAAAGCTTAGTATTGAAAATAAATTGATTTTATACCGACAGGTTCTTAAACCTGTTTGGACTTATGGTATACAACTTTGGGGTTGTACCTGCGATACAAACTTAAATAACTTACAAACGTTTGAAAATAAATTGCTTAGGTCATTTGTAAATGCTCCGTGGTATATAAGAAACGAAGATCTTCATAGGGATCTTGGGATTCCTACGGTGCGGGAGGAAACAAAAAGTTTCGCGCGAAATAGAAATCGACTATTAGAACACGCTAATTCTACGATTATTAACATTCTTGACGAGTCGAATTTAGTACGCCGTCTGCGAAGAACAAAACCTTCCGACTTGGTGCGGTGAACAGAAAACCGCTTTAAAATCGCTGATTAAGCAGGAAATTTTACCGGAAAGTAACCTGCAACACGTTACTTAACTTCGTTAAAAATAAATTGCTAGATAAGTTTGAACTTAGTTGCAATCGGGAAGTGGAGGTGTTTTTAGTGTAGTAAGAATCTCACAATTCTATGAGCACGTGTTTTTCGGTCCTCATAGAGCCTGAATAGCAGGTTTTGCACCTACCCACGGGAAAATAACCACAAAAAAAAAATAATTCTACAAGTCCAACTTTAATGCAAAGTCTTTTACTTGGCTGATTTATTTCAGTAGTATATAGAATTTATATTATAAAAAAAACCTTCAAATAGAAACTATGCCTGGTCACGGGCAAAAAAAATTTCCAGATTAATGATTAGGAATTCTAGGTCCGTCAAGATAGCACCGCCACAAACGAAATTCCAAAATGTAATGATACAATAGATAGGTGCTAATTAAGTGCTGCAATATTAGCTGAGCACATAATTCCCTTCCCCCTCAAACCTGTGGTGGTGCTAACTTGACGTCAAGATAGCACCGCCACAAAAGAAATCCAAAAATCTAATTATGCAGAAGTTACCGTCTACTTAAGTGCTAATTAAGTGCTGCAATCTTAATCTCGAAATGCATCTCAAAAGTGCATTTCAAAATCCGAAAATGCCTAAAAATTATTTTACATTAAAAATTCTGGGCTTAAATAAAGGTCCCTCCAAATGCTTTTCAAAAAAGTGCATATCAATTTTTTACCCCCACTCTTTCATTCACAAACAGGCTTGTGGAAGCTTGTCTAACTTGTGGCGGTGCTATCTTGACGTCAAGATAGCACCGCCACAAAGAATTTCAAAAATCTAATGATGCAGAAATAACGTCCTTATTAGGTGCTAATTAAGTGCTGTAATATTAACACAGCACTTAATTCGAGTGACCTTGAAATGCACCTTAAAAGTTTAGCCAAATAACCTAAATCACTTAAAAAAGACCCCACTAAAAAAAAAGATTGCCATACTCAAGAACTTTCCGAGCTCTTTTCAAAAAGGTACAACTTGAATTTTTATTCCCACCCCTTCATGGTCAAATAGGCCTGTGGACCTTGTGTGGAACTTGTGCTGTTATGGGGTAGGCGTCAAGATAGCACCGCCACAAACGAAATTCAAAAACCTGATGATGCAATAGTTAGGTGCTAATTAAGTGCTGCAATATAAACGCAGCACTTAATTCGCATGACCTTGAAATCAGATGCACAAATGTCAATAAAATTAGACTTTTTAAATACCACCTTTACCAAAAAAGTTGAAACACCAAAATTAAAGTGCTGTCCAGTAGGTTGCAAAAAGTCATATTTCATTTTTCTAGCTCAACCCATTCGCCCTTAAAAGGCCAAATAACATTTTTGAAGAAAGCACTTTCGTCAAGATTGCACCACCACGAAAGAAATTCGAAAATCTAGTGATGCAGAAATTACGTCCTTCTGAGGAGCTAATTAAGTGCTTTAATACCAACGGAGCACTTAATTGGATGCAATCCAAATTCAAACAATTTGGAACCCATACAAAGTTCTTAAGCAAAAACATTTGATGCCGAAATTAAGACCTACCTAAGTTTTCTTCTTGAATATTATTTTTTTTTGCTTTTAAATTCTACACCTTAAAATCATTTTGCAGACGTCATATCATTGATTTGTAAGAAACTGTTTTAAAAAAAACATGAACGTAAATGGATGAATGATTTCATCCACTTACATTCCATTTTTTTCTAAGCCGCCATCTTGGATTTTGGATTCATAGTAAAAATACACGTAATGCATTTTAAAAACATGAATGAATCTTTTGTTTTTTTTTTTTGTAATTTTCAAATGATGCGGGGATTTCAATTAAACTCCGCCTCCTTCACGGTTTGCTTTGATCAAATAAAAATTATGCACAGTACACAAATAGAAGGTATTTTATTCCGGAGATTGTCAAAATTCGAATTGTCAGAAATAAAATTTACTGTGAACGTGAGGACGAAAACACACGTAAGAACAACAACCAATTGAAATTAAAATGGTCAGAAATAAAAAATGGGTGTAAACGTGAGGAAAAAATACACGTTAACAAAACAAAAATATGAAGATTTTAAATTACGTGAAAAGGTGTCCTCTCTATCCAGGATGGGCCAAGAAAGTGTGCAAAATCTTGAGAAGTCAGCACGAATCATTTCTACTTTACACTTAAATGGCTTGCTTGAAGAAAAGCTGTAACCATCAGGGGCCTATAACACAAAACATAAAGTGCTTGTTGAACAAGTGAAATTCAACCAGTTTTTTAAATTTTGTGTAACACGGAACAACAAATCAAAGAGATTTTAAATAGTTGTTTTGGCTTCTTTCAACAAGTTGGAAATTTCATAAATCTACCGTTTCTGTAACTGAAAACAACAAGAGTTCAAAGAATAGAGAATAAACTTGTTTAATAGTTTATAAATTTCAACTTACAATTGCGGACTTGTTCAAAGTCATAAATAATCGAATTGTTTAGAATTTATTAAGTGGTACCTAAGGAATTTGATTTATAAAGTGATAACGTTTTTATTCTGAATCAAACAGTGATTGTAAGAATCAAAAATAAACAGATATGCTTTAAGAAAAAAATTGTTGAACTGGTTCAACAAGTTGAGGGATGTTTTTTCAGTTGACAATTGTAACACTTTTTATTGAGTTACAGAAATGATTTTCACTTGTTGAACACACATAGTTGAACAAGTAATTGTTGACTAGTTGACTTGTTGTTGTTGTATGTCATAGGCGCCGTTTTACCTCATCATGAAATTCATGATAAGGTGAAAGTTTTTTAAACTAGATCAAAAATGTAACAGTGATTGCAGTATACCGAGGCATGAACAATGAATTGCAAAATTAGATTATCTTGCAAGCAATCTGTGAAATTTCAAGGAAACTGCTACGGCTTTGTTGGGAAAATCAGCAAACAAACTGGCAGGTTTAAGAAAAAATGAATTTCAAATTAACTAGAAACATTTTTTGTATTGAAAAATAATGTTGAGTATTTTCCCATTTTGCTAGGAAACATGCTGGAGATCCGAGCTGATATTCGCAATGAGATGAACACTTGGAAGTGCTTAAAAAGTGCTAGTTGGCTTTTCATTAGAATGAAAACTCAATTTAATTTAGGTAATAAATATATAGGAATTACAAACACTGATATTTATTCTACATAATACTCGTAATTAGAGCATGTTTTTGATTCTGTATGATAAAACAAATTTTGGGTTGCACTAAGAGTTTGCCAAAGCCGCTGCATATTCTAGTTTTTCTCTCTATTATCGTATCGCTGGTGAAACGGGTTTATCAACATAAGCTAATGCAAAAACTAAATGTGGACGCTATCCTAGAAATACGAATACATCTTCCGGACATAGGCTCAACTTTAAAGCCTATAGCAATCAAATTTATTCCTTGCACTAGCTTTGATGGAGTTTCTACAATGAAAAAAAAAAAAGATTTTAAAAAATCAATTTTTATGTCTTTGATTTTTTGCTATCGTTTAGTATTGGGGTTCCAAAATATATCTGGGTCTTTTTTAGGGTTCCACATCATAAAATGTTTGGGAACCGCTGCATTAGACCATCTTATTACACTTTTGTATAGAAGTTCATGGTTCGATTCGACCTTTAACTTAATGTGGCCTAATTTTTTGTAAAGTGACTTATGTTGTTTTTGAAATAAACGATTCAATTTTTTTGTTATAAAAAATCGAAATTGTATGCTTCTATGAAATTTTTAGCCTACTTCTTTAGAAGAAAAAACAAACTAACCCTAGGTACCTACTAAAGGCAGATGTGGTGAATAATAAATTAATATTTCTGTAAATTATTATATTATCTAACTTTACTTGAAAATAATATTGAATACGAAGACAATTTGAAACATAAAATTCTTCTGCTCAAGTGGATCGACTGAATTTTATAAACAAGTTATTAGAATTACATGGACTCTTGCATCTGGTTCCTATCCTAACTACCTATTATAACCTGCTGCTCTTCCAGGGATAAATGGTCGATCCTGAGGATATGCAACAGTTTTATATAAAAAAAATTCACAACTTTGAGTATACCCAACCCAATCATTCCATTAAGCGGTCCGAAACCCACTAAACCCAAAAGCTCAATAAGAATAGGCATAGGCAAATAATTTTTATTTGATCAAAGCAAACCGCATCATTTGAAAATTAAAAAACAAAAGTTTCATTCATGTTTTTAAAATGCATTACGTGTATTTTAACTATGAATCCAAAATCCAAGATGGCGGCTTAGAAAAAAATGGAATGTAAGTGGATGAAATCATTCATCCATTTACGTTCATGTTTTTTTTAAAACAGTTTCCTACAAATCAATGATATGACGTCTGCAAAATGATTTTAAGGTGTAGAATTTAAAAGCAAAAACAAAATAATATTCAAGAAGAAAACTTAGGTAGGTCTTAATTTCGGCATCAAATGTTTTTGCTTAAGAACTTTGTATGGGTTCCAAATTGTTTGAATTTGGATTGCATCAATTAGGTGCTCCGTTGGTATTAAAGCACTTAATTAGCTCCTAAGAAGGACGTAATTTCTGCATCACTAGATTTTCGAATTTCTTTCGTGGTGGTGCAATCTTAACAAAAGTGCATTCATCAAAAATGTTATTTGGCCCTTAAAGGGTGAATAGGTTGAGGTAGAAAAATGAAATATGACTTTTTGCAACCTACTCGACAGCACTTTAACTCTGGCGTTTCAACTTTTTGGATAGATGCAGTATGTTAAAAGTCTTTAACTTACATGCAATTATTGCATCCGATTTCAAGGTCATCCGAATTAAGTGCTACGTTGGTATTACAGCACTTAATTAGTTCCTAGGAAGGACGTAATTTCTGCATCACTAGATTTTCAAATTTCGTTTGTGTTGGCGCAATCTTTACAAAAGTGCATTTATCAGAAATGTTATTTGGCTCTTAAAGGGTGAATAAGTTGAGGTAGAAAAATGAAATATGACTTTTTGCAACCTGGCATTTCAACTTTTTGAATAAAGGTGGTAAGTAAAAAGTCTACAATTTTGTTGACATTTGTGCATCTGATTTCAAGGTCATGCGAATTAAGTGCTGCGTTTATATTGCAGCACTTAATTAGCACCTAACTATTGCATCATCAGGTTTTTGAATTTCGTTTGTGGCGGTGCTATCTTGACGAAAGTGCATTCTTCAAAAATGTTATTTGGCCTTTTAAGCCTAGTACGCAGATCGAGCTAAAATTTCGTTCACTCTTTTCTCTCCAAACACCAGCTAAAACTCCTAGCTAAATTTTGACATAAGATTTTTGTGGAGATTACATCACAAAAAAACAGCTGTTCTCTGAAAAGAAATTATATTCAAGAATTTCAAAGAATTTTAGTTCAATATTTTAAGTGAATGCAACCAAATAAAATAGATTCTTCCCTTTGGCATTAATAAATCGTTTGTCTTTGAATATTTCTCGTACTCAATTTTCTTTTTCACAATCTAAAGCAAACATAAATCTCACAAATAAAAAAAACCTGCCACAATTTAGCTGTATAATTAATGTCCCGAACAATTATTTCACGCGCTAAATTTTGACAGATGGCCCCGTACAGTAAGAAACGAAAATTTGATTTTTTAGCGGGAGCTGCGTACCTCTCGGCTAAAATGCTAGGCTTAATTTTAGCTTGGCCAAATTTTGAGAAGATTTTTGTATGGGAGCGGAATTTTAGCTCGATCTGCGTACTAGGCCTTAAGGGCGAATGAGTTGAGCTAGAAAAATGAAATATGACTTTTTGCAACCTACTGGACAGCACTTTAATTTTGGTGTTTCAACTTTTTTGGTAAAGGTGGTATTTAAAAAGTCTAATTTTATTGACATTTGTGCATCTGATTTCAAGGTCATGCGAATTAAGTGCTGCGTTTATATTGCAGCACTTAATTAGCACCTAACTATTGCATCATCAGGTTTTTGAATTTCGTTTGTGGCGGTGCTATCTTGACGCCTACCCCATAACAGCACAAGTTCCACACAAGGTCCACAGGCCTATTTGACCATGAAGGGGTGGGAATAAAAATTCAAGTTGTACCTTTTTGAAAAGAGCTCGGAAAGTTTTTGAGTATGGCAATCTTTTTTTTTAGTGGGGTCTTTTTTAAGTGATTTAGGTTATTTGGCTAAACTGTTAAGGTGCATTTCAAGGTCACTCGAATTAAGTGCTGTGTTAATATTACAGCACTTAATTAGCACCTAATAAGGACGTTATTTCTGCATCACTAGACTTTTGAAATTCTTTGTGGCGGTGCTATCTTGACGTCAAGATAGCACCGCCACAAGTTCCACAAGCTTCCACAAGCCTGTTTGGGAATGAAAGAGTGGGGGTAAAAAATTGAGATGCACTTTTTTGAAAAGCATTTGGAGGGACCTTTAATTTAAGCCCAGAATTTTTAATTTAAAATAATTTTTAGGCATTTTCGGATTTTGAAATGCACTTTTGAGATGCATTTCGAGATTAAGATTGCAGCACTTAATTAGCACTTAAGTAGACGGTAACTTCTGCATAATTAGATTTTTGGATTTCTTTTGTGGCGGTGCTATCTTGACGTCAAGTTAGCACCGCCACAGGTTTGAGGGGGAAGGGAATTATGTGCTCAGCTAATATTGCAGCACTTAATTAGCACCTAACTAGCACCTAACTATTGCATCATTAGATTTTGGAATTTCGATTGTGGCGGTGCTATCTTGACGGACCTAGGAATTCTTATCTTGTTGGATATAGTTTACAGTGGATTTTTGTAAAAGAATTCATGTAAGTTGAACTGAACTTATTCCAATCACACTGATCCAGGATAGAGCGGCGGTTCCGCTAATCTACCACGTCGGCCATAGCTCTGTAGATCGGCGGCTCCTTTACAGTCGGGAAGTCCTCACACAAGACAGAGCTGAGCACCTTCGGTTCAGTAGAACTGTGTCGGAACGGGACCGAAGAGATAGGGTAAAGCAGGAGAACCAGTTCTGGTGGTTGAAAAACGAAGATGAAGTTCCTTCAGACATTTAATAGTTAACCTTGCTATTTTCTTTTGCATGGCTGACTTGCATAATTTTAGGTAGTTAGTCTTAAGTAGGGACAGTCAGGGTGGCACCAAAAAAAAAAAAAATATAAAACATACAAAAACACAAAAAAATTCTAAAATCCACAAAAATACAAAAAAATTATAAACCGGAAAATGCTTGCTGTGGCTGTTCTAGTTTGTAAGTAGTCTGTAAGTAGCTTATAAGTAGGTTGTTACTAGTTTATAATTAGTTGTAAATAGTTTTAAGTAGTTTATTAGTTTTAATTGGCTTTGATTTAGTTTTATGTAGTTTGTAATTTTTATATAAAACCAAAAAAACAATAAAGACAATGATACCGAGTTTCTTGTAAATTCTTCTCGGTAAAAAATAAAACCGACCTGGATTAAGTATTAAGATAGTTCTTAGGCCGAAAGGCATTAGCATTAAGTTATTATAGTGTAACTTAGAGCGTAAGTTATTATAGTTTAACTTAGAGCGCCCGACTGGGGCCAGTAAGTTAGTTTTAAGATATTGATAAGAAGGCTAGTTTTTTATGAGTTTTTGTCTAGCCTTTTTAAGAAAATTGAAAAACAAAAATGAATTAAAAAAAAACTGAATTTTTTATAAAGTGTGTCTCTTAAAAATCTTGGGTCTACAAAGACGAAAATGGATGCAAGTTTAATTAATTTCAAATCGTAGAACAATATTCTATAAAAAGCTAGACCTTTAGATATAAAATCGAAAGTTACTGGAATATCACCTCAAATAAAAAGCTCTTCCAAACACACATACAATAAAAACACCTTTTTTTTAAAAATTCATTTTTATTTTTCCATTTTCTTTAAACTATCTTAAGGCTAGACAAAAATTCATAAAAACTAGCCTACTTATCAATATCTTAAAACTGACTTACTGGCCCCAATCGGACGCTCTAAGTTAAACTATAATAACTTAATGCTAATGCCTTTCGACCTTAGAACTATCTTAATACTAAATCCAGGCCTACTTTTATTTTTACCGAGAAGGATTTACAAAAAACTCGGTATCTATGTTTTTCTTTGTTTTGTTTTATATTGAACTTATAAACTACATAAAAGCTAATTGAAACAAATTAAAACTACTTAAAGCTACTTAAAACTACTTACAACTAATTATAAACTAATTACAACCTACTTACAAACAACTTAGAGATTACTTACAAACTAGAACAGCCACAGCAAGCATTTTCCGGTTTTATATTTATTTTGTTGGTTTTATAATTTTTTTTTGTGCCACCCTGACTGTCCCTACTTAAAACTAACTACCTAAACCTATGTAAGCCAGCCATACAAAACAAAGAAAAATAGTAAGGTCAAATATTAAATTTCTGAATGAACTTCATGTTCGTTTTTCAACCACCAGAACTGGTTCTCCTACTTTATCCTATCTCTTCGGTCCCGTTCGGACACAGTCCTACTGAACCGAAGGTGCTCAGCTCCGTCTCGACCGTAAAGGAGCCGCCGATCTACAGTTATACGGCCGACGTGGTAGATTAGTGCCGCTCTATCCTGGATCAGCCCTCGACTATCGATGGAGGAATGCATCGGGCGGAATAAAGCCGCTTACACGCACACTCTCGTAGTATTCGCAATTAGGGTAATAAGACCCAAAAATTGGCTGCTAGACGAGGACATCGTTCTTGCAATGTGACCTCGAATAAGTTTCAGCAAGAAATTATATTTCCTGTTTATGTTGGCACCGTTATATAGAACCAGGTTGTAATAGGAATGGTTTTACTCCGACTTTGGTGATCTGTGCAATCCAAGGCAGCATCGAAGACACTGCCTCTCAAACACCCGAATCTTTTCCATTTGAGATTTGGCAACGTAGAACCAAACCGGGCATCCATAGGCAATCATCGGTCGGATAAGGGCCATGTAGCAAATCACCTTCACTCTGCTGTCAAGCCGGCTGCTTTAAAGCAAACGTTTCGTTAGGGCAAAAGCTCGCCTAGCCCTGGCCAAAGCAGCATTTATATGTCTGTCGAAATACAAATACTGATCCATCCAGATGCCAAGGTATCTTACTACACTTTTACTCACCAGTGGATGAACATTTGGCCCTACGTTCACCAGCTTGCGCCAGTTCTTTCTTGTATCCCTTGTGGCTCTAAGCAACGGAGTCCTTAACAAGATAGTTTCTGATTTCTGAATGTTGATTTTTAACTTGCAGTCATCGCATTATTGCTGAATCTTCTCGAAGTCACGCTGCAAGAGAATCCTGATGACCTCGACTTTTGGGGCTTTTCTGTACGTAATTAGATCGTCAGCATACGCAATTGCCTGTGTTAGGCTACTTATCCCATCGCTGGTGTAAATGCTGAATAGAATAGGTGAGTTGACCGCTCCCTGCTGAAGACCATTTTTATATCAAAGGTTGTGTCAGATGTTACATTGCCCCCTTTGACAATGAACTTTCTACCATTGAGCATATCATCAGGCATATATAATAGTGGTTTACTAATGCCAAGTCTGGTCAGCTTTAGATAAAGACCCTCTAACCATACGGTGTCGAAGGCCTTCTCCAAATCAACCAGACAGGCACCCATACACTGCTTCTTAAATTAGTTCCGTTGGACATCAGAAACGAGCTTAGACGCGACATGAATGGTGTCATGTCTCGCCTTAACCGGAATGATTGTCCGGTATGATATGATTTTCCTCTGCCCACTTAGACAAAGCTCTATTGATAACTTTTTCGAATACCTTGCTGATACTCGGAAGAAGATTTCTCGACTGGAGATTCACCGGATTGGAGTTGTCCTTTCCCTTTTTCGGGAGAGGATGCAGCACAGTTGTCTTCCACCGCACTGCATTATACACATTAGTCAGAGCGTCGTTAAACAGAGTGGTATAAATGTCTACTGCTTCTTGAGGTAAATGTCGAAGTACAACGTTGGATATGCCATCGAATCTTGCTGATTTCTTCTTCTTTAATGAATCGAAGATGAGCTGGAGCTCTACCTTCGTAATTAACAGGGAACTGGGCCCATTTCTCTAGGCGATTATGGCGTTTGCCAACTGATCTTCATTGATCCCGGTGAAACCGAGGTTCTCTGATCGCCATTGCGTTATGTCATTCCGAAGGTAGAAGTGATGTAGCAAGGCTCTGTTTTCCAGGTCGTGATTGGGGCGGATGCACGCATTCACCTTGTAGACTTGCTGGAAAGCAGCCCCCACAGCCTCAACTTTCCCCTGCGGATTTTCGACAAAAAAGAGGTCATCGTCCAAGAAGGCGTCCTCTGGATTAATTCCTGCTGTCAGAAGTACGTCTCTGTTGTCAGTCGTTCTCTGAAGCTTAAGACTCGAAAGGTCGTTCTGATCATTCCTTCTTAATATCTTGTTAATTTGGGGAAACATACTCGGGTCGCTAGAATTAACGGCCCGAATTTTGTTATCCCAATACAAATTAATTGACAACCGATTGTTCTCTTTAACTAGTTGGTTGATATTCTTGATCGACGACTTCAGTGTCCTAATCTCCAGATTGTGTGGGTTAGTAAACCGTCGGTACAAGAGTTTGAGTCTTGTTGGCAGTCAACTTTTTTGTCTGTATAGTGCGGCAATGGTCGCGTTCCGGTACATATCGGTTGCGTCCCGTGGTTTGTATTTCGGCATTGTTCTGTTCATTGTTCGTTTGATTGTCTCATCCATTCGTTCTAAGTACTGATCTATTTCGTTATTTGTCAAATTCCTGTCATTTGGTGGGGATATGTTATTCCAACTGATTTTGCTTGATAAAGAGTAACCAGCGCACCTTACTGTAATTGCAAGTATGCACAAGTTCATACTCATCCAACTCCACGAGCTCGTTCGGAAGCTGTATTACGGCAGCAAGTGATCACTGTCGTACTCAATTGTTCGTAAACAGTTTCTTGGTCTTTGACCCATAGTGTCAGTAATTGTCAGTTTTGCGTCTATTAGCATAGGATCCAGATAGGCACCGCTTCTTGGAAACGATGGCCAATCCGTAGCGAACAGGTCGACACCATATTCAGTGCTTATACTTTTTTATGATCAATGAAAATAAAAAAAATAGAAAAAAAAAGAAAGAAAGGAAGTGACACGGAAACATGTAAATATGTAAATAATAATATACTAAATTACAATTTCATTTTAAATAATTTTAAGTAAATCCGAATTAGAAACTAAGTAATATATGATGTAATCAAATATAAGTATAGAATAAAATATAAGTATAGAATAAGTAAAAGAAACGTAATTATAACCTAAAGCCTAGTACGCAGATCGGGAAAAGACAAAATTTATCTCTACAACTCTAATCTCTACAAAAACTTCTCTAACTGCCGCGCAAAAGTTTGAAGTTGGAGAAAAAAAAAAACCTGTCAAGTCTGTCAAATAATAAATATATTCGTGTAAAAATATAAATTCGTTTGGAATCATTTTTGAAATCATTTATTTAAATATGGATAGTAGTTTTATTGAGGAGATAGTTATTTCGGCCGCTACAGCTGTGGTGGCGTTAATTGTGTCCAATAAAATTAAAAAAAAAACCCTTCCTTCAGGGTCAACTCCTACCTGAAGGAAAGGAAACATAAAGGGCGATTTGTTAAGGATGTAAGAAGTTCAGTTTATTGTATGTTTTAAATATCTTAATTGCTTTCTTTTTAGTTTAAGGATATGATGAATAACAGAGCAGTCTTTAAAGAAAACTTCCACATGTCCCCAGAGTCATTCGGAGAAGTTTTTAAGTTAGTAGAACCATATCTGCGCCCAAAAAAGGACACTCGGCCAACAGAAAAAATATGTCCACTAGAGAAGTTTGCTGTGGTTATGGAGTACGTGATCAACTTATAGGCTTAAGAAAATCAAATAATTTACCACTTATTTTGTCGCTTTAGATATCTGGCAAGTGGATCTATACAAAGGCACATTGCTTCTATCTACAGGATAAGCAAACAACATTTTGGAACTATCCTGGACGAAGTATGCGTAGGAATCATAAAGGCATTGCAACATGAGATTCCTCCACTTACTAGAACTGAATTCCTAAGAATTGCAAATGAGTTTAATGCTTTTTGGAATTTACCAAACTGTTTGGGAGCGATTGACGGCAAACATGTAGCCATTAAGTGTCCGGCCAATGCAGGGAGCCTATTTTATAACTATAAAGTAAGTATTATTGAACAATTTAAATGTATTTTAACTAAGATTTACTTAACATAATGTTTAAGGGGTTTCACAGCATTGTGCTAATGGCAATAGCAGATGCCAATTGCAAATTTATTTATATTGACGTCGGTGCTTATGGCTCTGAAGGAGACGCCAACGTTTTTGCATCAACAAAAATAGGGGAACAAATTTTGAAGGATGAATCAGATCTTCCATTAGATGCAAACGTCGGAAGTGAAAAACTACCCTATTTTTTTGTTGCGGATGATGCTTTTCCTCTCGGAAAAAGAGTTATGAAGCCATATGTCCCAAGAAAGCCCAAAAGACTGGAAGACGATGAGCGAGTTGCCAACTATCGAATAAGTAGAGCAAGGCGGTGTGTAGAAAATTGCTTTGGCATTGTATGTTCTAAGTTTCTGTGTCTTGCAAGAACGATGTTTTGCAGTCCTAACAGAGCTCAAAATATAACATCAGCCTGTTGCTATTTGCACAACTTTCTTATGAGAACTAACCGAGCTGCGTATTGCCCTCCAAAGTATTCTGACTTTTACGACGAAAATGGGATACTCATATTGGGTGAATGGAGACAAATCATATCCGAGAACTCTTTATCAACATCAACACTTTTACCTTCACCTGGAAGACCAAAAGAAGCTGGTAAAATTATTAGGGACAAATTGAAATCTTTTGTCAACTCTCCTCTTGGAAGTTTACCCTGGCAAAATGAAGTCGCTTTTGTTCATGGTAATAATTACTAAAAAACACTTTGTCAACTTATTAAAATTACCTAAATGATTTAATACTTTCAGATCCACTTCCACAATAGAAAACCAATCTTTTGCTGCTATTTCAACCGATTTGGAAAAACCCGAACAACAAAAATCATTTTCCAGATAACAATTTAACTTCGGATACCAACATATATACATATATACACCTATATTTTTGGTGAGAACAAAACAAATGCTTTATTTACACAAAAAATATTTTTTTTCGATTTTTACAAACTCCCATACAATTTTATAATGTAAATTTTCACCATAAAATCATCAAATCCAACGAATGTGCTACAGTTACAAAAGATGCTTAAGTTGTTGCGAAAAATCCCAATACATCAGCATCGTATCAAGACCACTTCAGCAATAACAGCAGTTGAAGCAAAACATCCCACAGTATTATCAAACCCTTAAATCTCTACGGGAACAAATCCAAATCTCAATTGAGTTCAAGTGCCTTCTCGTCAACACCTGGTATCCTTAATCTATGTAAAACAATTTCAAATTGTCAATATCGATTATTCGACTTTATTCTTTGACGCCTGACGTTTATTAGCTATTATGTAATTAAATACAATAATTGCGTCGGTTTGTTAAATATATTATATCTTTTTTTAGTTTATTTAATTAAATTTATCTATACATTCATTATTCTTTTCTTTCAGTGTTGTTCTTGTTGTTGATGGCTCAGTAATCCAATCATCCCCCAGCACATTCATCATTGAACTACCAAAACCTAAAAAATAATAAAATACGAAAACTTTCGTCAGCATCTGCAGCAGCACCAACAACATCAGGAATTAATAACCATAGTGGAAGACATTTATCCTGTAATAACATTCTTAACGAAAAAAACTATCAGCAACATCTCAATAATCAGCAGCATCATAGTTATAATAACGAATTGAACTTCTTGCACTGCGAAAGTCTCAACGTAGACTCATCCACAAATGACCTGATGATGGGGCCAGCAGGACACAGTAGGACATCGTTACCAACACACGTTAGTGCTCATCATAAGTATGAAAGGTAAGAAAAAGCAAATATTTTTATAGAAAGTATTTGATTCTTATTACCAATGCTTGCAGATCTATTGAAAAAAGAGTCGTACTTCACATAACATCGACAGCAAAGTCATTCCATATACTGTGGTGGTGCGACACTTGTCGAATTGCTACCATACAAAGAAATTCCAACGCCAAAGTAAGACTCAGGGAATAGCCAAATTCTGGACCCATTAAAATTTGTGTTTGTCTCTTTTGATTAGATGGCAAATAATTGACTATGATGCCGAAGATGTCAGTAAAAAATGCAACAAATTTGGAAGGAGATAATAATTCTGAGAACTGAGGAAATCAAGCCAGTTAAATCCATAGGTTTAGCAGCCAATTCAGTAGAAGAAACTTCTAAAACACCGTAAGAGAGAAGAGAAATCAAATATCTAAACTAATTGTCAATTGGTTGATGACGACAAAGATGAAATGGAGGATATATAGATGCATTGAATGTGTATCACCATTTGTGAACCTTTATACAGAGAAACAAGACGGTCGCGATAACATTGAAATGAGTGTAAGAAATCGTTTGTTTCTTACCAACGATCATTATCAATACTCCTCATCAGTCTTTATGGAAAGATGGATATGCCAACTCTGTTGCTTCAAGTCAAGTTGATTATCCTGGAAGTCCATTTTATGAAATGACGAGTAATAAGCCCGGAGATACAGAAGTAAGTTAAACTGGACTTTATTTGAAGATGAATCATATGTAAACAATCAAAAATTTCAGTCAATTACACCAACAGTGGAACCCGTGGCTCCTTTAGTTAAGTACCAGCCTCTCATTTTGAAGCCAAAGGTGGCTCAAGTTAAAGGACATGCTTCTCAAATTCCTTTCGAAAATTCGCTTGCTTTTCGAATGCAGGGTAAATGTGCCGCCGATTTTGGCATCTTCAACAGTCGAAAGTTCAAAGTTTGTTTTGGTCCAAAGAACACTTTGATTATACCTGGAACCAAAAATTCCACTGTTCGAAAAATTAAGGGTATGGTGAGAGTGCTGTCGAAGCCGTATAAATGATTATTTACTATTTTTTTAGACGAAAGTTTGGAAAATTTACATGATCTCTTCAGTGGTCGAAAATCAAATGACTTTTCGCAAACTATCTTGTACCGCCTCAAGATATCCTCTGCACAACACATTGAAAACTTCGAAAAGAGCATAGTTGACCATTTGGAAATACAACTTAAGAATTCTTTACAAGTGGAAATCGAAGGCAGTGATTGTCCAATGATCAAGCCAAACAGTGGGACTTAATTGATTGTGAAACACTTAGAAGAAGCCATGAAACTGTTGAACTCGGGACCTTTGGAAGAATACGCTGTGTCGGTATGGTCCCTTTGTTTGGCTTTATGGGGTGAACAAGAAGAATTGGAAGACTCTGATCCAGCTAGTCATCATGCAGTTATGTGGCGAAGAAATCTTCTATCCCAATGGCTCGAAAATACCCTTACCAATAAGGAACTCCTAACGAAAAGTGTTTCGAAGAATACTTACATTCATCATTTAATGGACTTGCTTATGTGTCATAAAGTAGTTGAAGGCTGTGAACTAGGTATGATGATGCAAATTTATCACTATTACTTGCACAACTCTCATCGGGGCCAGTAGTTAGACAACTAATGGAAGATCAATTAGCTGCATGGCATAAAGTTGAAGCAGATAAATTTATAAGCGTTGAACGCTTGAAGTTATTTATGTTGGTAGCTGGAGTTTCATTAATGGACTCATCACATGGACCAATAAATAGCCTGGAAGGTATTGAGTGGGTTAATGTGCTTGCGGTTAGTTAAAAATTTTAAATTTTAATCTAAGGTGTTTTTATTATTTCAATCGAAAACTTTTAAACAGCTTCAACTTTGGTATCTCTGCTCCCCCACCTGCTCGATCATTGACGCCCTACTTGCATATGAGAAATCATTTAAAGCCGATGAGTTTTACTCTTTGCCGCCTTCCCCACACTACACAGAATCGATTGGCGACAGTGAATCACATCCACTCTATGATCTACGTTACCATATTCTGCAGCTCTATTCAAAACGGAGTCACCCTCTTGAAAGCCTTCTAGATCCCTAAAAACCATACTGCAGACTTTATGGACTTCAGGCTAAGGTATTCCAATACAAAAATTAAATCTAAACTTTAGTTAATGTTATCTCCGTTTCAGTTGGCTTCTTTTACAAACATTCGAAGCTCTCGGATATCACCACTGTTCTGAACTGTTTGAAAGCCAAAGGCATGTTGATTTTGCATCGCAATTGGAAAATTATGGCCTGTGGAAATGGTCGGTGTTTGTTTTGCTCCATATAAAAGAGAAAACCGTGCGAGAATCGCATATTCAAGATTATCTATATCGATACGTTTCCGTGTTCAATGATGGAGCTATAACAGACGATGAGAAATTCATAATCAACATTTTAGGTGTGCCACAAAAGTGGCTGGATTGGGCAAAAGCAGTTAAAGCAGGAGCAACTGGCAACTATCACATGCAAGCCAAGTACTTGCTAAAAGCTCAAAAGTGGGCCGAAGCACATGAGGTCATTTTTGAGCATGTTGCCCCAGATGCAGTTATCAATGGTAGAATTTTCTTTTTAAAGTTTCAATAAAAAATCACGTTGACTTTTATACTTTTTAGATAATATGGACTATTTACATGATCTCCTTAGTCAATTTGATAATCTTACCTCAAATAAATGTATTATAGTACCGAACTGGTCAAATCAAGGGCAAATATTTTTGGATTTCATTGACATCAATGAGAAAGTAAACGAAAAATTGCATTCCTTAACTTAATTTTAAATAAAAAGTAATCCTTTTATTTTTAGTTTAAAAGTCTGAAGAATCTACATGAGGGTGACATTGAAGCACGCTGGGAGAACCTTAAACCTCAACTGGCTGACCTCTGTTCTCGCATTAATCTTCTGCCCTGTCCAACGCCCAAACATCGTTTGTGCCAGAGTGAAATCGCACAGAGCCTAGCATGTTTAGTGCGTGGTGCTTAAGTTGTTTGTCCTTCCCTTAATCCCTGTCTGACAATTAAAATCGCATTAGAACGGTTACCACTGCCGCAGGAGTTTGCCCAACAAGAGCTAAGAGCTCTCTTGGATGCGCTGGTAACAGATCTCTGTAATTCAAAAGACTAAACTATTTTTAGTTTAAAGTTGATGAAGAAGATCTAATTAGCTCTCAGTTAAGTTTAGATTTTAAAAGTTATTTTTATTATGTATTTGTAAAACGGAAAATTTAAGAAATACCTACTGAAAATCATTTATTATTTTCAAACAAATTTTTAAAAAATCTTGTTTCTTTTTATACAAAAACAATAAGAAAAGTTCATAGGTACACAAGATTGTGAGTTGTTTACTTTTTTTACTTGTTTTCTTAAGTTTAGTAAATTCAATTAATATAATAAAAAAAAATTAAACAAACTATTATTTTTAATTGTTGACTTTTGATTATAGTGTTCGCCAAATCAATATAAACAGTTTTCAACATCTTCTACAAAAAGTAGCGAAAAACATGGTCCGTTTACGTTTGTTTTAGTGCGTAGTAAAAATTGTCGTTTACATTGAAAAAAAAAACAAACAATTTTTTCTTTAATTAGTTTTGCAAACTGATTTAATTGTTGTTTATTACCTATGATATGACTCATCAATTCTTGCAACATTAAAATTTATAATTGGTAGATTGCCCTGATTGATGGAAGTTAAGTGTGTTGTTTTATAAAGGCGCGATCGATGAAGGCTAGATCGATGTTTGGAAGCTAAATTGGATGTGGCTAGTGTCGTTTTTCATTAAATTTTGAAAGATTTGATTTTAAAATCTAGAAATACTGTCTTGAATGAAACATCTGGGCATAGTTTTGAGTAGAGTCAGTTTACACATATAGCTTACATACACATAAGAATGTCATATGGCATCAGCACAAAAAGAACAAACAAATTTTCCTGTTTCGATTTTTCATTTGACAAAAGAATGTTTGCATATATGGGTGCATGCAGATCAAATTGCTCAAACCAGAAAGATCTCATCTTTCATCTTCAGATCTCATCTTTTTTTGAATAAAACATGAAAAAATGTAAAAAGTGCACATCTTTTCCCAAAAAATTCAAATCTTTTCAACAATGAAAAACGACATAAGATCAAGACATTAGACGATTCTTTGATGCTATCGATTTGGGTAAGAAGTGCATTTAAGACTAGCATTGCATCTTTGGGCTCTTGACCTAAAACCAAAAACTAAATATTAGAAGATGAGAACATTTTTCAAGTTTATATGTTTCATTTTTTATTCAACTTCAATATTTCTCATATAATACTTATATACTAAAATAATTAATGTAAAAAAAACAGTACAAAAAAAATCTATTTGTTTAAAAAAAAAAAAAAAATCCATCCGTTGCACAGTTTGGAATCTGGGGAATTCCTGCGAAATAAAAGAAGGAATTATTTAGTATTTTCTATTACAATACATTCGAAATATGTGAAGGTTTACAATTAGTACAAATTTGTGTGTTTTAAATTGACATTTAAATTGTATTTTGAACTTTAAAGCTATTTTATAACTACTTTTTAAACTATGCACTTTACACATAGGACATAGCATACCTTACAAGCCACGGTTTTTGTGCTTGCGGAGCTCTGTGATGGCCTGTTGCTGGAAACTAAGCCCCAGGTCCTCTACCACTTCAGTGGGTAATTCCTTTAAGACCCGATCCAAATTAGCTAAGAGGCTATAATTGGCGAGAGGCTGCTCTGTTTGTGGGTGGGGAACTTCAGTTCTTCTCAAGTTAATTAACTCCGTGACAGTTTGAGTCAACGTCACAACATTCTCCAGCATCGAGTCTTTCTTCACCGGTTTTGGACTCTGAAATAACAACAAATGTATAAATAAATTTGTTTTATATCATATTTTCATTTTATACTTACAAAGTTGTAGCTTGAACAAGGTGTCTCCTGCTCCTGCTGTGTGCAGTCTGTAGGTTCTTCTGACTCGTTGCTCGAAAATGTTCTGTAAAATATCAAAAGAAATAATTCTTTTTTGGTTTAAATACATTTTACAAATTTTTGTAAGTACTTACGTGCGTTTTCCGGAATTGGGCTGCAGGAAAGCCAGGCATTCCGAAAACTCCCAGTCAATGGTGTCATCATCTGAGAGATGTTCCTCAGTGTCACCATTAACTGAAGAGGTTGCAGCACTGCCTGACTTTAACTTCCTTTTTCCCGCTTTGTGGTACCTCAAACTGCCACGGAGTGACTTCCATGAGTTCTTGCACTCTTCCACTATCATAAAAAAAAAACAATAATAAAACAGAAGTGGATTTATCTAAAATATGCATACAAACCTGTCCTGTTCATTTCGTCGGCGATATATCGCCAAGCAGAGTGGACGGCCTCACTGTTGCTGTGGGATTTGTCGCCCAGGTCCCAAATCACTGGACGTTCCTCGACCAGCCTGCACATTTTTTTTTTCCATTTGAGAAAACTGCATTTTTTTATTTTTTTTTTATTTTTTTCACCATCTGTTTTATTTATTTTTAATAGGCAGTCGTCTAAAAACTCCATATTTATTCTTTTATAATTTTTTTAGTTCTTTTCCGGAATGCGCTTCTTATGTTTATATTCTTATGCTGCTGTCAAAATTTGTCCGCAAAAATAATGATTGGAACATTATTTTTCCGGAAAAATTAAGCGGAGACTTTTTATGCCTGTTTGGTAGCATGAAATCATCACCAAGTTTCGTTAAACTTGTTTTTTTTTTTAGTATTGGATTTGACAGCAAATTGTGAAAGTTCCATTTTGCCGAACACACCTTTTAAGTCAAACGTCACAATTTTGCGCGTAACACCGTACTGCTTGGAAAAAAATTTAAGACAAAATTTTTCCGAGGAAAAAAATTGTATGGGAGAAAAATTTTTTCCCGATCTGCGTACTAGGCTTAAGAAATAAAATGTATTAAATAAGTCACTTCATATAATAAAATTTATAACCAAAAAAATAGTAATGGCAAATTAATCATTTAAAACTAATTGTACGAATGAATGAAACAATCTTGAAAAAAAAAATATTATATTCATACTTATGTAAGTAATGATACAAACTAATACCATGCATGTACTATCAGCATCCAGATATGAAAAAAAAACACATGGACATATGATTTTTGAACTCAAAATCCTTATTATATAAGTGACACGTAAAAGAAGAAACAAGACTAGTCATGTTTTCTCCTTTTTCCCCAGGAAAGGTGGTGTGAAAGGATCACACTAGCAATCTTTTCATTATACTATATTTCGATCATTGCCTTCTGCCTTGATATCTTACAAATGCATACACTCCATTAGGCAATTTAACAATCCATTCACATTTTCAGTCATTGCCTTTTGCCGACCTATTTTCCAAATGCTCTCGCATTTCATAAAAACTCTACTCCATAGAATACTATAAAATATTTATGACACTTGACGCTTCGACTCATGGTCAAGTGTTAAGATACATTTGTCTAAGTTCAAAGTACTGTTTATGGACGATCGTAAAGAGGTGTGTGTATCAATCCATATTTTCATGACATGGCAAGAATACTTGCATGTTCGAATATTGTCCAGTAGAATTTATGTTATTTCATGTGTATGTTACATACACATGAAATAACATAAATTAATGTAGAAGTTCTTAGTGTATAAGGATTTGATTTTGTATAAATAGGCTACGTTTTCATTAATAAAAATCACTATTAATCTAAAGATCGAGCCGTACATTTGGCTGTTATTATCTCTTGTTCCTGTTTAAGATCGGCTCTCTAGCCAGCATCTATATTCGGCTTGGGGAAGCCTTTATCGCCCACGCATGTTAGAGGAGGTAGGGTCATATTTTCCAACGACAATTGCAGTATTGACTCATCCAATTGTAATGATGAATACCTCTTTGATTCTGAATTTGATTTCCCCAATCTAGGTGTTTGGCATTCAAATAACCGGCAATCACCGGCCATAAGAAAGTAATTTTCTTCCAAGCTCAGGCGTAAATATTTGAAAAGCTTTTCAAGCTCTGCCATAAAATCAGTTGGCTGAGGTGATGCCGGTGCATAAGCCGCGATCACATACATTCGCTTCCCCTGTTGGCGAGGAATGCATACGATGCACACCTCTAACTGCCAAAATCTGCGCATGTTTAACTTTATGATTAATGCCTTTTCGTATGAAGATTGCGACGTAACTAAGAGTGGAGCTTGGTCGATCTCTTCTAACAATATTGTAATTGTTGTTAGTCAACGTATGTATCTGGTTCAGCTTAGTTTCGCTGGCCATAAACACATCTGGACTTTGGTCTTTCAACGATTGGAAAAAATTAGCTCTACGTTCAGTCCTAATCAGTGAATTTGCATTCACAGCAAGAATCCTAAGAGGCCTCTCTGACAGCGTGCCTTCAACCTATTATTTGCGTTAGGCTAGGCAAAACAGAGTATAGATAGTCTACCCTAGTCGCCTGCTCCTTTATCTGGTTGTGAAGTCCTGTTAACTGGACTTGAATTGCCAGCAACATGCTTCTTATGTCGGCCTGAGCGGCCGGAGCTTTTGGCACGAGGGCCGGTTGGGCTACCTTAGCTGCATGCTGTACTATTTTTCCCCTCCCTGCCACCATTTGGGCGTAGGAAATTTCTGGATTGACGGGCGTTGTTGTAGGAGCACGCGATGATGGACTTATCTGTACCGCTGTCTGCTTAGCCGCTTTGTTAGTACGAATTTGCTGAAAAGCGGAGCAACCCCGATAATTAGCAGGGTGACCCTCCTTTCCACAAAGTGCACATTTAAGCTGGGTCATATCTTCGACCCGTTCCTCACCAAGCTTACACTCCCCCTTTATGTGGTAATCGCCACACTTAACGCAGGTTGACTGCATTTCACAGTTTGATGCAGCGTAGCCAAACCTTTGGCAGCGCATGCATTGAAGCATGTCGCAGCGTCTCTTTAATTTATCCCAAGTTACAACCTGGTAGTTGAAGATGGAGATCCTCCTCAAACTATCAAGTTTGCTGCTGGATGAAAGCTGAACTAGGAAGAACGGCAAAGACCGCTCCTCCCGTCTGGCTCTGACTGTAGCGAACCCCGATGAAGTCGAAATTATCTATCCTGTTTATATTGGTACCGTTGTATAGAACCAGGTTGGAATAGTAATGCTTTTACTCCAACTTTGGTGTTCTGTGCAATCCAAGGCAGCATCGAAGACACTGCCTCTCAAACACCCGAATCTTTTCCATTTGAGATGGGGCAACGTTGAACCAAACCGGGCATCCATAGGCAATCAGCAGTCGGATAAGGGCCATGTAGCAAATCACCATCACCCTGCTTTCAAGCCGACTGCTATAAAGCAACCGTTTCGTCAGGGCAAAAGCTCCCCGAGCCCTGGCCAGAGCAGCATTAATATGTCTGTCGAAATACAAATACTGATCCATCCAGATGTCAAGGTACCTTACTATACTTTTACTCGTCAGTGGATGTCCATTTAAGTTCTTTCTCATATCCCTTGTGGCTCTAAGCAACGGAGTCCTTAACAATATTGTTTCTGATTTCTGAAAGTTGATTTTCAATTTCCAGTCATCGCAATATTGCTGAATCTTCTCGAAGTCACGCTGCAAAAGAATCCTGATGACCTCGACTTTTGGAGCTGTTCTGTACGTGACTAGATCGTCGGCATACGCAATTGCCTGAGTTAGACTACTTATCAGATCACTTGTGTAAATGCTGAATAGAATCGGCGAGTGGACCGCTTCCTGCTGAGGACTATTTTTAATATTAAAGGTTGTGGCAGAAGTTACATTGCCACTCTTGAAAACAGCCTTTCTGCCATTGAGCATATCATAAGGCATATATGTATAATAGTGGTTTACTAATGGCAAGTCTGGTCAGCTTTAGATAAGAACCCTCTAACCATATTGTGTCGAAGGCCTTCTCCAAATCAACCAGACAGGCACCAGTACTGCTTCTTAGATTTGTTCCATTGGACATCAGAAACGAGTTTCGACGCGGCATGAATGGTGTCATGTCCCGCCTTTAAACCAAACGGATTGTCCGGTATGATATTATTGTCCTCTGCCCACTTAGACAGAGCTCTATTGATAACTTTTTCGAATACCTTGGTGATACTCTGAAGAAGACTTATCAAGTCTGGAGATTCGCCGGATTGAAGTTGTTCTTACCCTTTTTCGGGAGAGGATGCACCACAGCTGTCCTCCACCACACTGGATAATATGCATTATTCAGAGCGTTGTTAAACAGAGTGGTATAAATGTCTACTGCTTCTTGAGGTAAATGTCGAAGTATAATGTTAGATATGCCATCGACTCCTGCTGACTTCTTCTTCTTTAATGAATCGAAGATGAGCTGGAGCTCCACCTTCGTAATTAACAGGGAACTGGGCCCATTTCTCTAGGCGATTATGGCGTTTGCCAAATGATCTTCATTGAACCCGGTGAAACCGAGGTTCTCTGATCGGCATTGCGCTATGTCAATCCAAAGGTAGAAGTGATGTAGCAAGGCTCTGTTTTCCAGGTCGTGATTGGGGCGGATGCACGCATTCACCTTGTAGACTTGCTGGAAAGCAGCCCCCACAGCCTCCACTTTCTCCTGCGGATCTTCGACAGTAAGGAGGTCATCGTCCAAGAAGGCGTCCTCTGGATTAATTTCTGGTGTCAGAAGGACGTCTCTGTTGTTTGCCGTTCTCTGAAGCTTAAGACACGGAAGGTCGTTTTGATCATTCCTTATAAATATCTTGTTAATTTGGGGAAACATGCTCGGGTCGCTAGAATTAACGGCCCGAATTTTGTTATCCCAATACAATTTTATTGACAGCCGATAGTTTTCTTTTATTAGTTGGTTGATGTTCTCGATCGACGACTTCAGTGTCCTAATCTCAAGATTGTGAGGGTCAGTAAACCGTCGGTACAAGAGTTTGAGTCTTGTCAGCAGTCCACTTTTTTGTCTGTGTAATGCGTCAATGGTCGCGTTCCGGTACATGTCGGTTGCGTCCCGTGGTTTTTATTTCGGTATTGTTCTGTTCATTGTTCGTTTGATTGTCTCATCCATTTGTTCTAAGTATTGGTCTATTTCGTTATTTGTCAAATTCCTGTAATTTGGTGGGGATATGCTGATCGAACTGATTTCGCTCGATAAGGCGTTGGTAAAGCGTGGCCAGCGCACCTTACTGTAATTGCAAGTATGCACAGATACATACTCATCCAACTCCAAGAGCTCGTTCGGAAGATGTATTACAGCGGTAATATTCTTCCAAGCTCAAGCGTAGTTTTTCGAAAGTTCTGTCATAAAATCAGTTGGCAGTTGAAGAACGGCAAAGACCGCTCCTCCCGTCTAGCTCTGACTGTAGCGAACCCCGATGAAGTCGAAATTATCTATCCTGTTTATGTTGGCACCGTTGTATAGATACAGGTGGGAATAGTAATGTTTTTACTCCGACTATGGTGTTCTGTGCAATCCAAGGCAGCATCGAAGACACTGCCTCTCAAACACCCGAATCTTTTCCATTTGAGATGGGGCAACGTTGAACCAAACCGGTCATCCAAAGGCAATCATCGGCCGGATAAGGGCCATGTAGCAAATCACCATCACCCTGCTTTCAAGCCGGCTGCTATAAAGCAACCGTTTCGTCAGGGCAAAAGCTCCCCGAGCCCTGGCCAGAGCAGCATTAATATGTCTGTCGAAATACAAATACTGATCCATCCAGATGTCAAGGTACCTTACTATACTTTTACTCGTCAGTGGATGTCCATTTAAGTTCTTTCTCATATCCCTTGTGGCTCTAAGCAACGGAGTCCTTAACAATATAGTTTCTGATTTCTGAAAGTTGATTTTCAGTTTCCAGTCATCGCAATATTGCTGAATCTTCTCGAAGTCACGCTGCAAAAGAATCCTGATGACCTCGACTTTTGGAGCTGTTCTGTACGTGACTAGATCGTCGGCATACGCAATTGCCTGAGTTAGACTACTTATCAGATCACTTGTGTAAATGCTGAATAGAATCGGCGAGTGGACCGCTTCCTGCTGAGGACTATTTTTAATATTAAAGGTTGTGGCAGAAGTTACATTGCCACTCTTGAAAACAGCCTTTCTGCCATTGAGCATATCATAAGGCATATATGTATAATAGTGGTTTACTAATGGCAAGTCTGGTCAGCTTTAGATAAGAACCCTCTAACCATATTGTGTCGAAGGCCTTCTCCAAATCAACCAGACAGGCACCCGTACTGCTTCTTAGATTTGTTCCATTGGACATCAGAAACGAGTTTCGACGCGGCATGAATTGTGTCATGTCCCGCCTTAAAACCAAACGGATTGTCCGGTATGATATTATTGTCCTCTGCCCACTTAGACAGAGCTCTATTGATAACTTTTTCGAATACCTTGGTGATACTCTGAAGAAGACTTATCAAGTCTGGAGATTCGCTGGATTGAAGTTGTTCTTACCCTTTTTCGGGAGAGGATGCACCACAGCTGTCCTCCACCACACTGGATAATACGCATTATTCAGAGCGTTCTTAAACAGAGTGGTATAAATGTCTACTGCTTCTTGAGGTAAATGTCGAAGTATAATGTTAGATATGTCATCGACTCCTGCTGACTTCTTCTTCTTTAATGAATCGAAGATGAGCTGGAGCTCCACCTTCGTAATTAACAGGGAACTGGGCCCATTTCTCTAGGCGATTATGGCGTTTGCCAAATGATCTTCATTGAACCCGGTGAAACCAAGGTTCTCTGATCGGCATTGCGCTATGTCATTCCGAAGGTAGAAGTGATGTAGCAAGGCTCATTTTTCCAGGTCGTGATTGGGGCGGATGCACACATTCACCTTGTAGACTTGCTGGAAAGCAGCCCACACAGCCTCCACTTTCTCCTGCGGATCTTCGACAGTTAGGAGGTCATCGTCCAAGAAGGCGTCCTCTGGTTTAATTCCTGGTGTCAGAAGGACGTCTCTGTTGTTTGCCGTTCTCTGAAGCTTAAGACACGGAAGGTCGTTTTGATCATTCCTTATAAATATTTTGTTAATTTGGGGAAACATGCTCGGGTCGCTAGAATTAACGGCCCGAATTTTGTTATCCCAATACAATTTTATTGACAACTGATAGTTTTCTTTTATTAGTTGGTTGATGTTCTCGATCGACGACTTCAGTGTCCTAATCTCAAGACTGTGAGGGTCAGTAAACCGTCGGTACAAGAGTTTGAGTCTTGTCAGCAGTCCACTTTTTTGTCTGTGTAATGCGTCAATGGTCGCGTTCCGGTACATGTCGGTTGCGTCCCGTGGTTTTTATTTCGGTATTGTTCTGTTCATTGTTCGTTTGATTGTCTCATCCATTTGTTCTAAGTATTGGTCTATTTCGTTATTTGTCAAATTCCTGTAATTTGGTGGGGATATGCTGATCGAACTGATTTCGCTCGATAAGGCGTTGGTAAAGCGTGGCCAGCGCACCTTACTGTAATTGCAAGTATGCACAGATACATACTCATCCAACTCCAAGAGCTCGTTCGGAAGATGTATTACAGCGGTAATATTCTTCCAAGCTCAAGCGTAGTTTTTCGAAAGTTCTGTCATAAAATCAGTTGGCAGTTGAAGAACGGCAAAGACCGCTCCTCCCGTCTAGCTCTGACTGTAGCGAACCCCGATGAAGTCGAAATTATCTATCCTGTTTATGTTGGCACCGTTGTATAGATACAGGTGGGAATAGTAATGTTTTTACTCCGACTATGGTGTTCTGTGCTATCCAAGGCAGCATCGAAGACACTGCCTCTCAAACACCCGAATCTTTTCCATTTGAGATGGGGCAACGTTGAACCAAACCGGTCATCCAAAGGCAATCATCGGCCGGATAAGGGCCATGTAGCAAATCACCATCACCCTGCTTTCAAGCCGGCTGCTATAAAGCAACCGTTTCGTCAGGACAAAAGCTCCCCGAGCCCTGGCCAGAGCAGCATTAATATGTCTGTCGAAATACAAATACTGATCCATCCAGATGTCAAGGTACCTTACTATACTTTTACTCGTCAGTGGATGTCCATTTAAGTTCTTTCTCATATCCCTTGTGGCTCTAAGCAACGGAGTCCTTAACAATATAGTTTCTGATTTCTGAAAGTTGATTTTCAATTTCCAGTCATCGCAATATTGCTGAATCTTCTCGAAGTCACGCTGCAAAAGAATCCTGATGACCTCGACTTTTGGAGCTGTTCTGTACGTGACTAGATCGTCGGCATACGCAATTGCCTGAGTTAGACTACTTATCAGATCAGGACGAAGACACTGCCTCTCAAACACCCGAATCTTTTCCATTTGAGATGGGGCAACGTTGAACCAAACCGGTCATCCAAAGGCAATCATCGGCCGGATAAGGGCCATGTAGCAAATCACCATCACCCTGCTTTCAAGCCGGCTGCTATAAAGCAACCGTTTCGTCAGGGCAAAAGCTCCCCGAGCCCTGGCCAGAGCAGCATTAATATGTCTGTCGAAATACAAATACTGATCCATCCAGATGTCAAGGTACCTTACTATTCTTTTACTCGTCAGTGGATGTCCATTTAAGTTCTTTCTCATATCCCTTGTGGCTCTAAGCAACGGAGTCCTTAACAATATATTTTCTGATTTCTGAAAGTTGATTTTCAGTTTCCAGTCATCGCAATATTGCTGAATCTTCTCGAAGTCACGCTACAAAAGAATCCTGATGACCTCGGCTTTTGGAGCTGTTCTGTACGTGACTAGATCGTCGGCATACGCAATTGCCTGAGTTAGACTACTTATCAGATCACTTGTGTAAATGCTGAATAGAATCGGCGAGTGGACCGCTTCCTGCTGAGGACTATTTTTAATATTAAAGGTTGTGGCAGAAGTTACATTGCCACTCTTGAAAACAGCCTTTCTGCCATTGAGCATATCATAAAGCATATATGTATAATAGTGGTTTACTAATGGCAAGTCTGGTCAGCTTTAGATAAGAACCCTCTAACCATATTGTGTCGAAGGCCTTCTCCAAATCAACCAGACAGGCACCCGTACTGCTTCTTAGATTTGTTCCATTGGACATCAGAAACGAGTTTCGACGCGGCATGAATGGTGTCATGTCCCGCCTTAAAACCAAACGGATTGTCCGGTATGATATTATTGTCCTCTGCCCACTTAGACAGAGCTCTATTGATAACTTTTTCGAATACCTTGGTGATACTCTGAAGAAGACTTATCAAGTCTGGAGATTCGCCGGATTGAAGTTGTTCTTACCCTTTTTCGGGAGAGGATGCACCACAGCTGTCCTCCACCACAGTGGATAATACGCATTATTCAGAGCGTTCTTAAACAGAGTGGTATAAATGTCTACTGCTTCTTGAGGTAAATGTCGAAGTATAATGTTAGATATGTCATCGACTCCTGCTGACTTTTTCTTCTTTAATGAATCGAAGATGAGCTGGAGCTCCACCTTCGTAATTAACAGGGAACTGGGCCCATTTCTCTAGGCGATTATGGCGTTTGCCAAATGATCTTCATTGAACCCGGTGAAACCAAGGTTCTCTGATCGGCATTGCGCTATGTCATTCCGAAGGTAGAAGTGATGTAGCAAGGCTCATTTTTCCAGGTCGTGATTGGGGCGGATGCACGCATTCACCTTGTAGACTTGCTGGAAAGCAGCCCCCACAGCCTCCACTTTCACCTGCGGATCTTCGACAGTAAGGAGGTCATCGTCCAAGAAGGCGTCCTCTGGTTTAATTCCTGGTGTCAGAAGGACGTCTCTGTTGTTTGCCGTTCTCTGAAGCTTAAGACACGGAAGGTCGTTTTGATCATTCCTTATAAATATTTTGTTAATTTGGGGAAACATGCTCGGGTCGCTAGAATTAACGGCCCGAATTTTGTTATCCCAATACAATTTTATTGACAACTGATAGTTTTCTTTTATTAGTTGGTTGATGTTCTCGATCGACGACTTCAGTGTCCTAATCTCAAGACTGTGAGGGTCAGTAAACCGTCGGTACAAGAGTTTGAGTCTTGTCAGCAGTCCACTTTTTTGTCTGTGTAATGCGTCAATGGTCGCGTTCCGGTACATGTCGGTTGCGTCCCGTGGTTTTTATTTCGGTATTGTTCTGTTCATTGTTCGTTTGATTGTCTCATCCATTTGTTCTAAGTATTGGTCTATTTCGTTATTTGTCAAATTCCTGTAATTTGGTGGGGATATGCTGATCGAACTGATTTCGCTCGATAAGGCGTTGGTAAAGCGTGGCCAGCGCACCTTACTGTAATTGCAAGTATGCACAGATACATACTCATCCAGCTCCAAAAGCTCGTTCGGAAGATGTATTACGGCGGTAATATTCTTCCAAGCTCAAGCGTAGACTTTCGAAAGTTCTGTCATAAAATCAGTTTGCTGAGGTGATTCCAGTGCATCTCCGCAGAACACTATTATATATAACTTTATAATTAATGCCTTTTCGTATGAAGATTGCGACGTACACCCCCCCCCCCAGAGAGTGGGGCTCCGTCAATCTCTTCTAACGATTTTGTAATTGTTGTTAGTCAACGTATGTTTCTGGTTCTGCTTAGTTTCACTGGCCATAAACACATCTGGACTTTGGTCTTTCAACGATTGGAAAAGATTAGCTCTACGTTCAGTCCTAATCAGTGAATTTACATTCACAGCAAGGATCCTAAGAGGCCTCTCCGACAGCGTATCTTTAACCTCTTATTTGCGTTAGGCTAGGCAAAACAGAGTATAGATAGTCTACCCTAGTCGCCTGCTCCTTTATCTGGTTGTGAAGTTCTGTTAACTGGCCTTGAATTGCCAGTAACATGCTTCCTATTTTGACCTGAGCGTCCGCAGCTTTTGGCACGAGGGCCAGTTGAGCTACCTTAGCTGCAGGGTGTACCGTTTTTTCCTTTCCTGCCACCATTTGGGCGTAGAAAATTTCCGGATTGACGGGCGTTGTTGTAGGAGCACGCGTTGATGGACGTATCTCTTCCGCTGTCTGCTTAGCCGCTTTATTAGTACGAATTTGCTGAAAAGCTGAGCAACCCCGATAATTAGCAGGGTGACCCTCCTTTCCACAAAGTGCACATTTAAGCTGGGTAATATCTTCTACCCGTTCCTCACTGTTACATATTAGTTTAAGTGATATGAACAAGATTTCAATTGTGCTACTTTCGAGCACCTTAAGTCTATACACATATTGATTATTTATATGTACCTTTTTAACATCACACCATTTACTGACCAGTTATTCTTGTATTCAGTTAATCCTATATACTTACTAGTATATACCTAAACTTAAGCGATTCTTATTTTTAAATTAGGCTCTCTTACGGCAACCACCGAACAGACTACATCTTAAAATAAAGTTGTTCCTTATTTTGTAAGTTAACAAAAAACCAAAGTGTTTTATTTTTTTTAATGTTGTAAAGAACATTAAATTGGCGACGAGGATTTGTTTAATTTTATATTCACGTGTTGCAAGTATAAAATCGATCGGAAAAAAAAAAATGTCTCGCCTTGTTGGAAATATCGAGCCTTTTATTCCCGGCAATAATTTTAAGGCGTATGAAGACAGATTACGCCAGTACTTCATAGTTAATGACATTCAAGGAGAAGCTTGTACTCCGTTGTTCATTACGATCGTGGGTGCAGAAATCTACGAAATTTTGATGTCTTTGACGATTCCAAAACTACCCAGTGAGAAATCGTTTGACGAATTGTTGAAGCTACTACGAGATCACTTCGCACCAAAGGAGAATAAAAGGGCAGAGAGGTATAAATTCAACAAAATCTTCCAAGAAGATGGTGAATCGATGAGCGAATTCATTGTTCGTTTAAAAGCTGCGGCACAAGCATGCAGATTCGGAGATTTTTTCGAAGAGGTTAAAGACGATACTAAAATCGCTAAATACAAGTCTTTGATTCTGGATGAGGCATTAGCGGATAGATTCATTGTGGGGGTCAAAAGTGAGAAAATACAAGAGATGCTTCTTCGAGACGACTCACTTACATTTGACAAAGTGTGCCAACAGGCACTCAATGTCGAAGCTTCGCAAAAAGCATCACGGTGTATTCAGCCTATGACTCAAAATGCTGTGTACAGTCATCCAAAAAAATCAACAAAGAATCCAGTTTCCGAAGGGATCCCACGTGCTTCTAAGAAAAGTGGGAGCCACTCAAAAAGTGTTATGAGTCACATCAAGTCAAGTTGTTTTCGTTGTGGGTGCAACGACCATAAGGAGTTCCGTTGTCCAGCTAAGGAGTGGGTTTGTTTTGCATGCAACAAAAAGGGACATATAGCCAACAAGTGTCGCTTAAGAGCAGCCATCCAGTGTGTCGATAGTGTGAGTGTTGCAAATAGACCCCACGAGGTGTCCATCATGGTTAATGGACAAGATTTATCAATGGAAATCGATACAGGAGCGACTACATCTATAATCAGCGAAAAAGTTTACTTAGATAAGTTTAAAAATTATTTATTGTTAAAATCTAGTCTTAATCTCTGTTCGGTTTCAGGTGTTCGGTTGCAAGAGCTAGGTAGTTTCGAGGTGGAGGTCAGATCTGGAGGTCAGTCATGGAAGTTGCCTGTTGTTGTTGTTGGCGGTGATATGCCAAGGAAAAGTCTGATGGGACGCACGTGGTTGGACATTATATATCCCAGTTGGAGGGATCAATTTGTGGAGTCATATATAAGTAATGTGAGTAGCCAAACACAAGTTTTAAATCGCATCAAGTCAAGTTTTCCAAAAATATTAGAGTCTGAGTTAATACGTCCGATTGTTGGTTATGAGGCGGAGATTGTTCTTAAGGAATCTCAAACCCCTATTTTTCATGCAGCCTATCGGGTTCCGTATAAGCTTCGTGACAAAGTTGAACAAGAATTAGATAGGTTAGTTCGCGAAAAGATTCTTGTTCCAGTTGAATTTAGTGAATGGGCAAGTCCTATTGTAATCGTGCCTAAAAGTGATGGAACAATAAGAATATGTGTCGATTGTAAGGCCACACTTAACAAGTGTATTGAAACACAACATTATCCAATGCCGTTGCCAGAGGATATTTATGCAAGCCTTTCAGGTTGCACTTTTTTTTCCATAATTGATTTGAAAGGAGCTTATCAGCAACTTTCAGTCACCGAAAAATCGAAAAAATTGTTGGTGATTAATACGTTTAAGGGCCTTTTCGCAAATACACGGCTGGTGTTAGGAGTTAAGTGTGCGCCAGCGATTTTTCAATCCGTAATGGATAGAATTCTTCAGGGTTTGAAATACGTAAAGTGTTACATCGATGACATTATTGTTGGTGGGTCTTCTCAAGATGATTGTGAAAAAAATCTTTTTGCAGTATTAAGGCGTTTAGAAGCGCATAACGTTCACATCAATGTGGACAAATGTAAGTTTGTATGTGAGTCGGTTAATTACCTTGGGCATAATATATCTTCAAGAGGGATAAGTCCAAATCAAAATAAAGTGGAGGCTATTGTTAGAGCCCCAGCACCCCAAAATTTGCAGCAATTGCAATCTTTTCTAGGTCTATTGAACTATTATGGGAAGTTCTTGCCTAATTTAGCTACAAATATTCAACCTTTATATAACCTTTTGAGGAAAGGGGTACAGTTTGTGTGGGATGCTTCATGTCAAAAAGCTTTTGAGAAAAGCAAGAGCTTGTTACTTAAAAATAAAATTTTAGAGTTATATGATCCTAAAAAGGAAATCGTCTTGGTAACTGACGCAAGTCCATATGGGGTCGGAGCTATTTTGTGTCATTTGGTGAACGGAGAAGAAAAACCCATATATTTTGCTTCTTGTACACTATCGTCGTCGGAACGAAACTATTCACAGCTACATAGGGAAGCCTTAGCTATAATTTTCGCAGTGAAAAAATACCATCATTATTTGTATGGCCAGGAATTCACCATCTGCTCCGATCACCAGGCTCTAAAAGAAATTTTTCATCCCCATAAAGGGAATTCAGCAGTCGCCGCAGCGCGGTTGCAAAGATGGGCAATAATTTTATCGCAGTACAATTACAGAATTTCTTTTAGAAAGGGTTCAAAAATGGGTCATGTAGATTGTCTCTCTAGGTTACCTTTAGAGGGTCAGTCGGGTATTGAAGATATTCCGATAAATTATTTTCAAGTTGAAGACAACTTGGTAGACAATGTAAAAGTTCGCGAAGGTATTCAAAATGATTCCTTACTCAAAAGTGTGTTTGAACATTTAAAATCTGGTTGGCCAGATAATATAAGTAGTGAGTTGAAACCATTTTTTAGAATCAGGGCCAGTTTGTCTATTGAAGAGGGTTTAGTTCTTTATGGACACAGAGTAGTAATTCCCATCACCCTTCAGTATAAAGTTCTTGAGTTACTTCATAAGAACCATGCGGGGGTGGTGCGGATGAAAATGTTAGCGCTTTCCTTTGTTTGGTGGCCATCTATTGATAGCGACATCAATTCATTTGCAAAAAACTGCCAAGTTTGCGAGAAGTCTCAGAACGTCCCACGTGAAAAAGTTGATACAAAATGGGATACTGCAACGTTTCCTTTTGAACGAACGCATTTGGATTTTTTTCATTTTGGGGGCAAAACGTTTTTGATAGCAATGGATGCGTACACTAAATTTTGTGAGGTACGACATATGTCTAATACCAATGTTCAGTCTTTAATTAAAGAGTTATCGAAATTATTTTTATTATTTGGTTTCCCAGGGTGTATTGTATCGGACAATGGTCCACCTTTTAATTCTAGTGTTTTTATAAAATTTTGTAGTTGCAAGGGTATTAAAGTCATGAAATCTCCTCCTTATCATCCGCAATCGAACGGGTTGGCTGAAAGAGGTGTACAAACAGTGAGGGCGGTATTGAAAAAATTGTGCTTGGACGAAAACAATACCATGACCTTAATTGAAAAAGTAGATGAGTTTTTATTTAACTATCGGAACACTCCATCGACAGTTACCTCCAGATCTCCTTCCGAATTGTTATTTAGTTATAAACCTCGAATTTTGTTAAATAGTATTATGCCTAATGTAAAAGGTTCACAAGAAAATATACAAAATAATAATGTTTTAAAAAGTAATGAAGTGGAAAATTGTAAAGTTAAAAAAAATATATGTAATGAGATAAAAAGTAATGATAAAAAAAATAGTTGTAAAATAGTAAGACCTAAATTTAAAGTGGGAGAAGATATCCTATATAGAAATCATTATGTAAATATGATCAAGTGGATCCCTGCAAAAGTTTTTAAAGTAATAAGTAAACTAACGTATATTATCAGAGTCAATGAAGTAGAACGTTTTGTTCATGAAAATCAAATTCGTAAAAGAAATCTAGCTGATAAATTGTACATTGCGGACATTGATCCAAATAAAATTAAGGGTTCTCCTGAACCTAAGCCAGTTATGAAAAAGAAAAAAAGACAAAAGATTTGGGATAATATTGAAGAACGTCGCTCAAGTCGAATTAAAAATTTGGAATTAAATAATAAGTTAAAAATATTAAATAATCAAGATAAACCAAAAGTAAATCGAAAGAAGAAAAAATGAAAAGTTAAAGTATTAAAAAAAAAAAAAAAAAAAAAAAATGCATTTTGTAAATAATAATGTTTGCTTTATTTGAATTGATTTTGTTAATTTAGTAATATGAATATTTAAAAGGTTCATTAAGTGGAGGAAGATGTTACATATTAGTTTAAGTGATATGAACAAGATTTCAATTGTGCTACTTTCGAGCACCTTAAGTCTATACACATATTGATTATTTATATGTACCTTTTTAACATCACACCATTTACTGACCAGTCATTCTTGTATTCAGTTAATCCTATATACTTACTAGTATATACCTAAACTTAAGCGATTCTTATTTTTAAATTAGGCTCTCTTACGGCAACCACCGAACAGACTACATCTTAAAATAAAGTTGTTCCTTATTTTGTAAGTTAACAAAAAACCAAAGTGTTTTATTTTTTTTAATGTTGTAAAGAACATTAAACTCACCAAGCTTACACTCCTTCTGCGTTCCTCGCCACACTTAACGCAGCGTGACTGCATTTCGCAGTTTGCTGCAGCGTAGCCAAACTTTTGGCAGCGCATGCATTGAAGCATGTCGCAGCGTCTCTTTAATTTATCCCAAGTTACAACCTGGTAGTTGAAGACGGAGATCCTCCTCAAACTATCCAGTTTGCTGCTGGGTGAAAGCTGAACTACGAAGAACGGCAAAGACCGCTCCTCCCGTCTGGCTCTGACTGTAGCGAACCCCGATGAAGTCGAAATTATCTATCCTGTTTATGTTGGCACCGTTGTATAGATACAGGTGGGAATAGTAATGTTTTTACTCCAACTATGATGTTCTGTGCAATCCAAGGCAGCATCGAAGACACTGCCTCTCAAACACCCGAATCTTTTCCATTTGAGATGGGGCGCAACGTTGAACCAAACCGGGCATCCATAGGCAATCAGCAGTCGGATAAGGGCCATGTAGCAAATCACCATCACCCTGCTTTCAAGCCGGCTGCTATAAAGCAACCGTTTTGTCAGGGCAAAAGCTCCCCGAGCCCTGGCCAGAGCAGCATTAATATGTCTGTCGAAATACAAATACTGATCCATCCAGATGTCAAGGTACCTTACTATACTTTTACTCGTCAGTGGATGTCCATTTAAGTTCTTTCTCATATCCCTTGTGGCTCTAAGCAACGGAGTCCTTAACAATATAGTTTCTGATTTCTGAAAGTTGATTTTCAATTTCCAGTCATCGCAATATTGCTGAATCTTCTCGAAGTCACGCTGCAAAAGAATCCTGATGACCTCGACTTTTGGAGCTGTTCTGTACGTGACTAGATCGTCGGCATACGCAATTGCCTGAGTTAGACTACTTATCAGATCACTTGTGTAAATGCTGAATAGAATCGGCGAGTGGACCGCTTCCTGCTGAGGACTATTTTTAATATTAAAGGTTGTGGCAGAAGTTACATTGCCACTCTTGAAAACAGCCTTTCTGCCATTGAGCATATCATAAGGCATTTATGTATAATAGTGGTTTACTAATGGCAAGTCTGGTCAGCTTTAGATAAGAACCCTCTAACCATATTGTGTCGAAGGCCTTCTCCAAATCAACCAGACAGGCACCCGTACTGCTTCTTAGATTTGTTCCATTGGACATCAGAAACGAGTTTCGACGCGGCATGAATTGTGTCATGTCCCGCCTTAAAACCAAACGGATTGTCCGGTATGATATTATTGTCCTCTGCCCACTTAGACAGAGCTCTATTGATAACTTTTTCGAATACCTTGGTGATACTCTGAAGAAGACTTATCAAGTCTGGAGATTCGCCGGATTGAAGTTGTTCTTACCCTTTTTCGGGAGAGGATGCACCACAGCTGTCCTCCACCACACTGGATAATATGCATTATTCAGAGCGTTGTTAAACAGAGTGGTATAAATGTCTACTGCTTCTTGAGGTAAATGTCGAAGTATAATGTTAGATATGCCATCGACTCCTGCTGACTTCTTCTTCTTTAATGAATCGAAGATGAGCTGGAGCTCCACCTTCGTAATTAACAGGGAACTGGGCCCATTTCTCTAGGCGATTATGGCGTTTGCCAAATGATCTTCATTGAACCCGGTGAAACCGAGGTTCTCTGATCGGCATTGCGCTATGTCAATCCAAAGGTAGAAGTGATGTAGCAAGGCTCTGTTTTCCAGGTCGTGATTGGGGCGGATGCACGCATTCACCTTGTAGACTTGCTGGAAAGCAGCCCCCACAGCCTCCACTTTCTCCTGCGGATCTTCGACAGTAAGGAGGTCATCGTCCAAGAAGGCGTCCTCTGGATTAATTTCTGGTGTCAGAAGGACGTCTCTGTTGTTTGCCGTTCTCTGAAGCTTAAGACACGGAAGGTCGTTTTGATCATTCCTTATAAATATCTTGTTAATTTGGGGAAACATGCTCGGGTCGCTAGAATTAACGGCCCGAATTTTGTTATCCCAATACAATTTTATTGACAGCCGATAGTTTTCTTTTATTAGTTGGTTGATGTTCTCGATCGACGACTTCAGTGTCCTAATCTCAAGATTGTGAGGGTCAGTAAACCGTCGGTACAAGAGTTTGAGTCTTGTCAGCAGTCCACTTTTTTGTCTGTGTAATGCGTCAATGGTCGCGTTCCGGTACATGTCGGTTGCGTCCCGTGGTTTTTATTTCGGTATTGTTCTGTTCATTGTTCGTTTGATTGTCTCATCCATTTGTTCTAAGTATTGGTCTATTTCGTTATTTGTCAAATTCCTGTAATTTGGTGGGGATATGCTGATCGAACTGATTTCGCTCGATAAGGCGTTGGTAAAGCGTGGCCAGCGCACCTTACTGTAATTGCAAGTATGCACAGATACATACTCATCCAACTCCAAGAGCTCGTTCGGAAGATGTATTACAGCGGTAATATTCTTCCAAGCTCAAGCGTAGTTTTTCGAAAGTTCTGTCATAAAATCAGTTGGCAGTTGAAGAACGGCAAAGACCGCTCCTCCCGTCTAGCTCTGACTGTAGCGAACCCCGATGAAGTCGAAATTATCTATCCTGTTTATGTTGGCACCGTTGTATAGATACAGGTGGGAATAGTAATGTTTTTACTCCGACTATGGTGTTCTGTGCAATCCAAGGCAGCATCGAAGACACTGCCTCTCAAACACCCGAATCTTTTCCATTTGAGATGGGGCAACGTTGAACCAAACCGGTCATCCAAAGGCAATCATCGGCCGGATAAGGGCCATGTAGCAAATCACCATCACCCTGCTTTCAAGCCGGCTGCTATAAAGCAACCGTTTCGTCAGGGCAAAAGCTCCCCGAGCCCTGGCCAGAGCAGCATTAATATGTCTGTCGAAATACAAATACTGATCCATCCAGATGTCAAGGTACCTTACTATACTTTTACTCGTCAGTGGATGTCCATTTAAGTTCTTTCTCATATCCCTTGTGGCTCTAAGCAACGGAGTCCTTAACAATATAGTTTCTGATTTCTGAAAGTTGATTTTCAGTTTCCAGTCATCGCAATATTGCTGAATCTTCTCGAAGTCACGCTGCAAAAGAATCCTGATGACCTCGACTTTTGGAGCTGTTCTGTACGTGACTAGATCGTCGGCATACGCAATTGCCTGAGTTAGACTACTTATCAGATCACTTGTGTAAATGCTGAATAGAATCGGCGAGTGGACCGCTTCCTGCTGAGGACTATTTTTAATATTAAAGGTTGTGGCAGAAGTTACATTGCCACTCTTGAAAACAGCCTTTCTGCCATTGAGCATATCATAAGGCATATATGTATAATAGTGGTTTACTAATGGCAAGTCTGGTCAGCTTTAGATAAGAACCCTCTAACCATATTGTGTCGAAGGCCTTCTCCAAATCAACCAGACAGGCACCCGTACTGCTTCTTAGATTTGTTCCATTGGACATCAGAAACGAGTTTCGACGCGGCATGAATTGTGTCATGTCCCGCCTTAAAACCAAACGGATTGTCCGGTATGATATTATTGTCCTCTGCCCACTTAGACAGAGCTCTATTGATAACTTTTTCGAATACCTTGGTGATACTCTGAAGAAGACTTATCAAGTCTGGAGATTCGCTGGATTGAAGTTGTTCTTACCCTTTTTCGGGAGAGGATGCACCACAGCTGTCCTCCACCACACTGGATAATACGCATTATTCAGAGCGTTCTTAAACAGAGTGGTATAAATGTCTACTGCTTCTTGAGGTAAATGTCGAAGTATAATGTTAGATATGTCATCGACTCCTGCTGACTTCTTCTTCTTTAATGAATCGAAGATGAGCTGGAGCTCCACCTTCGTAATTAACAGGGAACTGGGCCCATTTCTCTAGGCGATTATGGCGTTTGCCAAATGATCTTCATTGAACCCGGTGAAACCAAGGTTCTCTGATCGGCATTGCGCTATGTCATTCCGAAGGTAGAAGTGATGTAGCAAGGCTCATTTTTCCAGGTCGTGATTGGGGCGGATGCACGCATTCACCTTGTAGACTTGCTGGAAAGCAGCCCCCACAGCCTCCACTTTCTCCTGCGGATCTTCGACAGTTAGGAGGTCATCGTCCAAGAAGGCGTCCTCTGGTTTAATTCCTGGTGTCAGAAGGACGTCTCTGTTGTTTGCCGTTCTCTGAAGCTTAAGACACGGAAGGTCGTTTTGATCATTCCTTATAAATATTTTGTTAATTTGGGGAAACATGCTCGGGTCGCTAGAATTAACGGCCCGAATTTTGTTATCCCAATACAATTTTATTGACAACTGATAGTTTTCTTTTATTAGTTGGTTGATGTTCTCGATCGACGACTTCAGTGTCCTAATCTCAAGACTGTGAGGGTCAGTAAACCGTCGGTACAAGAGTTTGAGTCTTGTCAGCAGTCCACTTTTTTGTCTGTGTAATGCGTCAATGGTCGCGTTCCGGTACATGTCGGTTGCGTCCCGTGGTTTTTATTTCGGTATTGTTCTGTTCATTGTTCGTTTGATTGTCTCATCCATTTGTTCTAAGTATTGGTCTATTTCGTTATTTGTCAAATTCCTGTAATTTGGTGGGGATATGCTGATCGAACTGATTTCGCTCGATAAGGCGTTGGTAAAGCGTGGCCAGCGCACCTTACTGTAATTGCAAGTATGCACAGATACATACTCATCCAACTCCAAGAGCTCGTTCGGAAGATGTATTACAGCGGTAATATTCTTCCAAGCTCAAGCGTAGTTTTTCGAAAGTTCTGTCATAAAATCAGTTGGCAGTTGAAGAACGGCAAAGACCGCTCCTCCCGTCTAGCTCTGACTGTAGCGAACCCCGATGAAGTCGAAATTATCTATCCTGTTTATGTTGGCACCGTTGTATAGATACAGGTGGGAATAGTAATGTTTTTACTCCGACTATGGTGTTCTGTGCTATCCAAGGCAGCATCGAAGACACTGCCTCTCAAACACCCGAATCTTTTCCATTTGAGATGGGGCAACGTTGAACCAAACCGGTCATCCAAAGGCAATCATCGGCCGGATAAGGGCCATGTAGCAAATCACCATCACCCTGCTTTCAAGCCGGCTGCTATAAAGCAACCGTTTCGTCAGGACAAAAGCTCCCCGAGCCCTGGCCAGAGCAGCATTAATATGTCTGTCGAAATACAAATACTGATCCATCCAGATGTCAAGGTACCTTACTATACTTTTACTCGTCAGTGGATGTCCATTTAAGTTCTTTCTCATATCCCTTGTGGCTCTAAGCAACGGAGTCCTTAACAATATAGTTTCTGATTTCTGAAAGTTGATTTTCAATTTCCAGTCATCGCAATATTGCTGAATCTTCTCGAAGTCACGCTGCAAAAGAATCCTGATGACCTCGACTTTTGGAGCTGTTCTGTACGTGACTAGATCGTCGGCATACGCAATTGCCTGAGTTAGACTACTTATCAGATCAGGACGAAGACACTGCCTCTCAAACACCCGAATCTTTTGCATTTGAGATGGGGCAACGTTGAACCAAACCGGTCATCCAAAGGCAATCATCGGCCGGATAAGGGCCATGTAGCAAATCACCATCACCCTGCTTTCAAGCCGGCTGCTATAAAGCAACCGTTTCGTCAGGGCAAAAGCTCCCCGAGCCCTGGCCAGAGCAGCATTAATATGTCTGTCGAAATACAAATACTGATCCATCCAGATGTCAAGGTACCTTACTATTCTTTTACTCGTCAGTGGATGTCCATTTAAGTTCTTTCTCATATCCCTTGTGGCTCTAAGCAACGGAGTCCTTAACAATATATTTTCTGATTTCTGAAAGTTGATTTTCAGTTTCCAGTCATCGCAATATTGCTGAATCTTCTCGAAGTCACGCTACAAAAGAATCCTGATGACCTCGGCTTTTGGAGCTGTTCTGTACGTGACTAGATCGTCGGCATACGCAATTGCCTGAGTTAGACTACTTATCAGATCACTTGTGTAAATGCTGAATAGAATCGGCGAGTGGACCGCTTCCTGCTGAGGACTATTTTTAATATTAAAGGTTGTGGCAGAAGTTACATTGCCACTCTTGAAAACAGCCTTTCTGCCATTGAGCATATCATAAGGCATATATGTATAATAGTGGTTTACTAATGGCAAGTCTGGTCAGCTTTAGATAAGAACCCTCTAACCATATTGTGTCGAAGGCCTTCTCCAAATCAACCAGACAGGCACCCGTACTGCTTCTTAGATTTGTTCCATTGGACATCAGAAACGAGTTTCGACGCGGCATGAATGGTGTCATGTCCCGCCTTAAAACCAAACGGATTGTCCGGTATGATATTATTGTCCTCTGCCCACTTAGACAGAGCTCTATTGATAACTTTTTCGAATACCTTGGTGATACTCTGAAGAAGACTTATCAAGTCTGGAGATTCGCCGGATTGAAGTTGTTCTTACCCTTTTTCGGGAGAGGATGCACCACAGCTGTCCTCCACCACAGTGGATAATACGCATTATTCAGAGCGTTCTTAAACAGAGTGGTATAAATGTCTACTGCTTCTTGAGGTAAATGTCGAAGTATAATGTTAGATATGTCATCGACTCCTGCTGACTTTTTCTTCTTTAATGAATCGAAGATGAGCTGGAGCTCCACCTTCGTAATTAACAGGGAACTGGGCCCATTTCTCTAGGCGATTATGGCGTTTGCCAAATGATCTTCATTGAACCCGGTGAAACCAAGGTTCTCTGATCGGCATTGCGCTATGTCATTCCGAAGGTAGAAGTGATGTAGCAAGGCTCATTTTTCCAGGTCGTGATTGGGGCGGATGCACGCATTCACCTTGTAGACTTGCTGGAAAGCAGCCCCCACAGCCTCCACTTTCACCTGCGGATCTTCGACAGTAAGGAGGTCATCGTCCAAGAAGGCGTCCTCTGGTTTAATTCCTGGTGTCAGAAGGACGTCTCTGTTGTTTGCCGTTCTCTGAAGCTTAAGACACGGAAGGTCGTTTTGATCATTCCTTATAAATATTTTGTTAATTTGGGGAAACATGCTCGGGTCGCTAGAATTAACGGCCCGAATTTTGTTATCCCAATACAATTTTATTGACAACTGATAGTTTTCTTTTATTAGTTGGTTGATGTTCTCGATCGACGACTTCAGTGTCCTAATCTCAAGACTGTGAGGGTCAGTAAACCGTCGGTACAAGAGTTTGAGTCTTGTCAGCAGTCCACTTTTTTGTCTGTGTAATGCGTCAATGGTCGCGTTCCGGTACATGTCGGTTGCGTCCCGTGGTTTTTATTTCGGTATTGTTCTGTTCATTGTTCGTTTGATTGTCTCATCCATTTGTTCTAAGTATTGGTCTATTTCGTTATTTGTCAAATTCCTGTAATTTGGTGGGGATATGCTGATCGAACTGATTTCGCTCGATAAGGCGTTGGTAAAGCGTGGCCAGCGCACCTTACTGTAATTGCAAGTATGCACAGATACATACTCATCCAGCTCCAAAAGCTCGTTCGGAAGATGTATTACGGCGGTAATATTCTTCCAAGCTCAAGCGTAGACTTTCGAAAGTTCTGTCATAAAATCAGTTTGCTGAGGTGATTCCAGTGCATCTCCGCAGAACACTATTATATATAACTTTATAATTAATGCCTTTTCGTATGAAGATTGCGACGTACACCCCCCCCCCCAGAGAGTGGGGCTCCGTCAATCTCTTCTAACGATTTTGTAATTGTTGTTAGTCAACGTATGTTTCTGGTTCTGCTTAGTTTCACTGGCCATAAACACATCTGGACTTTGGTCTTTCAACGATTGGAAAAGATTAGCTCTACGTTCAGTCCTAATCAGTGAATTTACATTCACAGCAAGGATCCTAAGAGGCCTCTCCGACAGCGTATCTTTAACCTCTTATTTGCGTTAGGCTAGGCAAAACAGAGTATAGATAGTCTACCCTAGTCGCCTGCTCCTTTATCTGGTTGTGAAGTTCTGTTAACTGGCCTTGAATTGCCAGTAACATGCTTCCTATTTTGACCTGAGCGTCCGCAGCTTTTGGCACGAGGGCCAGTTGAGCTACCTTAGCTGCAGGGTGTACCGTTTTTTCCTTTCCTGCCACCATTTGGGCGTAGAAAATTTCCGGATTGACGGGCGTTGTTGTAGGAGCACGCGTTGATGGACGTATCTCTTCCGCTGTCTGCTTAGCCGCTTTATTAGTACGAATTTGCTGAAAAGCTGAGCAACCCCGATAATTAGCAGGGTGACCCTCCTTTCCACAAAGTGCACATTTAAGCTGGGTAATATCTTCTACCCGTTCCTCACTGTTACATATTAGTTTAAGTGATATGAACAAGATTTCAATTGTGCTACTTTCGAGCACCTTAAGTCTATACACATATTGATTATTTATATGTACCTTTTTAACATCACACCATTTACTGACCAGTTATTCTTGTATTCAGTTAATCCTATATACTTACTAGTATATACCTAAACTTAAGCGATTCTTATTTTTAAATTAGGCTCTCTTACGGCAACCACCGAACAGACTACATCTTAAAATAAAGTTGTTCCTTATTTTGTAAGTTAACAAAAAACCAAAGTGTTTTATTTTTTTTAATGTTGTAAAGAACATTAAATTGGCGACGAGGATTTGTTTAATTTTATATTCACGTGTTGCAAGTATAAAATCGATCGGAAAAAAAAAAATGTCTCGCCTTGTTGGAAATATCGAGCCTTTTGTTCCCGGCAATAATTTTAAGGCGTATGAAGACAGATTACGCCAGTACTTCATAGTTAATGACATTCAAGGAGAAGCTTGTACTCCGTTGTTCATTACGATCGTGGGTGCAGAAATCTACGAAATTTTGATGTCTTTGACGATTCCAAAACTACCCAGTGAGAAATCGTTTGACGAATTGTTGAAGCTACTACGAGATCACTTCGCACCAAAGGAGAATAAAAGGGCAGAGAGGTATAAATTCAACAAAATCTTCCAAGAAGATGGTGAATCGATGAGCGAATTCATTGTTCGTTTAAAAGCTGCGGCACAAGCATGCAGATTCGGAGATTTTTTCGAAGAGGTTAAAGACGATACTAAAATCGCTAAATACAAGTCTTTGATTCTGGATGAGGCATTAGCGGATAGATTCATTGTGGGGGTCAAAAGTGAGAAAATACAAGAGATGCTTCTTCGAGACGACTCACTTACATTTGACAAAGTGTGCCAACAGGCACTCAATGTCGAAGCTTCGCAAAAAGCATCACGGTGTATTCAGCCTATGACTCAAAATGCTGTGTACAGTCATCCAAAAAAATCAACAAAGAATCCAGTTTCCGAAGGGATCCCACGTGCTTCTAAGAAAAGTGGGAGCCACTCAAAAAGTGTTATGAGTCACATCAAGTCAAGTTGTTTTCGTTGTGGGTGCAACGACCATAAGGAGTTCCGTTGTCCAGCTAAGGAGTGGGTTTGTTTTGCATGCAACAAAAAGGGACATATAGCCAACAAGTGTCGCTTAAGAGCAGCCATCCAGTGTGTCGATAGTGTGAGTGTTGCAAATAGACCCCACGAGGTGTCCATCATGGTTAATGGACAAGATTTATCAATGGAAATCGATACAGGAGCGACTACATCTATAATCAGCGAAAAAGTTTACTTAGATAAGTTTAAAAATTATTTATTGTTAAAATCTAGTCTTAATCTCTGTTCGGTTTCAGGTGTTCGGTAGCAAGAGCTAGGTAGTTTCGAGGTGGAGGTCAGATCTGGAGGTCAGTCATGGAAGTTGCCTGTTGTTGTTGTTGGCGGTGATATGCCAAGGAAAAGTCTGATGGGACGCACGTGGTTGGACATTATATATCCCAGTTGGAGGGATCAATTTGTGGAGTCATATATAAGTAATGTGAGTAGCCAAACACAAGTTTTAAATCGCATCAAGTCAAGTTTTCCAAAAATATTAGAGTCTGAGTTAATACGTCCGATTGTTGGTTATGAGGCGGAGATTGTTCTTAAGGAATCTCAAACCCCTATTTTTCATGCAGCCTATCGGGTTCCGTATAAGCTTCGTGACAAAGTTGAACAAGAATTAGATAGGTTAGTTCGCGAAAAGATTCTTGTTCCAGTTGAATTTAGTGAATGGGCAAGTCCTATTGTAATCGTGCCTAAAAGTGATGGAACAATAAGAATATGTGTCGATTGTAAGGCCACACTTAACAAGTGTATTGAAACACAACATTATCTAATGCCGTTGCCAGAGGATATTTATGCAAGCCTTTCAGGTTGCACTTTTTTTTCCATAATTGATTTGAAAGGAGCTTATCAGCAACTTTCAGTCACCGAAAAATCGAAAAAATTGTTGGTGATTAATACGTTTAAGGGCCTTTTCGCAAATACACGGCTGGTGTTAGGAGTTAAGTGTGCGCCAGCGATTTTTCAATCCGTAATGGATAGAATTCTTCAGGGTTTGAAATACGTAAAGTGTTACATCGATGACATTATTGTTGGTGGGTCTTCTCAAGATGATTGTGAAAAAAATCTTTTTGCAGTATTAAGGCGTTTAGAAGCGCATAACGTTCACATCAATGTGGACAAATGTAAGTTTGTATGTGAGTCGGTTAATTACCTTGGGCATAATATATCTTCAAGAGGGATAAGTCCAAATCAAAATAAAGTGGAGGCTATTGTTAGAGCCCCAGCACCCCAAAATTTGCAGCAATTGCAATCTTTTCTAGGTCTATTGAACTATTATGGGAAGTTCTTGCCTAATTTAGCTACAAATATTCAACCTTTATATAACCTTTTGAGGAAAGGGGTACAGTTTGTGTGGGATGCTTCATGTCAAAAAGCTTTTGAGAAAAGCAAGAGCTTGTTACTTAAAAATAAAATTTTAGAGTTATATGATCCTAAAAAGGAAATCGTCTTGGTAACTGACGCAAGTCCATATGGGGTCGGAGCTATTTTGTGTCATTTGGTGAACGGAGAAGAAAAACCCATATATTTTGCTTCTTGTACACTATCGTCGTCGGAACGAAACTATTCACAGCTACATAGGGAAGCCTTAGCTATAATTTTCGCAGTGAAAAAATACCATCATTATTTGTATGGCCAGGAATTCACCATCTGCTCCGATCACCAGGCTCTAAAAGAAATTTTTCATCCCCATAAAGGGAATTCAGCAGTCGCCGCAGCGCGGTTGCAAAGATGGGCAATAATTTTATCGCAGTACAATTACAGAATTTCTTTTAGAAAGGGTTCAAAAATGGGTCATGTAGATTGTCTCTCTAGGTTACCTTTAGAGGGTCAGTCGGGTATTGAAGATATTCCGATAAATTATTTTCAAGTTGAAGACAACTTGGTAGACAATGTAAAAGTTCGCGAAGGTATTCAAAATGATTCCTTACTCAAAAGTGTGTTTGAACATTTAAAATCTGGTTGGCCAGATAATATAAGTAGTGAGTTGAAACCATTTTTTAGAATCAGGGCCAGTTTGTCTATTGAAGAGGGTTTAGTTCTTTATGGACACAGAGTAGTAATTCCCATCACCCTTCAGTATAAAGTTCTTGAGTTACTTCATAAGAACCATGCGGGGGTGGTGCGGATGAAAATGTTAGCGCTTTCCTTTGTTTGGTGGCCATCTATTGATAGCGACATCAATTCATTTGCAAAAAACTGCCAAGTTTGCGAGAAGTCTCAGAACGTCCCACGTGAAAAAGTTGATACAAAATGGGATACTGCAACGTTTCCTTTTGAACGAACGCATTTGGATTTTTTTCATTTTGGGGGCAAAACGTTTTTGATAGCAATGGATGCGTACACTAAATTTTGTGAGGTACGACATATGTCTAATACCAATGTTCAGTCTTTAATTAAAGAGTTATCGAAATTATTTTTATTATTTGGTTTCCCAGGGTGTATTGTATCGGACAATGGTCCACCTTTTAATTCTAGTGTTTTTATAAAATTTTGTAGTTGCAAGGGTATTAAAGTCATGAAATCTCCTCCTTATCATCCGCAATCGAACGGGTTGGCTGAAAGAGGTGTACAAACAGTGAGGGCGGTATTGAAAAAATTGTGCTTGGACGAAAACAATACCATGACCTTAATTGAAAAAGTAGATGAGTTTTTATTTAACTATCGGAACACTCCATCGACAGTTACCTCCAGATCTCCTTCCGAATTGTTATTTAGTTATAAACCTCGAATTTTGTTAAATAGTATTATGCCTAATGTAAAAGGTTCACAAGAAAATATACAAAATAATAATGTTTTAAAAAGTAATGAAGTGGAAAATTGTAAAGTTAAAAAAAATATATGTAATGAGATAAAAAGTAATGATAAAAAAAATAGTTGTAAAATAGTAAGACCTAAATTTAAAGTGGGAGAAGATATCCTATATAGAAATCATTATGTAAATATGATCAAGTGGATCCCTGCAAAAGTTTTTAAAGTAATAAGTAAACTAACGTATATTATCAGAGTCAATGAAGTAGAACGTTTTGTTCATGAAAATCAAATTCGTAAAAGAAATCTAGCTGATAAATTGTACATTGCGGACATTGATCCAAATAAAATTAAGGGTTCTCCTGAACCTAAGCCAGTTATGAAAAAGAAAAAAAGACAAAAGATTTGGGATAATATTGAAGAACGTCGCTCAAGTCGAATTAAAAATTTGGAATTAAATAATAAGTTAAAAATATTAAATAATCAAGATAAACCAAAAGTAAATCGAAAGAAGAAAAAATGAAAAGTTAAAGTATTAAAAAAAAAAAAAAAAAAAAAAAAAAAAAAAAAAAATGCATTTTGTAAATAATAATGTTTGCTTTATTTGAATTGATTTTGTTAATTTAGTAATATGAATATTTAAAAGGTTCATTAAGTGGAGGAAGATGTTACATATTAGTTTAAGTGATATGAACAAGATTTCAATTGTGCTACTTTCGAGCACCTTAAGTCTATACACATATTGATTATTTATATGTACCTTTTTAACATCACACCATTTACTGACCAGTCATTCTTGTATTCAGTTAATCCTATATACTTACTAGTATATACCTAAACTTAAGCGATTCTTATTTTTAAATTAGGCTCTCTTACGGCAACCACCGAACAGACTACATCTTAAAATAAAGTTGTTCCTTATTTTGTAAGTTAACAAAAAACCAAAGTGTTTTATTTTTTTTAATGTTGTAAAGAACATTAAACTCACCAAGCTTACACTCCTTCTGCGTTCCTCGCCACACTTAACGCAGCGTGACTGCATTTCGCAGTTTGCTGCAGCGTAGCCAAACTTTTGGCAGCGCATGCATTGAAGCATGTCGCAGCGTCTCTTTAATTTATCCCAAGTTACAACCTGGTAGTTGAAGACGGAGATCCTCCTCAAACTATCCAGTTTGCTGCTGGGTGAAAGCTGAACTACGAAGAACGGCAAAGACCGCTCCTCCCGTCTGGCTCTGACTGTAGCGAACCCCGATGAAGTCGAAATTATCTATCCTGTTTATGTTGGCACCGTTGTATAGATACAGGTGGGAATAGTAATGTTTTTACTCCAACTATGATGTTCTGTGCAATCCAAGGCAGCATCGAAGACACTGCCTCTCAAACACCCGAATCTTTTCCATTTGAGATGGGGCGCAACGTTGAACCAAACCGGGCATCCATAGGCAATCAGCAGTCGGATAAGGGCCATGTAGCAAATCACCATCACCCTGCTTTCAAGCCGGCTGCTATAAAGCAACCGTTTTGTCAGGGCAAAAGCTCCCCGAGCCCTGGCCAGAGCAGCATTAATATGTCTGTCGAAATACAAATACTGATCCATCCAGATGTCAAGGTACCTTACTATACTTTTACTCGTCAGTGGATGTCCATTTAAGTTCTTTCTCATATCCCTTGTGGCTCTAAGCAACGGAGTCCTTAACAATATAGTTTCTGATTTCTGAAAGTTGATTTTCAATTTCCAGTCATCGCAATATTGCTGAATCTTCTCGAAGTCACGCTGCAAAAGAATCCTGATGACCTCGACTTTTGGAGCTGTTCTGTACGTGACTAGATCGTCGGCATACGCAATTGCCTGAGTTAGACTACTTATCAGATCACTTGTGTAAATGCTGAATAGAATCGGCGAGTGGACCGCTTCCTGCTGAGGACTATTTTTAATATTAAAGGTTGTGGCAGAAGTTACATTGCCACTCTTGAAAACAGCCTTTCTGCCATTGAGCATATCATAAGGCATTTATGTATAATAGTGGTTTACTAATGGCAAGTCTGGTCAGCTTTAGATAAGAACCCTCTAACCATATTGTGTCGAAGGCCTTCTCCAAATCAACCAGACAGGCACCCGTACTGCTTCTTAGATTTGTTCCATTGGACATCAGAAACGAGTTTCGACGCGGCATGAATGGTGTCATGTCCCGCCTTTAAACCAAACGGATTGTCCGGTATGATATTATTGTCCTCTGCCCACTTAGACAGAGCTCTATTGATAACTTTTTCGAATACCTTGGTGATACTCTGAAGAAGACTTATCAAGTCTGGAGATTCGCTGGATTGAAGTTGTTCTTACCCTTTTTCGGGAGAGGATGCACCACAGCTGTCCTCCACCACACTGGATAATACGCATTATTCAGAGCGTTGTTAAACAGAGTGGTATAAATGTCTACTGCTTCTTGAGGTAAATGTCGAAGTATAATGTTAGATATGCCATCGACTCCTGCTGACTTCTTCTTCTTTAATGAATCGAAGATGAGCTGGAGCTCCACCTTCGTAATTAACAGGGAACTGGGCCCATTTCTCTAGGCGATTATGGCGTTTGCCAAATGATCTTCATTGAACCCGGTGAAACCGAGGTTCTCTGATGGGCATTGCGCTATGTCATTCCGAAGGTAGAAGTGATGTAGCAAGGCTCTGTTTTCCAGGTCGTGATTGGGGCGGATGCACGCATTCACCTTGTAGACTTGCTGGAAAGCAGCCCCCACAGCCTCCACTTTCTCCTGCGGATCTTCGACAGTAAGGAGGTCATCGTCCAAGAAGGCATCCTCTGGATTAATTCCTGGTGTCAGAAGGACGTCTCTGTTGTTTGCCGTTCTCTGAAGCTTAATACACGGAAGGTCGTTTTGATCATTCCTTATAAATATCTTGTTAATTTGGGGAAACATGCTCGGGTCGCTAGAATTAACGGCCCGAATTTTGTTATCCCAATACAATTTTATTGACAACCGATAGTTTTCTTTTATAAGTTGGTTGATGTTCTCGATCGACGACTTCAGTGTCCTAATCTCAAGACTGTGAGGGTCAGTAAACCGTCGGTACAAGAGTTTGAGTCTTGTCAGCAGTCCACTTTTTTGTCTGTGTAATGCGTCAATGGTCGCGTTCCGGTACATATCGGTTGCGTCCCGTTGTTTGTATTTCGGTAGTGTTCTGTTCATTGTTCATTTGATTGTCTCGTCCATTTGTTCTTAGTATTGGTCTATTTCGTTATTTGTCAAATTCCTGTAATTTGGTGGGGATATGCTGATCGAACTGATTTCGCTCGATAAGGCGTTGGTAAAGCGTAGCCAGCGCACCTTACTGTAATTGCAAGTATGCACAGGTATATACTCACCCAATTCCACGAGCTCGTTCAGAAGCTGTATTACGGTGGTGAGTCCGCAGTGATCACTGTCGTACTCGATCGTTCGTAAACAGTTTCTTGGTCGTTGACCCACAGTGTCAGTAATTGTCAGTCTTGCTTCTATTAGCAATAGATCCAGATAGGCACCGCTTCTTGGAAACGATGGCCGATCCGTAGCCAGCAGGTCAACACCATACTCAGTGTTGTATCGGCTCATCCAATTGGAAAGATGAATTCCTTTTTTGATTTTGAATTTAATTTCCCCAATCTTGGTGTTTGGTATTCAAATCACCGGCCATGAGAAAGTAATTTTCTTCCAAGCTCAAGCGTAGACATTCGAAAAGTTTTTCAAGCTCTGTCATAAAATCAGTTGGCTGAGGTGATGCGGGTGCATAAGCCGCGATCACATACATTCGCTTCCTCTGTTGAAGAGGAATGCATACGATGCAGGCCTCTAACAGCCGAAATCTGCGCAGAGTACTATTATATATAACCATATGATTAATGCCTTTTCGTATGAAGATTGCGACGCCTCCCCCTTGAGTGGAGTTGGGTCGATCTCTTCTAACGATATTGTAATTGTTGTTAGTCAACTTATGTTTCCGGTGCAGCTTAGTTTCGCTGGCCATAAACACATCTGGACTTTGGTCTCTCAACAATTGGAAAAGATTAGCTGTAAGTTCGGTCCTAATCAGTGAATTTCAATTCACAGCAAGGATCCTAAGAGGCCTCTCCGACAGCGCGGTGTCGCACTTAAAGCTAGGAAAAACAGAATAGAGATAGTCTACCCTAGTCGCCTGCTCCTTTATCTGATTATGAAGTCCTGTTAACTGGCCTTGAATTGCCAGCAACATGCTTCTAATTTTGGCCTGAGCGTCCGGAGCCCTTGGCACGAGAGCCGGTTGGGCTACCTTAGCTGCGGGGTGTACCGTTTTTCCCCTCCCTGACGCCATTTGGGCGTAGGAAATTTGGGGGTTGACGGGCGTTGTTATAGGAGCACGCGTCGATGGGCGTATCCCTACCGCTGTCTGCTTAGCCGCTTTATTAGTTCTGATTTGCTGAAAAGCTGAGCAACCCCGATAATTAGCAGGGTGTGCCTCCTTTCCGTAAATTGCAGAGTTAAGCTGGGTCATATCTTTGACCCGTTCCTCACCAAGCTCCCCCTTTCTCCCCCTTTATGCGTTCTTCTCCACGCTTAACGCAGCGTGACTGCATTTCGCAGTTTGCTGCAGCGTAGCCAAACCTTTGGCAGCGAATGCATTGTAGCATGTCGCAGCGTCTCTTTAATTTATCCCAAGTTACAACCTGGTAGTTGAAGACGGCTATCCTCCTCAAACTATCCAGTTTGCTGCTGGGCGAAAGCTGAACTAAGAAGAACGGCCGTTTGGCCCTGACTGTAGCGAACCCCGATAAAGTCGAAATCATCACTCGCGTTCTTAGGGAGCTCATCTAAGAGCACCAGTGGTTCCGTGCAGAAATCTATGCCCTTCAGTAAGACCGTTTGATATTTATCTACTTTGGGGGTGAAACTGAAGAACTCAGTCGTGGATTTCTTTAACAATTCCTTGATAATTGTATGCTGCATCACTGGGGAGCAGTGGATGACATGTCTATCTTTACTCAAATGTTTAATAAAAAAGTTTTGGCCTATGGCCGACTTACACAGGTCTATGGTTTCGTGAAGCTCCATTTTATAGGTGTTGATTGGTGGCTCCTTTTCTTTTTCATTTTGGGGCGGGTGTGGCTGCTGCTGGTGTTCTCCTTGCTGCTGCTCATTCCGCTGCTGCTGACTCCGCTCCTGTGGTTTTTGTTGCTGTTGTATTGTTTGTTTTTTTTTTTTTGCCGTTACTCCTTTGGCTGCTGCTGTGGTTGTTCTGTTGGCAGCTGTTGCTGTTGCTGTTGATTTTGGTTCTACTTTGGCAGTTACTGTTGCTGTTGCTTTAGCAGATTTTGCTCTGGCTGCTGAATTTTCGGTGGCATTTTAGGCTGTGGCGCTTCTTTTTGTGGCACCTGTAGTGCTTTTTTTGCTCACGCTCCTGCCTCTCACGTTCTCGTCGAGTTTGTTGTTTGCTTTTTAGGGCTTGAATCAGAGGGGTAACTATGGAGTTAAGCCTTTCCATCTCCTCCCGAATGGCATCGATTTTTTCACTAATGGCCTGCTCCTCGAGTATTTCTTGTGCCTCAGTTTCCTCTTCAGAGGACGCCTCTGGTGATGTTAATTTTTTTTTCATTTTATTTTTGTGTTGTATGCTTTTGCTTATCATACCACTGGATCGATGTTTGTTCGAAACTAAAACATGTTGTTAGGGGTGAGTTTTTGTAATTTCATTTTATATTCGAAGATTAAAATCTTCGAATCTGAGTTCCAACTTTTGTCCGGAGGCCTCTTACGGCAGAAAGTTATTTTATGGCATTTTAAGGAGCAGTTTTGTATTCTAATTTCTTAGCAACGGGTTACAAAAGCAAATAAAAATATTTAAAGTTATTTGTGACCACATATCGAAGGAAATTTAAATGGGTTTTCTGATCACTTTTTGGAATTGTAATTTTTACCTTAAACCGGCTGTGGAGTCGCAGGATTCAAGTCTAAAAAATGTCCCAGAACAAAAATTATTTCTTTCTTAATCCTATACAATATCCACGATACCCATTTTGAATATAAGAAATTAAAAAATATTCCGACACCCCTATACATATTGAATGAATGTTTGTATATATATATACATATATAATTATTTATATATGTGGTGTTTCAGAGAAAAATTATCCCTCCATTTTAAAATTTGCGTCCTAACATCCACTTCACATCGACCTGGAGCCTAAGCTAGTTTACCGATTTTCTTCAAGTTTGGAATATTGTTGCGAGGCATGAGGAGTGTCGGTGAAAAGGTATGGTAGGAAAAAGGAAAGGATAGGAAAATGAAAAAGCAAAAGGTTGGAAAATTGAAAGGAATGTTAAGTTCCCGGCCTGCTTGCGATGCTCAGCTCGCGGGAATGGTGGGAATCTTGCCCCTGAAACTCAACCTCACCTGCAACAAAAACATATATCAGGCCTGAGAAAATAATCAATGAAAACGACAGCGGACGGACAATCAACACTTCAAGGGCACTGCTGGTGATATTGCAGCGATGCCATCGCACCCAACCTAGAAATCCTTGGCCATGTTAGGATTTCCCCAATATGATTGACACTATGTTCTGGTCAACCCATCTTCACCAAAAGGACTGTGCTACCGTCCACACCCCTAAAATTTAACTTCAAAAAGACATGATTTCTTTAGGCAAAATCAAAATAAACACCAAAAATTCATCTAAAATGGCGAGAAATTAAGTTTTATTGTAATCATGAACTCCAAACAAAAATAGTAATAATGTAAATTATGTGGAACATTAAAGAAAAATTCACAAGTAAATCTGACTTTATCTTTGAACATAAAATTAAACAAAACCAAAAACTGAAAAAGAAAAGCAAAATATGAAGACGAGATATTTCCTAACGGGACTATCAGGAAAAAAAGCTTTAAAACACCCTCTTTAGTGTGTTACAAGAAAATGAAGATTGCGTTTAAAAATTTCCTGCCTGCATGGAGCTCCTTGGAGGCGGACTAAATTTCTCAAACAAAGTTAACACGAGTCGACTGACCAAAAGGAAAAACACTACCTCGTTCACTTACAAACAAAATTTAAATTATTAGATTATTATAAGAAAAATTTAAAAAGATATAAAATAATGATAAAAACACTTCAACGCTCATCAAAAATTAACAAAACGACGTTGATTTTAAACAAAAAAAGGGAATTTGATTGAAACATTTAAAATATCCAAGTACTGGAAGATACTTCCGGCGATATTCTTAGTTTTTCTAAGATCTCTTTGTTCTTGAAAAATAAGTACTTTACTAACCAATTTAGCGATATAAATAGTAGAAAGTATCTGGTGTTTCTTCTTTCAGCATAAAATGTTGTTGAGATATATTATGTAAATGTCATGATATTTACGGATTGGGGTGGTTCTTGCCCTTCTCCAAAACACCTCCTATTCAGCAAACAAAAATAATCGTGTCTTTGTATAAGGAAAGGATAGGAAATTGGAAAAAGTCGGAATATAGGAACTAGGAACACTAAAAAAAGGAATCGCACAAAAATACTCGTAGTTACCTATGCCACCGCATCTCTGAGAGGATGAGGCTTCTACAAACTCCTTAGTGGAAATTCAAGTTTCCTTTGCTTTGTCGAAGCAAACAAAATAACTAAATCTAGTCTATCATCTAAACCCTAAATTCTAAATGTTTCTTATACAAACGTATATAAATGTATATACATATACACATATATAAAATTATATATAAATATAATTATATATGCCTAAACCTAATCCTATAACTAAACCCTAAATACAAAAAACTATCTTTTTCCACCAACGAACTGCTAACAGCCCCATTGTTTCCCAGACACAGTGTTTCGTCGAGTCCTCAGAAGGCCTTGCCAGATGTTTTTGGCAAAAGTTTGGCCTGCCCACCCTTGTATCTAAAGACACAACCTTCCCTATCTCTTGGCCATATTCTTAGAGATAGCCCCAAACTAAAAAACCTCCAGTCACAACATTTGTTCAGTTATGTCGTTCAGTCAGTATATGTCTATAGGTACATAAGTCAGTATGAGCGTAAGTATGTAAACAGGTAGGTAAGTATATCTAGGTAGATAAGTGAGAAAACAAGTCTAGTCTAAGTAGAGTAGAGAAATGTAGGTAAGTATAAGTTAGTAAGTAAATGTAATCTAGTATTAATGAAGGTAAGTATGTTTGTGTAGGTAGGTATGCGTAGGTATGTATAAGTCTGTAGGTATCTGTAAGTAAGTATCGGTAAGTAAGTATAAGTATGTGTAGGTAAGTACGTAGAACTAAGTTGCATAATTTTTCTATCGAAAAGTGTAAGTAAATAAATGTCCTGAAGTTTGTCGTTGTCTAAAAGTCGTCGTTTACGTTCTAGTTCACATCGTCCTATCACGTTGTTGTCATTTCCTCCTCTCGGTCGTCGGCCCAGCCGATCCTCCACACACCTAAATACTTTTCTAGTACTCTATAGTAAAATTATTTCATTTCCTCAAAATTCCAAAATTCATTTAAAAAAACTGTTTTCAGTTAAATCATTAATGATTATTTATTTTGTAACAAAAAAAAATTATTCAAAAATAAGTATTGTAAAAATGGCAAAAGAAGGAACAAAAATTAATAAAAGATTTACAAAAATAAAATATTAAGAAAATGTTTCTTTCCTTCATATTTTCTTCTTTTTCTTATTTGAAAGATTCAGTTAAAATTCAATATAAAAAAATGGCATAGATTTAAGGTCTCGGAGTGTAAGCACTTCTTTTCTCTTGCTATGCATATATGTATCTATATAGTTATATATGTATATCAATGTATATATATTTTTTTAATGAAACTTACTGCTTTGTCTGTTGTCCTTCGATTTCCTGTCGACAGAATTTCGTAGGCTCGTTCAGGTTAAATTGGCTTAATCTTTACAGCCAGGTCTCACTTAAGGACACACATATATATATCCAGGGTCCAGAGGGATACACAACCTTTATCACTTTTCACTATAGCACTTTTCTTTGATATTTTAATTACGTTATTCACTTTAATTTTCTTCAAAACCTTCTCTTATTAATTTGCTTTCTTTTCTTGAACAAGATAGAGTTTACGTTAAAAAAATTCATAAATTAAAAAATATAAAAAAAATCAATAAAAGTAATAAAAAAAAATTGTTATAAAAATTTCAAAAATAACAAAAAAAAAATTGACACTCCAGAAGGGACAAAAAAAAAATAATAGCAACTTTCTGCGACCGCTGCAAGGGCCCTTTATGATGCCCTTCAAAGGTTAAATGCAGCCAACACCACTGCAAGCCACCAATCCAACACTATGTTTTTTCGGAGTTCTAGGGTCAACTCTTCCACCCTTTTCAGGTGTATTTAACCACCCTGGGAAGAAAAAAAAACCAGCAGAGGCCTAGATCTATTGCCTAGCGTCTAACGTATGCTAGGCCAATTTCCACTTGGTTCGGTGGACCAATATAGGTATAGGTATATCTATATATATATACATATATATATACATATTTATATTGAAAGGGTCACCTTGGCCACCAGAGTGTAACTACACTGACCTAAACCTGTGGGAATCAAGACATCATGGAGATACTTAAGTATAAAATAAACTGTGTATTCCTACCTATCCTCGAACAGGGTCTCAGAACTTCCTGTGGCAGAAATTCAGCTATCCCACTTTGTATCACCTCTGGTAGCAATTTAGCGATACCACCTTAGTTGGATTTTCAATATGTAATCTTTGTATATATAAACCATAGTACTATCATGGAAGCCATCGAAGAGGGCGACATCTGAAGTACCCAAGGGGTACCTTGACGGGGAGAATTTCATTTTTCGATGGAGACTTGTAATTGTGAATTGTCAAAATATAATGAGAACGGGAAAGACGTATACCGAAATCATGAGTGGTGGAAGGCATTTCCTCAAAAGGATATTGGTATAATGAGAAAACAGATAAAAGACACAATGAGGAAAATATTCAATTTTGTTTTGGTTTGTTTACATTTTTTTGTAATGAAGATAAACCTAAAGACATTAAAAGAACAATTTTGGATATTCTCTTTGGCTCCTGGGTGTTTGTGGTGCAAGAGAAAGGGGTAGGTATGCATGTGAAGGTGTATTTATTTTTTTACTGTTGCAGCATTGATAATATAAATAAGATTATATGTATATATGTTATATTATCCTTAGTTGCAGGTTTATTGTGCGCAGGATTTTTGGGTTTTGTGGTGATAGAAGAAGGAATTGTAGTATAGGTATGTGGGTTAGTTATTACAGATGTAGGTGTTTTGTGTGCAGGATTTTGTACATGCAAAGTTTACACTGTTTTGTCGTCATTCTGGTTCTTGCGTTGTTTTAGTTTTTTCCAAAACTTTCAAGAAAATATTTTCAGATTTGCGGCTAAGCTTAGCGTCCTAGTGACTATAGAAATGCATAGGAAGGGCCAATTGATGCATCGCATTATATGAAAAATCGACTTTTATATCTAAAAGTGATTAGAGGCTGAACTAATAGCCCAGGAAAATTACAATAAAATTTACTATAGAAATGGATATAATTTAAAAAACATTTAGAAAGTTAAATTTTAAAAAAATCATTAAAATGGGTGCATTATTCAAGTTAAAAACAATGGAAAATAATTTTTTTTCGCAGTTTAAGAATAGCGCCATCTGTTTTTTTTTTTCAAAATTTGAAATTATAAGGGTGAGATATTAAATTCTAAATGGGAGTTTTGCTAGAATACTTAATTTTTTTCTCCAGGAAGATGTTAAAATTATTAGAAAGTTATACATATCGTCGGTATCCTGCAAAAACGTCTCAAGTCCACTTTTTTGTGAAATAGAGTTAATAATGCAAAAATGTCCCAAAAGTCATAATCCATGTCGTGAAAAAAAATCCCATCTCTATTTAAAGTATTTATGTAGTTATTGTATCAAAACCATCCATTCTATGTCCAAAACATCCAAATGCGTAGAGCAAGAAAGACCCAAGTGGACTTGGGTCCTTTTTGCACAACTCTTTTATTTCCTTTTTTTCATTTTCTCTGCAAAAAAAGCCCAAGTACTGAAATTCAAATAAAAAACTATTTCATGACCTACTTGAATTTTTTTATTAGGGGATTTCCCAAATACTTTTGCTTTGAATTTACGTTAAGAAAAATGATCATTATTGAAAGTTGTTCATGTGAATAGGTTGAGCTTTTTTACTTTACTTTAAGAAAAATGAATTTCTCAAGCGTTGCGTTAAAAAAAGGTTATTATTTTGTTTCAGAATAGCTAGAACGTTTTTTAACTTAATGATTAATTACTTTCAGAACATTCCAATAAAAATTGTGATATTATAAATTTTAACAAACCCAGTACTTCAAGAGCTTCAAAAACAAAATCTACGGTATCAAATGGTACTTCCTGACTTTTGAAAATCATTTCATGATGTATGTAAGGCTTAAATTCGATTTTGAATTTTATGTTTAGATATTCAAGAACCCATTCCTGGATGTAGTAAAGAAAACAGTGAAAAAGAATGGGATGAATCAAGCCTTGATCAAGATTTTTCAGACGACGATGATGACCTTGATTATATTCCTGACAACAACAACGAATCAAGCAATAATGATGGTAAAGGAGATGTCGTGGTTTTGGAGGCGCCTCAAGAATCTACTGCAGAAACACCAATCACTGAAAAGAAAAATAGAAGGTGGAGAAAATCGTGTCCAGAACTATGGAAACGAAATTTAAAGCATGCTGATTTAATACGAGATAAGAATCCCAAGCAATCAAAGTGTGAAAAATGTCGTTTTAAATGCAAGGACAAATTTACGGAAGAACAGCGACTAAAAATGTGCAAAGACTTTTGGAAGTTACCATATCAACGCCAAAAAGATTTCATTTTAAAGGCGGTCGTCGATTCGCAGATACAAAGGCCCCGAGTAAGATCTTCAATTAAAAAAGTTAACCGTAGTGTAGCTAGATCGTACTTTTTGAAAAATGAAAACTCCAATGTACGGGTTTGTCGCGACTTTTTTTGTGGGACCCTAAGTATTTCGAGTAGCACAATTAAAACGGCGTTTAAATATAAAGGGCCAACCGGAGTTTTTTGTAAAGAAGACGAAAGGGGCAGATCAAAACCCGCAAATAAAATATCGGATGAAAATTTAATACGCATTAAGGACCACATCGAAAGCTTTCCAACTGTAGAGTCTCACTACTGCCGCAAAAGTTCTAATCGGATGTATTTAGATGTAAATCTGAGTATATCAAAAATGTATGCCTTATTCTTAGAAAAATACAAGAGTGACATGTCAACAAAGATACCTTCATCGACTACCTACAGGAAAGTTTTCGGTGAGTGTTACAATTTTTCGTTCTTTCGTCCAAAGAAAGATCAATGCCAAGCATGTGAAAAAGGCAAAGATAGCCAAAATGCTGATTACATTGCCCATTTAAAGAGAAAAAAAGAATGTTGAGAAGCAAAATCCTTGGACAAAGAAAGGGCCATCAGGGAGCCTAATTTCATGGCATGCACATTCGACTTGCAATCGGTGTTGCAAATTCCTTCAAGCGATGTAAGTCCAATGTATTACAGCCGAAAACTATGTGCATATAACTTAACTATTTACAACGCCGTTCCACCTAACGATGCTTTTTGCTATTTTTGGACAGAAACTGATGGCAAAAGAGGAAGCAATGAAATTGGTTCGTGCTTGTATAAGTATTTGCATCAACTATCACCAAAAATAAAAGAAGTGTTTTTTTTTTCTGATACGTGCAGTGGCCAAAATAGAAATAAAAATATTTCAATATTATTTCTCTATTTGGTTCAAACTTTAAATTTAGATATAATTGAACACAAATTTCTGGAAAGTGGACACAGCTACATGGAAGTTGATAGCATGCACAGCGCAATCGAGAGGCAAAAAAAGAATTTTCCAGTCTATACGATCCAGGACTGGCTGACTATATTCAGACTCGCACGTTCCAAAAGACTTAAGAGCAAAGGAAATCCGTATAATATAACCCAAATGCGATACACTGACTTTCTGGACTTGTCACAACTGTCGGATATTATAAAAAACAAAAATTTGGACGAAAATGGAGACAAGGTTAACTGGTTAAAAGTAAAATCTTTTAGGTACCAAAAGATAAAACCTGGTGTGATGGAATACAAATATGACCACACTGAAACTTATAAAGAGATACGTGTTTTTGGTAAAGGTCGTCCAATTAATTTAAAAGAAGTTACCATCAAGAGTCTATAACAGCAGCCTTCCTATAAGTGTGGAAAAGAAAAAAGATTTACTTAGTCTTTGCAAGTCAGGAGCCATACCGGAAGAGTTTCACCAATGGTACAAAAACTTAAAAACAAGCAAAATCACCAGAAATAAGGCCCCAGAGCCCGATATAAATGAGGATTCGGAATCAGACCAAGATTAATACATAAAAAAAAAAAAACAAAAAAAATGTTCATAAAAAACCCATGTCCCTTTAAACCTTTTTTTTAATGCAAAAAAGACCTATGTCCAAGATTCATTTAATTTTTGTATAAAAAAAAGTTGAATAAATTGAATTGAGTTAAATTTTTTGGTTTCATCTTATTTATAAATACTTTTACTATCAGATTTTAATTACAATTTTCAAATCGAAACTGCTTAGTGATTTTTCCAGCCGCCATAAACTTTAAATCTTCAATAACTCAGAAACACAAAAATGTGACTTGAGATGTTTTTGCAGGATACCGACGATATGTTTTAAAATTCTAACAAAATTATTAAAGAAGTTATGAGTGATTATAAAATGAAAATTAAAAAATTGGTATCTATAAAATAATTTATCACAAATCTGGATTTCAACTGATTTTGATTTAATATATATTTTTAGAAAGGTAATAAAACAAAAATTAACCATGTTTAAGAAAATTTTGATGCAACTTTTCTTCAATTTTTCTTGAGTAAATTTTGTCAAAAAATTTATTAAAAGTTCATTAATCGGTGGGTTGAATTTTTTGTACGATTTGAGATTGGCTACATCTCTTCTTTATAAAACCAAGCTCTTAGGGTGTCCGGGGTAAGGGGAAGACCACCTTCTTGGAAAAGAAAGTGATTTGGTTTTTGTTCTACAACTTGATGACATTTTATTTTACAACAAAGTCTTGAAAAAAAAACTTTTAGACGGTAAAATTATCTAAAAATTGAGTTATTAACGAACTCTGTAGGCTTATTAATCTTGAGGTCATAGGATGTCAAAGTAACACTTTTGATTTTGTACTATAAATTTACAAATAACATTTTTTTCTTAATATCTCAGCAAACAATTTTTTTTTCAAAAAAACTCATGAGTTAATATAAGACAAAATTTACTCCAGCGTAAAGTTTTTGCATGGTTTTCTCAGAATCTTGCTTGTTTGAAAAAAAGTACATTAATCTTTCGTGTGTAAAATGGCAAGGTACAATATGTACCTTCACATATTTTTTCAAAAAAAATTATAGCTTTCGAGAAATTCAGAAAAAAATTTAATTGAATGATGAGTTTGATCCAAATCTCGAGGTATTTTTTTTTTTGAATGCGTAACCTTATTTAAAATATCGCGAATACAAATTGAACTTCATTGCAAAATGTCAATATGATATGAATTACATATAAGAAAAATAAGAAAATAAAATCAATTCTTTACGCTGAAGTTTGTACCTATAGAACCAAAATATTGTCTGAATCCGTGTATTAAGAATCCGGAAATCCGTGTATTAAAAATTCGTGTACTTATTAAGAATCCGTGCGTTAATAATCGGGATATCTGGATACACGTAAAGAATAGTAGGCCCTAGTACCTTCCTATGTACCTACCTGCCTACCAAAACTACCTATGGGGATATTTGCCTAAGCTTCCCAATGTTGCAAACAAAATTTTATTGAAATACTGACCAACATGGTACACAGATAGGTACCAACTCAAAATCTATAGTGGTGATTCTACAAATGATGGAATTTTTGACGGCTTCGTTGATATTTTAATAACTGTTCAAGTATTTCACCTATAACTATAAATCTAATTGATGTCTACATGGCCAGACAAAATTATTAAGATCTGACATATTTTCAGTACTCAAAACATTTTTCAAAGGGTCTAATTCTCAGTCCCCGGAAGTGTCCCGGCTCGTTTTCGAAGGGAAATTTCTTACAGTTCTCTAATTTAAGTTTCAAAACCAAAATAAACTTTCAATTATTGACGTTAGATAATATATCTTTTTATGATAAAATGAATATTTAGTACTATTATATTATATTACAAAATAAAATCATTGAATTTTGTCCCTCGGATTTCTAATAGTCCCCTGACCGATTGAAACAATCATAAATATCCTTAACTTTGAAAGCTATCCAAGTTTCAGATCTAGCAGCGTGAAGCATTAGGTGTACTGACAGTAAAATCATTTTCGTATCCTACGCTTGTTGGCTATTTCATTTGTGCGAGAGGTCATGGATTGTGCTTTCAGTTTACTGAAAATATTTTTATGTAAGAAGGTATATGTTTTTAGCATTTTAATATAGGCTTAGTAAAATCTTAATTATATAAATGTTTGTATTTTTTGTGTACAGTACGTTAACATGTTTTAGTGGCAAAAACTATGAAAATACTCAACCCTCTGGCCTCAGTCCCCTGACATTCAATTACTGATTTAATCTCTTGATGTCCCAAAAATGCTCACAAAACGTTGCTTTTCTTCTAAAATACATGTAAAATAAAAAGGGGGAATCAATCGCATGATCTTACTCATATTTTCAAGTGGTTAAGAAATTTAAAGATAATTATTTTCACAGGGTGTTTTTCATAAATTGTATAAAAGTACTAGAGGCCACAGGTTCGGCCGACACAAGAAAAAAATTGTGTTGAAGGGGGTACATTTCTCCCCAATAAGGTGAGGGGTATGATTTTCTTAAAAATTGACTTAAAATAATAAAAAGTTAAAAAAATGTTCAGTTCTTTTGAACACCTGTTTTCAAAATGGCTATACAATCGTTGTTTTTATTTTCTTTGACTGGCCGTTTTCAATTATGTGAAAAGACTTTCTAAAGTTCATATAAAGTAAGGTCTTACGACTTTTTGTTTCCAAAAGTGTTATGTCGAAATTATCATCATTTTATTCCATTTTTTTAAGCTTTAAATTAATTTTGTGGTTCGATTTGGATAAATTTTATATATGGTTGGAAAGCCATTATTACAAGGAGTATGTGAATCACCAAATTAAACACTGACAGACAAATTTAGTTAACGATCACTGTGCACAAAATATTAAATCAAAAAAAAAAACATCAAAAATCAATTTTAAAATATTACCTACCTAGCAAGCTTCTGAGTGGTGTCAAATGTTGGGGGCGAGACTTATAATAAATAATGGGTATGTAAGATAACAAAACACAATTACCTACCTAATACAAAAAAAAACTTGAAGACCAATAGGTACCTACCTAAATATCTACCAAAAGATGAACGATGATATTGGTAACAACCCTAAAATCTACCAACTAAATTAATAATTGCAAAAAAAACTTTAATTCAAAGAGGTACCATTCGTATTTTCCAAAATATCCATCATCGCAAAAAAGATTACAATTAAAAAACCAAATATAGGTACCCACCAAAAGATATGCCTACCATGCATATCATGCAAGAAAAGAAAATTTCAATTTAAATGCCTACCAAAAGATATAGCTATATGCCAATTATGTTTAAGGTCAATCAGAAAAACAAAACCTACCCTCAATATAAGAAAATATAGCTTTACTTATACCATCATACGTTTCTTTTTTCACATTGCCTACATCCTACAGCAAGATCTCGGCAAATTATTTGTGTCCTCGTTGCTATGACGCGACGGCAACGACGCAAGCAGCTTATTTTCAGATATTTCGTTCACAACTTTCTTCTATTTTTCTTTGGTTTTTTCATTGTCTTCACCTTTTTTTTATTGTTTGATATTTCACAAACACCTGATTTGGTTATCTCTTTTATTCCCTATCATTCTTATCAGAATGTAAAAAATACATTCCTCTTGCTCTTACTACTTATCTTCCATTCTTTAATTATGGCCTATTACAAAGTCTCCACGCAAAAAGCCCTGACCGAATGTGGCGCCGCCGCTGGACCAATGTTATCCTAAAAAAAATCGTTCATGATAGTACTATGGTTTATATATACAAAGTTATGATATCATCGCATCATCCGCAGTCAAACCAAGATTTGCTGCATAGACATTTAAATATTATAAAAAGGGATCATTCGATCCCATACAGTTCAGTTCTTAAGTATCATCTTCGTAAAGCCTAAGATTCCACCCACCAGTGGTTAGGAATCTGAAGCTTTAATTAATCAATAAATATTCTTTATTCAAAAATTAAAAAGTGTTTTTATTTTTGTTGAAGTTCTCTAACGAGAACAGTGGAATCTATTTTTTGATTAAAGGTGAACTTTATAATAAAAATTACATATGTAATAATATATAATTTTAATTTCGAAAATATATCTTTTAAACCACCATTTGATATAGGTATGTAATCATAAGCTGCGTTTTATTATCTTTTATAGGGATCCGGATCTGGATCTGGATTTACTTTTACACGCAATACAAAAACAATTTAGGATCCTGCTTTTTATCGGGATATATTTCAAGATCCAAGAATAAGTTTTTATTCTGAACACCAGGTGACAATTTTATTTCATAAATGTTGTTAGCACTGTGCAAAAAAAAAAAAACAAAAAAAGTGAAATGCCATTTAAGAAAAGAATAAAGATATGTTTTTGTTTACATAAAATGTGTGTTCCCTTGGTTTGAATTTCTGTGATTAAGAATTAATAATTTTTCTATACTTTAAAGGATCTTAGTGATCCTAACTTTGATTTTATTTCAAATACACTTCCATCACTGCTAGATGCAAGTAGTCGGCTCCAATTGTCCAATAGCTTCTGAGCTAGTCAGGCATACCACAGTTGAAAAGTAAAATTTTTTGGGATCCGGATCGTTTTATTATCAAATGAAGATCCATATGGATATTGGTCGATAATAAAACGCAGCTATAGTAGGTGCTTTTACGGCCATTCCAAAGCAATGGAGAAGACAATCAGACGCTTGAAGTGAGTTTTTTTTTATAAGAAGGTAATATTTGTTCACTAAACTCAGTGGTTTTTAAGAATTCATCACAAAGTAGATGACATATACGCTTCAACAAATAATAATTTAATGTACCAAGTTTATACTACATTGTATGTACAAAAAAATAAATGACACGTACGATTTATAGATTTCCGGCCTTTTTCTTAAGAATGTTCCGGACTCAAATGGGGATTTTAAGAAAAAAAGATTGCGGAGCGTGTAGTTGTCCAATCAAAACGAAGGCGTCTATGGACAGAAAAACTTGTTTTCTAAGACGTCATTGGAAAACAATCTATTATTTGGTAAAAGCCTTTAAGAAAACGAGAATTTGGCAAAAATGCCTGTTTCGCAAATAGAATGTAGCTTACACTATAGAACATTTAACAAAAAATTGTTTAGTAACATAAAATTCCATATTTTCATTAGGGCATAAAAAAAATAAATAAATATAAAAATTGTAGTAATACAAAAAAAAAAAAAATGCTTGTAAATATTCAAAAACGCATCTTTGACAGTCAGTTTTTTATAGCTAACGGTATTTTTTGAAGTTTTTTTTTTCTAGTAGATACAAATTCAATTTATTAACGATTTTCATTTAGTATATAATTGTAACTTCATCATTTGATATTCAATTTTAAGTTCATAAACTTAACTTTTTATCAGAAAAGTCGTGTAAATTTCGAAGTTAGAATCAGTTACTTTTACAAAATGATTTTTCAGTGCATAAATACCCCTACAAGTGACCAAATAGTAAAAATAAAAAGCGTTATAAAACAAAGTACGTGATGAAAGTGAAAAAACGACCTTATAAATGCAAAAAAAGTAAGCAAATGACTGGTTTTGTTCAGTTGGGAGCACTTTTAAAGTTAAAAATTGTGCGCAGTCCATTAAGTTAGAAGTTGATTTTTTTGCACACATTTACATATACTAAAAACCATCTTTGGTTAAATGATTAATTTCATTTTACTTTCATAAAAAATGTTAAAGATGGTAACGGAGAAGATAGCTAAAGGTAACGGAGAAGATACGTACGATTTAAAATTCTTTTTTATGCTTAGGTATATATTTTTATTTGAATTTTTAAATTATTGTCATCAATGAGAAATATAATCAAGGTTATTGAAACAAATTTGTGAAAAATTTAATAGAAACCGGTTAACGTTAACACCGTTCTAGCGTGGACCTTCGTACAATAAATATGGGGTTTTCACAGTTTTTACTCAAAATATCAGCAAAATTGTAAAAGTTCATGGAAAATCCTTGCCACATAAATTAAGTAAGGTGTATTAATAAAATATTTTCAACAAATTTGTTGAATATTTACCCCATTAAAAACAACAGATAAAAATTCTTCACTACTTCACTGTCCCAAAGATGCTAGTCACAGACAACGAGAGAAGTTTCCTTAGTCCTAAAATGGATAACTTCATAAAAATGCTCGATATTCAAAGGTATCAGGCACACGTCAATAGAAGTGAAGTTAATGGTCAAGTTGAGAGATTTCACTCAACGATCCTAGAAATCTATCGATGCTTGAAAGCTGAATACAAAGAGTTAAAACTAAGAGAATGTTGAATATCGCTGTTGACCGGTATAACAACACGGTCCACTCTGTCACTGAACGGAAACCATCCGATATGTTTTTTAACAGAAGTACTAGAGTGAACTTTAAATTTAATTTAAAAAAGGGGATATAATTTACACTTCCTTCAAGAGGATTCGGGGCAAGCATAAGCCTCTATATCGGAAGGAAGTTGTGGTCAAGGATAATAGGGTCTATTTTATAACAGATACAGGTCGGAAAATACACAAGACACAAGTAAAGAATAAATAAAGTTATAAAGCACATTCGCAAATGAAATAACACGCACATATAAAAAACTAGATATGCACATATATGTATGTTTTAACCATATATTTACATGTAATATACGAGAAGTAACAAAGCACATAAAAAAGAAGGCACATACACACACAAAAAAGATTAAATAAAAATGCATACTGCAAAAAGAATAAACCAAAACTATGTATGCCTATATAAATATATATACATAAAAAAAAAGGGAAGGATGACTTGTCCTAAAAATTAAAATTTAAAAAGCCCCAAAACCTTAGTTCCAAAAAGTAAAAAAAAAAAAAAAAAATATCTATTAACATTAATAATTCTCTAATCCTTTTCTAGCATCAAAATTATTTCTATAAAATTATTCTTTTATTATAAGCGTAGAAGTTTATTCTGTATATTATATAATGTTACTAGTATAACCTAGTTTGTAAGGCTACAATTATATAAATTTATACAATTATTATCTCTTTCTTAAATAAATAAGATTAACCATCATGCTAGCAACAACTGTAGAGGGACTTAACATCTTCAACTACAAAGAGCCGCTAATTTAGCTGAAAGAAGGCAGAGGATGGATAATTGATGGCAATTTCAAGATGGTGCACGTGATTAACCTTGGGTATTTTGAGGTAATGCTTGGGAAATTAGACGAAATTATTGCTAATAATCTTAAAGAACAGGATCGTAAGCATTTAATCCAGTATCACCTCAATCAAACTAGGGATCGCATAGATCTCTTGAAGGGTAAATCGCTTTGCAAAACAAGATCGATTAACTGGATACAAAGTGCCTGGAAGTGGATAGCGGGCAACCCCGACGCAGCAGATTGGGACCAGATCCTTCAGACTGAAGGAAAAATTACACTCAATAATAATCAGCAATACAAAATAAACAACAAGATCTTCGGTATCACTGCAGAGATAACGGGAAAAATCAATCTTCTTATAAGCAGGGTCAACAATGGCATAAGGGATGCTATTTCTGGCAGAATTGAACAAGACATTCTAAATAAAATGCTCGTTATTAAAGGAGAAATAAATGAGATCGTGCGTGCTTGCCAGATTGCTAAAAAAGGCCTGATTAACACCAATCTTTTGGATAAGGAGGAAATTGGTAGGCTTGTCAATGAAATTGAAACTCTACCTTATGCCAACGAGATTGAAGCAATAGAGTATGGGACACCAGCTGTTTTTACTAACGAAACGATGTTGCTCTACGTATTATCCATGCCAAAGGTTAGAAAGGATGAATTCAACCTCCTACAAACAAGAGACGTATGGCATAATAGATAATTGCGACACATTGTTTCGAATATAACTTCACCTTCGGTTAAAATATCCAAGTGGTTAGTAAACGATATGAAAAAATATCCGTTAGAAAGCTGCTCAGTGAAAAAAAAATTCTTTTGATTTCGTGGAAAAAAGTAAGGACATCCTCATAAAAGAAGATGAAATCATGATTTCATTCGATGTCGAAGCCTTGTTTCCAAGCATTCCGATTCCTGAAGCTATAATCGCTCTCCAAAAACACCTTGAGAAGTTTGATATTGATGAAAACAAAAAACTTATATACCTAAAAACAGCTAAAATATGTATGTCACAAGACTTTTTTCAATACAGAAATATCTTCTACAAAATTGAAACAGGAGCAAGTATGGGAAACCCTTTGTCCCCACTGATAGCGGAAGTTTTCATGTCTTTTTTTCGAAATTAACTTAAGAGAAAGAGGATTACTCCCAAGAATTTGGTTTCGATATGTAGATGATGTTTTTGCAGTGATAAGAAGGGATGAGATTGATTCGGTTTTAAAAACTCTCAACTCCGAGTTCAATAGCATAAACTTCACCTTTGAACTTGAAGAAAATCAAAAGTTGAATTTTTTGGACCTAACTCTGGAAAGAAAACACCGAAAAATAGACTTTGCAATTTACAGGAAACCAACAACAACGAATCGATACATCACAAACGACTCTTTTAGTCCAATTCAACACAAACTCACTGCTTTTCATTCAATGGTTCATCGCCTATGTAAACTACCGACATAAACGACATCGCTACCATAAATGGATACAATTCATCTATTATAACGGGTGATTTTTTAAGAGGTTTAGAAATTAAAAAAAAAAACACAAAAAATTCGAAAAAATGAATGAAATATTTATTTGAATCGATAGTTTGAACCTTGCAATTTAATGTTTCAAGATAATTTCATGCAAATGTTGACCGCGGCTGCGTCTCAGGTAGCCCATCCGCTGAGTCCAATTTTGGCATACTCTTTCACACATATCGGCCGGTATCTCACGAATGAATGCATGGGTGTTGGCTTCCAGTGCGTCAATCGAAGCGGGCTTGTCCCTATAGACATTAGCCTTGACATACCCCCACAAAAAATAATCTAATGGTGTCAAATCGCACGATCTAGGCGGCCAATTGACCGGCCCGAAACGTGAAATTAACTGTTCACCAAACTCGCCTCGCAATTGCGCCATTGTTTCGCGTGCTGTGTGGCATGTGGCACCGTCTTGTTGAAACCACATATCATGCAAGTCAAGAACTTCCATTTCGGGCAAAAAAAAGTTTGTTATCATCGCTCGGTAGCGTTCACCATTGACAGTAACGCTGCGATTCGCATCATCTTTGAAGAAATATGGCCCAATAATGCCACCGGCCCATAAACCGCACCAAACAGTGGCTTTTTCGGGATGCATTGGTAGCTGTTGCAATGCTTCTGGCTGATCTTCACTCCAAATGCGGCAATTATGCTTATTTACGTACCCATTCAACCAAAAATGAGCCTCATCGCTGAACACAATTTTTCGATAAAAAAGCGGATCCTCGGCCAGCTTTCCAAGAGCCCATTCACCAAAAATTCGGCGTTGTGGTAGGTTGGCTGGCTTTAGTTCTTGCACCAGCTGTATCTTAAAAGGCTTTACGCCCAAATCCTTCCGCAAAATTTTCCACGTAGTGCTGTAACAAAGGCCTAACTGCTGGGAACGGCGCCGAATCGACATTTCGCGGTCTTCTGTCACACTAGCTGATACGGCCGCAATATTTTCTTCACTACGCACAGTACGTAAACGTGTTGGTGGTTTAATGTCCAACAAAGTAAATTTGGTGCGAAATTTGGTCACAATCTTCCGAATAGACTGCTCAGAAGGTCGAGAATGCCGACCATAAAATGGAAGCAGCGCGCGATGAACATTTCGAACCGAGCACGAATTTTGATAGTAAAATTCAATAATTTGCAAGCGTTGTTCATTTGTAAGACGATCCATGGTTAAATTGCAAACCTAACTGAAGCTGTTTGACAGTGACACTAGGTACTAAACACACGTCAGCTGTCAAAACCAGTGTTGCCAAAACCAAACCAGCTAAAAAATCACCCGTTAGATAAACTTATAAACAAACATACTAAAAAACTCAAAAAAGCAGAATTAACAACCTTATACAAACAAAATAAACAACTTCAGGACAACAACAATACAGATAGAGCATCGATGACGTATTTCCCACCAATAACAAACAAAATGCACACAAAATTAAAACAACAAAATATAGAATGCGTTTACTCTAGTAATGGTAAAATCAAAAATATGCTAGGGTCAACCAAAGACAAATCCACAATTGTCAACAAATCTGGAATATATGAGATTCAATGTGGAGACTGCAACGCTGATTACATCAGCCAGACAAAGCGGAGCATTGGTGTCCGTTTCAACGAACACACGAATCACATAAAGTTCAACGGACCCGAAAAATCCTCCGTTGCTGCACACGCCCTCACCAACAACCACTTCAATTTGCGCTTAGAAGATGTAAAGCTCATAAAGCATGTAACAAACCACCGACGACTTAATGCCTATGAAAGCCTTTTCATTAACAACAACAACAACACCATGAACAGTGATAATGGAAATATTATGTCACCTTTGTTTAACCTTATTTAATGTTTCTTCTCCAATTGTTAAATGTAAAGCTTTCTTTAATTTCTTTTCTTTGTTTTGATTTGTATTTTCTTTCTTTCTTTTTTGCCAAATTAGTGTATTGCTGAAGATGAACCACAGTTGGTTCGAAATGCATTCAATGTTAATAAAATAAAATAAATATCTAAACAAAATTGTTTGTGTTTTTTGTTTGTTTTATTTTTTAATCGCTTGTGGTCAATAAGGTGTCTCTTGCTTTTACTCAATAATTTAACGCGACTACAAAATAAAGTTCAAATCCTTTAAGATCTTTGTTGGATTAATCCATTAAAAACAATAGTGTCTTTAAAGACTTTAATTAAATTTTAAAAGGAGGTTTGGCAACTTGTTCTTACCATACAAACGCAAAAGAGGTCATTGAGCTCATAAATTCGGATACCATCTTCCTGACTAATTTTAAAGGTGAAGTCAGATCCAATAACTTCCAAAGAATTCTTGAAGGGACCTTTATCATTCAGATCCAAAACTAAACGGTACACCTGAACAATAAAACATTCAGAAGCCACACCATAACGGTCCTACAACCCCTACCGCCTTCTCTAGCGAACATTACCAGGCAGGATAACAAGCTGGATCTGGGTTACGTGCACAAAATTGGCCTCAGGAACATCGAATGCCTTAGTAACCTTGATAAAAGATTTAAGATCTCCCTGATAACAGAACCTGCGATAATCCTAGTGTTCGTCATTACAATACATTACCTTTGGCGAAAGATGCACGCTAAAATCAGCTTCCCATCAATTCAGACAACAGCAAATCCAGTTCCAATTGAAGGACATCATCCTACCCCACAGAAACCGCTTAACCAGTCATCGATTTCTGACGTCATAGCTGATCTACGGGACGTAGACCTTTAAAGGGGGAGGAGTTAACACATCGCATTTGCATGCGCCCCGTTATAATTTGCTGAGCCAGCAAATCATGTTTGAATAAATTATGATTTCCCACGATTGGTGGATATCACATAACGGCGCATAGCAATGCATTGGGGTAAATGCATCGGGAACCTTCAAGGTCGCTGATTCAGCGAATCATCGTAGGACGGCATGGCATATGGTTAAGCTTAGGTATAGGGAATTAGTTTTAAGAAGAATTAGTCTTGTTTGGATAGTAGCAGAATAAAGTCACTTAAACTGAATTAGATAGATTTCGTTTTATTCGTAAGTCGAACAGTTGGGCCAGCCCCGTTTATTCAACATTAAATATCGTTGTTTTTGTGCATTTGTTGTTATTTATAATTGAATAGGTTGTTTTAAAAAAAAATTTTTTTTAATATATTTGTAAACCTTGTATGGTACTAAGTATATGTGCCAAGTTTACGTTTACACTTTTACCGATACTTTGAGTAAGAGACTGTGAAAACACCATGTATCTTATATGAAAAATTTGAAGTTTATCACGTCGTTTTGTTGGATTAAGGACATTAAGGACAAATAAAGTTGTGCGGCCATTAAAGTTAAAAATTCATTTAAAAAACTCATCAAAACTGGCGAGGGTGAGCTTTATTATCTTTAATCGACTTTAGGCACTTCGAATCGAAATTGATTAAGATTTTGTTAATTTCTTTTTTAATTTTAAACTTTTTTTTGATTAATTAAAATTAGTTTTTAATAATTAATTTGTTCTAAATTTGTTTGAAAAAGGACGAACACCTTAGAATATTTGTTAAGCCCGCCGCAGAAAACTTTAAGCTCCAGGTAAATGTCAAATCCTGCTTGTGAGTGTGATAAATCTATCTAAAATCTTGCTCACTATGCAAGATTACTGTTTCGACAGAATGAAATCGATTTTTTTAAAGAAAAAAATAAATTTTTGGTTGTAAGGAATTCGACATCATACAAATCTCACTGCAATACCCAAAAAACAAAAATTATATCAGAATGTATGAAAATGGAACCTTAGTAAAGGTATGAAATGTAATCACTTAACATAAATGATTTTGATAAGAATTCAACCTTAGCTGATTCCTCCATAGTATTTTTGGAAAACGAAAAGCAAGAACATTACTGACTGCTTGCCAACCATCCATCAGCAACAAACAAACCACCATCGCCAACAGCCAACGTGCCTACATTACATTCATAAGTACATACTTACTGCAACAAATTTTAACAATAATTTTTTATCTCTATGTGTAGGTACAATACAATTTGTCATAATAAAACCGAAAACCCCTTTTCTATAAATATTAATCCTTAGTTTCAATTTCAATTAAAAGTTCTTACCAATAAGATAATCGCCTAATTACTTAACATAATGTTTATTACCAAAGCGCGGATTGAGTATAGAGAATAATCCCAAACTTTTCTATGCTTGTATCGTATGTACTGCACATACCCTTTTTGGGTTTAATGTAGGCTTAAATATCCTAAAATAGGAACCTCCAGACCAAAAATTCTTGTCTGAAATGAACCTACTAATTCTGTCCTTTTCGCAACTGTAAATAAATAATTTTCGGAACACATCTACAATGAAAAAGATCAGGTAAAGACATCTATGTAGGTATACAAAAATTATAAATTATATATAAACATTTTAAATTAATTTGTTTTTTAAACTCTCAAAGAATGAAAAGTCCACAGCAACCTTATCAATAGCGTACCTACAACTAATCCATATCTTTTTGTAGGTAAAAAGAAAATCGTAAGATCACTACGAAATAATTTCGTAAAACTTTTATTCGTGCATTATACAAAATTTGGTCAATTCAACAAATATTTCGTAGGAAAAATTCGATACGAAAATTGTGCATAACAAACACTTCGTACTATATACAAAAGGGCTTTCGTTTTAAATCATATGTACGAAATATTTCATTCGATAATAAGGAGATATGTTAATTTTTTCTATTGTAGTCATTTTACTTACGATATAACAACAAAATATTTTTTAAATAGTAGCAATGTTAATGGACATTCATTTGAAAAATTTCTAAATATCCCGATTCCGTAAATGATTATGCGTGTATAAACATTATTTGTTTTTCAATCGTTAAAGTGTTGGGTCGTGACTTGTGAGAGAGTAGATACAGTAATTAAAGTAGAAATATTGTTAAGACTAATTTTTATAATAATTCTTTTTCTATTACCTTTTATAGTATCAATATTAACTTATAAAGGTTCTATAAGTACATTATTGTTGTAGGTAAAAAAAAATTTCATGAATTACTATTCCCGGATATCTACTATCAACTTCCAGCCTATCCCACCTAAAACCGTGAACCTTTTCAAGACGTACTGCCACTTGCAACAGAGTAAAAAATCCTTCAATAAATATTGCTTTCCTCGTCAAAAGAGATCCGGCCTAGAATTATAGGTCCTCTATCTTTCTGTCGACTTACAAGTTGCAACACGTACACAGAAAAACTTTTATATAAGTCATCCTCTCTCAATTCTCTACGAGTTTTTAGTAAAATATTTATATTAACATATAATGAAAAAATAATTTATACCCAAAGATTTCGTACAATACACAAAATATCCCAAAATATTTTGTAAGTATATTCTACAAAATTTTTGAAAAAATATTTCGTAAATTTAACTTAAATTTATTTGTAAAAATACAAGAATTTCGTAGCATTCACGAATGAAATAAACAATGCTATTTGTAATTTAACGAAAGTCAACTAGTACATATTAAGAAAAATATTCGTGGTTTTCCACCACGAAAGTTTTGTCAAATAAACGAACTTTTTAGTTAAATGCACTAATTATTTTTTTGGGTGTAGATATTTATTGAATTTAAAAAAATCAATATCCTACAAAATTACATCTATTGATTTTTATAACCTACATATTTTTTTTTTTCAAATTGTAACTGAAAATATTACCTTCTATTTTTTAATTAAAAAACTTCCTCATTAACTTATGTCTACATCATTTCTTTTAGCAATTTTCTTTACTAACTGAAGAAATAAATAAAAGAATAAAACAAACCCACCCACTACTCACCCTTAAATATCAAAACGGAGACATTTTTCAAAACAACTTTACAATATATGTTAGGTACCTATCTACATACATTCATATTTGCTCATTCCGAACAGAAATCCTTAAAATTATATATTAACAAAAATGAAAACTTTTGCCATTATTTAAAAATCGAGGAGAACAATAATAAAGGTATACCTCTGCAAGTGTACACATGCCAAGGGAAAGCTAAAAATTAAAACCAAAAACAACCGCCAACAAGGCTACCATAATGTTTTCCCCGCAAACAAGAGAAATCCACTAACTTTTCTTTAAAATATTTGTATGCCTCCCAAAAATTCTGAAAAGAAAATACGAAGATCGAGGCATATGAAAATAAAATATACACATACACACGCAGATGCACAAAAAAGGGATAGAGCAAAAGTAAACAAAAGTCATCAGAACGAAAACGTCACATAACAAACCATCCACCCCAGAGAATATCAATTACCAAGAAGCCAATCCTTGGCTGTCATCCGGCTTTGCCTACAAACTTAAACACGCACACATAGACAGTTGGGCTAAGTCCACCACTAGGTTTTTGCACACATCGACAGTTGGGATCAACCCACCACTGATTTATTCGCACACATAGACAGTTGGGATCAACCCACCACGAATATGTCAGTTATTTTTAAAAAAAACTTCAGTTATTTTCAAATTTACTTGGGCTGCAATGGGCTTGTTCAAAAAGTATAAAAAAGGGAGAAATTATATATCAAGTGCTCACCGGACCTTATGAGAATAAGTTGTGGTTTTTTTTTAAATGTAAATTGTAGTCGCTTTTTACTAATTCCCGCCTGTCTGGAAAATAAATATCTTTAATTTCTTTCTTTTCGATAAACAATTTGTCTTTTCTGTTTTTTTTCTTTTCAACTCCCGAAATGTATAAGAAAATGTAGAAAATGTGCTCTTTTCTTGACGGAAAATAACTTACAGTGAGTAAGAAGAAAGTTTTAAATAATTTTGCGAAATGAAAAAAAGATATTCACAAACTACTACGCTTACATGTGTTGTTAAACCAGCTTGAAGCTCGCGTCAACTCTTTGTAAACCTGGGTTGAGTTAAAATGAGCTTGATTTAACTAGATCCCGTTCGGGGAGCGGAGTCAAGTCGAACTTTGTGACGAAAACCCTGGGTCAAGGAGTTGGTCTTACAGATATTGCATTATGGCCGGCTAAGATGGACTTTAATAGACAGGTGTAGTAAGTACTAGTGTTAATTTAAATACATCTGTCTAGCATTGAAAGAAAATATATAAATGTCAATAATTTTTCTGGAATCTCATTACCATTTTACTCAAATAAAGCACTCAACTCAAGTGACGAAAAACGTGGGTCAAATATTCCCTATTGCAACTCGAGCTCTCGATCCTGCTTGAAAACGTAGTAACATACCGGCTCCACTAGACATGAGCTATGCTCAGACTATGAAACTGTCGAGAAAAAAAAAGGCAGCAGAAAAATCTAAGTCTTGTCGACGACATGTCGAAGAAAACCAACTTTTGAACAGCACATGACAACAGCTCGGCCATGAGATTTGAGATTTCACGTGCGTGTGAGTTCTTGTCTGATTTTCAATCAATTGGTTATTAATAATAATAATATTAATATAATGCATATTTAAACGTTTTCATAAGAGCCCAAATGAGGTAATTTTGCAAATTACAGAAAAAGTGTTTTCATCTGTAATTTGGTATTTCTTTTGACAGCTCATTTCATTTTTTGAGTTTCAATCCTGCCTGTTAATCGCTTTTTATTGTTGATTTTTTTAATTCAGCCTAAACATTTTCGTACAAAATCTTTTCAGAACTCTTCAAAATGTGCCCAATTGGATGTGTTCGTAAGTTTTGACTTAATTTCCAAAAAAATTGCGTGCAAGTTTGGTTGAAACTATCTCATTTCGAAATATGAATTTGTGTTGAAAATGAGATGATTTTGTATCAAATTTAAAATTTTCAACGAAAGTTCCTCAATTCGTCTAACGAATCAAACCCAACACGAATGGGGATTTATTCACAGCGAATCATTCACAATAGTACAAAATATGACAAATGCATTCACAACGCTAAACAACAACAATAATTCATCGTCGCTCCTCATTCTAAAACTTTTGAACCACAGAGCATTGTTTAGCCCCGACGTCGTTTTTTTCGTCCAAGCCCATTCAGGCAAAGAAAAAAAACACACCTAATGTGAACCTGGCCCTAGTTTGGTTTCTATTTGTTGAACACATCCCGTGGTCAGAATTATTCACCTCGGTCTGTCAATTAGATGTCGAAACAAAAGCAAATACAGGATGTTCCCTATTTCATGCAGGATAATTTATGAAATGATATTTTAAAAAAAAAATCGTATTGGCGGGGGGATTATTTATCCACTTTTAGAAAAGAGTAATGACTTTCTTAAAACAAAAAATTAAAAAACAACGGCACCACTAACTTGCAACTTGCAATGTTATGCTCTTTATTTTTATTTAATTAACTTTTTTGAATTTTACGACAAAATTTATTTAAAATAAAGATAACTAAAAAAAACAACAACAGCTACAAGGTCTTACTTTAATTTCTTAAAAACCATTCTCAAATCAATTTTTCTAATTAATTTGTTTCATAATCATTTTAAAAAAAATAATTATCCAACTTAAAACTAAAAAAAGTAAGTGTAATTGTTAAAACTATTTTATTTCTTTTATATGCAATTCTCCTATTAAACACTCAAAACCAAACGCTTAGATGTCATGAAGCTTATACAAAAATTAAAAAAAGCTTTTGCTGTTTTATTATCTCCAAAAGAGGGCTGCATTAACTTTTAACACATATTACAAAAACGATTTTGAAAACTCCTCATTATTTCTTTTTTGTACTTAAGTTAGATCCAGATCAATACCCGAATCCCGACAGAAGATAATAAAACCCACCTAATATCTACTTTAATACTTATAAAGTGGAAATTGAGAGTTTAGTGGAGTTTAAACAACAAATTGAAGTTCCGGTGTCAAATTGCAGAAAAACTATATTTGTATTTCTTATTTTTCTTAACTATTTTTTTCTTTAGAATATATCCAACAATAATTTTAAAATTATTCTGGATAAAAAATGGGCCACCCTGTATAACATGCAAGATGCATTGAAGATGAATGTAAATCTAAGTAATTACAGACATTTTATGGATTCATTTTTTTGTATTTTATTATAATTGTGGATGAATATTAACTAACAATTACAATTGCTTGTGTACATTAAATTAATTAAACAATTTCACATCGATGTTTTTTGTAACTAGTCGAAGTAAAATTCTCAAAACTATTTCCGAGTTTTCAAAGAAAAAAAACAGAGCTGTCAAAACAAATAAATCTCACCGCGTTACATTGTTGCTGCAATTTACATCTATTCAACGACACGAAGTGAAATTACAAATACAACACTGTAAACAAGTGGGTTTTGGAGGTAATTGATATTCTCTGATCCACCCCACCAACCATCCAACAGAACGAACCACGGACGGTGACCAGCCTGCCTATACGACCTACCTACCATAGAGTACCTATATTACCTAGAGTCGCGACTCGTACCCCTCTTGCCTAAAACACCCGCAAATTTTATTTGAGCACATTAAGAGAAAACTCTCTTAAATTCCGTGTCTGTGAATACGTGTGACTTGTTGATACAAATTAAAAATGGTGTCAGTAGCTCAAAAGGGTGACGTTTGTTTTTTTTATCATTAAAAGTCAAAATGACAGTTCTCGATTTTGTGTTCTGATAATTTGTGTGCGTGGATTTAATAAATGTATAGTGTTGATTTCTTCAAACAAATTCAACAAAAAACTCGGTATTAGGAAAAAATTCTATTTCTTATTAGTTAAATAATAGTTATAATTATTTAAAGTGGTCAATAATATTAAATAACTTAGATTTCAAGTGCCCTGATCTAATTGAACTCTCTTTACTTAGATGAAACACAACTCCGGGCACTCCGCATGGTGAGGGTCTTCCTATTCCCGAAACTCAATTGATGATTCTATGCCCGTTCCTTCGGTAGTTTCGCCAGGCAGTGCAGCTGCATCACCTCAACCAAATTCCACACTATCGCAGCCTACTTCTGTTCCGCCTTCGGATCAGGTAATTTCATCACCAATTATTGTCAATATATTTATTTTTTAGATTGTTATTATTGCAGTTAATGTCTGTGACATCTGCATGAGCTCCTACACCGGTGACGTCCTTGCAGCAACAAGCAACACTGATTGATCATTTGCTGGATAAAATGCCAAGCCAATGGACCAGCATGACAACAAAAGCATTACGGTATCGCCGTATGTTCATCCCACATCTAGTGTTGAGCCACCACCATCGGCGGATGGTATGAAGTACACCAAATCTTCAGTGTGGAACTATTTCGGTGAAAAAGTTCTACACCACTGGCAATGGAGGTGGTGAGAGTGTAGTCGGTGGAGTGAGAGGTGTTAATGCACCACCAGCGAGCATTCCAGGTGCAAATACCGGCGCAATAACTTGGCATCGTCAGCGGCGGCGGAAACAGCATACTTAAATCTTTGCAAACATCCAAAATTGACAACTTTAGACATCGAGGGACTCAGGAATGATGAAGTTCCATTAATTTTCGCTCACAGAAGCATGGTAATCTAAAAAGACTAAATCGGCATTCAGAAGAGTATTCGAGGGGCACTTTTTTTAAGTTCATAAGCATGTCTTATCTTAGACTTTAAAAAAAAAGTTAGTAAGTTCCATATATTTCTATATAAATACATTTTTTTTTAATTCCCAACTTAATTTAACTAGCATTTTTTGTTGTTGAATTTCAGGTTAAACCATCCTCTGAAGCACTTCAAAGACATTGCAACACCGAAGACACATTGTACGATGCGTCACACGAATCTATATGATAGTCACATGCATATAAAACCTCTAATGCCAACACCAGGTTCTATTTAAGATAACCATCTCATGAAACTGGAACTTTCAGACACTACAGCATTCAAAAGTTGCCTTACAAACAAAAATTTATCCAACTCTAATATACTTCAAGAGCACTATTTCACGAAATCAAAAAGGGACAACATTGACGGGCTGAAACGCTCAACAAACAGTACGAAGGCGGCTTTGATGGATAATAATAGCGCGTCGTGCAACATTAACAACAATAACAATAACAATAAAAATAAGTTTTAAAATTTTGTTCTTTATCTTTTCAGTTTCATAAGCAGTTTGAATACTAGTTTTCAATGAATAGTTTACCGAAGTCTTTTAATTAATAGTTATTTCGAAATAACTATGCTTTATGTATGCTTCGTTCAGTTACGAAATTCATAAAATTATTTTTGGTAGCAATTAAACACCCTAAATTTTCAATTTTGCCGCCCGGGGCAAAATCGCCGGATGCCCCACCCTAGATCGGGGCCTGCTACTTAGATCAGAAACAAAAAAGAACGAACAATTCTCTCTCACTGATTTATTGAAAACAAAAATATAAATTAAAAATGAAACATATGTACATACATACATAAATATATACATATATACATACTAATATACCAATACATACTAATATTTTTTTATTTTTCGTTGGGATCGAGCAAGTTTCTGTTTTTAAACTGAAGCAATTTTAGGCTAAAGCTCTTCCATAGGGTGCCGGATACATAG